>JAPQWV010000020.1:12887500-13487500 GCA_027422505.1 Craterostigma plantagineum
TTTTAAGCTTTTCCAAATGGACGTAAAAAATGCATTTTTAAATGGTTTATAACTGAGGAAGTTTATGTAGAACAACCTCCAGGTTTTGTTAGAGAAGGATTTCCAAATCACGTTATTAAATTAAATAAAGCATTATATTTTAAAGCAGGCTCCTAGGGCATGGTATGAAAGGTTAAGTAAGTTTTTGATTGACATGGCATTTTTCACTGGAACTATTGATAATACGCTGTTTATTAAGTACGAAGGTGATCACATGTTAGTGGTCCAAATCTACGTTTATGATATCATATTTGGAAGTACTAATATCCTTCTTTACGAGGAATTCTCTAAGTCTGTGCAGAAGGATTTGAGATGAGCTTAATGGGGGAGCTAAACTACTTCCTTCGGTTGCAAATAAAGCAGCTTGACAATAGAACCTTCGTATCACAGACGAAATACAACAAGGAATTGCTGACAAAATTCGGGATGAATGATTCCAAAGCAATTTCCACTCCCATGCATCAGACCACCAAAATAGATAGTGACGAACCCGGTACACCAGTTGATCAAACACAATATTGAGGTATGATCGGAAGGCTTCTTTACTTAACTGCTACTCGCCCTGATATTATGTTTGATGTTGGTATGTGTTCGAGATATCAATCTGATCCTATGGAATCTCACTTGAAAGCAGTCAAGCATATACTTAGATATATCAAGGGTATCGTTAATTTTGGTCTGTGGTATTCTTATACGGATGAATTTCCATTAATGGGATATTCTGATGCCGACTATGCCGGTTGTAGGGAAGATAGGATAAGTACTAGTGGAACTTGCCAATTACTTAGAAATTCCCTGGTAACTTGGTCTAGTAGAAAGCAAAATGATGTCGCCCTCTCCACAACCGAAGCTGAATATATAGTCTCAGGAAATTGTTGTCAACAAGTTCTATGGATGAAGCAAACCTTTAGTGATTTTGGGTTAGGTTATGACAAAATTCATATTCTGTGATAGCACTAGTGCCATTAGTATTACTAAGAATCTCGTGCATCATTCTCGTACTAAGCATATAGGTGAAACATCATTTTATACGAGATCATGTTCAGAAGGGGAATATTAGTATGGAATTCGTAGGAACAAATGATCAGCTCGCTGATATCTACAGGAAGCCCCTAACTGAGGCAAGATTCAGTGGCATATGTGATCGACTAGGAATCTCGAGCTAAATAAGGTTAGTTAACTTGCCAAAATTCTCCCATTTATTCTAAGAGTGTGATATTTTAGGAAGAAATTCGTAGTTATTCTATTCTGGGATCTCCTTTCAGCCTCTAGATTATTTTAGGAATTTCAGATCTTCTTGATTTTTTTTTTAGTATGATAATGTTATTTTAGGAAGAAATTTGTAGTTATCCTATTCTGAGATCTTCTTTCTGCCCTTGGATTATTTTAGGAAAATAGGATCCTCTCGATTTCTTATTTTCAGCCTTTAATAATATTTCCCTTATTTAAAATGAGATCATATCAGATCAGTCTGCAATCTCTGACCGGCGGTTCACTTTGTTTTGAAATTCAAATTCGGTTTGGAAACCAAATCTTCTTAATTCTATTTAAGCCGAGTTTATCCTATCTCATTTTGGGAAAACTATATCTCTTGGATAATTGCCCATTTTTAAATGCGATCACTCGATACTTCTTCCTTCCTTACCTCATATTCGAACTTCACAGTTTCTCTTCTTGAAAATCATCTAAGTTATACTCCAGCTATTGAGAGTTCTGGTAAGATCATATGGAGCTGAAAAAATCCGTGATATCTGCCAGATCTAATAGTGATTCCAGGCTTAAGAATGTTTTCTGATAAGTTATTCCTTCCTTCATTCTCATTCTTCTTAGTTATTTTGCGCTAAATTTTCAGCCTTAAAGCCTTAGCATATCCCTTTTTTATGCTGAAGGCGGAGAAGTTTGAGTAATTAATGATGATCTAAGGGGTCTTTGATATTCGAAATGATGTGCATGCGATATTCCTTTTATGCGCCTATGATATATCTTAGTGCTTATATGTGCTAACTGAATTTGCATGAAAATATCTGCACATATGCAAGGGGAGCATAATTGTGTGTGAATTGTGTCTTTTGCCTATGTGATATCTATCTATGCTCTAAGTGGAACTTTGAATTTATGCTCTGGACAGTTGGAATAACCTCATTTAGACAGGGGGAGCAAACTAATGTAGCGTGGTAAAATTTCTGAACTTCACTAGTATGTTTGCTCTGATGCTCAAACGCTTTACGTGGAATATCTGCACAAATGATATGGAATATCTGTGATGTTCTTGTGCGATGCTTGATATTATGCTCTAACTTTATGATATATTTGTGATACTTTTATATTGCGATACGTAATCTTATGCTCTGATACAGTGATGCTCTAATACTTATCTGCGATTATTAATTTTTGAGAGATTTCCTGATAAGTGATAAAATGCATGATGCGATGATTATCTGCTGCTTGAATCATGTTTGGAAAATGCGCACTTAGGCAGGGGGAGCACACTTACGGGTAACTTAAAATTTTGCATTCACGATATATCATAGAGTACGACACGAGATATCTGCACTTAGAAAGGGGGAGCAAATTCATTCATAATATATCTCAGCATGTCATATAGATAACTGCACTTAGGCAGGGGGAACAAATATGTATCATATGTGATTAGGAAATATCATATGCTCTGCTTTGTGGTTTTGGAACACTTAGACATATGCGCTAGGACTTAAGTGATCGAATATGCTTACATGCTTCCGCGCTGCATCAATAACATGTCATCATCAAAAAGGGGGAGAATGTTGACCTTTTTGGTCCATGAGCATTATAGAGTTTTGATGAACTATGTAATTGTAATGGCTTTAGGTCTATATATGGAAAGTGATATATCCGTTGAGATCGTTTATTCCTGAGTGAAACTTGCATCTACTAACTTAATTGTGCGACATCGAATTGATATCTTTCCTTATACAAATTAGGATTTTATAATTAGGAATGATTTAATTGATTGACTTTGTAGATAAGGTGCTATTATATGGCATGTGTAGGGGTGGTTCGTACGGTATACCGTACCAAACCTGTGATACCGTATACCATACCAAAATTTTGGTATCGAACAAAATCATACCAATATCATACCAAAATTTCGGTATACCTTAAATTTCGATATGGTATCATACCGAAATTTCAGTATTGTATCGGTATCATACCTTCTATACCATTAACACGAAGGTTTTTTTACCATGCGTGTCTCCTAACTCGTTAATTCGTTGTTTTCGAATTTTAGTCAATTCAAACTCCTTAGGCCTCAAATAAGATGGATTATTAATACCAATTTTCCAAAATAAAAGATTTTTAATTCATAAAATAACCTTAAATAATTTTCATATTTTAGGCACTTAGAAAGTTGGGTATATGGGCTAAATTAATTTATGAAGATCCTTATAATATTTTAATCCATTTTATATTATTTGAAATAATATAATATATGTGGGTGTGTGTGTATATATATATATATATATATATAATATTAAAAATTTTAGTATTTCGGTATAATCGGTATACCTAATTTTTAAAATTTTCATACCATTACCGCATCGTAAATTTTCGGTACGGTATCATGCCTTACCAAAAACTTCGGTATACCAAATTTTCGATATTTTCGGTACGTTTCGATACAATAAGCACGGTATATCGGTATTTCGGTATATTTCCCCAGCCCTAGGCATGTGCTATAAAAGGATGTGATCTCTGAAATATGGAAAGTTGTGGCATGACATGTTAATTTGTGATATTATGTGCTAAATATGGATACTGTATTGATATGTTGCTATCTCGTGTGCTAAACATGGAAAGTAAATTTGAACTGACTTATTCTATAAACTGACAGCAGGGAATCACATATGGAAAGTTCTGTTATGGTAAATATAATTCGAAATAATTGAATATGCTTTGAAAACGAATCTGAGCCTTTTATATGGAATAAAATCATGCTTAAACAAGCTTGTGATCGTTGTGAACATTTATTGTGAGCATGATCTACATGGCATATTTACTACTCGAAAATTGCACTGATATGTGCTCGATTTGGTGACTATCTTGATCTGATTTTCCATGTAAAGTGTTGAGTGAAAAGGTTTATATATGAGCGACACTTCATAATTTCGGGTGACTTAGAATTTGCGAACCTACGACTACGAGAGTTTTAAGCAGAAATATTACTAAGATTCCTGAGCGATCATCTGCGATAGCTTTCTGCCTACATGAACGATCACTTGCGAAGTATTGAAACTGAGTTATTCCAACCTCCCACCATATATTCTATCTTCGGACGTGTTGTCTTCGAACATGAGCAATCCCAAGGAGGAAGGTCGACGTTTACGCACACGTGAAGGAAAGGACAAGTTTCGGGGCCCTTCGGTAGCGAGCTGTGTCTGTCGGAATCAGGAGATTCCGAGGAACAAAACTCGTCATGTGGTAACCTAGTGTATCTAGTGTTCAACTCGTTTTGGTTGTGTATTGGGCTAATCAATCAGTTTTGTATCTAGCTACGGTGCATTATAGTGATTCGTTAAACTTTTGTGGAGCAAACTCCAAAGAGAGGAGAAAACCCCAGTTGGGGATATAACCTCTATAAAAATCCTGTTTCGCATTTACTTTACAGTTATTTCCTTTTCACTGTGAGACAGACCCGACACACATCCGACGTTACTAGGATATATCAGGCATACTCATCACAAGCATCAGTATGCATCTCTAAGTCACAACATCTTAGGATTTGGGAAAGAGGAAGCATAAATTTTTATAAGCCTAATTCACCCCCTGATAAGCGGCGTCATACCGAAGAGAATGAGTAGGAGAAGCGCGGACCTGGGACTGGAGAGATACTCGATAAGTGGCATACATACGGAGGTGCGCCGTGTCGAAACATGAGTTGGATAGTGATAAATTGACCACAAATTTTGAGTGAAATTGAGCTATACCAAAAAATGGTAAAATTGTGTTATCCAACGGATACACGTAGAGAAGTATTTGGCCCGTCATCGTCTCATAGCTGATATTGAGGTTCATAGTTGATGCATACTGAATTATCTTAGGGAACTATGAGAACGTTATGTGTGATTACTTATCACGGAAAAAAAATTGAAAGAAAAAAAAAAGAGGAAGTATTTGCCTAAAAGAATGCATGTGGTGTAGGTGCCACGTGGCTTTTTTCAGGACGTCAAGGTTGAATATAGAGGTGTCAAAATGGGCCGGGGGTTGGCCGGCTCGTAGCCCGCCACTGACGGGGCAGGCGCAGGCAAGCCCGCCAATTGGCGGGCCTGGCGAGCTTAGCTGTCATATCCAGAGTGAGGATGAATATGGGCCCATACGATTTGGGCTTGGCCCATTGATTAGCAATTAAGATCCTAGGTTTACTTAGCCCATTATTATGCATTTTACTTCTAATTGCCTTTACATACTATAAGTGGAACGCATGGAAGTTTAAGCAAAAGATACAATTCTAATCTTCTTCTATGTTCTATGGCTGTCTCCTAACTCTCTATCTCTCATCTATCTCTCGACCCTCTGTTCTTCGATCTTCTTCTTCGATCTTCTATATCTCTCTCAGCTCTCTCTATCTCCATCTCTCCCCCCTTCGATCGTCCTTTGATCTTTCTCTTATCGAATATAAAAGTGCGCACACTAGCTGTTCGACTAAATTCCAAGTAAGAAACCGACCAAATTACGGCTGGGATCTTACAAGTGGTATCAGATCCGCGATTCTCTGATTTGGATTTCGATGATGGATCTAAATACTCTTTTCAAGTTGAAGGCACCTCACCTATTCGACGGAACGGATCCGCGAGCTTGGATCCAGAAGTGTGACTAATACTTTCAACTCTTAATCACCATCAATGAGCAGGAGAAGGTACAAGTTGTGTCGATCTACATGGAGGGTAAGGCCGAGGCATGGTTTCTAGTGTATTGCAAAAATGATTATTCTCTGACTTGGAATGATTTCATCAAAGTTGTGCTTGAAAGATTTGATATTATGGAGCCTATTGATGATGACTGCATTAAAGAATATGTTGTTATCGATAAATTGTTGTTGATTGGGAGTGGTTGGTCGGCAACGACTTATCGGTGTCCGTCGAAAAGAGGGCTATGCCATCGATAGTGGTTGATGAGCCGGTGTTAGTTACAAGTTTTCACTGGCTGCGGATGAGATATTTAGTTGGGCAGAAACTGTAGCAGTTCGGAAGATTGGCATATCGAACCGTTGCACGTTTGAAAGATCCATAACTCGTTGTTTGATCGAGGGCGGTTTTATATTGAGCGGTTTCACTTTGATGAGGATCATAGCCGTTCGAGCGAGGAAGAGGTCGATGGTGTGTCAAGAATGTGGTGCGAAGCACGGCTTTTGCCGCGGTATATCTCGGCCTAACGGCGATCACCGGCGAGGCTACGTCCACCAACGGACACGCTAGGAAACGCTCTATCCATAGGCGTGCCTTCCACATCCAAATATCATCCCCAACGAGCATAATCACCGGTGAAAGTCGCGTCGACCTCACGGAACCCCACGACGCGATTTAGGCAAAATGGCAAAATCGACGAGCGAGACCTCGAAATCGAGGGTGCCCAAGGTGCTGACCCTCCGTTTCATTTCTTCACCGGCCAGCCGCGCCGTCGCAAGATCAGAAAAGGCTTCAAGACGATGACGTTGGTGAAGAAGACGCGATGAGAACGAAAACGTTAAACCACGTCCCAATCTTGAATCCCTTGAGGCCGAACCACCTCTGCCGGAAATTGCATTACGGGACCGGGGTGTAAGTTTTCTAACTTTTGAGGTGTTAAAATTGAATTATAAAAGTTGAGGGTCAATTCTGTTATTTACCTTGGGATCAAATGCTGCGAGATCTGAAATGTGGGGGCAAAAAGGAATTTTGATAATATTAGGGTACTGTAGTTATTTTGCCTAGGGTTTCTAATGGGCTTGGATTAATTTATTGGGTTGCGAGAATTATTGTCATTGGGCCACTAGCCCAGTTGGTCTCCGGCAGTACTCTCGAATGGTACAGCCAAGTACAGACAGGCATACTACTATCAGACTGACTTGCCCTCTGTCTGATCATAATGTTCCCCTGTCTACACCCTCTTTGTCCCCTGGTCGGCTATAAACAGTCCTGTCCTTTTCAACACCCCGTGTCAGAATTAGCTGGGATATGTACCTTCTCCGTACGCTACCTTTGATCTCCAGCTTCCTACTTAGCTACTGATCCTCAGCTTTCCCACTTAGCTACGGACCTCCAGCCTTCCTACTTAGCTACTGACCTTCAGCTTTCCAACTTAGCTATTGACCTCCAGCTCTCCTACTTAGCTACCCCATATCTCGGAATCTGACCTTTCTATATCACCGGATTAGGAGGAATACTGGGCTAGATGCTGGACTTTGTTTGTAGGCTTATCTCTAGCTTGCCATAACGCACTGTTTGACTATACAATTACTAAATATGACGTCGTTATTATTTTTATCTCACGAAGCTCATGGCGTCTCGTGCGTTGGAGTTACTTGTGGTTGTGTCTTTGCAGATTTGGCAGGTATGCCAATCCAGCTCTCAGCTGGCTACAGGAAATGATGAGCCTTGACCTAGCTCAGGCGGAAACTTTCCAGTGTAAGATCTACGGATCCGCCGATGGTAAGCCTCTGGACTATGAAAAAGAAGACCGTAGGCCTTGGCTTAGACCCAGGATGGAAACAGAACACCGTAAGCCCTGGCTTGGACCCAGGCTGGAAACAGGAGACCATAAGCCCTGGATTCAATCCAGGCTGGAAACGAAGTCCATAAGCCCAGGTTTTAACCCAGGCAGGAACTGAAACCCTGTAAGCCCTAGATCAGATCCAAGCTGGGAGAGAAACCCCATAAGCCCTGACTTGATCCAGGCTGGACACGAAGCCTCTAAGCTCCGATGTAGCTCCAGATGAGAAAGAAGGCCATGGGTCCTAACTCTGATGCTAGGTGAAAAAGAAGCCTATAAGCCCTGGAATCAATCCAGGATGGAAACGAAGTCCATAACCCGGGCCTGGAACCAAGCTGGAAGCGAAACCCCGTAAGCCCTGACTTAGATCCAGGCTGGACACGAAGTCTCTAAGCTTCGATGTAGCTCCAGATGAGAAAGAAGGCCATGGGTCCTAGCTCTGATGCTAGGTGAAAAAGAAGCATATAAGCCCTGGATTCAATCCAGGCTGGAAACAAAGCCTATAAGCCCTGGATTCAATCCAGGCTGGAAACGAAGTCCATAACCCGGGCCTGGACCCAAGCTGGAAGCGAAACCCCGTAAGCCCTGGCTCAGGTCCAGGCTGGACACGAAGCCCCTGAGCCCCGACGTAGCTCCAGATGGAAAAGAAGCCTCTAAGCCCTGGCTTTGATCCAGGCTGGAAAAAAAAGCCGCCCAGGTTTCGGATTACTCCGGACTAGGACACCTGTTGGCGTGCGGAACAAAAAATGCCCAGGTTTCGGATTACTCCGGACTAGGACACCTGTTGGCACTCATCGCGAAAAAGCCACCCATTTTTCGGATTACTCCGGACTAGGACACCGGTTGGCGTGCGGAACAAAAAATGCCCAGTTTTGGAATACTCCGGATTAGGACACCTGTTGGCACCCATCGCGAAAAAGCGCCCAGGTTTCGGATTACTCCGGACTAGGACACCTGTTGGCGCGCGAAACAAAAGATGCCCAGGTTTCGGATTACTCCGGACTAGGACACCTGTTGGCACCCATCGCGAAAAGCCGCCCAGGTTTCGGATTACTCCGGACTAGGAGACCTGTTGGCGCGCGGAACAAAAAATGCCCAGGTTTCGGATTACTCCGGACTAGGACACCTGTTGGCACCCATCGCGAGAAAGCCGCCCAGGTTTTGGATTACTCCGGACTAGGACACCTGTTGGCGCGCGGAACAAAAAATGCCCAGGTTTCGGATTACTCCGGACTAGGACACCTGTTGGCACCCATCGCAAAAAAGCCACCCAGGTTTCGAATTACTCCGGACTAGGACACCTGCTGGCAGCACCGGTCAATACCGGCAGAGCTCCTAAGCTCGATCCCTAACCAGCCAATGCTGGCAGCACCGGTCAATACCGGCAGAGGGTCAATACCGGCAGAGCTCCTAAGCTCGATCTCGAACCAGCCAATGCTGGCAGCACCGGTCAATACCGGCAGAGCTCCTATGCTCAAATTTGAACCAGCCAATATTGGCCGTAGCGAACCAGCCAAGACTGGTCAGAGCGCCTAGGTTCCGATTTAAACCGAAGGGGGATGGAACCAGACGATGCTGGTCAAGCGCTCCTAGGCTCCGATGCAACCACACCCGGAAGATAGAACTAGCCAATGCTGGCCCCATGAAGGACGAATAAGAACGCTGGTACCATACGGACCTGATAGAAGACGAAAAAGTGAGGGGTGTCGAATCCAGCTCATCCAGGAGCTCCCCAGGTACACATTTTCATTTACCAACAACGTCTTGAATGAAAATTTCGAATGCGAACGCAGTGGGATATTGAAGGGGAAGTGCCTAGGGAGCAGACATCTCCCGTAAGCAAACATCCAATGTACTGCAGTTTACGAAGAAGGTCTCACACAGACTACTCAGGAGTAACAATGGGAAAACAGAAGTGGCTAAATTAAGGGGCACACTCTTCACGTACTTCGAATGTGCTGATAAACATCAGCACAATCCGCAGTAGGGGGAGTGGAGAGTGGTAGTAGTAAAGGTCCCCGCGGTGACAGAGAGGCGGACCACAACTACTTAAGGGAGAACGCTCCTCGGATAAAGATAGGCTTCAGGTGGAAATCTTAGCTGGTAGCCTACGGACCTGGCGATGACGAGCCACCAACCTATAAAATTGAAAGCAATGGGCGCTGGGTTCAACCTATACAAATATCTCCCAGCTACATGTTTAAATATGCCCTTAACCTTCCAGATAAAACTGTCGGATGCGCATGTAGTAGGATGTTTGGAGGAAAGCGCAAGAAGCAGAAATGTCGCCCATAAGTAAACATCTAGAGCACTGCAATCTGCGAGATGGATCATTGTGTTACTCAAAGTGCAGCTTGCAAGGGAAGGATTGAGGTCGACAAATAAGGAGGCATACTCCTCACTTACTTCGAATGTGCTAACAAGCATCAGCACAATTCGAAGTAGGGGGAGTGGAGAGTGGTAGTGGTACAGGTCCGGACATTAACAGTAAAGCTAGCTCATAGTACTTAAGAAGAAAAGGAGATAAGGGCAAAATGCAAAGAAAACATGTCACGAAGCCTCGAGGCCTTGACTCAGCTCCCATTCTGGAAACAAGGCCCGTAGACCCAGCCTAACTCCAGGTGGGTGCCTTCCTCGTCAGTCTGCGGACCTTGTGATGACGGGCATCCAATCCATGAAAACGAAACGCATCATGCCCGACTTAGGCGGATATCGTTCAGTGAGCCAGAAGGTGGGATTAAGAGTCGCCTCAGGACCTCCTTTAAAGGCCGGAGAAGTGCTCATAGCCGCCACCGCTACATCCAGGATGGAAGCTGACTCTCGTCCAGCAGCAAAACCTCCCAAGAAGTAGTGCCGCATGAGAGCATCGAGGGCTCGATCCAGAACAGCCTTCATTGCCTTCTCCCTCTCTGCCAACAAGTCCTTAGCCTTCCGTTCAATCATGCTTGCCTTCCTCCACGAGCTGGCTCATATGGAATGCAAGCTCAACCCCAAGCTGGAAACGAGGCCCATAGGCCACAGCCTAGCTTCAGGTGGGGACCTCCGCGATTGATCTACGGACCTGGTGAAGACGAGCCCTCAAATCGCGGAAACGAAAGCGATGAGAGCCAAGTCTAGCCTTGGCGGACATCTTCCAGGTACACGTTTGAACATGCCAATAACCTTTCAGGTGAATGTTTGAATATGATGGCATCAGAAGGTCATAAGGAAAGTGCATAAGGAGAGGATGCCGCCTAAGTTGGAAAAGAATATCATGAGCCCCGACCTAGCCCAGGCGGAAACTGTTCGGCGTTTACCATATATCTATGGATCTGCCGATGACAAGTCTCAAGACTATAAAACAGAAGGCAGTAAGCCCTAGCCTGTCCAGGTGATGCTAACTTCTTAGCATTAATATTTCGACTAGCCTTTTGTTGCAGGTTTCCAGATCAGCTTTCTGTCAAGGACCTCCAGACGACCAATGATAGGTCGCCACAAGCCGGCGCAAAACTCTCTGCACTGGCACAGAAGACCCAACCTAACTGCTGGGATATCCAAGTCCACTCCGTGTTGGCACCAAAAGAAGACCCAACCTAGCTGTTGGGATATCAAAGTCCAGCTCCACGTTGGCACCTGAAGACCCAACCTAACCGTTGGGATATCCAAGTCCAGCTCCGTTCTGGCACCAAAAGAAGACCCAACCAAACTGTTGGGAAATCTAAGTCTAGCTCCGCGCTAGCACAGAAGACCCAACCTAACTGTTGGGTTATCTAAGTCTAGCTCCGCGCTAGCACAGAAGACCCAACCTAACTGTTGGGAAATCTAAGTCTAGCTCCGCCCTAGCACAGAAACCCAACCTAACTGTCGGGATATCTAAGTCCAGCTCCATGCTGGCACCAGAAGACCCAACCTAACCGTTGGGCTATCCAAGTCCAGCTCCGTGCTGGCACCAAAAGAAGACCCAACCTAACTGTTGGGAAATCTAAGTCTAGCTCTGCGCTAGCACAGAAGACCCAACCTAACTGTTGGATTATCTAAGTCTAGCTCCGCGCTAGCGCAGAAGACCCAACCTACCTGTAGAGAAATCTAAGTCTAGCTCCGCGCTAGCACAGAAGACCCAACCTAATTGTTGGGAAATCTATGTCTAGCTTCGCGCTAGCACAGAAGACCCAAACTAACTGTCGGGATATCTAAGTCCAGCTCCACGCTGGCACCAGAAGACCCAACCTAACCGTTGGGATATCCAAGTCCAGCTCCGTACTGGCACCAAAAGAAGACCCAACCTAACTGTTGGGAAATCTAAGTCTAGCTCTGCGCTAGCACAGAAGACCCAACCTAACTGTTGGGTTATCTAAGTCTAGCTCCGCGCTAGCACAGAAGACCCAACCTACCTGTAGGGAAATCTAAGTCTTGCTCTGCGCTAGCACAGAAGACCCGACCTACATCATCGGAATTTCCAAGTCTAGTTCTAAGCTGGCAGGCAACACTCGACCCATCATTCTAGAAGCATCGGCATGACCCGTTTGTTGAAGCTCAGGCACAGGAAAGTTGGCCCGAGAAAGCCTCAAGGCTAGCCCAAATAGATAGGGAGGAACCACAGAGATCTGGAGAGCTAGAAGTTGAGGCAGGATTCCCCACAAACAAAGGCGGATAGTTACGCCACATTGGCTCAGTCAGGATGAAATCCAGATCCAGCAGCGAAGTCTCCGTGCCTCCTCTCTGACTCTTGTTTCAAACTCTTCGGCTCAGCTTTTTGCTCCTTCGCCAGCAGATTTCCAGCCTTACGCTGATGAGCTACTCATGATCTGCCTCAGGCTTGCCAGCTTATTCTTCAACCGCCTGATCGTGGTGTCCTTTCACTTTGGCCACTCGACTAGCTCTCTTGGGGATGAGCCACGACCGAGGAACCAGCAGAGTGGACATCCCACTTACCTGAGGAGGTCGGCGAGGTCCATAGCATTGTAACACAACTCCCACGCTAGCGCATGTAGGCCTGGCTCCAGCAGTGGGAGTTCTACATCAGTTCTCCATCGATCAGAAGCCCAACTTTGAGCTGACAAACGAAGACCTGATCTGTCTTATCAAGATCCATGGATTTCCAGGTCAGCTCTTTGGATTCCAGGTTAGTCCTCGTCCACAAGCCTGATCTGCTCGATCCTAATTTACGAGTCTAGCTTTATGCTGACCTGAGAAGACCCATTCATCTACCCGGGATTTCTAAGCCAGCTCCAGGCTGGCGTGTAAAGAGGCTATTCATTTACTCGAGGTTCCTAAGTATGGCTCCATGCTGGCAAGCAAAGATCCGACGCACCCCATCCGGACGTTTTGAGTCCAGATCTAACTGAGAGACGGAGACTTGAGCTATCTGGTCTGACTCATAAAGACCTGATCTATGTAATCAGAATTTTCAAGTCCAGCTTTCTGCTAGTGAAAGGGACATGATCTATCTGATCAGGATTTCAAAGATCAGCTTTCCGCCAACAAGTAAAGACCTGGTCTACTGATCAAGAGCCCAACTACGGGCTAGCAAACATGCGAAGTCCTGAGCTATTTGGGACTTCTTGGGCAACGGAAGAAAATGGCAGAAGAAATTTAAGGACACGAGAAGAGGAATGCTTTCTTAATAATACTCCGAGCTGCAATACTTAGCATATTACAACTCAGAGTAGGGGGACTGGATGATAGGGGTGACCTATCCAGCATTCCTCCTAACCTGAAGACCTACAAGGAACAGAGTAGGAGGTTAGTCTGAAGGAGGCAAGGATCAGGTAAGAGGCTCGACTAGGAGTCAGGAGAGCTACGGAGCTATGCAGAGGGGGTAAAGGAAGCAGTCAGGAGAGCTAAGGAAGCGTCCTGGAGACCTGACGAGGAGAAGCAGTACCAAACCCTAGACGCGCCGATAAGTATAAATAGGGCTCCTTATCCATTCCACAACATCTTCCACACGCCCCACACACACTAGCACACCAAGAACACACACACATATTCTCTCTCCCTCTCTTTATCTTCTTTTCACTGTTTAGAGCTTGGAATCACTTGTAAACATGAGTAAAGGTGAGATTGAGCGTGTAATCTTATCCCGTTAATAGTAAATATTCTCCGGCGGCCCGTGGACGTAGGATTCACTCGAATCCGAACCACGTAAATCATCGTCTCTTTACTTTTTCCATCTCATTCTTCATACATTCAACCACGATTTCATCCGAATCGGCCCTCACCTTTATTTCCCGGACCTAAATCTTGTTGATCGGGGTCGTACCCGCATCAATTGGGATATTATTCATGGGTAATGATGACTTGCAACCTATAAAACAGATCATGTTGGCTGCGGATGAATTGGAGGTTGTCTTTGAAGAGCATCGTATAATTCTCGTTGATCAAAACATGTCGTTTGATCGAGGACATTAGTGGGCTATCGAAAGCATGAAGGTGAACTTACCCTTTGATCGAGGTAACGTTACTGCAGCTGAAGCGTTCTGCTACAAAGACTTCGAGAAGGTATTCATTAGTGTGGGTTGATGCTCCTAGTGTGATGAATAATGGTGCTAATGTTGAATGTGTTTGGAGTTCGAAGGCCCAATCATTTCTTACATTGGTGATCTATGTAGTGTATGGAAGGGGTTGTGTGAAGGGAGCAGAGGCATATCTTGCATTAGAGGAACTGGTGAGATATGGGTATAAGCCAAATTTAATGTCATATGGAATCGTGATTGAGACATTGCACAAAACGCGACGTGTAGTCAATGGACAGCTTATTTTGAAGAAGAAAAGGAAGTCGAGTGTGACACCCAGGAGTGATGATGATGGAGAGTTTATTTTAAAACTGAAGCTCACTCAAGTTTATGTCAAGCAGCTAGGTGTTGGGAAAGATCATAGTAAGCCGCTTGATGAGGGTCGTTGACGTATTATCGAAGAAGTGATCGAGCGAGGAAGCAAAATTATACTTGCAGGTTACTCTTTCATTTCGATCGTGGAAAAAGTGCAACGACAATCATGCGATGGCCGTGGTCTCGAGATCGGGCATTATACTCATTATGTCGAGATTTCTACCACTCATCCTTGAGGACAAGGATGTTCCAACGGGGAGGAAATGTCATATCCCGAGTGAAAATGAATATGGGCCCATACGAGTTGGGCTTGGCCCATTCATTAGCAATTAATATCCTAGGTTTACTTAGCTCATTATTATGCATTTACTACTAATTGCCTTTATATACTGTAAGTGGAGCGCATGTAAGTTGAAGCGAAAAATACAATTCTAGTCTTCTTCTATGTTTATGGTTCTCTCCTAACTCTAGATCTATATCTCAACCCTCTGTTTCTTCATTCTTCTCCTTCGATCTTCTATATCTCTCTCAGCTCTCTATCTCGATCTCTCCTCCCTTCGATCGTCCTTCGATCTTTCTCTTCTCGAATATAAAGTTGCACACACCAGCTGTTCGACTAAATTCCAAGTAAGAAACCGACCAAATTACGGTCGGGATCTTACATTAACCCACCATTTTTTTAAAAAATAAAAAATAAGGAAAAATAATAAATATAGGGAAAAAAGAAGAATTCAAGTTGAAATATATATATATATATATATATATATATTAATCAACTTCTTTAATATTAACATAAAAATCGTAGCTCAAAAAACATAAAAATAAATAATTTTACTTATATACCTATTATGTAATATAATTAATTATTTTTCTATTTATTGACGGGTCTGCCTGATGCCCACCAAGCCCGTCTTGTCAAAGCCCGTGGCCTGCACGGACTTACCCGACGGGCCTTAAATTTTACAGCTCACCCCACAGCCCGCGGGCAGCGGGTCCGTTTAACAGTTCTAGTTGAATGAGGTTGTATTATACTGTTTGGCTGCGTTCGGTTACAAGAGGGGTTATAAAAGCCCTGTATAATGTTTTTATTACAAGCCCAATATAATTTATCTTGCCTGATAAAACAGTTTATTTATTACGGACATTTCTTCTAATATCGGGCTAAAATACTAGTCGCGGGCTGGAAATATTATTTATACCTAGGGCTTATGGGGAAACCAAATGGACCATTTTCTCTCTCACCCGTTTCTCTATCTCACTCTCCCTCGGAGTCGGACTAATCTAATTTCCGTTGACTCGACCCCAAATTTTAGGGCTTGACCTAAGACGGATTGAATTCGTTGCCGGTACTGATTCTTACTCTCTTTGGAAAAATTATGGCTGAAATGTATAGTTTGAGTAATTCGTTACCAGTATATTGTTGGTATGTGGTATGATAGTTTTCATGCGGTCGAATTATCTGATTCATGTTGACTTTTGTTTGTTAACTTTGTTTTCCGTCGTTATGCTTTTTTTTTTCTCTGATGTTTCTTTTGAAGCGAAGGAAGGTATATCTTTTTATGTGGGGATGGACTGAAAGGGTGTATTTTTGTGATGTCTCATGAATAACCGATTCCTTGATGTTACCTACTCGAGATTAAAATTGGCGAGAAATTCTAATTAAGAACTGTGACTAGAAACAAGAGCTGGAAATTTGGCATCTTCAACTATTGAGTTAAAATGCTATCGCATTAGGTCATAATTACTTTCTAGGGGTATAGGATGATGGTGAAGCTTGAAAATTTCTCTCACATTTTTCTGCAGTTTGCAGACCGCACTCTCTAGAACCCAATAATGCTCTCGTTTAATTATTTTTCTGTGTTTCAGACTGAACTTTTTACGTTAGTGTATTTTGTTGGCTTTTGTTTTGTCTAGTCGTTTGTTGGCTTTCTCTTATTTATGATATTTGTATCGGTTGACTACTTATTTAGGTTGTTCCTTGTTTATGGCTTCTGTAGGATGTTTGTGTTTGTAACTGTCTGAAGAAAGTAGTGTGGCATGCCTACCACATCGAAGCACGTCAATCAATGACAACCAAACCTTCAGAATGTACGGAACCCGACGACTGATACTTGGTTGAACACCACTCAGTTTAAATCCTTTTCCACGGCAATGAGGAGGGGTAATCTTTCAGATTCATCATCCTTTGAACAATCTGTGGATGAATTTGACGGAGCTAATGAGGAAGATTATTCTACAACTAAACAGTCACCAGGTATTGATGCTTTTTCATATCAGTTACTGCTTCAATTTCCAATGTTTAGTAGTGCTGCGCCCCTTCTCCTTACTCAGTATTGTACTGATGTGGAAAACTAGCTTAGAAGAACGTATTGCAGCTCACTGTGCTGTAAGTTGAGCACCAAGAAAATTTGCTGCATAGTGTAAATTTTACTGTTTGGATTTAGTTGAATAAGGATTGATTGTGTTTAGGAATCATTTTCTTGTGTATTTCCTATTTAATTGTGGATTCAGGTATTAATTTTCGATCTCTTTGAGACCAGATGATAAATATGGGCAGGAGGATTCAAATCTCCTCCCTAGTGTACAAAACAATGAAAATCAGGGAAATGGTGTGAGCATTACACGGTCCACACAAGTTGATCTCATGGGGCATTCCTTGGTAAGAACTTGCAAATACTGCTGGTGATTTTTTTAGATTTAACTCTGATCTGCCATCATTAAATGAAGATATGGTTTAGTGTTAGTAACACATAACTGTGTCTACATGTCAGGCCTATGCTAATACTTATGATCCATTTTACGGAGGAATGATGGCAGCTTATGGCCAGCCCTTGGTATGGAAATGAGTGCGAAACGAAACTATTTTGTTTCTCTTGTTTTATATAGCGCAAAATTTCTGATTTGTCCCCCAAAATGCAAATATCTGATTATAGGTTATTCTATTCAAACCTTAGAGCAGTAGCAGATATTTCACGTAATATGTATAACTAAAGGAAGCAAAGGCACATTAAGCATCATTGAATCCCTAACTCTCTTTCCATCAAACCAAAGTTTCTTGGCAAACCTTTTGACTGCCATCTAAACAGGCGTCAACTCCATGAGTTTTTTCTGTAAAATAACTCGGAATTTCAAGAATAGACTGACATAAGTGAGATTTTCTTCAGACGTATTCCCTAGTTTCTTGTTTTGATTGTATTCATCTTATTCGAGCTTTAGGTTTCCCCTCACTTTTATGACATGCATCACACAAGGATGCCGCTGCCACTTGAGATGGAACAAGAACCTGTCTATGTGAACGCAAAGCAGTACTCTGCTATTCTCCGTAGGCGTCAGTCCCGTGCTAAAGCAGAGCTCGAAAGGAAGTTAACAAAAGATCGCAAGGTACTCCATCTTTTCTTTTTTTTTTGTCTCTCAAGTACTTCCACAAACATATACAGTATTATACACTCACATACATAGTTGAGAGAGAGAGAGAGAGGGAGAGAGAGAGAGTATTGACATCTCTTTCTCTGTTAATAAACAGCCTTATCTCCACGAGTCTCGACACCAACACGCTCTAAGGAGGGTTAGGAGTAGCGGAGGTCGATTCGCAAAGAAGTCTGACACTGGCCCGAGCCCAGCTGCTGTGTCTTCTTCACATTCCTCAGGTACTTATAATTTCTATAACAACATGAGCTACTTGCACGAACGCGCATATCAACCTTATCCCAATGACAACAATTGTAATGCTAATAATAACAATCATAATAATACAGGCACCACTGAGTCTAATCCAATGCCGTGAATATTTGGACCTCTGCTTTGCACTTTCGATACAACGAATTCATGATTAAGACAACATTCGTGGAGCTGTTATGGAGATGAAGCATGTTAGGTCAATATCTTGGGGCTGGCAATTCATTCTTGGCTTGTTTTATTTTTTTCTGTTGTCCTATGTTAGCTTTGTGGGAGAGACATCATGGAATTGTCTTTGTTTTATTTCTGGGTTTCACACCATCTTTCATGTACAAAGTCAGTTGGAATTTGTCTAGTTACTACACAGATATTTCATCCAATTTTATGTGCAACATATTTGGAAATCACTCTAAATAACATGTAATAACAGACATGCAACCTATATTCCGTACCTGTAGTAGCAGAATAATTCAAACATAGGCGATAAATATTTATATTACAAAAAGAAAAAACAAAAAACAAAACTTAATGCAACAGGGTACAAAGGTTGTTTTCTTGTCTATGTTTGCTGATTATCATTTTCATTAGCTGCAAAATTGCCAGTGGACTCATAAACTGTTTCTTCTTCGGTTGGCTGATGCATATTTTCGGAGTCGAAATTCGTATCATTATTCTCAGAAACGGTAACATTGACATCCTCGTTTTGCTGCTTCTGCATCATGCCCGACAATGCAAGGCGAGGAGTCCACTCGAGCACATCGTCGATTATGTTAGACATCCTCTTTTGGTACCTGTAAGAAAAAATGAGTCCACCTAAGCTTAAATTCCATGTTGGCGTGCGAACAGTAAGAAAAAGAAATTTTTTTGTTCTGTTTATCCTCTGAGTTAACAGAAAAACGTACCTGGCTCGAGCAGCTTCGTCAGGAGCATGGTGCCTCAAAAGGAGAATGACGAGCACAGCCAAAACTGCATAGAATAGCCTTGCAGACCATTTAGGACGCTCATCTTCGTCTTTCTTGGGCCAAAACTGAAATAGCTCTTTCAGCGTTGCTTCCTCCGCGAGCATGTTAGGGAAGAACCACACACGTTTGCCAAGAACGACCCATAGAGCTCCAAAGACAAGGGCCCTCACTTCATCAAAATTGAAGTCTCTTAAGTCAATTTGATGGATTTATTCGCAAAAGTCGTTTTTTAGAAGAAGACTTACACGAAAGGAGACAGAGAATGAGAAGCAAAACTCCTGCGCAGAAGTAGAGTATGAATAGCTTGACTTGGTGGGGATAAACTGGGAACAAGCATATTGCTAATGTAAGAACGGGCCAGGAGAAAGAGAGGAGCGTTTGCCATAATGGTCTTCGATTCACGAATGTCCACGCAAAGAAGGCATCGTTTTCTGAGAACGCTTGGTCCTGCAAATTGTAAGAGACGAATGAATGGCATGTCAATGGCTAGGAAAAAAATAAGAGCAATTCTTGTCATGGACTAAGTCTTCGAAAAGAACTTACACGGTATATTTCAAGATGAGCTGGCCATTTAGACAACTTTTTCTTGCCGGGACGTAGAGTTTTAACAACACGATCGCAACGCACGACGAGGTTCTTTCTCAGAAGAACGTTGGCAATATCTTCACCTTCTAAACTCTTATCTGTTTCGAGCAGGTCTTTAAGTTCGGGATGCTTCTTTAAAAAGCTAACGAAATCCTTCCCTCTAAAATATTCGACTCTAGTCTCTTGCAGAACCGCCCACCTAGACTCGAGATCCTTGTGATTTCTCACTTTCTCAGCAAAGATCTGAAAAGCATCTTTCTTAGCAGCACCTCGTTTCTGAAATTCAAGATTGGCGGAGATAAAGAAACTAGGCAAGCAAAATAAAAAAGGCAATTAGATCTCCATTTCATGTAACATAACACACCTGAATTCCAGAGTGGATTGATTTATGATATACAGAGAGGAGAAAGGCTTTTCAAAATGCATTGTATGACCAAAGCCATTATATGGGAAAACCTCCTCAGATAAATTAGAAAAAAAGGGAACTTTTTTTTAAAAAAAAAAAAATAACCCAACACGAAGCTGGCCAACTCTTTACAAGAAATCCATATCTTCCACCCACATGAAAAAAAAAAAAAAAAACAACAACAACGTTCTCAAATCAATCGAAAAAATGACCTTTCGCAGAAAAGGGCAATCACAGCAGAGACATATAATAAATTCCGATGATTTTTGCTTTGCAAATCGCAAGTTTAAAAAAGTATGTAAGCACTGCACTAACAGGGTTTTGGGTGGCCGCTTCACGGCGGTTCTTCTTCTTATCTCCGGCAGCTCCTCCACCGCCGCCGCCCGATTTCTTCATCTGCTCTTTTGATTAATTAGAGTCCTGTCTTCTCTTTGTTTATTACGTTCCTTTACTTCAATATTAATGGGTTAATACATTATCAGTCCATTTCAACATTTCAACTTCCTTTTAAATATCACTCGAATTATATCTTCCTTATAAATACCTATTTGAAAATTTATTCTCTTCAGTACCTAAAAGACCCTTTTCAGCATTAAATGGACGAAAATACCCTGTCTCACATATTCAACAAAGATGAATAATTATTTTCACATGAATTATAGCAAAAAAATAGTTATTATACCAACAAAATTAGACATTGTACCAGAAAATGTTGAAATTATACCATATGTTTTCGTTATTATATCAGTAAATAGCGTTATTTAAATTACAGCGAAATTGGACGTAATTATACCAACTGATTTTGAAATTATACCAGAAACTGTAGAAATTATACCATATGTTATGGTTATTATACTAGTAAATAACGTTATTCGAATTTTATACAGTGAAATCGGACGTTATACCAACTGATTTGAAATTATACCAGAAACTGTAGAAATTATACCAACTGTTGTCGTAATTATACACACAGAATTGTACACTATACCAGTTGGTATAATAATGACAACAGTTGGTATAATTTGAATAACAGTTGGTATAATAATCAAAACAGTTGGTATGATGTCCAATTTAAATAGCGTTATTATAATTTACAGCGAAATTGGATGTTATACCAGATTTTGATATTATACCAGAAATTGTAGAAATTATACCACATGTTTTGGTTATTATACCAGTAAATAACGTTATTTGAATTTTATACAGTGAAATTGGACGATATGCGAACTAATTTTGAAATTATACCAGAAACTGTATAATTTATTCCAACTATTGTCGTAATTATACCAACAAAATTGTACAATATATCATTTGGTATAATAATGATAACAGTTGGTATAATTAGAATAACATTTGCCAAAATAATCAAAACAGTTGGTATGATGTCTAATTTAAATAGCGTTATTATAATTTACAGCGAAATTGGATGTTATACCAATTGATTTTGATATCATACCAGAAATTGTAGAAATTATACCACATGTTTTGGTTATTATACCAGTAAATAACGTTATTTGAATTTTATACAGTGAAATTGGACGATATGAGAACTGATTTTGAAATTATACCAGAAACTGTAGAAATTATACCAACTATTGACGTAATTATACCAATAAAATTGTACACTATATCATTTGATATAATAATGATAACAGTTGGTATAATTAGAATAACAGTTGGTATAATAATCAAAACAGTTGGTATAATGTCCAATTTAATTTCAGAAAAGGGTATTTTCGTCCGGACATTGTTTGGGCATAACTTTTTCGCAGATGGGTATTGAAAAGGAAATTTTTTGTCAAAGGTACTGATAAGGAACTTGAAAACACGAAAGGGCCTGATAAGGAATTCACCTAATATTAATTAATGTTGCAGATTTTTCTATTTATTATCGTCAATGGAGTTTCAATGGTGGTTTCTCCGCATATTGGGCAAAAAATTATGTAATTTATTACACCCATCACATTTAACGGAAATCTACACATAAATACCCAATAGGAAAAAAATCAGCCACTTAGGTACCTTGTCAGAACTATTTTATAGCTAGGTACCCAGTTGAATAAAATTTTTACACTTAGGTACCTAATCACCTAAGATTACGAAAATACCCTTATTAAATGATTTAGAATTTCATTTCAACTTTTTTTTCTCTGCAAAATCCGACCTTCAGCTCGCCGTCGATGATTTCTTCTTGCCGACCAACTCCGTCTGCTCGTGCCGGTGCCAGACAAGGATCGAAGACCCTATTGAACGTTGGGTTCTCGATTTTGGGGGTTGATTTTGTCAGGTAAGTTTTTCTTTTGGTTTGGGTTAGGTTAATCGATTTTGGGCGTTTGTTCAAGGTTTATCCCTAATCTGGGAGCTCAATGCTATCCAAGAGCTCCATATAAGAGTGGAATGTTAGGATTTGATAGTTATTGAGGCTAATCCGTCGAGATTTCGGTTTTCTTTTATGTAACTGTTACGGCGTACCATTTTCTATGAATATTACGTACCATTATATGTTGTGTTACCGTACCTAAATACATTACGCGACACAGTCCGAGTGGACATTTATGTTATGTAGTATCTTTGTGTATTTTTATTACGTACCAAGTAACATGTTGATACCATTCGCGTGAAAATCATGACGATGATGCACGAACGACGCGAGAGAGGAATGACCCTTGTTAGCGAGCTATGTCCAAAACAAGAAAAGAAACTTGTTCAGAATATCACTGCTGGTCGCACGTTGAAAGTGAGTAAATCTTCGAACGTGGCATTTGAGGTGGTCGGTGAAGATGGCTCATTTGCGGTGGACATCCAGCAGCGGACCTGCTCATGCAGAGAATGGGAAGTCTATAGAATCCCTTGTAAGCATGCAGCAACGTGTATTGCGACTATGAGACACTCTTTTTACGATTATTGTGATCCGTACTTCCGGTGCCAGAAGTATAGAGATGCATATATGTCGATCATCAACCCTATTCCGACTAACGAGATGAATGCTCATACCGATGATGGGAATTTCATCTCAGGTCGCCGAAAGACACGGATTCCATCTTAGGTAGATAGAAGATCCAACAAGTGTAAAATATGTGGAAAATACGGACATAATCGCCGTACTTGTACAGAAGCCGTAACGACGTAGCGTCCGTATTTTCCATGTATTTTCATTTTTGCTTTTGGTACCATAACCTTTTTCGGTGCTCTTTTGTATGGTATTGGCTCATTCTTTTTGTCTAAATGATGCCAGTAGGCCTTTGTTTTGTTCAAATGTGTCAATAGGATATGGCTCATTGTTTTTGTCTAAATTTGGTACTGTAATGACTGGCAGTTTGGTACAGTAAGATATGCACATTTGGTACCGTATTTTATGTAAATTTGGTACTGTAATGACTGCCAGTTTGGTACAGTAAGATATGCACATTTGGTACCGTATTATATGTAAATTTGGTACTGTAATGACTGGCAGTTTGGTACAGTAAGATATGAGCATTTGCTACCGTATTATATGTAAATTTGGTACTGTAATGACTGCCAGTTTGGTACAGTAAGATATGCACATTTGGTACCGTATTATATGTAAATTTGGTACTGTAATGACTGTCAGTTTGGTACAGTAAGATATGCACATTTGGTACCGTATTATATGTAAATTTGGTACTGTAATGACTGCCAGTTTGGTACAGTAAGATATGCACATTTGGTACCGTATTATATGTAAATTTGGTACTGTAATGACTGTCAGTTTGGTACAGTAAGATATGCACGGTACCGTATTATATGTAAACTTGGTACGGTAATATATGCCAGTTTGGTACAGATATATGCAGTTTTGGTAACGTAATATATGTAAATTTGGTACTGCAATATATATGCCATCTCGGTACGGTAATATACATATGTTTGGTACCGTAATATATGTAATTTTGTAACTATAATACATGCCAGTTTGGTACCATAAGATATGCAAATTTGGGTACGGTAAGATGTGCATGTTTGGTACGGTCATACATGCATGTTTGGTACCCTACGACATGCATGTTTGGTACCGTAACCTATGCCAGTTTGCTAATATACATTTGGCACCGTAATGTATGTAAATTTGTTACTGTAATATATGCCAGTTTCGTACCCTAATATATGAAAACTTGGTACGGTAATATATGCCAGTTTGGTACCGTACGACATACATGTTTGGTAGCTGTAATATATGCCAATTTGGTACGTTAATATACGCTACCTTAGTACTGTAATATAGGTAATATAGGTACTCTAAGTGTACGACATATGGTACTGTATCCTTTCAGCAGTAGGTACCGTATAAATTAAAGTAAAACTTTGAATTTAAGACTTGGCTATATTCAGTCAGAAACAAAGCATTTCAGCATGTGTTGATGTGGATAGAGGATTAGACAATTTCTGACTTTTTTCAGTAATGATTGCACACTTTTCTGACGTTTATCAGTCATGAGTGGACAGATTTCTGACATTTTCTATGTCATGTTTGGACAGATTCTGACATCCGACGTTTTAAATAATAAAAGACAGCTCATCTGACCTGTCAGTTGGATTTAATAAAATGTTTCATGTCATATGTAATTTTGGGTAGTGCAACCGTGGCTGCTTTGGTACGCTTTAAACAAAACGATAGGTACACCTTCAAAGATATTTAAGGTACGGTGTCCCTTATATATATGATACGTCATACTAGGGTTAGTATTTTTCGGGGTCGATCGAATTACGTTTTCATCTCGAACCACCGTAGACCAATAATATATAGTATTAAATACGTTTCAGATCAACTTCGGTGCATTATGCCCCGCACGCTTGAAGTAAATCTTAGAATACCATGATTCATTATAGTATAAGGATACAAGCAAGAACATCTACAACATAATTTGAATAATGTGGTGATTGCTACATCTGCGAATTCGGTGCATTAGGCTTTCACATTTTTTTTCATTCCGACATTGTTAGGTATTATCAAAATCACACACGACACCACGATTCGATTAGGAATGTATTTTTTTCGATCGTATAACAAATGGTACGATATACTTTCATAATTTGGTACTGTATATGTGCAATTATAGATACGATTAACCTGCACGTTATGGTACTATATAGGTAAATGTTAAGGTACCTTCTGTAAATCACAAAGTACCTTACTGTACACACAGATAAGGTACTTCATGTGCGATATATAAGGTACGGTATATATTTACGTATTGGTACGGTTAACCTACACTTAGGGTACGCTATATGTAAGCGATATGGTACGATAATATGAAAGACAAAGTACTCTATATCTTGTGTTTATGGTACGCCATATATCAACATAATGGTAATCTTTACGTAAAGGATAAGATACGGTCCTACAATAACATATGGTACTGCATAAATTGCGGACAGTCATAAAACAACACAACACAGCACACACTTGGCAATAAGTTAACCTAAGTAAACAACATAGTCTCCAAAGAGTCACATCCCCAACCCAAGGGTCTCCAAACAGTCCCATCCCCAACCCAAATTAAGTTAACCTAAGTAAACAACATAGTCACCAAAGAGTCTAAGAGCATATCCAAGAAACTTACTGAAAAAGATCTAGCATACAACTACGCTCGTCACGTAAAATGCGAGCAGCCATAGAAGCACGATACACATCCATGCTGACTTCTTTGCCATATTTCTCGAACTCTGGGGTGTCGACAACGTACTCCTCTTGGTCAAACAGGCATGCACCCCGCAGTCTACGTCGCCAAATTGGGGCCTGTTGAACTCCGGATCCACGGTCTTCTTACATTGATAGTCGTACTTCAATGACCAATACTTCGTCAGAAAATCAGCCTGCACAATATAAAAACGACATTAACGCAGACTGCAACATAGTCGGCAAAATATGCCCAATGTTAAAGACTTACGAAGGCTCTAGCAGCCCAGGTCATCTTATTCGAGGCCATCGGATCCCGAACGTAGAACTTTCGCTCGTTGACCTTGTAGACGAGCACTGCCCAATGGTTACCTGTATTCACAGGCGTCAACACGAATGACAGTTTTGTGAACGCACTGCCATCAAGCCGCTGTAGCCATGCCCGACTACTCCCCGCCATCTCCTCGACGAACTTCTCTAGCTGATCAGCTTCCACCTTCCTCTTTCTCGACATCTTCTGTATCTTTGTCCAGTAGTCGACTTGCACGAAACTTGGGAATACAACGACGCTTGGTCTCCCGAGGATCCCCGCGGATTGCCGTGTCAAACAATCGACGAAAGCGTCGATAACATTTGACTTAAGCGAATCCCGGAAGAGCAGCATATAGAATCCTTGTGGATCGACGGCGGCAAGGCCGCTTTGCCAAACGACGTCGCTGCATAAGTATTAATCGCACATTTAAAAAGTCAACAAATGAAAACCATCGAAACATTGAAGAAAAGGTACCTAAGCTTCTTCGCTTTAAGGTACGCGTCGATGCACTTATGCTGCTCCGCATGGATCTCGAGCCGGGCAGCATAGTCAAGTCTGTCCGCGTACTTGGAGCAGTATACAACCGACGGATCTCGCTCAGACTCGGCAGCCTCGACATCAACCACAACAGCTTTGTTTTTTGCCTTACCCTTCTTACGTGGCCGCTGAGGAGTTGAATTTGGTGTGAGAAAAGCCGAATTTCATCGTTGTTTACGATCGTTTGGGCGTCGCACCGTTCGAGCAATCGACGAGGCCTTAACCTCCTCAACCTGAGACTCCGCGCCCTTATCCTCCTCAGCCTGATCCTCCGCGCCCTTATCCTCCTCATCATCCTCTTGTGCTACTTCTTCACTAACCTCATCCTCCGCTTGATCCCCATCCCTATCTTCAACCTTGTCCTCCTCGGCCTTCTCCCCTTCGCTATGAGGCATCTCCTCGGGCATATCCTCACGGTCCTGTGACCCATATTCACATCCCTATCCTTAACCTTGTCCTCCCCGGCCCTCTCACCGTCGCTATGAACCGTCTGCTCGGGCATATCATCACCCTCGCTGTGAACCATATCATCACCCTTGCACACATCCCTATCCTTATCCTCGGCCTCTTCCATGACCCTCGCATCCTCGTTGGACATATCAACCTTCGACGTCCCACCACTTGACTGTAGATCTCTTATAACCTCGTTCTTCAATCTCAACTCGGCTTCCAACCTCTCCACACGAGCACTCCACTCTAATTGAGATCCGCCAACTCCCACATCAACCTTAACCACACATAATTCATTAAACAGTTAGAAACAAAGCAAATAATACCTAAAAAAAGTAGGGAATTTTATACCTCCGGCAGCAAATTTATCGGATGCACGAACTTCACTTCCTTCTTTGTTGGGTATATTGGGACGACAGATCCAATTGCAGCCAATTTAGCCCCCGCAGCGATTACGTCATTCAGAACCCTACTTTCTTCCCAATTGAACATTCGGGGAAACATATACATCTCCCACTTCTGCGCCAATGAGGGCACGTGCTCATACACCCAAATCTGAAAGTTCCCAAAGCATTATATTCATCAATAAACGCATAATCAAAAAGGAAAACTCACAACGTAATGGAGTATTACCATCAGCCCAATAGTGTACCAGGCTGGACGAGTCGATCCGCATCGAATTCGCAGCCATTTGCTTTATCTCTGCGACCAAAAACTCGTGTACCGCCCTTCCCCATGCGTACTCCCCCATCATGTCGACATCGTCGATGTACGCATTCACGAACTTTGGGTTTTTCAAATTCCCCATCGGGAATAATACAGAGTTAAACAAGAAAAGAACAAACAACCTAAGGAACTCATCCGTGTTCTCCTCCCAAGCTTTCCTACAAACTCATTCAAAAACTCTAAGATTTTTTTATGGGTTACATTGCCATTTTTCTTGCCGTTCAACGGTTTTCGATTTCATCTTCGAATTTAGGTCCACGGGCTGTCCTACGTTATGCAAGGCCATTACAACACTAAATTCCTGTGGGGAGAATACCACATTCGTATTCTCCCCAACCTAAACGTGTTCGCCTCTACACTATAACGCTTTATCAATGCCATGATTCGAGCAAACGAATGCGACATCTTAGGCATATCTAAAAAAAATGAAACGGGAACCTTCTTATAGCTTCTTTTTGATCAGGGGTCATGCTACCCTTCAAATTGCTAATGGTAGATCGAAAGAGCGTAGGATGGCACCTGGAAGACAGCTCAAATCCCTTAGGCATTTCTGCAAAAAAGCACAACTGTTAACAAGCAGTACCATTTTATTCACACAATGGGTACGAATTTTGCCAAACAGATGGTACCAAATGCACTGATAATGTAGTACCAAAAAAATTGACAACATATTCGAAAAACCAAATGTTAACAAGCAGTACTATTTTGTTCACACAAGGAGTACCAATTTACCCTAACAGAGGGTACCAAATGAATGATAATGTCGTACCAAAAAAAATTGACACCATTTTCGGAAAACCCACTGCTAACAAGCAGTACCATTTTATTCACACAAGGAGTACCAGTTTTCCAACAAAGAGGGTACCAAATTCAGTCATAATGTAGTACCAAAGATTGACCCCATTCAAGGTAACCACTAACAAGTAGTACCATTTTATTCACAAAATGGGTACCAATTTGGCCAAACAGAGGGTACCAAATTCAGTAACAATGTCGTACCAAAAAAAATTAACCCCATTTTCGAAACACTCACTGTTAACAAGCAGTACTATTTTGTTCACACAAGGGGTACCAATTGACCCTAACAGAGGGTACCAAATGCATGGATAATGTAGTACCAAAACAAATTGACCCCAGTCGATAAAACCAATGTTAACAAGCATTACCATTTTACTCCCATAAGGGGTACCAATTTGCCTAAACAGAAAGTACCTAATGCAGTGATAATGTAGTACCAAAAAAATTGACCCCATTCGAACACTTTTGCCAAGTAGTACCATTTTATTCACACAAGGGGTACTAAAATGCCAGAGGGTACCAAATACAGTTACAATGTAGTACCGCAACAAAGGGACCCCATTCGAAAAAACAAAAATCGACCCATTCCAAAAAAAACCAAATGAAGCAGCCACGATGAAATGCACGCACAAAAAACCGTAATCGACCAACAAATCACTCACATTCCAAAAACACGCACAAAAAACCCTAATTGTGACGAAATGCGACCACTTTACAGTAATACTGTGAAAGACTTACCAATCGATTTCAGAAGCTAATACAACGACGAACGACTGGAGTGACGACGTAGAATCTGAAGCCAAAAACACCCGGGTCGATTTCTGCCAAGGAATCGCGCGATTTGGTTTGGGTGTGCGGTTTTTTCTTTTTCTTTTATGAGCGATCGTGAAATAAGAAACAAGGTAAGAGATGTAAAAAACCAGTTCTAGTAGGGGTAAATCCGTCAGTTAGGTACCTATCAGTTAAATAAAATTCAACTAGGTACCTAGGTTAAAAATTAAACTGACTAGGGACTGATCTGTCTAATTTTTTTTATGTAGGTATTTAAGTGTTGAATCCCCATATTTAATGATGTGTAATATAATCAATTTTTTTAATTACTACATTCATGATTTTTCACGACCTTTCCAAACGGATCTTCGACGTCACGTCTTTATTTCATTTTCTTACGTTTCCTTTCGTTTTGGTAATGAAGAAAATAAAGGGAAAGAAAGAAACATTTCTATTTATAGCTATAGTGAAAAACATGTATTTTGAATTTCAAAGAATTTAATAAATGATCAACGGAAAAAGGACCACATGAAATTGCAATCAGTCTCTGCCCAACCATAAGTAAATGAGAGATTATTTTCAAGTTTGAAAGGCAACTATATGTCAAATATTAAAATATGTTAAATCCAAAGAAGGTTAATTGTTTTTTGGCTTTCTCTAATCTCTCTCATTCGACCCATAATAGCGTACGGATAAACCATCCCCAAAAGACGCAAATCATCTAATTCTATATATTTAGAAGAGTTTTTGCTATCTAATTTAAAGTTTCGATGAAAGTCCAAATATTTTAATGGTAATTCTATTCACAACCCCTATATTTCTTAATACACCCCCAAATCTATTATTAAAAGAAAATCATGAGTTTTTTCAAATTTAACTAAGTTATATTATCGGAAAAAAAAAACTAAGTTATATTCTCTCATATATTTATTGCATACAACTTGAAATAAAAGTTTACCATAAATAATAATGTGTTTATTCAAATTTGTCAACTTTGTTGTATTCTGTAAACAAATTTAACACAAGGAATTATTATTTTCTTTTTTTTCATGCGAATAAAATTGTTAATCTCTCATAAATATATAATTTATAATTATAATTCTGCAAACATAAATGAATACAATTATCTTTGTTTGTCAAATTATATATTTATAACATAGAAATATATGTTATATTTAGGTGAAACTTCACTTAAACCCTATTAGGCAAACTTGATATTACATAATTCTCTTGTCAGAGAAATATATCACCTAAGGACCAGATTTAATATTTACCAGTTTCTTCAGTCATGTCGTACCTTTCTGTGTGCGTATTGCGTACCATAACACGTTGATATAGGGTACTTAAATGTGTTTGTACGGCGTATCTATGTGTTAAATAGGGCGTACCTAAATGTACTAATACGGCGTACCATTTTCTGTTATATAGGGTACCCAAATGTGTTGATATGGGGTATCCAAATGTGTTGTATGGCGTACCTGTGGCGGATCGGGTATCTATCTGCAAGAAATTTATTCTGTTAGGTCCTAAGTGATATATTTCTCTGACAAGGGAGTTATGTGATAGAAAGTTTGCGAATAGAGATTGAAATCAAAGTCTCCCTGATATTTATATGTAACTGTGTTTGTGACCATATTAACTTATAAATGTTTCTCAATAATTTTTATAAGTTTTTTTTGTTTGGTAGAATGAGTTTTTCATTTACCACATACTTGAACTGATTTTTACATCACAAACTCATCTATATCATGTATAAGAACATAACTGCTGAAATAAACTATTATTTGCAACTTTCTTAATGTTAGTAAAATTCCTCAATTGGGTCTTCAACTCACGGGTGATCAGAGAACCCATCTGCTCCACATCCTTCCACCCCAAAGTAGAATCAGAGTGCAGCCTTTGATTCCTCTCATACCATATGTAGTATAAGGTAGCAGCCACGCAGGCCATACGAATTCTGTTCTGTAAACTACTCTTCCCTCCTACTGTTATGATCCAAGTGCTCAATTCCTCGAACTCGCATCCAATCCCATTGATAGGCAGCCAGCCAGATAGCTTCAATAGCAGCTGTTGGCAGAATGAACATTCTAAGAACAGATGTTCAATAGTCTCCTCAGCATTCCCACACAGCCTGCACTTGACATCAGAGACATTCACTCCCCAACTCTGTGGCCTCTCCATAGTTAGTAATCTCTTTTTAAGCAGCAACCATATAAAGAAAGTATGCTTAGGGATACTCAGTTTGTTCCAGACAGCTCTGCAGCCAGGAAAATGTGGATGAGCACCTTTGAGCCAGCTGTAGCCCGATGAGACAGAGTACTTACCATCCGCAGTTAGTGTCCATCTGTTATTATTATACCCTCCCCTAAATCTTTCCTTTAACCTATGAAGTTTCTTCCAGTGCCAACAAGCATCCGCACCAGGGGTGAAATCCCAGAAATTGGTTCCTTTCAAGTAGAACACATTTATCCATTTAATCCATAGTGAATTAGCCTCCATAGTTATCTCCCAAATCTGCTTACCCGCAAGAGCACTGTTCCAGGTAGCACAATCCCTCAGATTCCATCCACCCTTGTTTCGAGGTAAGCACACCTTTTCCCAATTGACAAGTGGAATGCATCTGCCTTGTGCCCTCTTGCCCCATAAGAATTCTTTGCAGGCCTTATCCACCTCCTTAGCCACTGATTTAGGCAGCATAAAGACTGAACCCCAGTAGCCTTGTGTAGCCAATAAGACAGAATTTATTAGACATAATCTACCTGCATATGACAGGTTGCGGGTAGTCCAACACCTTATTCTTGCTACGATCTTCTCCACAAGCAACTGACAGGAGGATCTATTCCATTTAGTAGGCGAGATAGGAATACCCAAATACTTCATTGGAAACTGACCTAGCTGGAACCCTGTACTCTGGCAGATCTGATCAGCAGTGGAGCAGTGAACCCCTGCGAGGTATATGTTGGATTTCTGGGGGTTAGCTTGCAATCCAGAAACAGCTTTGAACTGTTCCATTGCTTTCTTTATCTCCAACACAGTGTCGACCTTACCTTTACAGAAGATCATCAGATCGTCAGCAAAGCATAAGTTCACCAACTTAAGTTGCTTACAGGAAGGGTGAAATCTGAATCTAGGCTCTGTAGAAGTGATCTGTAATTTTCTGGACAAATACTCCATTGCCAGCACAAATAGTAATGGGGATATAGGATCTCCCTGTCTCAGGCCCCTTGCTCCTTTAAACCATCCTACCTGCGCCCCATTAATAGAGATGGTGTAGGATGCACTTGTCACACACTCCATGACCCAATTTACAAATTTCAAAGGGAACTTAAGTAAGCATAACCAGTCCCTTATGAAATCCCACTCCAAGGTATCATATGCTTTTCGAATGTCCACTTTTAGTAGTGCTCTGGCAGATGTAGATTTCCTGTTGTATAGCCTAATTAAGTCTTGACACAACAAAATGTTATGCACAATGGATCTCCCCTTTACAAAGGCACTTTGGTTGTCTTGAATATTCTAGGCAACAGAGGGATCAGCCTTGAACAAAGCATCTTAGATATGCATTTATAAAGTGTATTGCAGCAGGAGATAGGTCTAAATTCTGAGGCTGTCCTTGGGCAAGCTGTTTTTGGGACAAGACATAATACTGTCTTATTCAGTTGCGGAAGCATCTTCCCTGTTTCAAAGAAACTCATGACAGCTGAGGTGATCTGGTCCCCTACAACAGACCATGATTGTTTGAAAAAGCCACTTCCAATACCCATCCGGCCCAGGAGCCACCTCATCATGGATTGACTTTAGAGTTTCCCACACTTCATGTCTGTCGAAAGGGCGCACCAGCTGCAATTGATCAGCTATGGAGAGTGTGTACCCCTCATCAGCAACCCTTGGATCAGGAGCCTGAATCCTCTGTTTTGCAGTACCCAACATCCCCTGGAAATACTCAATTAAGTGCTGCTGCACCTCCTGTCTTTCCGTTAATAGTTTCCCAGCAGAATCAGTAAGGAACATAATTCTGTTTTTATAGGCTCGCTGTTTTATTGCAGCATGAAATTAAGCTGAGTTTCTATCTCCTTTATCCAACCATCTAGCCTTCGCTTTTTGCCGCAGGAATTTATCATGAGCCACACTCAAGAATCTATACTCCAGCTGGAGATCTTCCTCTTTCTGCAGCAACTCAGAGCACATGGGGTTCTCATGCAGTGCAAGCTGACATTTCTCTAGCTCAGTATGCACCAATCATGTCCTGTTAGTTATGTCTGCAAATACTTTTCTATTCAGGGCTTTAAGAGGCCCTTGCAGTTTCTGGAGACTGCAACATACCTGCCTCATTGTAGTCTCTCTCAAGTCAGGCCAATGCTCTCCCACAGTACTCAGAAAATTTGGAGCAGTACTCCACATATTAAAGTATTTGAAGGGCTTCCTAGTTTCAGGACCACAGTTGGCACTCCTCAAGAGTATTGGGGTATGATCTGATACTCCTTCATTGAGAAAAATGGTGGAGTAATCACAGTATTTTGAGATCCATGCAAGATTTCCAAACGCCCAATCTATTCTGCTCCATACCCTTCTAGCAGGACATTGTTTGTTGGACCATGAGAATTTGCAGCCACTCTGCTTCAACTCCTCGAGTTGGCAATCCTGTAAGCATGCATTAAACTCCCAGAATTCTGAAGAGCTGACTGGTGACCCTCCTATTCTATCCTCATATCCTCTGATATTGTTAAAATCCCCCCACACCATCCATGGCTCAAAGGTGGAGCTGCCAATCTGCCTGAGGATATCCCAAAGGATACTTCTAGCTGCACTATCATTATGCCCATACACAACTGTTAAGTAAGCAATCTGTCCTCTGTCTCGGTTGACTTTAAAGTGCATATGTTGGTCTGATTTGGAAAGTAGTTCCAACTCATAACCATCCCGCCACACAACCATGATCCTCCCGTTGGGATGATTACTAAAATTATTACATCCCTCCCAGCCGCAAAAAATTTTACTCATAACTAACATTCCATTCTCCATTTTCAGTTTGGTTTCTAAAAGGCACATTATAATTTTTATAAGTTAATAATACATATAATGTTATATTATCCTTATTTATATTTAATAAGTTAATTTTGCTTGTAACTTTAAAAATATTAACACTTTTTAAGTTAATGTAAAAATAAGTTTCGAAATATATTAATAATGCAATGTGTTAATGAAAAGTAAAAATTAACATACTATTATTGTTGAATTGAAGAGGACAAAAATTAGAGAAAATAACTATTACAAATTTCATGTTGTTTTGATTAATTATGAAAAGTATTAAATTATTAAGGGGTGCAAATAGTATTTTCTTTAGTTAAGGGGCGTGAATAGTAGGAGTAGACCCTACTTTCAAATTCTTGTCCCTTTTCCTAATCTAGCAACTATAGGAAACAAGCATCATCATATTTCATATATAATATTTGGGCTGCTGGGACCATCGTGACCTTCTTCGGGTTATATATTCAAAATAAGCACTTCATGAATATAGAGATGGACATTTCATGAAGTCAAAAGCTGAAGGGTTTTTAAAACTGGAAAGCACCTCATAAAAATCATCGTTAATTGATTGATTTGCTTTGTCAATTCACCCATATTCTTGAACTATTCCAATTATGTCATATGAAATTGAATTTTACATATAGGTAAAAAAATAATGTAATTACACTTAATATTATAATTTCACATATGAAATACTACCAAAATACTAATTAATAATGGCTTAATTATTTTTTTAGTCCCATAAGTTAGGGTGATTGGCATTATATGGACCTATATTTCACGGGTTGGCAATATAGGGATTTTAACTTTCGAAAAGTAGCATTTTAAGGACAATATACGCCCGGCCCGGTACCAACCCGCTGACGTGGAACCCCACCCGCTGACGTGTGTGCTTACTCAAATGCAGAGATAAGCGACGGAATTTTGCGACAGAGTTTCCGTCGCTAAATGGGGAAAAATAAAATATAAATAAACAGCAGTTAGCGACGGAACGGATAATCCGTCGCTAAATGATAAAAATGAAAAAAAAAAAAAATTCACCGCGTGGAATAAGTGCGGCGACGATATAATCTCCATCACAAACATCGAAGTCCGGCGCATCCATGGTTCGCCGTATCGGCGCGATATCGGCCGCGCCGGAATGGACTCGGCACCCTCCGCGCCAGAGAGACGGGTTAGTATGGTGATGGGTGTGACGGATCAACGCGGGCGAGTTATCGTTCGGCGAGGCGATACATCGGCCATCTCGGCCATAAATGCTTTCCTATATTTTTCTATTATTTTCCTTAGCTGAGAGACGATGAAGATGATGTGGGGAAGAAGACGATGAGGCGGAAAAACTATTTTATTTAGGGTTTATGATTGGGCTTATTAGCCTTATTTTTATTGGTCCCAGTGAGACAATCTTTGTATGCATTTATCCAAAAAACCAGACTTAAATAGAACGAAACTTAGGGAATCATGCTTTGTCTTTTACTGGTATATTATTAAGTTATTAATGGTAAAAATATTTATTTAATAGATATTATAAAGCCCATAATTTTAATTAATATTAAATACAAAATATTTACAATAATATTAAAATAAATGCTTTTAAATTAAATATTACAAGGTGAATTTATTTATATTCCTTAAATATTGGCTATGAAAACATATTTGATATCTATAATTACTTAAAATTTTTATGCGTATCGCCCGCGACTGCGCTGTGACAATGCAACATATCCATATCGCTCATGTCCGCATCGATGTCCGCATCCGCGTCGGCGAACCATGGGCGCATCCCTCACCTCACCGATCGGCTCCGACCTCGACGGCAGCGCGTTTCTACACAGTTATCAGCAACACCACGCACCTGGAAATAGTAATTTTTATGGATCTTAGGGTGGGATGAACGGTCGCAGTCATCACATATTATGGAAAACGGTGGAGGAGAGATGATGGGTATGGTTCAAGACGATGACGTGTACAGCGACGGCGGTGGGCTGGCTTCAACTACAGCTGTTACGACCGCGTTGAAGCAAGAGATCAAATCGAACGAGCAAAATAGGGTTTTGTGGGGTTTTCCATAGCAGGTTAATGGTGGAAATAGTCAGCCTGCGCTTGCTTGGAATAATGGGGATTGGTTCGACTAACAATTGGCCGCAGGTATTGTTGAACATGTTGGGGTTGAGCTGTAATTTTTTGGGCCCAGCGTAAGGTTGATTTTGACCCGCGCAATTTTATTTGGACAATATAGAACCGAAATGACGACGATAGAGAATATGAGATTTTACGTGATTCGGCCAATACTGCCTACCTCCACGGAAAGCACCAGCTTTACTATATTGAAAATATTACAGCGTACAAAACTAACACTCGTGTTTAAAACAAAACTCGAAACTCCTTACCCACCTGGGTAATATATTTGTACCTATTCCCAACTACCCCAGTAAAACTAAAACCCGCTCTCACCCTTATCCACCCGGATAAGTTTTCCTCTCACTATTTCTCTCACTGAACTTCTCACTTGATTTAGGATAATAATAACTGAAGAATCCTCAGCATATTTATAGATTTCTTCAACTCTTCTGGACCACTCAAAACTAGAGCTGTCAATTGGGCCCGTGGCCCGCGGGCTGGCCCGCCCCGTCCCCCGAAAGGGGCGGGTTGGGCTGGGATATTTTAGGCCCGCCAAGGGGCGGGCCTAAACGGGCCAGCCCGCCAGTTTAACAAAATTATATATATATATATCATGTTTAAATATATTAATTTAATAGTTAATAATGCATTAATTATACCATGATTAACAACATATATATTTATAAATATATAATTAATAATTAATACGTTGCTTATCCATAATTTATTATTAATTACCATAATTAACTAAAACTAATTAACAAATTAAATTATAAAATAAAAACATAAAAAAATAAATAATATATATAGGCGGGCCTGCGGCGGGCTGGTCCCCATTTTTTAGGCTCGCCAGATGGCAGGCTAGCCGCCCCGCCCCGCCAAGTAGCGGGCTTTGGCGGGCGGTGGGCCAACCCGGCCCGGCCCTCCATTTTGACAGCTCTACTCAAAACCGGTGGCCAGGAATCCGCCTTGTCGCCAGTTGATATGGGCCGCTCATTCTTTATCTTTAAGATTTTTCTTTTTCCTTTATATATAAAATAATATTATAATATTATATAATATTATTTTATTATTATTTTTTCTTCTTTTCAAATACGGCTGCCCTCATGGGCGGCTGGCCTAACAATTCTCCCCCGCCAGCCGCATTCGACACCTATCCGAGCATCGTCTTCAGCACCGTCAAGCACTCATCCCAGCAAGTCTGTCTGAGAGTAACCCGTTCATAATTATCACGAACGTCCATTGACCTTCCTTGTACCAGCTACACATATTCGCATCAGGAATTCAGGTCCTACCAACTTGATTCACCCGCGGCCAATCCTATGTGCAGCTGTCGAACCGACTCTACCCGTTGATTCTGAAGAGGGACTTCGACGCAACCCCTTCTCTAGCAGGACTTCCCTTCTCACCATCCTCTGCATTTTCACCACGCGCGGGCGATTTTTGCGAACCCATCGAAGTCAGAGTGTTTTGTACCACGCTCTCGTCGAGACGATACAAACCTCCACGCTCTTCTCCCTTCAGTAGGACCTTTCCGCCACGTGTGATTTTATAGACTCCCTTACTATGAAACTCTCATAGCCCATGGAATCTAAGTGGCTCAAGGATATTAAATTCTTCCGTAACTTTGGGACAAAGATCACACCACCCAAAGTGCGCACCGCTCCGCAGTCATTTTGATATTCACAGTTCCAACACCACAAACCACATGACGGTATCCATCAGCCATTGAAACCGAACCTCTTCGTATCTTCTGGAACGTATCAAAATATTATTTTTCGGAGCAAATATGGTACTTCGACCCCGAATCCAATATCCATTCATCCTGAGAACGAGCGTCATCATTGTAGACTGTGAGAACGTCTACAACATCATCTGTATCTTGTGCTATCATGGTTCTGGAATTTTTCTCGCCGTTCTTGCCCTTCCTCCAAGTCGAACAATTCCTCTTGATGTGTCCCGGCTCACCACACTTGTAGCAAACGATGCCTTCCCGCCATCCTTTGATTTGGACCTGCTGCTACCTCCAAATTCCCTGGCGTGAAACCTTCCTCTATGAATCTCCCCGTGTATAGCCAACGTCGAGTTTTGGCTATCTCCATAATTTGATCGTCTCCTCTTTTCATGCGCCAAAAGAGTTGACTGCACATCCACCATCTTCGCTGTCGTCTTTCCGTACAAGATGGTTATGACCAAATTCTCATAAGAATCAATAAGCGAGGTAAGAAGTAAAAGGGCCTTATCTTCCTCCAACTTTGCCCACAAGTTCGGTGCAGAATCATCATTAACAACATTATTAATAATGTTATCCGCAATGTACATGTGCCGACACATCTTGATCCCAAATCCTCTCATTCTTCTTTCGTCATTTTCTCCGCTTTGCCGTGTCCCCTTTCAAAGCCTTAGCTAGACCTTGGTGAACAAGGATATCCTTCACTCGTCTCTGCCAAAGAGTGAAACTCCCCGTACCATCAAATTGTCGCACTTTGAAACTGCTTTCGGTTGCCATTACCCTTGCAGAGATTCAACAAATTTGGCCCGACACTGGCTCCCCCGTAACGATAAACCTTCTTGATATTTTTTTGATGTGGAAGATCAGACAAAGCTGCAACCACAGAGTATAATCAGAATATCAATTAGGCTTGGCTCTGATACCACTTGTTGGGGTTGAGTGGTAATTTTTCGGGCCCAGCGGAAGGTTGATTTTGACCCGCGACAATTTTATTTGGACAATATAGAACCGAAATGACGATGATAGAGAACACGAGATTTTTATGTGGTTCGGCCAATACCGCCTACCTCCACGGAGAGCACCAGCTTTACTATATTGAAAATATTACAGCGTACAAAACTAATACTCGTGTTTAAACCAAAACTCGAGACACCTTACCCACCCGGGTAATATATTTGTACATATTCCAAACTACCCCATTAAAACAAAAACCCGCTCTCACCCTTATCCACCCGGATAAGTTTTCCTCTCACTATTTCTCTCTCACTGAACATCTCACTTGATTTGGGAAGATAACAACTGAAGAATCCTTAGCCTATTTATAGATGTCTTCAGCTCTTCTAGATCACTCAAAACCGGCGGCCAGGAATCCGCCGTATCGCCAGTTGATATGGGCCGCTCATTCTTTATCTTTAAGATTTTTCTTTTTCCTTTATATATAAAATAATATTATAATATTATATAATCTTATTTTATTATTATTGTTTTTCTTGTTTTCAAATACGGCTGCCCCGGCTGGCCTAACAGAACAGCCCTCTAATGTATGAAACAAGAAAAGACTGTGTTTAAGTTAGTGTCTTAATATGATGTTGTTGTGACTTTAATGGGATGATCAATTAGTTTAAAGTAATCGATTAATTAGAGAGGGGATTGGATTGATCACTTTGCCGCTGTTTTTTCTCAGTGTTTCTGCTTAGTTTGCTAATGACAGTTCATGTTTGGGCTCGGTTTCTTGCGTTTCTTTCATTATTTCTTTTTTTTTCCTTCATCGCTGTTTATTTATTTATTTTATTCTCCCCCCTTTAGCGACGGAAACTCCGTCTCTAAATTCTCGCTAATCTCTGCATTTGAGTTGGCACACACGTTAGGGGGTTTGGGTCAAAATATCGGGTTGGGGCGTTTATTGTCCTAAAAATGCTTACATTCGAAAGTTAAAGCCCCTATATTGCCAACCCGTGAAATACAGGTCCCTATAATGCCAACCACCCTAAATTAAGGGACTAAAAAATAATTAAGCCATTAATAATATATATATATATATATATATATATATATACGTATTCTCACACGACTGTGCTGATGTACTAGTACTTGTTACGTCCAAAATAAACATGGGTAATTCTATGGCACCCACCCACCTACCTTTTTTTCTATTTGCACCCCCTAATTAATAGTAGAGTAAACATTAATTATTTACCAATTACATACCCCATATAAAAAGGAAAAAACGAGTTTAAAGTTAACAATTTAAGTAATATGTAAAGTAATATTAAATAAATACTTACCGATTAAAAAGGCAGTCTTTTTCATCTGGCGGGCATGGTAAATGAAGGCCCGACCAGTCCTAAAAATAAAGACAAAAAGTTATATAAAAATTATTAGAATAAACTAATGAAATTGAATTACTCCTAGATTCTTTAATAAAAATTTATTTTGTTATTAAAATTTGATTAAATTAAAAAGGATCTAAAAAATATAACAACTTATATAATTTGTTTATATATCATTTTTTAAAAAAATTATTTTATGATATTTAGCGGGCCTGCTCGTGGCCCGCGCTGGCTTACCCGCATAGGCCCGCCCTCTGACGGGCATGAGAAATGGCAGTCCGCCCTGCCCTACTGGTGGGTAGCGGGCCTGGTGGGCCCGGCCTGTCCAAAACTAAAAAAAGGAAAAAAATTATATATATATATAAAAATTAAAATAAACTAATGAAGTTGAATTAATCCTCTTCAAATTTAAATTCTTCAATAAAAATTTATGTAAGTTATTAAATTTTATTAAATTAAAAATTGGATTTCAAAAAGATAAAAAGCTATAATCTATTTATATATTAATTTTTTAATTATATTTTTTGATATTTGGCGGGCCTGCCGCAGCCCCCGCGGGCTTACCCGCATAGGCCCACACCTCTGGTGGGCCTGAGAAATGGCAGCCCGCCCAGTCACTTTGGCGGGCCCGTGGGGACGGGCCGAACAGCGGGCCACGAGCATTTTTGCTAGTTCTAAATGTGTCATTAGTTACAATGACTTAATTAATAATTGGTCCATGTGATTAATATTATTGATTTAATGAAAATAAGTTAATAAAATATTTTTTGTTGAATCATGTGATTATTTAAAATTATTTTACAAAAATAAAGCGTTTGAGGTTGTAAAGAGTTGTATAGGGGATGTAGGAGTGAGAATAGTAGGACCTAATAAACATATATTAGAAGCATGGGAGTCAATTTCCAATCTCAGGAAAATCGAAATAAAAAATAGGGAGTTACTATTTACCGCCCCCTTTTTACTTGTTACCGCCCCCTAAAGGACTGAAAAAAGACGTTTTTGCCCCTTTGTTATTTAAATTAATTTAAAAAGGTAAAATATAATAAAAAGTAAGAATTCTTATTTAAAATCCTTTACTACGCAACACTTTTCAAATCACACAACCAAATCAGACAAAAAAACAGAGAATTTTGCAAATCGCAATGGATCGACGACAAGGAAAGGGAAAGGGAAAGGGGGTGCTGTCACGATTGGTAAGAAAATTGTCGTAAAATTCATTTGTACGTAGATAGATTGTCGAAAACAGGTCGAAGAGGCCGAAAAACGGTCGATCGGACGCGAAATCGGGCGAAAAACGGCACGGCCGAAGCGAAATTTCGGCCGGCCAAGTCATGACCGAAACATGATTTCGGTCGGGACATGGCCGACCGAAATCCGATTTCGATCAGGACCTAGCCGACCGAAATCGATTTTCGGTCGGCCCTTGCCCGACCAAAATCGACGTTCGGTCGCCGGGGCTCCGACCGAAATCGTGTTTCGGTCGGACCGGTCACAACCGAGATTTCGGTCGGGTCATGGTCCGGCCGAAATTAGGTTTCGGTCGGAATTTTTTTTTTAATAAATATCTAATTGCAGGCCAAGGGGGGAAGTCCCTACTCGGAGGGAGCAGCAGATCCCCACCGTTGGAGGGATCTGGAGAGCGTCATACGAGGGCGCGCGGCGTTGATGCATCCCTTCGTAGGGAACGGGAGGCAGAGAGGCGGCAGCGAGCGGGTGATTCTCATTCCGTATATGCGGATTACGATCCGCATGCGGATGAGGAGGCTCATGCAGATGAGGAGGTGCCCTACGATGCGGCATCGTTTGAGTCATCCGACGACGATGCGCTACCGATCTCCTCAGGTAATTACCTTCTCCATTATAAACTAACTTGCGATGTCGTATCTTAATATACGTAAAAAAAATAAATAAATTTAGGAGTGGTTATTCGTAAAAAATAAAATAGGGAGCAAGCGCTCCAGGGTCGTAGATGACGATTCCTGGAGGGTGCAGAGGCCACAGCCAGGTGGTCCACATGATGGCGAGTTGATCCCTAGTTACTTGGAGCACATCGCGCCCCGCATCTGGGCGGGCGAGGAGGAGAGGCCACTGCTGAAGTGCGAGCAGCGTACTTTGTATCTTCGGTCGCTTAAGATGTGGTACGGCCAATTCTCGCCGGAGACGCAGAGCGAGCTCGATGGCACGGGGCTTACGCACCTCACAGATGCCATGCTGGGTCACTTGGACCAGCCTCTTCTGAGCGCTTTTGTGGAGCGCTGGCACCCCGACACGAACACATTCCACATGCCGTGAGGGGAGATGACGATCATGCTCCACGACGTCGAGCAGATCCTGCGTATCCCAATCGACGGGACGATGGTTTCGGGCACCCGGGACACCGACGACCAGCAGATCGCGGCGAGGGAGATTATGGGCGTCTCCGCAGACGTGCTGAGGGGTTGTTGGAGAGGCGGTGCGGTCGCGTAGAAAGACGTGATGCAGAGGATGCGGGAAGGTCGGCAGGCGGGGTTCCAGGCCATCGCTTGGCTGTGGATTCTATTGGGGTCGACGTTGTTCGTCGACAAGAGCGGGAACCGGGTGAAGCCCGACATCATGCACGAGTTCTACCGCTCGCTGCCATCTGCCAGTCATTGCTCGTGGGGTTCGGTCGCCCTTTCTTACCTCTATCGCCAGCTTGGCCTCGCAAGCCGAGCGGATTTAAGGGGTTTAGCTGTGCCTGTCGTTACTACAGGCGTGGATATACGAGTACTTCCCATACTTCCGCCCACACCGTCTACCCCATCATGTGGAGCCTGGCGAGCCACGATCACGCATGTGGTCCGTATCTCAGTACGAGCGGACGGGCCACCGTTTGATTGAGATCCGCCGTCAGCTGGACATGATGACTGCGAGCTCGGTATGTTAACCAATTATATTCTATATTCACGACGATTATATAAAATTTGCGAAATGTTATCAGGTTGCTTGGTTGCCGTACGGTCCCGATCCAGCGGCGCAGCACATGAGGACTCTTTTCGTGGGCTGGGTTAGATATCGCGACATCGTGGAGCCCTACGCACCCTCGAGGGTGTTGCGCCAGCTGGGGTACGTGCAGGTCATACCGCCGCCGATGAGTCTGCCACATAAGGCGGTCATGCCAGCAGACCCGTCTAGGTATAGGGTGCATTATTCTGGCGTCAGTTCCCGTACGCGTACATGTTTTCAGAATCTGCTCGTGCACCTTCACCCATACGGTGTCAAGAGACCCAGTGGCCGAGTTCATCCATCCTTTCAGCTCGCTATGAGCACTCTCCACACGACATGTAGTGGTGTTCCCGAAATGAAGCACATGGTTCGTCCAAGCTCTGGCGAACTTCTCCTTATGCACCAACCACGTCTGCTCAACATAACTAACGATTGCTGAGTCGGCTAGCCAACGCAGACGCATGTCACTCACTGCCTTCTTGTATTCGTCAATCGTCGTAGCTTCCACGACTGCTTTCCAGGACTTGTGCGTGAAGTGAGCTGCGGTCTTTTTGCTCTTCCCCGCCAACCAATAAATTTTGTTCTCCACATCTTTATAAATATGCCACGTGCACATCAGATGGTGAGAATGTGGAAATACCAAATGTACCGGTCGAACAAGGCCCAACTCACGATCAGTGACAATCGCCGACGGGTGGACACCTGGCTCTAGAATATCCCTGATAGACTGCAACATCCACCCGTAACTTCTCTCCGTCTCGTCCTCCATGACAGCAAACCCACACAGAAAGTTGTGATTACAGGGAGTCATCCCTATAATCTCAACTAGAGGCATCTTATATCTATTGGTCTTGTTCGTCGAGTCAATACCAATAAAATAAGGATACATCCTCAGCAGTGCGAGTGACTCCGGGTGTGCGACAAAGACATGTGTCAGCACATTAGTCTCCTCGTCTCTCAGCGCTTCAACAAAATATCCGGACTCTGTCGCCTGGTGCATCAACTGGCTCACCACGTCTCTCTCCTCAGAATTTTGCTTCTTCAAACGATCTCTGTAATTATATATATGTCGGATCGTGGCGTTATCTTCTGCGTGTCGAGCCCTCATCGCTGAGAGGATATGTGCTGGTTTCGCTTGCGCAGCAGTCATTTCCTCTACGACCTTCTTTGCCTGGCTACTTAACCCACTCGTCTGGCGGTGTCCCTCGGAATACTGTATCATAGGGTGATTGTGTATGGAATTCTCAGGTGCAAGTACGAATGTACCATTCCCTAGTAGCTGGATCCTGCTGGGCTATGACTACAAACGGACACCTGCACTTGTTAGACTTCGATAGCCTCTCCAATTCATCCAACTTGCCTCTATAACGTTCTCCGCGAGAACATCTAATCAAATTTTTTGTACCGCATTTCTTATGCGACGAAATAATCACCTCGAAACCAAGAGCAATGGCGACGCCTTTCGCCCAGGTAATGGCTTCCACGTTGGTCGGAAATCGTCCTCCTTCGCGGAAATGCTCACTGTAATTTATCCCGTCGCCCGTGGAATCCTCCGGAACACTCTCCAAGTCTGAAAAAAAATAATTGCAGCCGAAATTGGATTTCGGCTACTGTAAGAGGCGACCGAAACGAGACTTCGGCCACCTCCACAGGAGCCGAAATCCCATTTCGGCCGTGACCGTCCCAGCCGAATGTAAATTTCGGTTCGGACAGCCACGGCCGAACAATTTTTTCGGTCGCCTTAAAGGGTGACCGAAATGTGATTTCGGTCGCCACAAGGGGTGACCGAAATTGTTGTTCGGTCAGCCCTTGTGTCGACCGAAATGAATTACATTTCGGTCGGGCCGAAATTTTCGATCGAATCCGATCGATGTTCGATAGTTCACGTACATACGAACGAAATTTACGAGAATTTGCTTACCATCCGTGCCAATAGACACTTTCTTTTGACCTTTCAATTTCCCAAAAAGACGATTCATTTCGATTTGAGTTATTTTTTGTTATGTTTGACTCTAATTTGGATGTGTGATTGCGATATGAAAAGTGTTGTATGGAAAAGGACCTTAAAGAGAAATTAAAATTCAAAAGGGCAAAATCGTCTTTTTCAGCCCTTTAGGGGACGGTGACTAAGAAAAAGGGGGGCGGTGAATAGCAATCCAGTAAAAAATAATGAGAGCAATGACAAGAAACTATAGAGAAAATATAGAAGACAGTGAGACGAGATTAATTAGGAATAGGATTAGATTTGTTTTCATGTTGAGGAGAGAGAGAAAAAAGATCTCCGTAAAAAGGTCTTCTCTGTTCTCTCTTCCTTTACCTTTTTCAAAACTCTCTCTTTTCATTTTTACTTTAAAATGTCATTATAACTTTTGTTGCTATCAATCATTCTTGATTTGAAAGAGTTCTCTTTTATCCGCTTTTTCTCTCCTCATTTGGAGAGATCCGCAGGATCATAGCTGCATTCAGGTTAGGTTCTTTTATCCTCTTTGAATCTCGAATTTGTCTTGGTTAATTATTGCGTTTAATTTTGCTATTAAATTCCCTTTTTTGGTGGGTTCTTCAATTCGTTTCAGCTAATGGAAATGAGATTCAATTTTCGTTCATTACCGTAAAAAAGAAAAAAAAATGCATTTGTTGACGCTTTAGCTGAATATAGCACCGGAGATTTCTCAAATCTGTATCATGGGTGTTTATTCTTGGATATGATTTGTTTTTCCTCATTTTGTGTTTAATAGCCAAGAAAAATCGATTCTTTCACAGCATTTCTAAAGGGAATTATAAAACAGAAGAAAGGGTATCAAGAATTGAAAAATGGGAAATTGCTGTGTAACTCCTCTTGGCAATAAGAAGAAGCAGAAGAACACACCCAGCCCATTTTCAATCGATTATGGCGCAAATCACGGATCTGATGGCACAAAAAAGGTCGTCGTCTTAAGAAATCCAACGGGCCACGACATATACGCAAAGTATGAGCTTGGGAACGAATTGGGTCGAGGCGAATTTGGGATAACTTATCTGTGCACTGATACAGAAAGCGGCGAGAAATTAGCCTGCAAATCGATATCGAAGAAGAAGCTGAGAACTGTTGTGGATATCGAGGATGTTCGAAGGGAAGTTGAGATAATGACGCATATGCCAAAGCATCCAAATATCGTGACTTTGAGGGATACTTACGAAGACGAAAGTGCTGTGCACATTGTGATGGAACTTTGTGAAGGCGGTGAATTGTTCGATAGGATTGTTGCTAGAGGTCATTACACAGAGAGGGCAGCTGCTTATATCATGAGGACCATTGTTGAAGTTGTCCAGGTTAGGTTGCTATAAATAAACGTGTTGTTAGAAGAAAGTTGATTTGCTTATCTTCTTACAATATAACTTTGTTCGTTAATTGTGGTAAGCAGATGTGCCATCAGCAAGGAGTGATTCACCGTGACCTCAAACCAGAAAACTTTCTCTTTGCGAACAAGAAAGAGACTTCTCCTCTGAAAGCAATTGATTTTGGATTGTCGATTTCCTTTAAACCTGGTGGGGATTATATTACATACATATATTTGATGCCCTTCTTTTCACTGAGTTTTCCTTTGCTAATGTTCGTTCTTTTAAACTTCGATAGGCGAGCGATTTAATGAGATCGTTGGCAGCCCTTATTACATGGCTCCTGAGGTTTTGAAGCGCAATTATGGTTCCGAGGTTGATGTGTGGAGCGCTGGAGTCATTCTTTATATTCTTCTCTGCGGCGTTCCACCGTTCTGGGCAGGTTATACTCTCTCTCTCTCTCTCTCTCTCTCTCTCTCAATCTCTCTCTCTCTCTCTCTTTATATATATATATATATATATATATATATATATATATATATCCATCCAATTTAAGCTTCTCATATATCATTTTTAATCATGCAGAAACTGAGCAAGGAGTGGCACAAGCAATCATAAGATCTATAATCGATTTCAAGAGAGATCCTTGGCCAAAAGTTTCGGACGCAGCGAAAGATCTCGTCAGGAAAATGCTTAACCCCGACCCCACCCGACGTCTCACAGCTCAGCAAGTCCTCGGTATCATTTGCTCTTAAGTCGTATCAAATTTTAAGGTCCGATTTTGAAATCATGCTAAGATTGTTTAGTATCTAATCTAATGATTCTTGTGAAAAAAAAAGAACATCCCTGGCTGCAAAACATAAAGAAGGCACCGAACGTCTCGTTGGGAGAGACAGTGAAATCGAGGCTCAAACAGTTCTCGGTGATGAATAAGCTCAAAAAGAGAGCTTTAAGGGTACTTAAAAAACACACCTATTTCGGCAGACTTATTTTTCGTGTAGCTTTTCTGTTCGTTTTCTTCTAAATTTTCCTCGGATTTACATTTTTTTAAGGTTGTCGCGGAACACTTATCTGTTGAAGAAGTAGCGGGAATTAGAGAAGCTTTCGACAAGATGGACACACAGAAGAAGGGTAGGATTAACTTGGAAGCACTCAAAAACGGTCTGCACAAACTTGGACATCAGATACCTGAAACTGATGTCCAAATTCTTATGGAGGCTGTAAGTATTCAATTTTGTGCCTTTTTAATCTCAACAGAATTTGTCGTATATTCTTTAGCTCTACCTACCAACACGTCTCTAGTATTTTCTTGTAAAATTGCAACAAAAAAAAGAGAAAGTTATATGTTTGCCATCTGGTGTATTCATATATGATCTACATCTTATAAAAATATGCCCGCTTTTGATTTTCAGGCTGATGTTGATGGAGATGGATCACTGAACTATGGAGAGTTTGTAGCAGTTTCCGTACATCTCAGAAAACTGGCGAACGACGAGCATCTTCATAAAGCCTTTGCCTTTTTCGACAAGAATCAAAACGGATACATTGAAGTGGAAGAGCTTAGAGATGCTTTGAGCGACGAAGAAGATGCAAACAGCGAGGAAGTTATCATTGCTATCATGCACGATGTAGATACAGACAAGGTCGGTTTTACCTGAGATTTTAGTACTACTTTATCGTTTGATCGTTATTTGTCTTTTACGGACAAATTTTTTTTGGGTTTTTGTTTTAATTTTAGGATGGACGTATTAGTTACGAAGAGTTCGCTGCGATGATGAAGGCGGGCACAGATTGGAGGAAGGCTTCGAGGCAATATTCTCGAGAAAGGTTTAGCAGTCTTAGCTTAAAGCTTATGAGGGATAGTTCATTACAGTTGGCTAATGAAGATGATAATAAATGACTGTAGTAGTAAGAAGGCTTGGAAGGCAAAAGTACTATCTATACCAATGGGAGGTTTGTGGATTCTCTTTTTATTGCATTGAATTTTCTTGTATTATTGTAATTTTTTGTTTGAATTATTTCTCGATTTTTGGTGTACTTTTAGGAGTTTGTAATTTGCGAAACCTAATGAGGGAGCTTATTTCGTGTATGTATTTGTGTGTACATTTCATATGTGAATTAATCATTTTCCTCTCCACTCCGTTTTTCCTATATGGGAATTACTATATTACCCTTGCTGTTATTCTGAACCATAATATATTTGTTTCTTATATTAAAATTTTAATCCCCATTGCCAAAGCTAAGATTAAGATTTGTATGGAATCAAGTTAAATCGATTTAAATTTCTTTTTTTCTAGCGAAATTGATTCGAATTGCTAATAGCCTGCATCCAGTATATTACTAAATTAAATGATTCTGTTTAGATTTTAGAATCGCTAAGGGACGTCATAATTATTTGATCAATTTATTACGTAAAATTCTACAAGACAAATGCAATTTCCATATTTACCCCCACACACATTGTGCATTGCTTTTGCGCTTCTAAAACGTTTGATCTCTCTCTCTCTCTCTCTCTCTCTCTCTCGCATCTGAGAAAACGATACTTTTCCAATGGCGACGAAGACTTTCTCGCTCCTCGCCGTCGTTGTTATCGCTGTCCTGGCCACAATCAGCACCGTCACGGCCCGTCCCTGCAAAACCTTATTCTACTTCTCCACCACCGCGTATTACCCAATCGTCAGCAACCCTAATAGCCCCAATCCGCGCTATTACGCCCTGATCTTAACAAAAACTGCGCCGTTTCCCAAACCCCAACCCAACAATTACCTACTGACGTCCTCTGACTCTGAATCCGATTTGTCTCTAAAATTATCATCCTCTTCAACGGTTTCCAGCTCGATCAAGGATCGAACCAAGGACATAATTAGCGTCGTCGGTGCTTTGCTCTTCGGCGTCGGCTGTGGGGTGCTCACGGCCGCGATTATGTACTTCTTATGGGCGTTGTGCTCGCCTAGGAGTTACGATTTTGAAGACGTACTAGCGTCCTCTGATGATGATGATGACGTGGCTGCTATGAAGAAGAAATTGGGAGGGTATGTTGCGATTCCAGTGAAGGAGGTGGCTGATGATGATTATGATGCCAAGGAAGAGCTTTGATCGGTTAGTTTTATGAAATTGATGTTAGCTTATTACTACTTATTTTAATAATTTTCGTGAATTCTATGTGCCTTTGACGAAGAAATTCGAGAACTTCGATACAAGGATGCGTGTTGTTACGTTATATATTCGTAGTTGTACTGTGGATGCTTGAATATAGTGTGGTTATGTTAGATTATATGGCTATATATGCTTTGGCTGATTATGATTGTGGTGAGGAAAAAGGAAAAGGTAAATTGGAACAAGAATGCCTGTGCGCATAGTAGCTTTAATTCTGTTTATACGAGTGTCTCGCTATCAATATGTGCCTAACATGACAGTCTTGGGGCTAATTGGAGCCGATTAATTGGTCAATTGGGCGCCTAAGTCGATTTTCGCTAGGCTGAGTTTTACAATAAATAGCTTATATTTTGCTTGAGATGATCAACACTTCCAATTTTTGCGCCCGAGTATATGCACCACCCTAAACGCTCGAGTTTCGTCTCTTTGAATGGCGGGCCGGTCCTCCATTTCCTAGGCCCGCCACCACCCGGCCCACCAAATGACAGGTTTTGGTGGGCTTTGGGTCGGGCAGGCTTCTGTATCGTTCTTACGGTTCTACCGATTAGTCTGTCACTCACATAATATTGGGAATGGACTATATTTACACTCCCATTAAATTACGTCCAATATTAGTTACGAAAGAAATCAGTGTCTTCGACAACTAATTAAATGAAATTTTATCGGGAAGGTTAGATAAGAAAGAAGTCAGTCTAAGAAGAGTGTTAAAAATAATATATTTAAAATATGATAGGCCTCTTAATTTTTAGGTAATATGATCATTAAGGATGGCAACGTTCGTTGGACCATTTTTACTTGTACTATATTTCCCTCACGCGAAGATTCTTTGAAACTTTGCTTCGATATCCAATAATCCGTTGTTGAAACAAATAATCTATTTCTTAAAAAACTCCCGGCAACAACGACCTCTAGTCCACTACGAGTCAACAATAAAATATACTTAAATCAGACTCAAATGAAATTACCAACTCTTCTTGTCGAATTGTAAGTTGTCTCTAACTAAAAAGAATACTAAATCATATACAACCTTCCCAATAATCCGTTAGAAACACATAATCTATTTCCTAAGAGATTCCTCGCAACGGATTACTTAGTGACTGTAACATTGGCTAGCCCAATCACATTTAGTTTGATTAGGTCATCTTATAATAATACTACTATCAGTCACTATCTTCTTCCTAAAGGTTTGAATTTCGATAACAAGAGAGGATGTCTTTGCCAAACTTAAACAATGACATATGCGTGTATTTTTAATCTCATAATAAAACCGCGTTATCTATATTCTTATCTATACTATTATATAATTGGTTTGGATAGATATGAACTGCCGCAATTTGGTGTGTAATTTATTTGCAATTTACTCAATCATTTATAATTGAATTAATTAAGTAATTGTCATACACTCCTAATTTTTTATTTACTATACTTATGGCTCTACAACTAAGTTTCTTTTTACAAAAATTATATTTCATCTTAAACACTAAAAATTATAATTTCAAAATTTAAAATAATCAATATAATTATTTTTAACCACACACATCGGGTGTGCAAAAAAGTACTAGTATAAAGAGAAAAGGAGTGATGGATAAAAACTGTCAAATTGGACTTATCAATTTGATGATGATTGATTATTCACAATTTTATCCTTCTTGATTACAATTTTATCCTTAATTGCTTAATTATAATGTTACCCTTAATTTCAAATTTTACCCTTATTTCTTAGTTACAACTTAATATTTTAATTTATAACAAGTTATCCTTAAATTAAAATTTATTTAATTTAATTAATAATAAAATATATTCAATATAAAATAATTTGATATATTTACAATTTTACATACACATTGGGTGTGCTGGTAAACATCTTTTATATATATATATATATATATATATATATATATAAAATGAAATGTAGTTTGCTTCTGCTTGCGACACGTGTTCATTTGCATTATACTAAACAAATAAAATAACATGAAGACCGCTAACTAACAAAGTGGGAAACACTTTATTTTCAGGTTAAACCATTTAACTTATATTATTATTGTTATACAAGAATATTATAATAATTACACATATTTTACACCCGTGAAATGCGGGCATAAAACTAGTACTGATTAAAAAGAAAAAAAATGATATCCCCTAAACCACGACCACAATAGTCCAACTATGGGTCAACCATAAATATATAATGAAATAAAATTCTTACCAACTTTTGTCGAATTGTAAGTTGTAACTAACTTGTTAAGATAATAAATTAATAAGTTGTATCTAGCTAATCCCATTAAGAAAATCCTATATCACATATACAACCCAAACCCACCGCCACCTTCCCAATATTTCACCAATAGATAACAGATACAAAGGCCACGATCTATCATAAAAAAATAACATAAATAAGACAAAAATAGACTTTCTTTATATATACGCTAAGAAGTAGCATAACAGTTCTACTACAAGAAAAAAGAAGAATATGGAAACTTCGTATCTTTTACTACTACTATCAGTTCTACTACCAATCGCCTCTCTATACTATGTGAAGAAAATCCTCAGCAAGCCCAGGCCCGTTCTCAACCTACCACCCGGCCCGAAACCATGGCCCGTTATCGGCAACCTAAACCTAATCGGCCCACTCCCTTGTTGGTATTTGATACCGTAAGAAATAAGAAGGCTAAATATATTCAGAGAAGATGATTAATTCAAATGAGATGATTTCAAATGATAAGTACATAGGCTATTTATACACACTCCACAAACTTAATCCAAATTAAGAAAAACTAAACCACACACCAAACACACAAACCACACACCAAACACACAAATCACACACCAAACACATTATAATACTTACTTTGTAGAATTATGAATTAGGTTCAACATCCCTCACCGTTCCCTCCACGCGCTATCCAAACTGTTGACTTTTCAACCTCACACATGGGAAGGTGAGGAAATCAATTTGGTTTTCTCTTAGAATGACGCATGGAATGACGATTGCTTGAGCTCTCATTTGCCTATAAATTGAGATGCTTGGCAAGACATTTAATTCACCCCAAAACCAACGAGAGAGAGAGAGAGGGTGAAGTGAGAGAGAGAGAGAGAGAGAAATGAGATGAAAAAAGAAAAGAAAAAAAGGAAATCTTGTCCGGGTGGATAAGGGTGAGAGGGGGTGTAGTTCTTACTGTGTAGTTGAGAGTGGGTACAAACACATTACCCGGGTGGGTAAGAGGTCTCGGGTTTTGGGTTTAAACACGAGCGTTATTTTGTACGATGTAATATTCTCAAATATAGTAAAACTCTCTCCGTGGATGTAGGCGGTATTGGCCGAACCGCGTAAAAATCTCGGTGTTCTTTCGGTGTCATTTCGGCTTTAATTAATATCCCAATAAATTGTCGCTGGTTCCAAATACAATTATCGCTGGCCCGGAATTAAATATTATCGCTCAATCCCAACAAGTGGTATAAGAGCCAAACCTTGCTGGTATTCTGAGTATGCTCTGTGGTTGCAGCTGTGTCTGATCTTCCACATCAGAAAAGATATCAGAAGGGAACATGGATCGGGGGGAGCCAGTGTCAGAGTGAGGTTCAACGAGGTGATGCCTTGTGCTGAGGAAATAATGGTACAAGATGGTTATCGTTGATGGGATGCTCAGTGTCGGGCGGAGCTTGTGCGGCGGTGGAGTTTTGGCGAGTTATGGCAATAGTGCTGTGAGGCAGGTCGCTAGCTTTTCCTGGGAAATATCTGATCAGTACTATTTGGGCCGGGCTGTTGAATCTCTGCAAGGATAATAGCGACGGATGACAGCAAATTGCGACAATGTGCTAGTGCGGAAGGTTTCACTCTGTGGCAGAAAAGAGTGAAGGGTGTGCTGATTTGTCAAAGCTGGGTGATAAGCTTTTATGGGAGACGAGGAAAAGTCGAAGTAAATGACGAAAGATTTGGGGTCAAGATGTGTCGGAGAGGAAGAAGTAAGGCCCTGTTACTTCTTACCTCGCTTCCTGATTCGGGTGATAATTTGATCACAACCATATGGTACTATACGATGCAGACGGTGGATGGTGGAGTCAACTCTTTTGGAGCATGAAAAGAGAAGGCAGTCAAATTTTGGTGATAGCTCGGTGTTGGCTATTTTTCATAGTGAATCCTAAAGGAAGGGGATGCGCCAAGGGATTTGGGAACAACAGCAGGTCCAAATCCAGGTGGCGGGAAGGGCATGTGATGCTACAAATGTGGTGAGCCGGGACACATCAGGAGAACGGTCCGACTTGGAGGAAGAAGGACATACGGCTAGGAAAATTCCACATGAGGGTAGCACACGATTTATCTTGGAGACGTTCTCACGGTCTCTAATGATGGCGCTCGTTCTCAGGAAGAAGGATATTAAATTCGGGTTTGCTCCAAGAGAATATTTTTTATGCGTTCAGGGAAATGCGAACGGTTTTTCGATCTCCATGGACCGATGGATATCGTTGTGTTGTTCGGTGTGTTGGAACGAGGAAAATCAAAATGATTGACGGAGCGGTATGCATTTTGGGTGGTGTGACGTTGCCTCAAAGTTGCGTAGAATTTAATATTCTTGAGCCAGTCAAATTTTTCCAGGGTTATGGGGTTTCATAGCAGGGGGAGTCTGGGAAAATCACACATGGCGGAAATGGTCCTACCAAAGTGAGAAGAGTGCAAAGGTTTGTATCGTCTGGACGTGAGTATGGTATATAATACTCAGACTTCGATGGGTTCACGAAAATAGTTCGCGTTGTATAAAGGTAGACGATGGTGAGAAGGAAAGTCCTGCTGGAGAAGGGGTTGCATCGAAGTCCCTCTTCGGGAATCAACGGGTCGAGTCGGTTCAACATAGCTGCACATAAGATTGGCCGTTGAATGAATCAAGTGGGGTAGGATCGAAATTCTTGATTTGGATTACGTGTAGGTGCTACAAGGAAGGCCAATGGATGTTCGTGGTATTTACGAACGGATTACTCTCATTCTCGGGTTCGCTGGAGTGCTCTCTAAAGAAGACGCAGATGTTGAAAAGAGGGGAGAATTGTTGACTTTTCAACCTCACACATGGGAAGGTGAGGAAATCAATTTGGTTTTCTCTTAGAATGACGCATGGAATGACGATTGCTTGAGCTCTCATTTGCCTATAAATTGAGATGCTTGGCAAGGCATTTAATCACCACAAAACCAACGAGAGAGAGGGTGAAGTGAGAGAGAGAGAGAGAGAGAGAGAGAGAGAGAGAGAGAGAGAGAGAGAGAGAGAGAGAGAGAAACGAGAGGAAAAAAGAAAAGAAAAAAAAGGAAATCTTGTCCGGGTGGATAAGGGGTGTAGTTTTTACTGTATAGTTGAGAGTGGGTACAAACACATTACCTGGGTGGGTAAGAAGTCTCGGGTTTTGGGTTTAAACACGAGCGTTATTTTGTACGGTGTAATATTCTCAAATATAGTAAAACTATTGTCTCTCCGTGGATGTAGGCGATATTGGCCGAACCACGTAAAAATATCGGTGTTCTTTCGGTGTCATTTCGGCTTTAATTAATATCCCGATAAATTGTTGCGGGGTCCAAATACAATTATCGCTGGCCCGGAATTAAATATTATCGCTCAATCCCAACACAAACAGTACGACCAACTTATTCACTTACAGTTCGGCTCCTCGCCGGTCGTGGTTGGCTCCTCCGTCGACATGGCCAAGGTATTCCTCAAACCATGGACGTCACCTTCGTCGGCCGTCCCCAAACCGCCGCCGGAAAGTACACGACGTACAACTACTCAGACATCACATGGTCCCCTTACGGCCCCTATTGGCGGCAGGCTCGCCGGATTTGCGTGACTGAGCTCTTCAGCGCCAAGAGGCTAGAATCTTATGAGTATATTCGCGCCGAGGAGATGTCGGCCATGGTTAGGGAGATCTTTATTGGGTGCTATAGTGATTCGAGCCCAGTAATTTATCTCAAGGACCATTTATCGATGCTGAGCCTCAACGTCATCAGCCGTATGGTTTTGGGGAAGAAGTACACCGACGGTGGCGGTGTGGTGGAGGCTCGAGAGTTTAAGGAGATGATCGACGAGCTCTTCTTCCTAAACGGCGTGCTGAACGTCGGAGATCTGATACCTTGGTCGGGGTTTTTGGACCTCCAGGGGTACGTTAGGAGGATGAAGGCCGTGAGCAAGAAGTTCGATGGGTTCTTGGAGCACGTGCTCGGCGAGCACGAGGCGAGGAGGAAGGAGGCTGCCGCAGCCGGCGGAGGCAGGGATATGGTCGACGTTTTGCTTGGGCTCGCCGAGGATCCTGGGCTGGAGGTGAAGCTAGAGAGAGATGGAGTGAAGGCTTTTACTCAGGATTTGCTCGCCGGAGGTACGGAAAGCTCGGCGGTGACGGTGGAGTGGGCCGTGTCTGAGCTTTTGAGGAAGCCCCAAGCCCTTGAGAAGGCGGTTGACGAGCTGGATCGGGTCGTGGGTCGGAGAAGATGGGTCGAGGAGAAGGATATTCCTTTCCTGCCTTACGTTGACGCCATTGTGAAGGAGACGATGCGTTTACACCCAGTGGCACCGATGCTTTCGCCCAGGCTCTCCCTAGAAGACTCTAAGGTTATTATTGTTAACTGTTACGCGACGTACATATCTTATTATAAGAATTTAATAATAATTGTTAGGCTATGCGGAAATCCCCGATAATTATTTACCCGAAAAATGACGATAATAAATAAACGAGACGAAAAATAAATTTGGACAGTGACACGAGGTTTACGTGGTTAGGTCAGAATGACCTACGTCCACGGGTCGGAGGGTAAAACTTCTTTATTATGTGAAGAGGTTACAGACACGTACACTGACGTGATACAAAAGCACTACAACAATTTTAGGAGTAGGCCACAGAAATAAACGGAGAGGAGAAAATTTTATCTATTGTGTTGATTTATGCCTTTGTTGAACTCCTATATTTATAGGCAAAAGGTTTGCCTTAATGTATCATGTAAACACCTTTGCCCCTTTTTGACTGATAATCACGGCAGTCGAAAACACAAGGAGAAATGGTCTTCTCTTCATCTATTGGCCCACGTACAAAGCAATAAGGTGACCAAATGAGAATGAAGCATCTTCAGTCCTCGTTTCACGCGCCAACTTTGGTTATTCAACATTTTGGTTTGTCTTCTTCTACCAAAGGTCACGTTCAACAAATCTCCAGCTTGACCTTTGGTTCCGTAAATAACCCCACCTTAATTAGTAAAACTTTATCTCCCTCCGACCTTAGCCACTGACGGGCTAGTTCACCAACTTTAAAACACCAATCAAGTCCAAGCAATGCTTGAACTTGGAAACTGGAAGAGCCTTCGTAAATAAATCCGCAGGATTATCCTTTGTGTTAATCTTCTTGATAAACACCTTCTTATCTGCAATGATATCACGAATAAAAGGATACTTAACGTCAATATGCTTAGTCCTTTCGTGATACATCTGATCCTTAGTCAAATGAATCGCACTTTGACTATCACATAAAATAGTAATAACTCCCTGATTCTGAGTTAATTCGCTGAATAACCCTTTCAACCACAAAGCTTCCTTGATCGCATCAGTAATCGCCATGTATTCTGCTTCAGTAGTAGACAACGCCACTACGTGCTGTAGAGTAGCTTTCCAGCTAACTGCACAACCTCCAATAGAAAATACATAACCAGTAAGAGATCTTCGTTTATCGAGATCACCTGCGTAGTCTGAATCGACGAAGCCAACGAGAGTATCACTGTTTCTGCCAAACTCCAAACAAAAGCTTAGAGTACCCTTCAAGTATCTGAGAATCCACTTCACTGCTTGTCAGTGTTCTTTTCCTGGATTAGCCATATACCTGCTAACAACACTAACAGCCTGTGAAATATCAGGACGTGTACATACCATTGCATACATAATACTGCCGACTGCACTAGAGTAAGGAACTCGTGCCATATACGCTTGTTCCTCATCTGATGATGGTGACTGAGCAGCGCTTAGCCTAAAATGACTAGCAAGAGGAGTGCTGACTGGTTTGGCATTGCTCATGCCAAATCTTTCCAAAACCTTCCTGAGGTAACTTTCCTGGGTCAGGTGTAACTTACCAACTCCTCTATCACGTCTAATCTCCATACCAAGAATCTTCTTAGCTGCTCCTAAATCCTTCATTTCAAATTCACCGTTCAATAAGGCCTTCAACTGGTGAATTTCTGCAAGATTCTTAGCCGCAATGAGCATGTCATCAACATATAACAATAGAGAAATGAACGAACTGTCATTTAACTTCCGGAAGTAAACACAACTATCATACTTGCTCCTGGAGAAACCATGACCCAACATATAAGCATCAAACCGTTTGTACCACTGTCTTGGAGACTGCTTTAATCCATATAAGGATTTCTTCAACAGACAAACTTGGTCTTCCTTGCCTTCAACTATGAAGCCTTCGGGTTGCTTCATATAAATCTGTTCATCTAAATCGCCATGTAAGAACGCCATCTTGACGTCAAGCTGTTCTAACTCCAAATCATGCATGGCAACGAATGCAAGTAATACACGAATAGGGCTATGTCTAACGACATGTGAGAATACATCATTAAAATCTACACCTTGTAGCTGACTATAGCCTTTCGCGACTAATCGTGCCTTATACCTTGCATCGTCAGAACCAGATATACCTTCTTTCTTTTTGAAGACCCACTTACATCCAACTATTTTCTTTTTTTTTCGGCGGCGGCACAAGAATCCAAGTACCATTCTTGTGCAGAGACTCCATTTCTTCATTCATCGCTACCAGCCACTTATCAGAATTATCATCGCTTATTGCCTCCGAATAGGTAGAAGGTTCGCGCCTCCACCTGTTTCTTGCGCCACTGATAAAGCATACGAAACTAAATTCACGTACCGTTGTGGTAGTCGAATCTTCCGTCTCTCCCTATCTCTGGCTATAGAATATTTCTGCCCGGTGCTTTCATCTTCAACAGGATCTGAATCAGTTTCTGGCTCATCCTCTTGATCTATTGAACTCGTAGCAGGGTCATCTGAATGATCTTTGTTGATCTCGAGCTCCACCTCGCTGTGTACACTATCCTTCTTTTCTTCATTAGAAGAATTAGTAGACTCATTTGAAGGATGTAACATAGAAGACTCGTCAAAAGTAACATCTCTGCTAATTATAAATTTGGGTGACTTGGGATCAGGATTATATAGTCTATATCCTTTCACCCCTGAAGCGTAACCGAGAAAAATACATTTCTTAGCTCTAGGCTCTAACTTTCCCTCGTTTACGTGCATATAAGCTGGGCACCCAAATATTCTTAAGTTGGAGTAATCAGCAGGAGTACCTGACCATACTTCCTCAGGACTCTTGAAGTTGATTGGTGAACACGGTGAGCGGTCGACAATATAACATGCTGCAGCAATAGCTTCAGCCCAAAAATCATTTGCCAACCCAGCGTTGGAGATCATACATCGAGCTCTCTCTAAAAGCGTCCGGTTCATGCGCTCGGCAACACCATTTTGTTGAGGCGTCATTCGAACAGTGTGATGTCGAGCAATACCTTCATTCTTGCAAAATTCGTTGAACTCGCTTCCACAAAATTCTAAGCCATTATCTGTCCGCAACCGCTTGATCTGTTTTCCTGTCTGCTTTTCAATCAAAGCGTTCCATTGTTTAAATGTTAGGAAAACATCACTTTTCTGCTTAAGAAAATAGACCCAGACTTTCCTTGAGAAATCATCAATGAAAGTTAACATGTATCTTGCACCACCTTTGAACGGAACACTAGAAAGACCCCATACATCAGAATGAATATAGTCCAAAGTACCTTTCGTCCTGTGGACTGCTGGCGAATTGAAGCTGACTCGTTTCTGCTTCCTAAAAATACAATGTTCCCAAAAATCCATCTTACCAGTACTTTGACCGCAAAGTAGGCCCCGCTTGCTTAAAATCGTCAAGCCTTTTTCTCCCATGTGTCCAAGTCGCATATGCCATAATCTCGTGGTATCAACCTCTGGGGATGTCGAAACTGCAGCGGAACCTGTAACTGTAGTTCCCTGCAAAATATATAAATTTCCAGACCTGCAAGCTTTCATCACGACAAGGGCACCTCTGGCAATTTTCAAAACTCCACCTTCACCTGAGAACCTGCACCCTTGAGATTCAAGTGTGCCTAAAGAGACAAGATTTCTCTTCATATCTGGAACATATCTAACTTCTGTGAGCGTTCGGATGATTCCGTCGAACATCTTGATCCTAACTGTGCCTTTACCAACAACTTCACACGGAGCATCATTTCCCATTAAAACATATCCACCATCGAATTTTTCGTATGTGGAAAAACAATCTTGACTCCGACTTATATGGTAAGAACAACCCGAATCTAAGATCCACTCATTATCAGACCTAACAATATTTGCAGTTGCTACAAAAATAGTTTCATCGCTCTCATCAGCAGCTAAACTAGCTTCGGCGGGTTTATTAAATTGCTGATTATTTTTCTACTTATTTTTTAATTTAAAACAATCAGCTTTAATGTGGCCCTTTTTTCTTGCAAAAATTACAGACTTTATTTATGTACCTGGATTTCGACCTTTCTTTAGATCTGCTACTTTCAGCATCTCTACGTTCTGTTCTTCCCCGTGCAAACAGGCCTTCTGCCTGGCTACCACTTGTTTCTCCCGTAATATCCCTGTCTATCTATTCTTTCGATTGTAAAGCAGATTTGACACTAGCATACGATATCGTATCTTTCGCATAGATTATGGTGTCACGAAAATGCTTTAAAGACGTGGGAAGGGAACACAACAATATTATGGTCTGATCTTCGTCTGTCACTTTAACTTCTACGTTCGCCAAATCAATAATGATAGAATCGAATTTATCGAGATGCGAAAGAATGGAAGTACCTTCCGTCATTTTCATACTGTATAGCTTCTGCTTTAAATAAAGCCGATTCTCCTTAGTCTTCTTCATGTAGATAGCTTTTAGCGCATCCCACATACCCATGGCCGTCGTCTCCGTGGCAACTTCTTGTAAAACCTCGTAAGAGAGATTTAATATAATAGCCGATCTGGCTTTCTTGTCCAATTCATTAAATTGATCGTCCTTCATTTCGGTTGGTTTCTTCTTTGCGCCTTCAAGCGCCACCTCGCAACCGTCTTGAATGAGTATGGCCTCCATCTTGAGACTCCACATTGCAAAGTTGACGTTTCTGTCGAACTTTTCAATTGACATTTTTGTTATCGTCATGGTGGCTAAAAAATAAATCGGGGTTGGCTCTAATACCAATTTGTTAGTATATGCAGAAATCCCCGATAATTATTTGCCCGAAAAATGACGATAATAAATAAACGAGACGAAAAATAAATTTGGACAGTGATACGAGGTTTACGTGGTTCGGTTAGAATGACCTACGTCCACGGGCCGGAGGGTAAAACTTCTTTATTATGTGGAGAGATTACAGACACGTACACTGACGTGATACAAAAGCACTACAACAATTTTAGGAGTAGGCTACAGAAATAAATGGAGAGGAGAAGATTTTATCTGTTGTGTTGATTTACTCCTTCGTCGAACTCCTATATTTATAGGCAAAAGGTTTGCCTTAATGTATCATGTAAACACCTTTGCCCCTTTTTGACTGATAATCACGGCAGCCGAAAACACAAGGAGAAATGGTCTCCTCTTCATCTATTGGCCCACGTACAAAGCAATAAGGTGACCAAATGAGAATGAAGCATCTTCAGTCCTCGTTTCACGCGCCCACTTTGGTTATTCAACATGTTTGGTTTGTCTTCTTCTACCAAAGGTCACGTTCAACAGTAATAATCACAATTAAGTTTTTTAATTCTACATTCTAGGAGTTGTCATTGCAGGGACTAAAAATTTTAGGGATGGCATGACATAAAAATTAACTTCCAAAATAAACAAGTTACGAACATAATAAGCTGGACTTTTGTCCCAAATTCTGTCATTCCGACTGAGTTTCATTAAATTTATGGGATGCCATTATACAAAAAATAATAATTTATAAAATTAAGTAAATTTGTAACAAAATAGGCTTTCCGCGTGTGATGTTCATATTTTGCTTAATTTTTTGAAAGCTATGTATGCATAATGACAACCCCTCGTAGTTGGCCTTGAGAAGTATACAATACAAGGTACGGTTCGAATCCAACTAGTGACTTGGGTTAATTTAGGACATATTGATAAAGAATTACCTAATAAAGTAACAATTATGATTATTGTGGGTGACGTAATATATATTAGGTGGATGGATATGACATAGAAAAGGGGACCCAAGTGCTGGTGAACATTTGGACAATTGGGAGGGACCCATCAATATGGGAGGATCCAAATGAGTTCGACCCGGATAGGTTTATAGGAAAGAACATCGACGTCAAAGGGCATGATTTCAAGCTTCTGCCATTCCGGTCGGGTCGGAGGATGTGTCCGGGTTATAATTTGGGCCTGAAGGTGATCCAAGTCAGTTTGGCTAATTTATTGCATGGATTTATTTGGGAATTGCCGTACGATATGAAGTCCGAGGATTTGACCATGGAAGAGATATTTGGGCTGTCAACTCCTAAGAAGATCCCACTTGTCGTCTTGGCAAAGCCCAGGCTTCCCCTTGAGCTTTACAATTACATATGAATATGAATTATCATCTCATATATAATGAGACAAAGATGTGTGGGTTGGTTGTTTGTTTGTTTGTTTGCTATGTGCGTGTGTGTGTGTGTTTTTTTTCTCGTGGGAGATGAAGTTTGCGTCCGATAAATTTATGGTGGTCGAGTGCGAAATGTGTAATATATTTTCTACGAAAGAATGAATATGTTAGTGTTTTTCTGTTTTTTTTTTGTGTATTTATTTATGATTGTGGATTTCGAATTATATGCGGTATTAAATTCAACTAGTCTTTTTTTCACACTCAAATGTGGGACTATGTGATACGAGTATGTTTAGCACATCCAATGTGTGAATATCAAATATTTATATTTGAAACTGTCATATTATTAATTAAGTTATTTAAAAAATAAAATTTTTACTTTAAGGATAAACTTGTAATATATTAAAATAATAAGGGTAAAATTATAATTGATTCACTAAGAGTAAAATTATAATAAAACAATTAAGGGTAAACTGTAATAAGCTCATAAATTTGTAATTAAGCAAGTAAGGATAAAATTATAATTAAACATATCATTGACAGACCAATTGACAGTTTTATCCACCATGCGTTTATATAAAAATACAGATATAAATATATTTATTAATTATAGAATAATAATTACTAAAAGTAAAAGAGTTAGTGGTTTTATTTCAATTTAATATTATTTTTTAATTAATCTTAATTCACAATCAAACTTGACGGTTATACCATAAATCCTTAATGAAAGAATATAGATTTCGGGCTATTTAATAGGAAGAGACCGAATTTGGTCATTTTTATCGCTCGAAAAAGTCACGGTCGCTTTATCATAAGAGAAATAGATAGAAAAATAGTTTTCTCATGTTATATGATACAGTATAGTTACTCAAAATTGGTTCTCCCAAGTGACAATCATACCATTTGTCTATTCTACATTTCTTGAATTTGAAATTCAACAACTAATGTTACTTCTTTTGAATATTTTTTTCAGAAACACCTTTAGGTCAATTATTAAGACGTCGACGTTCATCTTCATATTCTCATATGTTGTAAAAAGGTTGTAAAAATAAAAGAGACACCGGGAATTTACGTGGAAACCCCAAACTCGGGGTGAAAAACCACATGCAAGGTAAGATATTTTATTGTGGGTAATTTATGAGTTATAACTCTCTACCGTAAGAAGAAAACTAGCTCTATCTCTCTTGTAATAGGAGACTCACAAACTCTCTAAATATTTTCCTCGCAGCACTTGTATATATTGTACTTTGCTAATACAAGAAGAAGTTATTGTTTTTTATGATTTACAATGACCTATAGCTAGCCTATTTATAGCTGAAAATTTTATGCTTGGACGACTTAGAATTAGTCGGGTATCTATACACGTGGACGAACCAGAATCAGCCGCGTAGCTATATTACGTGGACGAACCAGAATCAGTCGTGTAGTTGTATACGTGGCCAAATCATGACCGTCCACTTAGATACGTGGACGGATCATGGCCATACAACATTTCTCCCACTTGAATTGATTGAACTCAATAAGATCTTCACACCATCCTTGCTACCTCGCCATTGCATGTTACTTATGATCGATCACTCCGCAAGAGGAACGACACCAGATAAACTTGTCCACTTTGATTGCTTTGGTCATGAAGTCTGCCAGATAATCAGTAGTGTGAACTTTTTGCATATCCATTGTTCCCTCTTCCACTTGTTCACGAACAAAGTGGTATTGGACCCGGATGTGTTTGGTTCTTGAATGAAATGCTGGATTGCTTGCAAGATGCAATGCACTCTGACTGTCACAATAGAGAACAATATTCTCTTGTTTGTGGCCGAGTTCTTCCAGCAATCTCTTCAACCATATCGCCTCTTTACTGGCTTGCGTAACTGCTACATATTCGCTTTCGTCGTTGGCCTCACAACATTCGATTGCAGTTTTGAAACCCAGCTTACAGCACCCGCCAGCAAGATTACACATATCCGGTTGTGGATCTGCTTTTATCAAGTTCACCTGCATAATCAGCATCAACATAACCGTGGATAGTAAAATCTGTACCTCCATAACATAAAGCATGATCAGAGGTTCCTTTGATATATCTGAGAATCCTTTTGACAGCGCTCCAGTGCTCTCAACCGGGGTTGGACATGTATCGGCTCACCACTCCCACTACATGGGTAATGTCCGGTCTCATTCACAGCATGGTAAACATTAAACTTCCAATTGCGTATGCATTCGGCACTCGAGACATTTCTATCTTCTCATCTTCATTGAATGGACACATATCGACAGATAACTTGAATTAGCAACAAGAGGGGTGGATATTGCCTTGCTGACTTGCATGTTGAACCTTCGCAGGACTTTTTTCAAGTAGTTCTTTTGAGAAAGCCAAATCTTCCTATTGATTCTGTCTCGAGAGATTTGTACGCCAAGAATTTTGTTTGCCGGTCACAAGTCCTTCAATTCGAATTCACCAGCGAGTTGAATCTTCAAATAATTGATACGATCTTTGTTGGGTCCTATTACCAGCATATCTCAACGTATAGCAACAACATGACGTAATCTTCAGAGTGAAATCTCTTGAAATACGTGCAAGGATCTGAATATAGTCTGGTGTAGCCGAGACTCATTATGAATGAAACAAATTTCTTGTACCAGCATCGTGGTGCTTGCTTGAGCCCCTAAAGAGATTCGATTAGCTTGCAAACCAGATCTTCTTTCCTTTTTTTCTTGAAAGCCTTCTGGTTGAAGCATATATATATATATATACATATATATATATATATATCTTCCTTCAGGTCACCATGGAGAAAGGCCGTTTTAACATCGAGCTGCTCAAGATACAGGCCAAATGTGACACACATTGACAAGACAACCTTGACTGTTGTAAGTCGAACCACCGATGAGAATATCTCATTGAAGTCGATCCCTTCTTTCTGAGCATATCCCTTTAGAACCAGTCTTGCACGATATCGCTTTATCTGGTCATCACCATTCCGCTTGATTTTGTACACCCATTTATTTCCAATAGGTATCCTTCCTTGCGGTAATGGTACCAACTTCCATATTTTATTTTTACTGAGACCTTCCATCTCATTTTGCATTGCTGAAATCCACTGACTCGCATCTGAACTCTTCAGTGCTTCTTGGAAAGTCGTCGGCTGATCGACACGTGCTGTGTGAATGTAAAGTGCGACAAGTAATAATTAAAACGAATACCTAATTACTATCACCGACGTGCGATAGGCAGTGGACCTATCGTTTGTAGTGCAATAAAGTGAGTAAACGAGTATCGAACACAAGGAATAAATCAAGTACTAGTAGTGACCTATCGACTCGATATTTAGCCTAATAAAATACGCAAATTGTTTTATGACTTAACCTAACAGATTATATCTAACTCAACTAGAGATTAAAACACGCTTAAAACTGATACGAAGCTTCAGATAATAAAGATGTGCTCGGGATTCGAATCCCGCTAGGTGCTATCGGCTAAGACACTAAAATCGTTCCTACGTGATTTTGACTAGATCGCAGTAATTTTCCTACCCGCTCGTGAGTTTGCTGTCGCCCTAAACGCTTGCGGGGATCTAAAATTCAGTAATTACTAACGGCGAGGATCGAGTATTTGCTTTCGCCCTATACTCGATTCCTATCTTCTACGAACGGCCTAAACGTTGTTTAGCTGTCGCCCTAAACGTTTTTCCATACGACTACTTTAACACATAGACATATTAAAGTAACGAAACAATTTCATAGAACGATAAATAGTCAAACACATAGTCACGATAATCATAAGTCTTAACTACGAAACATCCTAGCGTTCATCTAATCCCAAACACAAAGGGGAATTAGCTACGCATAATAGACGGGAAAACAACGAAAGAAATAAGGAATAAAGGCGAAGAATTCATATTCTTGATATCCGGATGATCTGCGATGGAAGCGTCGTTGATTCTTCGTTCTTCCTTCAATTGGGCGTGATTTCGTCGATGATCCGTCTCTTGCGCTCCGAGACGCGAATCTGTGTTCTTTTGTGCTATTTTTCGTCTCTAGAGGGATTAGGGTTGATCTCTGGTCGGTTCCCCCCTTTCTGGGTCGAATTTGGGCTTTTTATAGTGAAATTCGACACTGTCACGGCCTGGGACAAGATAGGTCACGGCCGTGACACACTCTGGGCAAAAATTGAGCTTACTGCCGCTCGTCACGGCCTGGTGCAGTAGCGTCACGGCCGTGACCCTCTCAACAGCTTTGCGGCAGTTTAGTATTTCTCTCGGATGGATGGGTAAACGATGTCCGATTGACCTGAAATTTTAACCATAGATAGAAGACTTGCCAATCTTCATTCTGATCAAAGGGATTCTCAGTCCGAGGTCTAGATTGAGAGATATGAATTTTCTAATATTGCTGCTATGGGTCACGGCCTGGTGCAATAAGTGTGACGGCCGTGACCATCTTCAGTCTAACTCTCTGCCAAGTGTCACGGCCAGGTGCGCTATGTGTCACGGCCGTGACCTTCACCAGTTTTCATCGTTTTCGCGCCGTTTTGCCTCGTTTTCGCTCCTTTTCGCCCGAAACTTGTCCTAAAGCCTTATAATACCAAAACAAGCAGAAATAGGGTTAATAAGTGCATAAAATGACTACGAAAACTCTATTATGAGCCAATTAAATACTATGATAAACGTACTACGATACGTTTATCAAACCTCCCCACACTTAAGCATTTGCTTGTCCTCAAGTAAATTAGAAGTCAAAGAAGGCATCTGATCAGGATAACGACACGATTGTTCGCAATTTATCATCTAAGCATAGAAAGCACGAAACGAATCAAACAAGCAATCATGGACGTTGCACTAATGACCTGCACCTGTCAACCTAAACTTCCTTAGCGCTGCAAATCGAGACCTATACCTCACAAGGGTTCACTCAATTCACTCACGTGTATAAGGTAGCATAAGATGAGTCGCTCAATTCGTGCACTAGTCCAACCCCTACCATAAACTTGCAAGTTAATCGCATCTCTACTATTCAAAGGGCAAGTATAAATCTGAGGGTCTTTTCGGGGAAAAACGGGTCGAACAATCATGAAGCGGCAAGCATAAATAGTGAACCTTTATCTTAGAGCTAGGACACGTGATCGAAAATTATCAGAGAATACACATTATCAAACAGACAGTCACACGTCCCAACATAAGACTCGACGTTCTCACTCCGAAATCCTAGACTTTTCTGCTCGACCCTCTTAACTCAGTTTCCTTTCATTTTCTGCCCTTTCACCTTAGTTACGCTCTACTTTTGTGCACTGCCCTTATTCCCTAAAAACATCAAGGTTCGGCTTTTGTCGCAAAGAATACATCGTCACAGCGAATGCCGTGTACCTAGGGATACTTATTACCGAGACCTATATCTTGCCAAAGGGTTATGGGCAGGCTTATGCAAGGGATCGGGTCATTTCAGAAAACGGTCAAGTAAGGGACGAGTCATTTCACGAATAGCAGAGAAGAACATCAAATCAAACACTGGAACCGTAACTTTCAAGTTCGACTTCTGCTTTATCCTAATCAACTCAGGCTCATGAAATCTCTGGAGGCTTATTCGGGTCAGTGACTTCTATCACATACGAGGTAAGTAACAAATAGGCTCAGGTTCAACGTGGCTAACTAATGGGATTCGTCATGGTTAAGAAAATTTGGCCCTGGACTTGATTCCTATTGCCCTCATCATTTTCACACTAACACACCAAAACAGTTTCAACACGCATCAGACAGGCAAGTTCTAGAGAGATATAGACTAGGCACGTCACACAACCAAGAAAAATAAGCATAAGCTCGTCAGGCTCAAACTCTCACGTGAAACAGGGTTATGTCTACGAATCTCTCAAAACAGTGCTATATCTATTCAGGCAAACATGATTCAATCAGTCATGCATATCTTAATTGCTCACAAGGATTTCATAACATGCAAACCAACTCTAGATAAACGCAAACAATCATGCCTGATTTTAATAATTCATGCCTTTCTAACAAAATTGATAGCTCACGGACACGTCATAAAAATTTAAAAATTTTCACGTAAGTTCTAAAACTACATTCCCCTCCCCACACTTAAGTCAGACGTTGTCCTCAACGTAAAAATTGAATAAACGAAAGGGAAAAGTAGGTGTAAGAGAACGAAACTTCCCTGACGGAAAATATTGACGTGGTCGTGACTAGACGCGTGATGGTTGTCATATCGTGACTCGTGATGCCTGACATGACTAAAAGGAAAACTAAACATAACAGAAAAAAACATGAATTGTAATAATAATAGGCATAATAAAAAAATACTAGATAGATAAAACCTGGGTTGCCTCCCAAGAAGCGCTTCCTTTACCGTCTTTAGCCGGACGTGCTTTCGTTCGCTTAGGGTGGCTGGAAGTCGAGGTACAGCATCTCTTTTCTGCTTAAGTTTTCCTTGCCTACATCCATACCTTGGCGGTGTCTTCTTTCATCGGGCAGCGATTTCAACTCTAGTGGCGTTCGCTCCTTGACTGGGCTCTTGTCCTTAACTTCTTTGCTGCTTTCGTCGGTGGTTATGATGGGTTCGTCGATCTCCTCCCCACACTTATCGATTTCCATAATCGTGTGCCTATCATACTTGCTGACCTGTGACAGACCTTGCACAGAGAAGAGAAAATCGCGCTCAAAGACATCTAAGAAATAGCATTTATCATCTTGCTCGTTGCTCTTTTCATCGAATCAGCCATATTGAATGTAACTTTTTCGCCGTCTACTGTCAAGGTTAATGTTCCATTCCTAACATCTATCATGGTCTCGCCTGTAGCTAAGAATGGTCTACCTAGAATTAATGGAACATTTTCATCCTCGTCCATGTCTAAGATCACAAAATCAGCAGGGATAACGAACTTATTGACCTTAACTAGAACATCCTCGATAACACCTAGAGGGTATTTTAACGATCTATCGGCCAATTGAATACTCATTCTAGTGGGTCGTGGTTCACCTAATTCTAAACGCTTAAACATGGAGTACGGCATTAAATTTATACTAGCACCTAGATCAGCTAAAGCATGTTCAACAACTAAATCACCTATCAAACAAGGAATAGTAAAACTCCCTGGGTCCTTGAGCTTTTTCGGTATCTTGCTCTGGAGTATCGCTGAGCACTCTCCTCGTAGGTATACCGTGGAGACGTGTTCGAGCTTCCGTCGGTTCGTCAGCAAGTCCATCAGGAACTTAACGAAATTGGGCATCTGCACAATAGCTTCAATAAACGGTAAGTTAATATGTAATTCTTTGCACATACCCATAAATGTGCCAATTAGCGCCTCGTCTTTGTCCTTCTTCAACCGTGCTGGATAGGGAATCTTCGGCTGGTACGGCATCACTGGTGGCCGCTCATTCTCCCTCGCTTTTTCTATTTCGGGTGCAGCTTCCTCCTTTTTAGGTTGCTCTTTTTCAGGTGCAACTTCCCTCAACCGAGCTGGGTACGGGATCTTTGGTTGATACGGCTTCACGAATGGTCGCGTCTTTCTCTCGTCATCCTTGACCTTCTCGACTCCGTCGCCCTTGCTTTCCTCCACTTCTGGCTCGTCGTGGCCCTCGAAATCGACTTTCTCCTTTAGATTCTGCTTGGTGGGAGCTTCTTGTAATCCTCTCCCGCTCCTCAGGGTTACCGCATTGCAATACTCCTTGGGTTTGTCTCGGTGTAGCTCGGGAGTGGTCCTTGATTTCGCCCCGCAATTTGATTTGCTAATTGCCCCACTTGCTGCTCCAACCTCTTGATCGAGGCATCTGTATTCTGAGCACGCAAGTCGTTTGCCTCCATGTACTCCTCCATCTTCGTCATTCGGCTTTCGTGGGCTGCGGTGGTGCTACTGAAATTCGTGAAAAGTGCCTTCATCATGTCCTTCATCTCCCTCATGTCGTCGGATCCTCCTGCGGGCGCGTTCTGGTACTGTCGTGGTGGCCCATTTTGGAGTTCGGACGGTCGGGGCTGAAATCCTGACAGTCCTTGGCCCTGATAGTTCTGATTCCCGTACGCCAGGTTTGGATGTGCCCGAGGCTGGAAGCTTCGCTGGCCACCTTGATAATTGCCCATATAGTCTACGTGCTCCAGCGGCTGCCCAAGTTGGCATTCTGATGTCTCGTGGGATGCGCCACAAATTCTGCACAATGGCACGTAAGACGTGTGCTGCGTCGGTGCGATGGTGGCCACGGCATTCACGGGCTGAGTTTGCCCGGACTTGGGAAGTAATGCGCCAATCACCGTCTGCAACTGGGAGTTCGTCGAGGCGATTTGTTGTTGAAGTGCCTCGATTTTAGCGTTAGTGGCCGTCTCCTCACTCACTCCGAACACACCGGGTGTCTTCATCCTGGTATTGCCCCTCATGAAGCTGTTCCTCGAGTAGTCCTCGATCAGATTCCAAGCATCGGTAGCATTGAGCTTCACGAGTCCTCCTCCTGCGGCTCCATCTAGCATATGGACAGTCTGGTCATTGAGCCCCTCGTGAAATCGGTTGATCTGGGCTGCCTTCGACATCCCGTGCTGCGGGCACCTCTTCAGTAGCGCCTTATATCGCTCACACACCTCGTAGAGGTTTTCTGAGTCCTTCTGATGGAATAGGGAGATCTCTGTCTTTAACCTTAGCACCTTCGTCAGCGGGAAATAGTGGCCGATAAACGCGGCTCGCAGCTCCTCCCATGTAGTGATTGAGCGAGGTGGCAACGTCTCCAGCCATTCCTTCGCTCTGAACTTCAGGGAGAACGGGAACAGCATCAACTTAATTGCATCGCCCGAGACCCCGTTGATCTTGATGGTGTCAGTCACCGTCAGAAAAGCCTTCAGATGGGAGTAGGGATCGTCATCGAGATTGCCCTCAAACTGGACTGTCTAGAAGATCATCTGAAGCCAAGAGTGCTTCAGCTTGAAATTGTTGTTCTCGATCGGCGGGATGACAATCGCCGACTCAGTACTGCCTAGCGCGTCATTCCTTAGGAGATCCTGTAGTGATGGCTCCTCCTCGTGGACGGGTACTCTATGGTCCGCCATGTCTACTTCTGTATCTGGACTAAAAGAAATCGACTCGTAAAAGAAATAACGAAAATAACAATAACTAGAAGAACAAATAACGCCAACAGTAATAAAGAAAAGAAAAGGAAAACTTCAAATAAAATGGCTAAATTACCGAACTACGGTGTTCCTAATATCAATTTATTCCCCGACAACGGCGCCAAAAACTTGATCGACACGTGCTGTGTGAATGTAAAGTGCGACAAGTAATAATTAAAACGAATACCTAATTACTATCACCGACGTGCGATAGGCAGTGGACCTATCGTTTGTAGTGCAGTAAAGTGAGTAAACGAGTATCAAACACAAGGAACAAATCAAGTACTAGTAATGACCTATCGACTCGATATTTAGCCTAATAAAATACGCAAATTAAAACACGCTTAAAACTGATTCGAAGCTTCAGATAATAAAGATGTGCTCGGGATTCGAATCCCGCTAGGTGCTATCGGCTAAGACACTAAAATCGTTCCTACGTGATTTTGACTAGATCGCAGTAATTTTCCTACCCGCTCGCGAGTTTGCTGTCGCCCTAAATGCTCGCGGGGATCTAAAATTCAGTAATTACTAACGGCGAGGATCGAGTATTTGCTTTCGCCCTATACTCGATTCCTATCTTCTACGAACGGCCTAAACGTTGTTTAGCTGTCGCCCTAAACGTTTTTCCATACGACTACTTTAACACATAGACATATTAAAGTAACGAAACAATTTCATAGAATGATAAATAGTCAAACACATAGTCACGATAATCATAAGTCTTAACTACGAAACATCCTAGCGTTCATCTAATCCCAAACACAAAGGGGAATTAGCTACGCATAATAGACGGGAAAACAACGAAAGAAATAAGGAATAAAGGCGAAGAATTCATATTCTTGATATCCGGATGATCTGCGATGGAAGCGTCGTTGATTCTTCGTTCTTCGTTCAATTGGGCGTGATTTCGTCGATGATCCGTCTCTTGCGCTCCGAGACGCGAATCTGTGTTCTTTTGTGTTATTTTTCGTCTCTAGAGGGATTAGGGTTGATCTCTGGTCGGTTCCCCCCTTTCTGGGTCGAATTTGGGCTTTTTATAGTGAAATTCGACACTGTCACGGCCTGGGACAAGATAGGTCACGGCCGTGACACACTCTGGGCAAAAATTGAGCTTACTGCCGCTCGTCACGGCCTGGTGCAGTAGCGTCACGGCCGTGACCCTCTCAACAGCTTTGCGGCAGTTTAGTATTTCTCTCGGATGGATGGGTAAACGATGTCCGATTGACCTGAAATTTTAACCATAGATAGAAGACTTGCCAATCTTCATTCTGATCAAAGGGATTCTCAGTCCGAGGTCTAGATTGAGAGATATGAATTTTCTAATATTGCTGCTATGGGTCACGGCCTGGTGCAATAAGTGTGACGGCCGTGACCATCTTCAGTCTAACTCTCTGCCAAGTGTCACGGCCAGGTGCGCTATGTGTCACGGCCGTGACCTTCACCAGTTTTCATCGTTTTCGCGCCGTTTTGCCTCGTTTTCGCTCCTTTTCGCCCGAAACTTGTCCTAAAGCCTTATAATACCAAAACAAGCAGAAATAGGGTTAATAAGTGCATAAAATGACTACGAAAACTCTATTATGAGCCAACTAAATACTATGATAAACGTACTACGATACGTTTATCATCGGCTCTCCATCCTCAGTTAGAAAACAGTATGCAATGTTGCTCTCAGTGTCATAATCTCATTACGAAGTTGGGGGCTTACGCATTCACTTTGATCGCCAGAGGTCCGGTACTTCAGTTTTGACTGGGTTGAGCTCTTCGTGCGCTGGTTCGGCTTCAGAAGAATTATCTTGCTCCAACTTTCTCTTCGCCGGTGTTGGTGTAGTCTTTGTCATGCTGCCATCATGGTCAACTTGCTCCTGGTCGCTGAAAATTAACATCTCTGTGAACAACTTTGTAGTAAGTGAGATCCCACAAACGCTAACCCTTTACTCCTACAGCGTACCCCAGGAATAGATATCTTCTGGACTTTGGATCCAACTTCGTCGTTTCTTGATTGTGGTACATCACATATGCAGGACTTTCAAATATTTGGAGGTTTGAATAATCAGCAGATTTGTCATTCCACATTTCCATGGGTATCCTCATCTCTATAGTAGTAAATGGGGCTCGATTAACCACATAACAAGCAGTGCAGACCGCTTCCGCCCAAACTCCTTGTCTAGGCTTTGCAGTTCTCAGCATCGCCCTCGTTCTTTCCAACAGGATCCTATTCAGCCGCTCTGCCACCCCATTTCGTTGTGGAGTGTCGTAGTGAACTGTCTTTTAATATCTGCACCTTTGCAGAATTCATTGCATACTTTGCCAGTATACTCTCCTCCATTAGCGGACCGCAGACATTTGATCTTCTTACTGGATTCAAGTTCGACCCGCACTTTGTGTGTTTTGAAGGTAGGAAATACATCATCCTTCTTCTTAATTGGATACACCCAGCATCTTCAGGAATAGTAGTCTATAAATGATATGAAGTAGTTCGCTCCCCTCCGAGATGTGACCTTCGATGAGTTGAACTTCAGGCGATGCTGCTTGCTTACAATGCAATTCTCACAAAATGGTAGTGACATGTTTGTGAGACCAGGACTTAGATTCTTCTGGACAAGGATTTTAATGCCTTGTTCAGACATATGACCAAGCTTCTTGTGCCAAGTCATCGAAGACTTCTCGATTGAATTTGTGGTGGCCACAGAAGCTTGCTCTTCTCGCAGAGTTTCCCCCTTTAGCAGTATAAGTTTGCAGCGATACTTTCTCCCTTCATTATTATCTGCGCTCCTTGAACGATTTCCATGACCTTGTTCTCCAGTTTAATTTTGAGACCAAGATCATCTAGCTGCCCCATAAATAATAGATTTTTCTTCAGACTCTCAACATATCGCACATCATGAATGGTACGGATGGTGCCATCGTACATCTTTAATTTGATCGTACCAATCCCTACGATCTTCAGAGGTTGATAATTACAGTTGTCCACAAACCCTCCAAAGGTTGTGGAAAGTAGCTGCGGAGTCGAGAAGTCACATATCGTCAAATCTTCCCTTTTCTTCGATGCTGGATGCAGCTTCACATACTAGAACAAATCCGTCGCCTCGAGCATTGGCCACATTTCCTTGAGCATTAGGGTTTTTGTTTTAGATCCCAACAATATTTCTTCATATGACGCTTCTTGCTACAGTGATAACATTTGATAGCCTTCTTATTTTTCGGACCCGATTTTTTACTCCCACTAGGACCACGTTCTTCAAATCTGATCCGTTTTCGGCTCCTACTTGGACCACGTTCTCCAGATCTTGCCTTCGTCACAGTCATCGCCTCTGCTTGATGGGGCTCAATCACTTTTTTCTCCGTGTTCTGCGCCGATTTTCTTCTTCCAGAACAGCAGCTGCAACGTCATCATAGACAAGTTGCTCTGCAGTTTGTTTGTTAGTTAGATTGATGATGAGATGAGCATAAGAATCTGGCAGACTTGCGAGTAAAAGCTCAGCACGTTCGTTTTGACTCTATGTTGCAGTCCAAGTCTTTGAGTTGGCCAAACAGAGTAATCATGTTGTTGATGTGCTCTGTTGCTGAAGAAGATCATCCATCTTTAGAGCATATAATTTCTTCTTCAAGAAAATCCGGCTATGAAGAGACTTGGCTTGATACAACTTATCAATGATCCCAGATTTTCTTCGCAATAGTTTTTTTTACAACACTTGACAATATATCATCTGCTAGTGCGAGATGAATATTGGCAGTAGCCTTTCCGCCAATCTTCTTCCATTTATCACTTGTAATTCTTTAAGGCCTGTCAGTGATAGCTTCCAGATAATTTTCTTTGAGCAAAATTGCCTTTACTTTTACCTTTCATAGGGAGTAGTTGAATTTCTCAATCTCATGCTTAGCTGCCATATTTTTTTTCTCTCTTTTTTTTTTCACTCTCCCCCAGAAACTTTAATGGATGAATAATAATAATCTAACAAACTTCCTCATGTGGATGATTCAATATATTGGCAACCACAGAGCATACGATAAGTAGATTTTATAGACACCTAACCAAAGCTCTGATACCACTCGTTATAAAAAGGACAGTAAAAATAAAAGTGACATCGGGATTTTACGTGGAAAACTTGAAACTCGGGGTGAAAAACCACGGGCAAGGTAAAGATATTTTGTTGTGGGTAATTTAGGAGTTACAACTCTCTACCGTAAGGAGAAAACTAGCTCTATCTCTCTTACAATAGGAGACTCACAAACTCTCTAAATATTTTCCTCGCAACACTTGTATATATTGTACTTCGCTAATATAAGAAGTTATTGTTTTCGATGATTTACAATGACTTATATCTAGCCTATTTATAACTGAAGATTTTAGGCTCAGACGAATCAGAATAAGCCGCATAGCTATACACGTGGACGGACCAGAACCAGCCGCGTAGCTATATTACGTGGACGAACCAGAATCAGCCGTGTAGCTGTATACGTGGCCAAATCATGACCGTCCACTTAGCTGTATGTTGGAAATAGTCATGAGTTTTGAAGCATAACTCCATGACGCGTCAGTTACAAAAACTGAAGTAGTGGGCTGAAGCAGTTAATAAACTGCCGTAGAGAGCAAACGTTAAGTGTAGTTATAAATACAATAGAAGTACAACAGAAATGTCGAGATAGAAAGGAGAGACGAGGCCTTGTTCATACAATTTCTCTTGGATATTGATTGTAGAAGATAGCTCTGTATTCTATGTAATCTCGAGTGATGAGAGAATAGAGAAAAGCTATGTAAGGTGTGATCAATAAAGAGAAGGTATTATCTCCCGTGGACGTAGGATTCGTTTTGAATCGGAACCACGTTAAAATTTCCGTGTTCGTCGTTGATTTCCGTTTAATCGTCTTATGAAAATCTGGGATTGATCGCAATTCCCCAACACTGTTTGGACGATGAAGAATGTATACTTTTAGAGGAAAACCAGAATGCTTTTACAAACAACATGGCATTTCTTTAAAATACACTAAAAGTAAAAAAACTGCCCTGACTGCCCTATAATTTAAAAACTATAAGTGGCACAAAGAAAACTAAATTGGCTAATCCTAAAACAACTAATTAACACTCCTCCTTGTTTTAGGATCTTCAATCTTCTGAATCTGTTCTAAAACTTAGATTACGCTGCCGAAATTTCTCGAATACAGAAACTTCATGTTCTGCTCATTTTCCTCCACAGAAGATAGACCAACCTCAGTATTTCTCGCATCGTAATATTCTTGCATGCGGTCTTTGCAGAACTGTTGGTAGTTTAGCTTGACTTGTTTCTTCTTCATCTTCACAGCATTGGTCTGATCGGACTTGTTGGAGACATAATTTTCCAAAGTAGCAGATTTCAGACCTGAATCTTCATCATTCAGCGGCTAGTCTGAATTAACCTGCTTGCCATATACCTCACTAGTAGGAGCAGCAGATTCTTTTATATTCTGTTTGTCAGTTGAGGCAATCAACTCCTCCTTCGACGGATTTAGACAACAGCTTCGCCCTCTCATTTCACTTTGACTATATTCTGATCGCTTGTATTTTTAATCATGCAGTAGTAATCCTCGAATTGAACTTTGAAGCCCTTCTCCATAAGTTGTCCGATAGATTTTGATGAATATCAGGAACATATAACACATCAGAGATTAACTTTGTACCTGAATTGGTTGAGATTACAACGGTTCCTTTTCAGTGAACCGGTATATATTTGCCATCTCCAACTCTAATTTTCGATGTAGTGTCGCTCCTCAGATCTCGAAACAACGACTTATTATACGTCATGTGATTAGTACACCCACTGTCGATGAGCCATTCGTCGCATGAGTCTATGCTCGAGACATACGTAGCAGCAAAAAGATAATCCTCCTTCTCTCGATCAGTCGGCTGAGTATCAATAGCTTTTGCAACTTCGTGTTGCTGCTGATTTTTGTTTCTACGTATCACATGCCCGTGTCCTTTTTGATGGCATATAGTGCACTCGGCGTCGGGCCTTCTCCAACATCTAAACGGTGGATGACCCTTCTTCCCGCAATGTTCGCAAAGTGGATACGGTTTTTTTTTTTCTGATTTTCGTACCTCCTTTGGACATTCTCTTGTTTTGTCGCTAGAACGTCGCCTTCGTAATTCTCCTACTTCCAGTTAACTTTCGACGTTGACTGCGCCTTCGCTGCCAACGCTCCTTCGATTAGTGTGTTCTCTCTCGTCATTCTCCGTTGCTCTTGTGCTTGCATGCACTAAGTAACTCGGACAAAGGAATTTTTGACATATCCTTGGTATTTTCCAAGGTAATGATGGTTGCCTCGTACCTTTCAGGAACTGTAACGAGAATTTTTTCGACAATTCTCGAATCAGTGAATTCAAAACCATAAAGTCTCACCTTATTAACGGTTGCAAGCAGCTTGTCAGAATACTCCTTGATCGTCTGAGAATCCTCCATTCGTTGGAGCTCGAATTCTCTTATAAGATTCAAGATCTGCATTCCTTTGATTCGTTCATCACCTTCATATTCCTTCTTCAATTAGTCCCATATCTCTTTTGCGGAGAGAAAATGGTGGACGAAACTGCGGCAAACAAACATGCCTTCGCCTTCGATTTCATTGTCTTCTTCTCTTTGTACGCTTTTAGTTGAGCCATCGTGGATTGTTGGGAAGTTCGGGAATTTCGTAGTCTACTTCCACTGCTTCCCAGAGATCGAGAGCCTCCAAATACGTCTGCATACGTACTGCCAAGTGCTGGTAGTTTTCGCCATCGAACACCAGAGAAATTTGTTTCGACTTCCATGATCTTCACAGGTCCCTTAAGATGAATGCTCTGATACCAATTGTTGATTTTTGGACGAAGAAGAATGTATATTTTTTAGAGGAAAACCAAAATGCTTTTACAAACAAAAGTAAAAAAACTGCCCTAACTGCCCTATAATTTAAAAACTATAACTGACACAAAGAAAACTAACTTGGCAAATTCTAAAACAACTAATTAACACTGTATACGTGGACGAATCATGGCCATACAACATCATGATCGTACTATTTCCTTCTTTAATTGTTTCGGCGTCGTCGTAAAGCGCACTACGTCGAAAGATGGCGCGCACTCCCGAGCATGCAAAAAACTTCCACGAATACGATCTAAAAGTTGTCATTAGTAAACGGCGAAAATTTTTAAATAAATAACGTATGATTGTCACTTTTATATCTGCTTCCATCCTCATGATCTTGTCACTTCCTAGCTGAGGGCGACACTGTTTGAGCGTTTCGATCGAAAAGGGAAAAAAAAACTCGGCGCTGAAACTTCAATCAAATATGCGAAGGCCGAACGACGATACACACATGGTATGTAATAATATCTGCAAGCTTATTATTACAACTATCATGATCTTCTCTTGAATTCTGTTTTGGTAAAATCGCTATCTGTTGACGACGAATGCTACTGCTATTGGGATTCACTGGAGAGTAATATATCAGAAACTAGCCGTTACGAATAACAGCTGTGGCGCAACGTTTGATATATTATGCAATCTTCCCATATTACATGTCATTCACACAGTAATAAAAACCCATTCATCACCTATTCTCTATTTTTCTTTTCTCTTCGTAATCCATTAGAGTTTTAAGGGTTTATTATTACTTGTTTCATTCATTCCTACCGTTTCAATTCAATTCACTCACCCTTCTTCTTCTTGATCTTTTTTGGATCTCGGGGAAGAAGAAAAGAATTCAGCTTTCTTCAATCTCGTAAGAACGATCGATGGCAGGAAACAACAACGGCGCTTACCCTCGAGATACCAATCCAAACACCGCCGCCGCAGCCGCCGCCGCCGCCGCAGGTGACCGTGCCGTGACGTCATCGAAGCATGGTCCTCCACCTCCCAAATCTGCTGACACCCAACCTGTTACGAAGAGGTAAAAAGAATTGATTCAGTTTTTCCATTAAAAGTTCTTTTTTTTAAAAAAAAAAATGAGTTCTCTGAAATCTGAATCTGGCAAACTTGAATTGCGTTCCTGGTTCTAATTCTGATTCGAATCTTTCAAACAGAAAAGTGGATTCTATTTAGAAGTCGATTCGATAGGGTTTTTCCGTTCCTTATTAGGGTCTTCAGAATTTTGCAGAGTTTTTACGAATCTATTCTTGAATTCCCTTCTCGGGCTTATAGGTATGAGTGTTTCAATGAATGTTATCTAATCCCATTTTAAATTGTGACAAAAAAAAAACAGGCTGCAGTCTGAGCTCATGGCCCTGATGGTTAGAACTCTAATACGTCTTAAAAATTCTGTTCTTTCTTATATACTGCAATGCAAATGCTGAAGAACCTTTGAAATTACTGTTGTTATTAGATGGGTGGTGGTGCTGGAATATCTGCTTTTCCTGAGGAGGACAACATATTTTTATGGAGAGGAACTATTTCTGGTAGTAAAGACACTGTGTTCGAAGGAACCGAATACAAGCTATCGCTTTGGTTTCCGTTGGATTATCCATTTAAGCCTCCAAAGGTTAAGTTTGAGACTGCTTGCTTCCATCCCAACGTCGACAATTATGGGAACATTTGCTTGGACGTATTGCAGGTATCTCAAGTATTTTTTGCATAGAAAAAAAAAACATTCTTTCTTCGTAGGATTGTTTATGTTTGAATTCACTAATGTATATATAATGTATGTTGTTTTCTTGAATTCTTAATTCAGGATAAGTGGTCTTCTGCTTATGATGTGAGAACAATCTTGCTGTCCATTCAGAGTTTGTTGGGAGGTAACAGCTTTTGAGCACTTTGATGTCATATCTCAATAATGATATTGTTGTTCTGTTCATCGATTAGTTTCTCTTCGTACGTTTTGTTCTTATTAGAGCCAAACGTAAGCTCCCCTCTCAACGGTCAAGCCGCTGCACTTTGGAGCAACCAAGAAGGTGCCGTAAAAAAAAAAGAAAAATTTATTCATGCCTTGTCGATGATCAATATTATTATTGTCGGAAGATTTTCTTATTCCTTGTTTTTGTTGTTTATGAACCGTGCAGAGTATAGGAAGATGGTGTTGAAGTTGTACAAGCCAGCCGAAGATTCTTCATAAGGCGTTTGTTTATCTATCAAAGGAAGAACTGCATCAATGTTCTTTCTTGGCTATTGATACTTTATGGTTTTCTTGCATTTTACCTCAACTTGTATTTGAAAAAGACTGTTGTTTATTATAGATAGATGCTATCTCTCTATCTACCTTCTTAGACAAGATGGAGTTTTGTTTGGCATTGTCTTAGCAAAATTGCCTTATAATATTTTCTTTCCCTTCAAATCGCTTACATCTTCTAAGATTATATACAGAAACTTACAGCATGCATCAAAATGAGATCAAAACTTACACCATCTTCACAGAACAGAGTTACTACTCTCCACATATTTGTGCTACCACATAATGGGTCGATTTTTGCGCCATCTACGCCACAATATCCACGGCATTTCCTGCAAAAACTAATCAAAAATATCGAACGAAGAGATGCGCGTAGAGCTTGAATAAATGTATCCAAATTGTACTTTGCATATTATCTTTACTAAACAACGAAATTTGGTACTCAGAAAAAAAAAGTTCCATCCGCAAATAAACGATGCCAACTTTACGCAAAAAAAAAAAAGTTCCATCCGCAAAAAAGTTCCACATAGTGTTGGTATACACATCAATTAAACCAATCGAAATCGAAAAACTAACCTGACGTGAAGAAAACAATTGATGATGATGCTTTATATTTGATCGACGACATTTTTACTCTTTTTATTTCCAGCGCCAACCGCTGAGCCTTCCCTTTTAATGAGCCAAGATACTTCATCTGTCAAATTATAAAAGCGTCGATCTTTTGATATGCAGACAAACAAAAAGTATCTGATTAATGCCTGAGGATCACCTTCAGTTAGCCCATCAAAACACAAATGGTTTTAAACGATGGCGCATATAATCACATGTGAGCAGTTCTCTCAAAGCTAGATTTAATTTGTTACTGACCAAGCTCAAGCTGGCACGCCAGTAATCGAGTCAAGCGGTCCAATATGGGCTTCATAGCTCCAATAGATTATGGAGTCTACGAATTCGAGCTTAAAATGCCAATAAGCCACTGCAACAAGCTTGGGCATCGATTTGCACAACTTGATCAAGCTCAAGCTGTACAATTGTTTTTTGAGATCAAAACGTACATACCTTTTTTCTAGCTCTAATGAGCAGGTTCAGCTAGGAACATCAATAAAACTCAATGATATCAATAAGAAGAAGATCTGGCAAATGCATCTGAGATTTTCCAATTGATACAATGGTATACCTAAAATGAAGCCTAACATAAGTGTGCAAGTATCACATCACTAGAACCTTTAAAAATTTTGGAGTAGCACCTCGTATGAGTCGGAAGAGAAACAAATCACTTACTACATATACCTAGAAAGATGTGTTCGCAGCTAATCCAGTATGTTCAATTTCTGACTAAGGCGACAGACTTCAACCAGGAATATGAGGTCATTGACCATCAGTCTTGTACTCCGACACTAACTGATCAGTGTTGCTTCCATTCAGCAGATGATAAGGACATAAAGGAGGACTCTTATCGCGACACTTGTAGCACTTAAAACCTGATTTTATCAGCTGAAAGCTCTAAAGCATCCCCATGAAACCATGCTGCAAATACAGAAGAATATTTATATAAGGTTCTACAAAATAAATATATTATATAACCACTTGAAATAAAATCAGTAATCTAGCAACTGAGAATAAGTTCTCTTGCTGCACCCTATTACCAGCTATGCAAGAAAAAACTTCACCCATAAGCCACAACTGAAATATAATATACTTCATCAAATAATTACAAATTTCTTGAATTCAACAGTAAATGGAGGAAACACTTGCAAAATATTTAAGCAATATGAACACGAGCTTCATTAAGGGAGGAAAAGAATAACATAACAAAATTACCTCCACAAGTTTGACAAGCACATAAACCAAATCAGCCATAGGTTCCAATTCACTGCAATTGCCACATTTTGGCCTATCATCGAAGGAGCTCGCCTCACCGGGGAAAACAATGACCTTTCTACGCCTGAATTGCATAACCTCTACGTCATCCTCTCTCCTTGATAACTTAAGACCATTGAGCCAGTAATTTCTGTTGGTCATTTTTCTCTTCCTTTTGAGGAAATTAGCACTTTGAGACTTCTGCGGCTCAGACTTCTCAGAATTAGATTTTTTTGTCTTCCTGTGTTTCCCTATCTTTGTACTCCGCAAACAAAGCTTTAGTTTGCGTGTAGCATTTCTAGCAGAACGTCTCAAAGGTATAACAACCAGAGAAACACCCTTCTTGGTTTTGCGTTTGAATTGCTTTTTGTTTTTCCTTGTTTTTCTTCCTTTTATTGAGAGCAAGGACTTCAACTTTTTTGATGTGCTTTTAAGATTAGTTAACTCCAGTTTTCCATTCCTTGAACAGGCTTTAACAAAACGCCCACAAGCACACTCATGATAATTGTATGCAGATTCCGTGACGGTTGATCCAGAATACTTCCGCGCATGTTTTTTTATGGAAGAATTCTGAAGATTAATAAATGCAATAAAATGAATAAGCAGGTTGGTAATCATAACATGTACCATGTCGAGATAAGCCATGCACGTGGACCCCCTAACATTTCTAATATCTAATATTCCAGTAGAAACCTAAAAATGCAAATATGTTGTAAAAATATTTCATCTACTACTCACTGCAAGTACTTTCAGCATTACGAAAACCATATATATCAACAAAAAAGTTTACTTTTAGATGTTAACGTATCAAAATCAGCTTCTTGAGCTACTACGAAGTAAATGCACACGAAGGAAGCAAAAAATGTATCAGAAACTACTATAAAGCAGACTACCTTTACAATACTGGCAGCTAACAGCCTCCCTGCAAATCAATATAGAGGCAGCTGATCAATGGAAATATAATTTGGACACCAATGAGTATAAAATACCAAATATTCTTAGCAGCCTTAAATAAATCACGATAAATATTGCATTCAGTGGAAAATCAGCATAACAAAAATTATATAGCTTATTTTGAGCACATCCAAGATTCCTTTCCTTTAAAGAATAAAGTGTAGTATCAAGATATGGCAGTTAGTTGCAGAATGCTCAACAATAAAATAAGCGCATCCTTATCACAGTGAGCGCATAGGTAACCCTCTGAATGGTCCAAAATAAGCGCATGAGGACTTAATTATCCAACTTCCATGAAAGCGGGACGGCTGGTTATCCAAAATACATATGCTGAGCTGATAAACATTACCTGATAAGCACATCCTTGTGACAGTGAGCGCATCGGCAATTCTCTGATCACGATAAATCAGGACAAATACTACATTCAGTGGAAAATCAGCATAACAAAAATTATAGCTTACTTATTTTGAGCAAATCCAAGATTCTTTTTCTTGAAAGAATATAGTGTAGTATCAAGATATGGCAGTTAGTCGCAGAATGCTCACAATAAAATAAGCGCATCCCTATCACAGTGAGCGCATAGGTAACGCTCTGAATGGTCCAAAATAAGCGCATGAGGACTTAATTATCTAACTTCCATGAAAGCAGGATGGTTGGTTATCCAAGATACATATGCTGATAAACATTACCTGATAAGCACATCCTTGTGACAGTGAGCGCATCGGCAATTCTCTGATCTCTCCGCTCTAGAGAACAGATATTCAAATCCTTTTTTCTCCAAAGGAGTTTGTATCACACTGCTCAATGAAGTTCTGATGGAACCGACGTCAACTTAGTGCATTTTCGCGCAATTTGCTTCTCCTCATAAGCTTTCAGAAGATGGAATGGAACATGCAACTCTTCCAGCCAAAATTTCTTCTTTTCACTTGACAAATCGCCGAAGACAGTTTCATGCAGCGTAACATCAGGGATGAACCTTCTCTTGCCAAAATCAAGAAGGTACTTCACAACTGAACCTTTAGAACACTTGCGATGAATTATGGCCTTCTTGAACAATCGATCAGCTCTAATAGATTCCTTGTCAAACTTGAATTGAAAATTTGTATTCCCAATCTCATCACACTTGATGTTTGCATCAAGCTCTCGAACCTGCAAAGAACAAAATTATGGTATTATATCAGTAGATGCTTCCACTACCTAATATATATTTCCTTGCAATTTGTTATGGGAAGATTGGTCTCGAAGGCATGACTCAAGCATTGGCGCTATTCTTGCACATTGAATGCGCCTATGGCCTCAGACGGGCGCTTATATTGATACTTTACAATATAAAGATTCATATGCGTGTGAGCAATACATATATGATAGATGCACCTAGCTTTACTCAGGCAGGCGCTTCACGTGTGAAGTGCGCCCAAATTGACTACTTGATTGGAAGGTAATAACTGAAACGCCGATTTGATGATAATCATTGAAACTCCAGCTTTGATTGCACACAAGAATAAGTATATAAAATCAAATTTTGAGGAGTTCAAGACTTTAAAGAGATTGTATCAGCCCAAGCATGCACAATTATCAATCGGTAAGAACACAATGTAATGAAGAAAAGAGACGTACCTGAAGTGCAATCTGATCAACGCCACTTGATGTACCGACGGCTCTCCATGCATCACGTCTGGTCCTCTTGGCATTTTCTCCATTTTCGGGATGCCATATCCCTGGTATCTTCTTACAGCCACCTAAGAAATATTTTTGGTAAATATTCAGATCAATTCTACTGGTTAGATTGGTTAAAATATTTCTAATATTGAAAAAACAGAGACATCAGTTAAGGAATATATGTTAGAAGAGTTGCACATATCGTTTTCGATATTAGTTTCGTTGTAATTCTATACTGTTATCTAAAATGTAAAACTAAAGATACAAGTCATCCATTATTTTCCGTTACAATATATATATAGCTCATAAACAAAACAAAAAAAATACAGACCTTGACGTGCAGCTTTTGAAGCCAAAGACCAAGGCAAAACCTCCAACGCAAACACTTACCACCCCTCCACCAAGCAATCTCAGCCCCGCTGAAGCTTTTGCAGCTGCTCATGTCCCCGAGTTAGAAGACTTCGAACTTTTCCTAGCACTTCCACGTTTAACAGATGGATGCGCAGTATTTTGCGCAGCCGATCCCATTGTAGAAACAGAATCCACATGTTTCCACCAATCAGCGGAAAGTACCAGGCGGTGCAAGTTTGACTCAAGCTGGTTTCAGAATTTTCAGATAACAGTTAGTAGAAAAGAACAGTTAAATGAATATCCTTGGTAGACTTTATTTCTACGTAACAGTAAGAAAAAAGTTCTAATAGTCCCAATTACAGATGTATCCTTGAGTGGACTTATATCTTCACAGCAGTCCAACGTTTGTCTTTAAAACTACATAGTCTATTACCGTTCTCCTTAAGAGACAAGCAAGAAGTTGGAATAAATCAAACTATGCAGATCTAGTGTGACGAATAGAGTGAGAATCTATTTTGAAACCATAACAATCGTTACGGTATGAGGAAAATGTTGACCATGTGTTTATTTCATCTTAACGGTATCCTAACTGCATTCTGCGTGAGTATTTGGACTATGAAGTAATTTAGATTATTGACTTAACAAGAAACTATGTGTACATGGCGAAATCTACTATTTGAAAGTAAGATAATAATGAATAAAATAGCTGCAAATTGCAAAACAGAGAATCCAAGACAGAAGTGCTACTGCTACCTTGAGCACCAAATCTCTGAAAGAGGCCACATGTCCAAATCAATCACATCTTTGCGCCAAAGCACGAAATAGGGCTGATCTAACCATGGGCCCACCAGAAGACCGTGAAGATGCTCTTCCATGCACAAGAGATGGCACATTAGATCTGCGAGATGGTTTCTCGAATGTGGTTTGCTTGCAGATCCATAATTGCGCAGGTGTAAAATTTTCCCCAGAAGGAAAATAATTACTCGTCATGAATAAGCAAGTCTTTTCCGTTTCAGGGAATCTGCAGTAAAAAACCGTCCGCACTTTTCTTTCTTGCCGTTCACATCTGAATTGTGAGCATTTGTCCAAGAAAATCCAGTGAATCTATTGGAGACCACCTTAATCTGGCCAGCTAAGATATCTTCAACAGTCTTAAGGCCATTGTTTGATTTTTTATCAGCAGAAGTGAACTGCTTATAGTATGTTGACGCTGTCCAAGCATATCTGTAACTATGTGCAATGCTTAGAGATTGGGCTAATTGTTTCAGCGTATATATCCTGACCTGTCTAACGCACTGATAAGTAGATGTAAATCATCCCTGTTGTAGCACCAATAGGAATATTCATCGTTGGACGATTCCAGTCTGCAATAAAAGAAACCAATACCGTTAATCATTCTCCACGAAAGAATTCCAACTGGCAACACTAATTAGGAATCGATTGAAGGTAAAATTATATTTTTGCAGTATTCTTATGTAAAAGGAGAAAGTTTATTTGGTTGCTTTCGAGTTTCTCAGAAGATGGGGGCAAACTTCAGTTTTTTGTACATGGAATGGAACCACTATGGCTCAAGGCAGAACGGAAGATGCATTTCATTAAAAGCGTAAACACAGAGTATTTATGAAGATAGCATTAAAAAATTATCTGGCCTAAAGCAAACAATGGAGCAGTTGCCATAATCAAGAGCAGAGCTCCATATATCATATTAAGGTTTTGATTCAGACGCTTTCTAGATTAGTTTCATTCTGTTTCGCATGGAAGTAAAAAATTCACATAATTCCAAAGTATATTTTGCTTTCAATCAACTGAACATCTATTCATCTTCAAGGTAACCATCACTATTCCAATTTTACAGCGCTTTCATCATAAAAAACCAAGGATGCTATTCATACACTTTACTGTCTAACCAGTGTCTTTCCACTCAAAGTCATAATCGCTGCCATAATGATCCTGTTCAATTAAAGATTGCAAGTACGGGCAAGAACATTGGCTTATGAAAACTTCAACATTCTAAAGGCAGCGCCATTACTGTAAACATGAAAAGCTGGTGCATTAAACATAAGTTCGGTTGACAAGAGCTGGTCATTTTGGATTAATATATTTGTGACTGACACCGGCCATGCAGGTGAGCACTAATTCATTTGTTCCAATTTTGAACTACTGCAAAAGCTGATGCAATACTTTCTACTTGTGTAAATCTATTAAAAATGTGGTCATGTGTAAGGAGAGAGTTATATTTTTAATACAAAGTATAGCTCTGATATTAATCTTTGCCTTGTCAATAAACCAACGTGGCACATACTCCCAGTCCCAAATGAGATATAAATTATCAAAATACCCTATATTGATGAATGATGCACAAGAAAGTTCAGATAAGTTTGGTTGGCACAGAAAGTAAACACGTCTAGGCAAGTAATGACACTACGAATCATCCATTAAAAAATGAAATTTCATGTACTAAATGATTTGCTAGATACATTAACGAGAAACTTACACCAACAAGTAGTCAAGTAACCACAGCGTCTATAAAACCTTCGTCCATAAGTATCTGTGCACAGCAATTCTGCTCCACAATATGACATTCCTATTTTCATCCAAGGCTTTTTCTCCACAATAGAACATTCAGGGCAATACCAGTTGCCTTCAGTTGCTGCTGATAACTCCTATACATCGGGAATGGTATGCTGCAGGGCAACTATCACAGCATAATAACTCCCCATCATTCTTACACAGAAAGCATTCGTCAGCATTCCCATCTATGCTCCTCAACAATCTCCTTGGTGATGTCATAAGAAGTCGAAGCATCCGTACAAGATTTCCTTTTCCTTGAAATGTCTGACCTCACTTTACGGCCCAGTCTGGTGCGCTGCTCTGCAGCCAACTTCCTCTCACGTATCTCTGACATAAAGGGTTCGGCTTCAACCAAGTCATCACAAAGATGCTGCAGAATCTCAACCTTAGCAGAAACCGGCAATGTGTAGTAACCACACTGATAAACCTTCAATTGGGACATGTCCAAACCAAGGTTGTGTGTTATCAGGTATTCAACCATAAACGTTGGCCAGGTGATCAAATCAAGAAAATCCCAGTTCAAAGACCTGGAAAACAACGCAAATAATTAGAAAGGTTTAACACAAAAAGGAATACTGGAAATATACACTGAAGTACCTTACACATGTATATGCTGATGCTGAACCTTCACTCGAAAGAAATTCCAAGTGTTCCCTCAATGCTCTTAACAAGGAAACGTTAATAGAATTGAACAGTATTGTTGAGTCAGTACATTTAACAGATAACACAAAAACATCCAGCTCAAAGGGGCTTAAGAACAATAAAGTGCTGAAGGATCTTAAAAAGGAATAAACAGAAATAAGATCAAACATTGGAACTCCAGAGAGGTCCAAATGTCTAGAAGAAGGTGGTAAGTCCACTTTTGGTGGAAGAATATCGTTTAAGAGAGAATATTTTTTACGAAATCTAGTCACCGTCATCTGTTCACTGGACAGAGCACTAATTGATGGGGAAGGAAATGAAGACTAGACTCATCATTCAACTCTGCCTCAGTAGAAATTAGATCCAGAGAGATCCTTTTTGCTCTACGGGCGCTCCTTCTTAGTCCAGTCTCAGGTGTAGCTAAAGTTTGATTGTATTTGTTAGACACCCTCTCTTTTCTTTTTCTACCTCTTTTTACACCCGACAAGCTCTCTGAAATTCCATTCTCGACATAAGTCAAGTCACCATCATCATTCTCACTTTTCTACCTTCTAGCACCAACTTGGCAACCCCATCTCAATATCCATGTTCACAACAATCTCGTAGCCAATTGGTGGGCATAACTACCAAATGCAATTTTCTCTTCCTAACCATTCTTTCTTCTTCCCCTTAACAATAGCTACTGCATCTTCACCATTATCAATCCCATAAAATGAGTCCCCTTTAATATTCGCATCTGCAACATCTTCCCTTCCTTTATCCTCATCTAAATAAACTAAAATTACATTACTGCTTTGACCCAACTCTCCGCGAGTGTCTCCATCATCCATCAACCCTAAATTCAAATCAAAGCACCGTCCACTACCCTTACCATCCTCGTTAACATCCAAATTCAAGTCAATAATTCCCTTCTTCTCACTGTCGCCCAAAATCACACCACGTTCGGTCAACACCACGCTCGCTCTCTCATTCAAATCCAAACTGTCCATCCCAACCCTACTACTACTACTACCTCCACGGTGATCATTCAAGAAACAAGCACCCTCTTCATTCAAATCAATCTCCGCGTTTACGTCTAAGTCAAACTCCACTTCCTAGGCGCCAAACGGCTAGAATTCCCACAACGTTCAGCTATCTCGTCGCACCTCTGATCTATTGGCTCTAATATCAAATACAGCTGAGATGAGTCCAACAACTCAGACTCCACGCAACCGCCATCGTACCCAACCTTGAACATGCCGTTTGACGAATTGAACGATTCAATCGAACCGTAGAATGTGCAGCCGCCTAACACTTCCCTCTAATCCTTCTCCCGACGTACTACTCCATCCACGCAACAAAAATGAGGAAAACGGAAAAGAAGTCAAGAAAAATTGATATTGAAAACGGAAAAAAAAAAAAAAAAAAATCTAAACTGAAGCGAAGAGTTGAAGAATCCACGGACAATAGAGAGAGATTTTCGGGGTAAAAATTGGAGTGAGCTGATTGTGTGGTCTGCGCGAACGTTATGAAAAAAAGCAGATGAGAGCTGTTGTGCCTGCCAGCCTGCCAACAACAATGTGACAAATATTTATTTATTTATTTATTTTAATTTAGTAGTTACATTTGTTACGTGACGTACAAATAACGAGGCGCAGCGTACTTTGGTTACTGGCTGAGTCAAAGAGACGAGAGACGACTCAACGCCTAACTCTCCATTTTCATTGGGTGAATTCCTTATCAGTCCCTTTGGTGTTTTGACCTTCCTTGTCAGTACCTATGTTAAAACATCTTCCTTTTCAGTACTCATCTGCAAAAAAAGTTGTGTGTTTAATACCTCAAACAGTGAACGGACGAAAATACCCTTTTCTGAAATTAAATATCATCCCAACTGTTTTGATTATTATACCAACTATTATTCTAATTGTACCAACTAATCATTATTATACCAAATGATATAGCGTACAATTTTGTTGGTATAATTACGACAACAGTTGATATAATTTCTACAGTTTCTGCTATAATTTCCAAATCAGTTGGTATAACGTCCAATTTCGCTGAATAAAATTCGAATAACGTTATTTATTGGTATAATAACGAAAATAAATGGTTAATTTCTACAATTTCTAGTATAATATCAAAATCAGTTGGTATAAATTCCAATTTCGCTGTAAATTATAATAACGCTATTTAAATTGGACATCATACCAACTGTTTTTATTATTATACCAGTTGTTATTCTAATTATACCATCTGGTATCATTATTATACCAATTAGTATAGTGCACAATTCTGGTGGTATAATTACGACAACAGTTGGTATAATTTCTACAGTTTCTGGTATAATTTCAGGATCAGTTGGTATAACGTCCAATTTCGCTGTATAAAATTCGAATAACGTTATTTATTGGTATAATAACGATACAAATGGTATAATTTCTACAATTTATGATATAATATCAAAATCAGTTGGTATAAATTCCAATTTCGCTGTAAATTATAATAACGCTATTTAAATTGGACATCATACCAACTGTGTTTATTATTATACCAACTGTTATTCTAATTATACCATCTGTTATCATTATTATACCAATTAGTATAGTGCACAATTCTGGTGGTATAATTACGACAACAGTTGGTATAATTTCTACAGTTTCTGGTATAATTTCAGGATCAGTTGGTATAACGTCCAATTTCGCTGTATAAAATTCGAATAACGTTATTTATTGGTATAATAACGATACAAATGGTATAATTTCTACAATTTATGATAATATCAAAATCAGTTGGTATAAATTCCAATTTCGCTGTAAATTATAATAACGCTATTTAAATTGGACATCATACCAACTGTGTTTATTATTATACCAACTGTTATTCTAATTATACCATCTGTTATCATTATTATACCAATTAGTATAGTGCACAATTCTGGTGGTATAATTACGACAACAGTTGGTATAATTTCTACGTTTTTGGTATAATTTCAGAATCAGTTGGTATAACGTCCAATTTCGCTGTATAAAATTCGAATAACGTTATTTATTGGTATAATAACGAAAAAAAATGGTATAATTTCAACATGGTATAATATCAAAATCAGTTGGTAGAAATTTCAATTTCGCTGTAAATTATAACGCTATTTAAATTGGACATCATACAACTGTTTTATTATTATACCAACTATTATCATTATTATACCAATTAGTATAGTGCACAATTCTGGTGGTATAATTACGACAACAGTTGGTACAATTTCTACATGGTATAATCTCAGAATCAGTTGGTATAACATCCAATTTCGCTGTATAAAATTCGAATAACGTTATTTATAGGTATAATAACGAAAATAAATGGTATAATTTCAACATGGTTATATATCAAAATCAGTTGGTAGAAATTCCAATTTCGCTGTAAATTATAATAACGCTATTTAAATTGGACATCATACCAATTGTTTTTATTATTATACCAACTTTTATTCTAATTATATCAACTATTATCATTATTATACCAAATGATATAGTGTACAATTTTGTTGGTATAATTACGACAACAGTTGGTACAATTTCTACAGTTTCTGGTATAATTTCAGAATCAGTTGGTATAACGTCCAATTTCGCTGTATAAAATTCGAATAACTTTATTTATTGGTATAATAATGAAAACAAATGGTATAATTTCTACAATTTCTGGTATAATATCAAAATCAGTTGGTATAAATTCCAATTTCGCTGTAAATTATAATAACGCTATTTAAATTGGACATCATACCAACTGTTTTTATTAATTTCTATAATTTCTGGTATAATATCAATATCAGTTGGTATAAATTCCAATTTCGCTGTAAATTATAATAACGCTATTTAAATTAGACATCATATCAACTGTTTTAATTATTATACCAACTATTATTTAATTATACCAACTGTTATCATTATTATACCAATTAGTATAGTGCACAATTCTGTTGGTATAATTACGACAACAGATGGTATAATATCTACTGTGGTTAATTGCAAAATCAGTTGGTATAATTACGTCCAATTTTGTTGTAAATTTTAATAACGCTATTTACTGGTACAATAACGAAAAAGATGATATAATTTCAACATTTTCTGGTATAATGTCCAATTTTGTTAGTATAATAACGAATTTTTTTAGTATAATTCATGTGAAAATAATTATTCAGCTTTTTTGATATGTGAGACAAGGGTATTTTCGTCCCTTTACGCTGAAAAGAGCTTTTAGGTACTGAAAAGGAAGAAATTTTCAAATGGGTACTTATAAGGAAGAAACAATTCGAGGGGTATTTAAAAGTAAGTTGAAAACTGAAAGGGACTTATAGGGAATTAACCCATTTTCTTTCTTTTTCAAATAATTTATATATAGTTGGTGAAAGGTGGTTTGCTGCGTCTTTGTTAAATTTAATTTTTTTAATATAAGATTGGCGGTTATGACCAACTTATTTATCATGTTTATCTTTGACCGGGCTTACCAAAATAATTTCATAATTTTATCTAAATATTTATAATATTGCAAAGTAATCATGTTAATATTGCACGGACATGTTTGCATGCTTTAACCGAAGAAAATGCGCAGCTCTTAGAGCATCTCCAACCCGCAGCATGAAGATACAGTTAATTCTGCACAATATTATAGCTGCTAGTGTACTTTTACTCCAACCATAAACTCTATTTTCTACATTAATTTTCACTCCAACCCATTAACTCTACTTACTCTAATCAAATTCCTATATTAAACTTTATATTATAAAAATTTAAAAAGTCAATAAAGTATAATACTTAATATTTAAAATTAACTAATTATAAACTTTTATTTAATTATAACTTTATTAAATTACAACGTAATCATAAATAAATAATAGGGAATTAATATTACTTTTATTTTTATTATTATGAGAAAATCAAATATTTAATATAATTAAAATATTTTTATTTTTTGGAGTAAAACAAATTTTTTATTAAATAAATTATAAATAAATAGAAAGTACAACACAATTTAATTGTTGAAAATTGTTTATACTCTCATCTAGAGTATCTGTGCAAATCAACACAATATTAGAGTTGGATATAGAATCTCATTGGAGTAAAGACGTACTTTATTTTTGTGTTTATACAAAAATGAAGTACCCGTTAGAGATGCTCTTACTAAAATAGTAATACCTTAAATTGAGTCATGACAATAGTTACAATTATAGACACCAGAAAAAAATTTATAATTGCCGTTACGATTTTTCTATTTTCATTTAATGTGCTTACCTTCAATTTCGGTCCCTTGTCAATTATGAATGATTCCTATTCTTCTATTTTTCGCCCTTAAAAAATTGATATGCATAGTCCAAAATAGTTCAATATATATAATACTATATGTGTTATAAAATAATATATAATGATAGAATCAACGTGGGATTTCGAAGAGAAAAATTTCCACTTCTTATCTCATCAAGTGAGCAATGGGAGGCCATATTTATAGGCCAATAGCAACAACCAACCAATCAAAATCTAGCAAATAAAATAAATATAGATCCAACCAATTATGGGCATCCATACCTATTTATCTATAATACTCCCCCTTGGATGCCCATTATAAAAATATTCTCTTCTGATTATATTAGCTGTCTTGTTAAAAACCTTATTAGGAAAAACCCAGTGGGATAAAAACCTAATGAAGGGAAAAAGAGTGCAGCGTGTCTCCCCCTGATGTAAACATTACTCAAGATCTTGGAGCCTTCGCAGTCCAATTAAATCTACAAGTTTTTCAAATGATCTTGGAGGTGGCGCTTTGGTGAATAGATCTGCGACATTGTCACTTGATCGAACTTGTTGTACGTCAATTTCACTGTTCTTCTGAAGGTCATGCGTATAGAAGAAATTAGGCGATATATGTTTGGTTCTATCGCCTTTGATGTAACCTTCTTTTAACTGAGCAATACATGCGACATTGTCTTCATATAAGATCGTCGGAGCTAACTTTTCCGATAATAACCCGCAGGTTTGTCGTATATGCTGGATTATTGATCGTAACCAAACACATTCTTTGCTAGCTTCGTGAATCGCTAAAATTTCCGCATGATTAGATGATGTGGCGGTTAAACTTTGTTTAACAGACCGCCAAGAAATAACGGTTCCACCATATGTAAATAGGTAACCCGTTTGCGATCGAGCATTATGTGGGTCGGATAGAAAACCAGCATCTGCATATCTGATTAGATCTGACCTGGACTCATTTGAATAGAATAATCCCAAATCAGTTGTTCCTTTAAGGTATCGAAAAATTCGTTTAACACCGTTCCAATGTCTACGAGTTGGTGACGAACTGTATCTTGCCAATAAATTTACAGAGAACGCTATATCAGGTCGCGTATGACTCGTAAGGTACATTAGTGCTCCTATGGCACTAAGATATGGTACTTCAGGACCAAGCAATTCTTCATCATTTTCTCGAGGTCTGAACAGATCTTTATTCACATCTAGAGATCGAACAACCATCGGAGTATCTAACGGATGAGCTTTATCCATATAAAATCTTTTCAATACCTTTTTCGTATATGTTTCTTGATATACGAATATTCCATTTTTCAAATATTCAATCTGCAGGCCGAGACAAAATTTCGTCTTTCCGAGATCTTTCATTTCAAACTCCTTTTTCAAACAATTAACGGCATTTGATAACTCTTCACGAGTTCCAATTATATTGATATCATCAGCATATACTGCTATGATGACAAAATCATTTCAACATCTTCTCATAAATATACAAGGGCAAATTTGATCATTTTTGTATCCCTCTTTCAATAAATATTCACTTAGACGATTATACCACATACGCCCAGATTGCTTTAATCCATAAAGCGATTTGTTCAGTTTAATTGAGTACTTATCACGGGGCCTTGAATTTTCAGGCAACTGAAATCCCTCAGGAAGCTTCATATAAATGTCACTATCAAGTGAGCCATATAAATAGTGACAACATCCATTAGACGCATATCGAGTTTTTCACGTATTGCCAGACTTATTATATAACGAAAAGTTGTTGCATCCACCACAGGAGAATATGTCTCCTCATAATCAATACCAGGTCTTTGCGAAAAACCTTGTGCAACAAGCCGGGCTTTGTATCTCACAATTTCGCCCTTTTCATTTCTCTTTCTGATAAAAACCCATTTATATCCAACTGGCTTTATATTCTCTGGTATACGGACTATGGGTCCGAAAACTTTTCGTCTCTCAAGTGATTTTAATTCAGCATCGATTGCATCTTTCCATTTTTGGCCAATCATTTCTTTGTCTACATTCTTTTACAGACCTTGGTTCATGATCCTCATTTTCATTAATCTCATTCATTTCTCGTAGCGCTACGTTAAATGAGAATTTATCGTCAACGTTGACTTCATCTCGGTTCCATCTTATTCCATTATGGGCGTAATTGATCGAGATCTCTTCATTATCATTATTTTCAATTTGTTCAGGTACCTGACTTTCATTCTTATCATCATTTATGCCCATCGACTCTTCTTTAGTCGATAAATCCTCGATTGGACCATTCTTATTATTTGCTCCTTTTCTTTCCGAGGATTTTTATCTATGGAACCAGAGGGCCTACCACGCTTCAGTTGTGGTTTAAGCTCAATCGCATTATCTGTTTGTTCTGCAGGAACATCAATTTTAGCAGGAGCATTAACAGCTGGAATATGTGACTTTGTCACTCTTTTTGGGCCAGCAAAACTGTCTGGCAATTGATTCGCTAAGCTTTGTAAATGAATTATCTTTTGAACTTCTAGTTCACATTCTTTTGTTCGAGGATCATAATGATTTACCGATAATTCATTCCAACTAATATTTCTTTTCAACTGTTTCTTTTCTCCCCCTAATGTCGGAAAATTTGTTTCATCGAAGTGACAGTCGGCAAATCTGGCCGTGAATCGATCTCCAGTAAAGGGTTCTAAATATTTTATAATTGATGGAGATTCAAAACCGACATATATTCCCAACCTCCTTTGAGGTCCCATCTTTGTGCGTTGTGGTGGTGCAATTGGAATATATACTGCGCATCAGAAAATTCTTAAATGAGAAATATCTGGTTCCTGACCATAAACCATTTGTAACGGGGAGATATTATGATAACTTGTTGGCCTGATGCGGATTAGTGCTGCTGCATGTAATATAGCATGTCCCCAACGAGACGACGGAAGTTTCGACTTCATCAATAATGACCTTGCTATTAATTGCAGGCGTTTAATCAACGATTCTGCAAGACCATTTTGTGTATGGACATGTGGCACGGGATGCTCAACATCGATACCGATAGACATACAATAATCATTAAATGCCTTGGAAGTAAATTCACCAGCATTATCAAAACGTATTTTCTTTATCGGCTAATCTGGAAAATGTGCTCTTAATCTAATCAGCTGAGCAAGTAATCTCGCAAATGCCATATTTCTCGTAGATAATAAACATACGTGGGACCATTTACTTGATGCATCAATTAATACCATGAAATATTTAAATGGTCCACATGATGGATGTATCGGTCCACAAATATCGCTATGTATACGCTCCAAAAATGCAATAGATTCGGTTTTTACTTTCATTTGGGATGGTCGAATAATTAACTTCCCTTTAGAGCATGCAATACATATTAATTCTTTAGACTGGAGAATCTTCGGGTTCCTCAACAAATGTCCGCGTGAATTTTCAATTATTTTTCGCATCATAGTTGTACCGGGATGGCCCAACCGGTCATGCCAAACATTAAAGGTACTGTCATTGGTAAACCTTTGGATAGCATATGATTCAATTGTTCGAAGATATGTGTAGTATAGCCCAGAGTTAAAAGACGGTAATATTTCTATGATTCATTTTCATTAGAAATCACTTTCGTAATGTGCAAATATTCAACATCTCCCTTTTGTGCAGTCTCAACATGATATCCGTTATTTCGAATCGCTTTAAAGCTTAATAAATTTCTTTGAGACTTATGGAATATAAGGCATTTTCAATAATCAGCCTTGTTCCTCTGGGCAATAATATATTAGCTCTTCCGGAGCCTTCAATTATATTTGTGCTACCCGATATAGTAATCACACTGATTTCTTTCATATCAAGATGCTCGAAATAGTTCTTATTTTTCAGAATTGTATTAGTCGTTGCACAGTCCGCAAGACAAAATTGTTGATTGCGCATGCTCGCGTCCATCATATAAAATCCTTTATAAACAAACATATAATTATCATTAATACATATTATTGAAAACAAACGATACATAGCAAACACATGAATAACATCCAAATAACAATCATAGCAAACATAACGAAATTATTGAAAACACACGATACATAGCAAACACAGGAATGACATCCAAATAACAATCATAGCAAACATAACTTTCGAACGATACACACCAAAGCACACAATAATAAAGCATTTAATTTAGAAAATGATAGCATGTTAAATTTCTTCATTTATGAGCAAAAAATCGTCGGCGTCGAAATTAACACCTTCTTCATTAACATCAGAAGTTGAAGCAATTGTCCCATGAACAAAATTCGTTTCAGTTTTCTTTCCTTTGCCCATTGATTCTTGATACAACTCAACAAGGTATTGGGGCGTACGACAAGTGCGGGACCAATGGCCCGGACGACCGCATCGATAACATTTTTCGTCATTCCCTTTTTGTTCAGTTTGTTTCTTTTCATTTTTACCATCATAAACTTTCTTCTTCTCGGAAAGATTTGGGTGACCACCACGATAATTATGATAACCACCACGGAAATATGGATAACCACCACCATGATAACTCCGGCCACGACCACGACCTTGACCACGGCCACGTCCACGCCCGCGATATCCCCCACGACCACGTCCACGACCATTACCTCGACTATTATCATTATTAACATTGACTGCATTCGCTTCAGGGAGTGCAGCAGCACCAGTCGGTCGGGACTCATGATTTTTCATCAGCAACTCATTGTTTTGCTCAGCCAACAGTAAGCAAGAAATAAGATCTGAGTACTTTTCAAAGTTTCTTTCTCGATATTGCTGTTGTAGAATAACATTTGACGGATGAAATGTGGTGTACGTTTTCTCCAACATAATTGCATCGGTAATAGTTTCTCCACATAATTTCAGTGTAGAAGTAATTATATAAAAAGCAGAATTATATTCGCTTACCGATTTAAAATCTTGCAAGCGTAAATTCACCCATTCATACCTTGTATTTGGGAGAATAACAGTCTTTAAGTGGTTATATCTGTTTCCAAGTTTTTCCACAAATCTTTCGGGTCTTTCACTGTTACGTACTCGATTTTGAGACTTTCATGAATGTGGTGGCGAATAAAAATCATTGCCTTCGCCTTGTCCTGCTCGGATGTCGCATTGGTCGATTTGATGGTATCACCTAGACCTTTTGCTTTCAAATGAATTTCGGCATCTAGTGCCCAAGATAGATAATTTCGGCCAGTGATATCGAGTGCAACAAACTCAAGGCTCGCCAAATTCGTCATATTACTATAAAATACAAAAAGCATTTCAAAAATGATAATATAACAAAATATTACATGCATAACTAATCTTAATAAAAATAATATTCGAAAAATATAGTCGGTATAGCCAATTATTTCGAATATATAATTATACGTAGTTATTGGCGGGAATTACAAACCGGCTCATAATAGGCGGTATAAACCGGCACATATCAGGTGGTACAAACCATCACATGATAGGCGGTATAAACCGAACCAAGCTAGTCGGACAAACCGAACCAAGCTAGTCGGATAGAAAAAGAAAATTTAATATGCCACCGCTGGGATTCGAAACCTGGACCTCTCATCATTTAGATTTTGACGGTATTCCGCGAAACCAGTCGGACTATGGCATTTTGTTATATATTGTGTATATATGTTAAATGTGTATAATAAAATTATTATACCTTAATTATGCCCGTAAATCTTCGGCAGAAATTAGCGTCGTCGTCGGGGATCGGCGTTGTCGGTAGAGTCTCGTGCTGATAACGTGTTATAAAATAATATATAATAATAGAATCAACGTGGGATTTCAAAGAGAAAAATTTCTACTTCTTATCTCATCAAGTGAGCAATGGGAGGCTATATTTATAGGCCAATAGGTACAACAACCAACCAATCAAAATCTAGCAAATAAAATAAATATAGATCCAACCAATTATGGGCATCCATACCTATGTCTATAATAATATGCGAGTTTTCTTACCTCTAGTCCACTTGTAGCCAATAGCCATTATGTGCTTGCCCACCTATATTCATCAATTTATAGAAACAAAAAAAAAACATTTCCGAGTTTATTATTTTTTATGTGGACTAAAAGTAGATAGGCCTAGAAATAAAAAAGCCAGCAAACCCGTACACAAAAGAAGGCCCACACTTAGTCAAAAATATCTGGAAAGGGAGTCGCTGGGACCTCTGGACAAAAGGCAATATCCGGATAAAAGAGGAGCATACTCTAAAAAAGATAATGAAAAGGAAAAGAAGAAGCTACCAAGACGCGTGTCAGATCGCTATAGGGCAGCACCACTGTTGGAAAAGTTGTGGTTGTCGCATGAGTCACTCAACATGCAGCATTCTACTGTTCAAAGTACTTCAGTTGTCACGCCCCCCTTAAATCCTGGGATATTATTTTGAATGCTGCTAGAAGGTGCTATAAAAAGGAGAAGACTTAGTCATAATTTACAAGAACAAACCATTTTCTACAGAGATACACAAGACGATTTCTCTTTCAAGTGTATTAGTTAGCTTCTTTCATATTCTTCAACATTTATGAGCGAAAGTGAGGATTGATCGAGTGTGTAATCCATGAAGATATAGTGAAAGGAAGTTCCGCAGCGCCCCATGGACGTAGAACCCGAAAGGGTTCGAACCAGGTAATTCTCGTGTCCTTTTCGTTTACGCCCCCCGGTAAAAACAGCACCTTATGCCCTTAAAAATCATAGTATTCAATCTACCGCTTTATAAATTTACCCACACGTATAAATTTCGTTGATTGGGAGAGCCCCATATCAAATGGGGCCGTCTGTGGGAAGTTCCGAGTTGAAGGCGTAAGTAATTTTTACTGCTACTGTGCGAAGTTGTGCTGAGGATTTACTATTTTTTCCTTCTTCTGTTCTGTTGGGACTAAACGAAACGCGCGAGACGCCAATGGAGGAATTTTTGTCCATCAAAGAACCTAGACCCACAATTTGCAGAGGTGGACCTCCAGAAACTGACAAATGTGTTGAGGAACGTCCAGGACCTGAAACACAGGCCTGAGATGATGAAGACAAGCAAAACGGTACCAATAAAAAGTAAAGGGATCTCAAAACACCCAAGAGGACCTCAAACAGAGGAAAGCCAGTAGTCACGCAAAGGAGGGAGCCTTGGGGATCTCTTTCGAGGGCCCCATAAAGTTCCTAAGCTTAGAACGGAGGCATCCAGCGATGAGAAGGCCTGCGACCGGAGCTTCAGGGCCTTCTAAACCTCATTCTAATTTATATTGTCGTTATCATAATAAATATGGGCACCATACTAATAGTCGCTATCATTTGAAGGACGAAATAGAGAGGCTCATCCAGGGAGTTGCCCTAAAGGAGTCTGCCCGAGGTCCCGTTGCATATCCCAGAGCAAAATCCGAAGCTCCCCCTTCGGGACCTAAAAGCCCAGCTCCGCACTGGCAAGAAGACCCGAAGCTCCCCCTTCGGAGCCTAAAAGCCCAGCTCCGCCCTGGCAAGAAGACCCGAAGCTCCCCCTTCGGGACCTAAAAGCGCAGCTCCCCGCTGGCGAGAAGACCCGAAGCTCCCCATTCGTGACCTAAAAGCCCAGCTCCACGCTGGCTAGAAGACCCGAAGCTCCCCCTTCGGGACCTAAACGCCCAGCTCCCCACTGGCGAGAAGTCCCGAAGCTCCCCCTTCAGGACCTAAAAGCCCAGCTCCGCAATGGCACGAAGACCCAAAGCTGCACAATCGGGATCTCCCCAGCGCGCGAAGGTCCGAAGCTCCACTCGGGATCTCCTCAGCTCCCCGCTGGAAAGAAGACCCGGAGCTCCACATTTGGGACCTAAAAATCTAGCTCCGCACTGGCAAGAATACGAAAAGCTACGCGTTCGGGATCTCCCTGCTCCACGCTGGCACGAAGGTCCGAAGCGCCGCATTGAGGATCTCCTCAGCTCCACGCTAGCACGAAGATCCGAAGCTCCGCATTCGGGACCTCCCAGCTCCGCGCTGGCAGAAGACCCAAAAGTCTAGCTCCGCGCCAGCAGAAGGCTTAAAAAGCACAGCTCCATGAAGACCCAAACTCCTATATTTAGGATCTAAGAGCCAAGCTCCGCACTGACGCGCAAAGGTCCGCAAGACCTATAAAAGATCTCCACGCTGACATCTGAAGATCCATGGGAGGTACAAGCCAAGTTCCACGTTGACGTCCAAAGAGTCGCGGGAGATACCAGCCAAGCTCCTCGCTAGCACGCGAAAGTCCGTGGGATCTAGAAGCCAAGCCCCACGCTGATGTCCGACGATTCGCGGGACATACAAACGAGGCTCCGCGCTGGCACGCGAAGGTCAGTGGAACCTAGAAGCCAGCCCTGGGCTGACGTCCGAATATCCGCGAGATAAAAGCCCCCACGCAGGCACATGAAGATCCACGGGAGACATCCCGCATTGATAAGGCTCTAAGCCGGGACCTCAGAGCCCTCTAGATCCCATTCTCTGTTATATCTTATTTTATCGTGATAAATATATGCACCGCACTGACAATTGTTGTTATTTGAAGGATATGATCAAGTGGCTCATCATGACGAAACACCTCAAAGTGGTGCTAGCCGCAGTAGCAAACATGATTTGAAGGTGATCGACAAGGAGTCCTAGGAATCTATGCCGTATAAAGTCGAAGACCCGACCTAAGCTCGACTCTGCGCTGGTGTACAAAGATCCACATGAGGTCAAAGTCAACTCCGTACTAACATACGAAGGATCGATTTCGGAGTTCACAAGCCCAGCTCCTCGCTGGCATGCGAAGATTAAATCATTCAATGGGGGTCTCCAGAGACCAGCTCCGCGTTGGTAATGAAGGAAATACGTGAGAAGGACCTACCTGTCAGATCGGGACCTATGACCCTTGCTCTCCACTAGCATAAGAAAACCACCAAAGGGGATTTATGAAAGACCAGCTGTCTGGAGACAAAGTCACGAGTTATGAGACTGGGATTTCCGAGTTCTGCGCCTCAGTTGCATGCAAGGTTCGCTTTTGGGGACCTTTGAACCAGCTCCACTATGATGACAAAACATCGATCCTTCTGTTAGGGATCTACTATATCAGCTCCAGGAAGGATCCGAGATGCCCCCATGCGAAGATCCTTTTCGTCCCCAAGTCACGACCGTTCAACAGTTGTTTTAGCTAGTTCCCAATTCCGTTCGGTCATTCGAGGAACTCCACATCGTGCTCGTTATACAAATTCATCGGATCACCCGAAAATAATATGACAAGGTACATGGAGAATGTGGACCTCCGCGTGTATATCAACAGGAGGACAGGTACCTTAGCACAAACGAAGTAAAGTCACCAACGCCCATGAAGAGAAGCAGGCCACAACAGCCAAACGGAAAGGAGCAAGCGAGAAGCATGATCAAAGAAAACAATTACTGCATTAACCTAACAACAAGAAGCTGTCGAGATCTCTTCTTAGGGTCTTGCGGAAAGCCATACTGTTATGCAACAACATGGAGGGGGTCCTGACATCAGCCGGGAGACAATTACGTATATTCTATCCAAAGCCTCTATCCTCATTATCGTGGGAAGGCCAAATAAAGAAGATCCGACGAGAGCCCAAGAGTTTTAAACTCATGCGGTAAGGGATCCCAACACAAAGGGATCTGTGAGACATACGAGGATGCGTTGGTCGAAGTTCAATTTGTGCCAGAAGATGGGACACCTGTGGACAGACCACATAACGATGCCTTTGTTATCGCCAAAAACATATGAAGTTCGACCTCCTGAGATACAACCAATGGAAGAAACCACGTCGCTTAAAGGACATAGAGTAAGAGCCCATTCAATGGCGGAGGAACCGACGGAGCTCCTGACGATGTAATGCAAATGATGTTAGGGCAACAACGAAAGGAAGCCATATTACAAGGAAATGGGAGATCAGAGGATGAAGATAGAAGGAAATGGGCCCTCTAGCTTACAACAACAGCCAGACAATGAGCTGGTGGGATGTCTACAAAAAATGCGGACCTATTCGCATTTTCTCCAAAGTATATGACTGGAGTTCGCACGGATATCACCACACATCATCATACCGGGAAGTCAACCCATCAAATAGAAGCTCCGACCGTGCGGAACTGAAAGAGCCCAGATCCTGAAGGAGGAAGTAGACAAGCTTTTCCAAACAGGCCATGTCCAGGAGTTCCAGTTCCCTACATAGCTGGCTAATGTCGTCCTTATAAAAAAGAAACGGAAAGCATAGGATGTGCAGTGACTTCAGGGACCTGAGCGCGTCGCGTCCTAGGGATTATCCATTACCCCGAGTGAATCAGCTGGTGGACTCCACTCTGGGTGTGAGGTCCCCAGTGCCATAGACGCCTACCATAGGATTTAGGAGGTCCAGAGGCCAGTAGGGAGGATTAGTGGCTCTCAGCCGAGAAGAGTCTCCCATTCTTCGAAGGTGACACGAAAGAGCGAAGAGCACGATCGGACTGAAGAATGCGAACAGACCTTTGAAGAAATTAAGGAATACCTCCACAATACCCCTCTCCCAGCAAACATTTAATAGGGGACGAGTTGGCGCCGTATTTCTCCATGGAAGCATTAGCTCCGTCTTACTAAAGAAAGAAGAGACCTCCCAAAGCCGACCTACTTTATGAAGGAAGGTGTTGTCGGAGGATGAAACCAGATGATAAGTCGATCAGATCTATCCGGGAGAATGGTGAAATGCACCATCAAGCTAGGGGAGTGCGACGGGGAATTCAAACAACGGACGGCCGCCAAAGAGCTCAGACCCTCTTCGGTTTTGTGCTGAAGACCACCAAAGGAACACAGAAGCAGCAATGGGAGGTGCACGCATACGAGTCAGCGACTTCTCAAAAATCTGAAGCAGATGCTCTTATCTTTAGCCCGAGAGTAGAGGAGCTTCGCTTCGCCATTACGTTCAAATTCTAGGCCTCCACCAACAAGTCAGAATGCAAAGTCTAATTCATGGCCTTAGGATCACGAAGGAAATGAGGGCAAGGGATGCAGATTTGTTCCCAGATCCACAACTGGTTGTACAACAAGAGTTACGAAATGAAGGACGTGAAGATGATGGAATATGGAAAAAAATACGGTAAAAGAACTAACAACGGAGCTTGACTGTTGTGAAATTATGCAGGTCCCAAGAGAAAAGAGCCATAAGGTCTACTGCTTGGCTAACATGGCGAGCAAGAATTCGACCACCCACGGGGATGATATCCCCTATCGCACCGTGAAAGACAATAGACATGGAAGCTTGTGGAAAACATGTAAGGAGCGGACGATTGAAGGACCTCTGTTCTGGAGGTCCCGAAGGACATGGAACTGAAAGACAAAAAGGGATGCCTACCCGGAAGATGGACCTCGAATCCACATCCCAACGGAGATTCTGGGAGTATGCATCCACTTTGCCCACTCAACAAATTGGGGATTTGATATGCTATACCGTTTCCAAAGCGATGGTGAACCGTGGGAAAAAACAAAGAAGTCACCGCCCCAAATGGTGGCAGGAGCTCCGCCAACATCAGGGACAAGATCTCATATCCACGAAGGTCATGATATTCAGAAAGTATAAAATTGGTTGAAGACCTGATCTAATCGTTCAGGACGTGTAAAGTATCTCCACAAACACATTAAGACCGGCCTCAAGGGATCTGTGAGCATTTTCACGTGGACACACGAAGAGCAGACTCATCCGTTCAAGATCAATAAGATTAGCTCCGCGCTAGTATTAAAAAGAGCAAGCTACTTGTTTGGGACCTCTAAAGTCCAGCCTAGTGCTGGTATTCGAATGTCCCTTTCCCCTCAGGATCTTCATGCCTTGCTTCGTGCTGGCACGAATGACCTTTGAAATCAACGACCTTTGGGTCCGCGATGTGATATGACGCCAAAGGTCAACAGACCTGCGGTGTACAAGACATCAAAATACTGATAGTCTGCTACGTGTGATGATACCAAATGCCGACGGGCCGGCTCGTATCCGACATCAAAGATAATAAATCTGCAACGTGATGATGCCCATAAGGGTGTACAAGATGCTGCCGCTGACGGGCTGCGGTGTACAGGACATCAAAGGCTCTCAGTAAGCCTTCGACGTGAATGGTACCTAAAGCGAAACTGGCGATATAACCAGGGTAAATCGATGAAGGGTCCCCGGGGTTATAATTTTGTAGACCTAAAGTGTCTACCCAGATACTGAACTTGCTAAGGACACAGAGAGCCTAGCGCAAAGCGACACCTGAGGAAATGACGACGGTCATCGCAACCGAGGGCGTGAATTCGTACTTGGCTTACGAATTGATAAGCAAGCTGGCGCTATAACCATGCATTTTAAGCGAGCCGGCGCTATAACCATGCCATGATAATAATGTTTCAAGAAACATCTATCAGATCCCACAATGACGAAAGGAAATATAATACAGGAGAAAGGGAACTCCGTCGGGTTTCGTATTTGACTGTAACAGGAGGGCAGGTAGGTGAAATACACCTACGGCACGTAAACACTATGTGAAATATTATGTGTATTATTATGTGGTATTTATATGTTACATGATTATGTGCTTATGTGCATTTCATGGACTACATGTTTTATATGTTTTAAATATTTTCGCATGTCATATGTACACACGTTGCATGTCATGTGTTATGTTATATGCACTGCACTTGCATTCCATGTTAGTGCGAGGGAATGGAGTACCGTGCGGAACGGGAACGTTTGGGGAGTTGACGAGTGGTGTTGGTCTTTGTGTCGGGTAGCAGGTGGGTGTATGCCACTCTAAAGAGACCTGACTAGGCTACACGTGCTCCAGTAGGTACCACTCTAAAGAGACTTGAGTGGGCTGACCGAGCGATAGGATGGTGTTTGGGTGTGTACCACTCTAAGGCGCTCTGAGTTGGTCGCCCGAACGTTAGGTATAGAGGGGAAAACTCTAGTACGTGCCACTCTAAAGAGATCTGAGTGGGCCGACCGAGTGCGAACCTCAACTCGGGGAAATAGGCGACTCTAAAGAGACCTGAGAAGCCTTTCCATTCTAAAGTGACCTGAATGGGATACCCGAGGGTGTATAGTGTTGGGTCACGGGGAGTCGTGAGGTGAGATGGGTCGTGATGGGAGTCGAGCGTGCATGTCGTGAGATGTACGGGTTGGGAAAGAGCGCACGTTGCATACATGCATGTTTCATCTACTGGGCAAGAGCTCAGTTTACGTGTTGTAGGTACCGAGCCCGATGCTGATGCGCGTCGTGGCTGAGGCGGGCTGACGGTGGTGCTCCACGGACTTTTGAGGGCGAGGCTGTACATGGATGCGACCTGTGGAGCGATATTTAGGGTTTTATTGTGTGTCGAGTTTATAGCCAATGTAAAATAAAATAATGGACGTGTGTGAATCGTGTGTGTGTGCTTGTAATATATATTATGTTTTTTTTTATAAAATTTTAATTAGACGAGTCTTCCGCGACTTACGTTGCGAAAATCCGCCAAAATATTTATTAGAAAGTGAGGGTCGTTACAGGTGGTATCAGAGCTTAGGTTAGAGGTTCTGTAGACTGTCCATGTACAGCCGCTCAATAGCGTGGAGGATCAGCCTTGCCTATATGTTTTACGGTACGATGTGATTTTTTGCTTAAATAATATATTTGCTTACGTGGTTATTTGTATATGATTGTGATAAAATGAGGAGAACACGTAGAGAGTACGTAGGCAGTTCGAGTCGTAGGGATAAACCTGAGTCTCCTGTACATGAACGCGACTCGACGATTATGAGACTTACTGAACTGATCCAGCGACAATCGGATCAGATTAATAATCTTATTCAGCACCAAGTTTCCTCGGCACAACAATCATCTCCTCAACCTGAACGCGTAGAGATCATAGGAGAACGGTTTCGGAATTTGAATCCTCCTATTTTCAAGGATGCTGTCGATCCTATGGCCTAGGATTGGTTGCGAACTGTCGAGGACATGTTCCTTTATAGTCGAATCCCCGAAAACGAGAAAGTGTTGTGCGCTGTCTCTATGTTGCGTGGGAACGCAAGGTTTTGATGGGACACCATCAAAGTCTTGGAGGACCCAACAACTATGCCGTGGGAAAGATTTCAAGAATTATTTAGTGCCAAATACTTCACCACCCATGACCGAACTCGAAAAAAGAACGAGTTCATAAACCTGAAGCAAGGCGAAAAATCTGTCGCGGAATATATTCGCAAGTTTGAGGAATTATCCCGCTTTGCCCCGCATATGGTGGCGAACGATGCTTTAAAAATAATGGACGTGTGTGAATCGTGTGTGTGTGCTTGTAATATATATTATGTTTTTTATAAAATTTTAATTAGACGAGTCTTCCGCGACTTACGTTGCGAAAATCCGCCAAAATATTTATTAGAAAGTGAGGGTCGTTACAATGATCTCACTCAAAACAATCGAAGGTCATAAGCTCTTGAAGGTAAACCACGGCATTAGCACCCACTATGATCTAGTCGATATCCGTCCAAGTAGTAGAATTACATCTGAAACGCGGAGTCCTTCAAAGAGAGGAGACCCCTCGAAAGACCTTCCACCAAGCCGTGGAGGAACTCCATCCCGCCCGTCATTTTAGAAGGTGTTATCTCATGTCCCAATTGAACCTTCACCTACGGCTCTACTCTCCAGGCAGAGGAGCTATCTCAGTCCAGTTTGACCTCCTCCACTGAGCCTCTCAGCTCTTGCACTAGTTGAATACGCCCAACCTCTTTTATTCAGCCTCGGCCTCCGCTCTTAAGTCTTTTCGCCATCCCCTATTCTCGGCTGTCAAAATTGCCTTAATAGATCTTCAGGAGGGATGATTCAGAAGTTAGGGAGCTTGATGGGCTAAAAAGGACACCCGGAGTAAGTTTTGCCAAACGATCCATGAAGGAAGGGAGGTCCCCCACCAAGGCGCTTCTTTCGATCAAAACCCGTGATCGCGTCCTCTATCTTGCATCCCCGGGATAAAGAGACAACTTCCTTTTTCTCAGATCCTTTGAAGGAAGCAAACTTCCCCATACGCTTTCTCCGTTCCATAAGCAGCAGAAAGACGGAGCAAATGACGAACCGACCCCTATGATAGAAGGAAAGGTCGAACCGACCTGATCCATGCCGCATGCACCTCCATCATGCGCACGAAATCGGCGTCCCACTCTTCCTAGTGAAGGAGCTCCAGAGCCCCTCCTCGTGCTGTTTCACAAAGCGCGGGATTCTCGTCTTTCTTTAGGGAGCTCCGCAGTTCCTCCTCCCGCTGCTCCACTAACTCGGCACATTCCTTCTCCACCTATTTCTTTCTCAAACTCGCAACTTTGGATTCAGTTTCCCTGGCTACCTCCTCCCTTGCCGCCAATAGTCCGACCTAAACTTTGTAACGACCCGTACCATACCGGGTGTCACTATAGCATCGGTCCCTATCGGGACCAGTGGGGTTGGACCCACCACACTCCGACTGATAGTCTGGCCCCACTGTACCACCATTTAACCTTTTAGCGTGCTTCGTGCACTCGCTCACACGCACCCTGAGAAACTTCCCAGGGGGTCACCCATCCCTAGATTGCCCCAAGTCAAGCACGCTTAACTTCGGAGTTTCTATAGATGGACTCCCGAAAAGGTAGGTCGACCTTGGTGATATGAGTAGTACTATCAATCCTTTTATACGATTCTTAGCCTGACACGCCCATACATTGTCAGTCTCAGGATCCCCTCTCATTCGGGTGTCGGATCGGTTCGTTCACGTACCCCTTAGCCTAGAAGCCTGCCAGGAGCCGCTCCTTGTCCGTGCACCTCTCTGGCACCGGCGATCACTCCCCGCCCTCATCGGCCCCGGGCGTCACAAACTTGTTCCAACTGGATCCTCAAAGTTCGATTAACTAGCTCCACTGCTCATCATATTTCCATCTATGTTCAGATGGTCCACTGAAGCAGGAGGCTCGTTCGCTGAAGAGGCTCAACACTTCACCTCCTAGGGGAGAATGACAGAATTTCTTTTTGCTTTTCCTTCTAACCTTTCGGATGAATTTGTTTTCCTTTTAACACCAGAGGTAGAGGCCGTAATAGGAACTTCTTGAGTTCTCCTAACAGGAGAAGAAACCACGGGAATACCCTCTGTCCCTACAGAAGGAAGAATCTCCTCGCAAATTTCCCTAGCCACAGGACCTAAAGGAGCAAGGGAGCTACAGAGGGTGCATGAAAAGATTGGGAACTAGTTCCCTTCTCCGCATCGGGCGACAGAGCATACAATAGGGACGTCGTAACCACGCCCCAAACCCAAGACACTGGCTGAACCTTTAACCACTCACAAGACGCGTCCCTTTAAGAAATAGTTACTGTAAGGAGGTAAGGCCCATTTTACTATCTTACTCTAATTCACTCTTTGTCCCAAAAATTAAATAATAGTATGGGAGTGGTTGATGTGTACTAAAAGTAGATGGGCCTAGAAATAAAGAAGCCCAGCAAACCCGTACACAAAAGAAGGCCCACACTTAGTCAAAATATCTGGGAAGGGAGTCGCTGGGACCTCTGGACAAAAGGCAATATCCGGATAAAAGAGGAGCATCCTCTAAAAGCCCTAGGTGAAAAGATAACGAAAAGGAAAAGAAGAAGCTACCAAGACGCGTGTCAGATCGCTATAGGGCAGCACCACTGTTGGAAAAGTTGTGGCTGTCGCATGGGTCACTCAACATGCATCTTTCTACTGTTCACAGTACTTCAGTTGTCACGTCCCCCTTAAATCCTGAGATATTATTTGGAAGGGCTGCTGGAAGGTGCTATAAAAAGGAGAAGACTTAGTCATTTTTTACAAGAACAAACCCTTTTCTACAGAGATACACAAGACGATTTCTCTTTCAAGTGTGTTGGTTAGTTTCTTTCATGTTCTTCAACATTTATGAGCGAAAGTGAGGATTGATCGAGTGTGTAATCCATGAAGATATAGTGAAAGGAAGTTCCGCAGCGCCCCGTGGACGTAGAACCCGAAAGGGTTCGAACAACGTAAATCCTCGTGTCCTTTTCTTTTACGTCCCCTTTACGTCCCCCGTAACAGCACCTTATGCCCTTAAAAATCGTAGTATTCGATCTACCGCTATATAAATTTACCCACGCGTATAAATTTCGTTGATTGGGAGAACCCCATATCAATTGTTAAGTAACTATCATTGCTATATATGTATATTACATAAAAAAAAACACGCATAAAAAGATAGTATTTCGTGTCAGTTTCGACGGGGAGCAATGCTAATTTAGATTTTGATTTTGTGTGTACGTATTTCTCTAGTTCATTTTCAATTGGTTGTTTGTTTGTCGTGTTCGTGAGTTGTTTGGTTTGCTTTTGTAATTGTTTGCCCTTTTGTCCATTTTTTGGTTGGTGTTTTATGGTTGTTCTATTTTGTGTTTTAGTATGCGCTTGTTTTCTTTCTGTGTTGGAGTGTTCTTGTTTTGTGGTTCGTGAGTCTTACAGGATGGGAGTTTAGTCTCCTCTTGTACGAGTTGTTTCCTCTACTTGTTGGAAGTTCTGTCCGAAGAAGACGGATTTTTTGAAGTGAAAACAGAAGAAAGTGAAGAGTACTCCAAATCTGAATTTAATAGCCACCAATGATTTGGAGTTTAGACTCGATTTATTTTAGGTTCTTTAGTTCTTGTCTAATTTTGAAATGGTTTTCTTTCGGTATTTTTTTTACCTGTGTGGGTCCTCTCCTTTTTTGGAGCGTGTTTGTCCTCTTTAGGAGTTGAACTACAATTTGTCCAGAGGACTCTGTAGGCTATTTAGCTCGATTGTATGTAATCTTGGTTTTATTTAATGGCAAGTTATCGTTTGAAAAAAAAAGAAGATAATATCAACATATAGTTTGGGGCGAAATATTGGGCTTAGTACTGGGCTCCCTATTGGGCCAAACTCTGTTTTTATAATTCCCAACACTATCAAGCTTAGCCAGTTATTTTGACAACAGATTCAAAGCACATCATCATAAAGAACATAACATACACAAAACATAGGAAAACAGGGGAATGAATCAACTACTACAAAGTCTTACGGTTCACAAGGATCAAAGAAGCCTCCTAAAAGTTCCCTAAAAAACAGAGCAAATCAGAGAAAAGAAAGTACATCACATCAGCCAAGGCTCGAGCTCGACCTCTTAAACCTCCATGCCGAGACTCCAAAGAGAGGTCGATCGTGCCAGCAAATCACCACACAGCCATTATCTTCCCTAATCTTATAACCATCGCAGTTATATCCCTGAAGCAACCTCTTCGCCTGAAGCATAGCGTAGTAGCTCAATGGAACGTTCGAAAAGCCCGACGAATCAAACCTCTGCCTCCATTTCTCGAGCTTTTCGTGCCTCTGCCTCCTCTCAAACCCTTCGCAGGCTATCACGTTCTTTATCTCCTCTCCCAAGAGCATCTTCTCCATCTTCATACGCTCCAAGGAAGCCCTCGGTAGGGCGAATTCGAAGCAGTCGAACAGCGCAGCGTAGAAGTACAGAGATTCAGACAGCCTCTCCATCAAGCCCTTTTTGTTGTGGTCCGAATCTTGCTCTGTAACCACCATGACTTTAGGGTTCAGAGCCCACAGAGCGTTTAAGAAGCTGTCCAAATTCGAAGGTGGGATTGGAGATAAAGGCGAAGAAGAAGCTGAGTCAGCAGCAGCACCGCCCGGGCTGACCATGTCTTTCTCGAGCAGTTCGCTCAGCGTGCCTTTTCTCGCATCGCTGTTGTTAGAAGCTAAAAGGGGATGCAGCTGTAAGATGGAACTGATGGCTAAGGCCTCCCCTGTTTTGACCCTAAGCTTCTCTACATCAAGGTACTCTAACCTGCTAACCACTGCATTGAACTGAAAAGGTAGATCTAACTTCTCAGCTTCCTTAATCAAGACATGGGCCATCTGTTCTAAAACCTCTTTCTGCTGATGAATCCCAGTTATCCTAAGGTGAGGTGGGCCCTCGGGGCGGGCGCTTAAATCCCTAATTAGGGCACACCACTGGGCTGGCTCAGAGGCGTTTAAGTCGACTACGTGGACCATCTTTTCGCCTTCCATGGCTTCGATGATTGCTTGGTTGCTGATCACAAAGGCTACTTTCAAGAATGGGAGGAACTCGAAGAACATCTTTCTTACAAGGACTTCCTCTGCAAGAACTGAGATCCTATTTGCCCTAAAGGCTTTGTACACGCCAGGCCATGTTCGAAGGATTCGATCTGCTAAGGCTTCGGAGAAGTAAGAAGCTATTCGCTGCATAGTATCGCCGTCAGGCGATGATAGGTGGGATATCTGATCGAGGGCTATGTTTGCGCCCTCGAAATTCCCAGATTCGACGTGGTTTGCGCAGTTGACTAATAAGTGGATCAAGTAAAGCCCTCTTTCCTCGGGCTTTAGCTCCTTCAGTAGTGCGTAAGGAGACATGGAGGAAGGGGACAGAGACATCATGGGAAACTTCGGAGATGACGAGGTTACTGATGATGATGTTCCATTGCCATCTTCTTGAAACATTCGCCCACGGCGGATATTGGGAAAAATTTTAGGGAAAAAAAGGGGTTTTTTCCTCTCCCTGCGAAGGAGGCAAAGATGAATTCACACAAGTCAAAATCAACAATCGAAACCAACAACAGAAACGTAAAGAAATCATTTTTAAGGTGATAAATAGGACAGATAAACGATACAAAACAGCCCAAGTTCTTACAGCTCACCTATTAGTCCAAGATTTCGAAATTCCTTTCTGGGTTCTTCAATTCACCAAGAACCCAACGAAAGCCCCCTAAAGCAGAATCTTTCTGAGGGAGAGAGATAGAGAGAGGAGAGAGAGAGAGAGAGATAGGGGGAAGGAGTTGAAAGGAAAGAAATGAAGGAAATTGAGGAGAGGTGATGAGTCAATAGTGTGGTAAGGAAAGAGGTGGCGACGTTGTGGACAATGTGTTAAAAAAGAGTTCTTTTTGTCGTGACCGCTTTTTGTTCAATTGTGTCGTTTTACCTGTCGAAGGGAATATGGAATTTGTGAAAACAAGTGCCTTTTTTGTTACTACCCTTGATTTTTTTTTTCACAATTCTTTATTTATGGAATTTTATCAGAAAAAGTTTGAAAATTAATTGTTGGAATTTTGTTCTTATTCTTTGTGTTGGATTTCGATTTGTCATTTTCTCTCTCTCTGATGAAAAGGGCAGAAGGGCTTTAGCTAGTTCATCTAGGGAGAATTACTTGGGGATTGGAAATTAATAAAATAAGATTAAAGTAGTATAAATATACAAGGGAAGGGACAATGTTCCTTTTATACCTTTTAAGTTTCTTTGACCAGAAAGTATAGAGGAGGGAAATAAAATTATTAGTTGATCTGTGTTATTATTACATTGTGCGCATGCAAGAGTTCAAAATACATTGTCTTCAAAACTATATCCCTCTTATTCTTCATTGAATTGGACTGCTATGTTTGACAGCCTTGTTGGTGTTGGTTATCCTTGGGATTTTCGAAACGTTATTAGGTGAACTATACATGAGTAGGTACTGTTCACAATAAAATAACATGATCAAATTCATCTAAATTTTTTTGATTTTCTTTCTATGTGTGGTCGTGAGCTCCGATATCACATTGAATTATTTGTTTCCTGTGAGAAGTATCCCCATATAGGGTTGCAAAAGAATCGAATATTTTCGATTCGATTCGCGATTCGATTCGGTCGGATATCGAATACGAATACGAGTAGTTTTTTCGATTCGAATAGTTACCGAATACGAATACGAATATATCGTTATTCGATTCGTAAAATTCGATCCGTTTTGAATTATATAGAATAATATATTATATATATGTATTATGCATAATTATATGAATATGTCGTTATTCAATTCGTTTGGATTTATATAGAATAAATATCGATTCGTTTAGAATAATGCATAATTAATATGTATTTTTTTGAAAAAAAAATAAAAAAATTAATTCGAATATTCGTGAATGATTTCGAATATCATTATCAAATCGAATCGAATCGATTTTATGTTTCGTCACGAATCGAATACCGGATACGAATATCAGATAAAATTAACGAATTCGAATAACAAATGCAAATATTCGATTCGGTCCTGTTCGTTTGCAACCCTATCCCCCATATAACGCAATCGTTTTCCCTACACTCAGACTTGAGAAATAAACAAACATTACCTACATAGTCTTTCATTTTTTGGTAAATCAAAATAGACGTGAATGAATTCATTTTGACATTCTTAAAACTATCACAAAATATTAATTATAAATAATTCAAAATTCGTAAAAGAAGCAATGAAAATACGATCAATCATTAGGGTGTCAATGGGGCGGGATTCCCCGTGCCCGCGGAGATCCGTCCCGAATAAGACGGGGGAATCCCCGCTATTCTACCCCTGCGGGCGGGGACGCGGGGAATATTTTTCTCCCCGCCTCGCCCCGATAATTAAAATAATATTTATGATATTCAACTAATATTATTATAAGATAAATACTATTAAAATATACTTTAGATAATATTAAAATAATTTAAATATGATTAAAATATAGTTTAAATAAATAAAAAAATATATAGTTTAAATAATATCAAAATAAGAAATTGAATTTTTTTAAATAGTGAGGGGCGGGAGCCCCGTGGGGACGGGGATTGGATCCCGCCAGAGGCGGAGCTACTAAAGGGCCGACCCACTGAATTTTTTTTTAATTACTAATACAGTATAAATTTTAAGTGGGGGACTAAAATTGAAAAATTTTACACTATAGAAACCCCACTGAAAATTTATAAAAATACAGGGCGTGGGGTCCAATTAGACTGGACCCCACTGATGGATTACTTTGGCTCCGCCACTGGATCATTGAAAATACCACATATATGAGATTAAGGCTGTATTTAGGTGTGAATTGTTACATGCAATTATTAATGGCAGGTTTAATTTGATATAGGGTCAAGAAAGGTGAAGCTAAAAAAACAAAACGTAATTAAGAACGTTAGAATTGTCTCTACTATTATTGTACTGTAATACATTTGGCATATTCGTGTAAAAAAAAAAAAAGAACTTTGACCCTTTGTGTAAGAAAACGAGCCCCCATATGTCTCCCTTATCGGACCAAAACTGAGTTTCATTGTTGGGTCGCGTTTGTCACGACATGTGGTGGATAGGAATCAATAGGCTGCCTTTAAGTCTATAATATTCTTGAAATTCGCTAGAATCCAAACACACCCTAACGAAGACAGAAAATAGTGCCATCAATTTCTTTTGTATTTTAGCACATCTGTTTTGTGGGGTGATGGCAATAAATATTCTTACACATGCTTACAAATTAGGGTATTTTGTCTTTTGGTTAGCGTCCAAACGCTTTGAATTGGTATTATCTTCTCCTTTTTGGAGGAAAAAAAAAAAAGAGGAAAGAGTTTGTGATTAAAGTGGGTGTGTCATGATATTCAAGATTTGCTGCTGGTTTCTTTCATACAAAATCTTCTTGAGCTCACCCATTTTCAACATACAAAAAAATATATATATATAAAAAAATAATATCATAGTAATAGTGTAGTAGTAATGAGATGAATATGTAATGATATTGTCAACGTTGGGCTTTAGGGGTAGCCTTGACAAAGTTTTAACGGGCTTAAGCTTCATTTTTTGGATAGGGTAGTCCAATATGAGCATGGGTGGAATAGATATAGAGCTGTCAATGGGCCGAGCCGAGGCGGGCTGGCCCGCCTCCCGCCATGTATTGGGCCTGGAATAATGGAACCCAGTCCGCCCCGCGGCGAGCCGCGGGCCTGGCGGGCTAGGCCCGCCCGCTTAAAAGTTTTTTAATTTTTTTATTTTATACTTTAATTTACTATATATTTTTTTAAATTAATTAAGGTATTTATTAATAAATGTGGACAACTAACATATAATTATATATTTATTAATATATATGTAGTTAATTATGGTCTAATTAATGAATTATTAACTATAAATTTAAGTATATATATTAACATTAATATATTTTAAATATAACATATAATATATAATTCATAAAATTGACGGGTCGGCCCGCCCCGCACCGCCCTAAAAAATTCCAGCCTAGCCCGCCCTTTTGGAGGGGCGGGGCGGCCCGCGGGCCAAATTGACCGTTCTATATAGATAGTTATGGGGTGTGTATGAATAAGTTATCTCGTGTTTGTTATCTGTGTATAGATGTATGCTTATACACGTCTATGACACGGATTTTAGTTATATGACTTGTATATGCATACACACCTAAGGTGTGTATCACTAATCCAAACACACCAATACGCACCCCAGGGGCGGATCCAAGAATTTTTGACTGGGGAAGGGGTGTTCAAATGTCGGTTAACCGACCGAACCAAATCAAAACCGAAAATTCGGTATGAACCGAATACTGACCGCAAAATTTCGGTTCGGTATTCGGTCGAAAATATAAATCCGAAATCCTGGTTTTTCGGTTCGGTAATTCGGTTAATCGAATACAAACCGAAAACCGAAAACTAACTATATTAATATGTAATGTCCCGTCCCATACCGGGTGTCACTGTAGCATCAATCCCTACCGGGACCTGTGGGGTTTTGGCCACCACACTCCGACTGATAGTCTGACCCCACTCTATCACCACTAGCCTTCCAGCGTACTTCACACTGCATGCACCCTGAGCTACTTCCCAGGGGGTCACCCATCCCAAGATTGCCCCAAGTCAAGCACGCTTAACTTTGAAGTTCTTATGGATGGACTCCCGAAAAGGTAGGTCGACCTTGATGATATGAGTAGTACTATTAATTCTCTTATACGATTCTTAGCCCGACACGCACATACATTGTTAGTCTCAGGATCCCCTCTCATTCGGATGTGGGATCGGTTCATTCATGCACCCCTTCGCCTAGAAGCCTGCCAGGAGCCGCTCACCCGTGCACCTCTGTGGCACCGGCGATCACTCACCACCCTCTTTGGCCCCGGGCGCCAACCCAAGTCATGCACGCTTAACTTTGAAGTTCTTATGGATGGACTCCTGAAAAGGTAGGTCGACCTTGTTGATATAGTAGTACTATCAATTCTCTTATACGATTCTTAGCCTGACATGCTCATACATTGTCAGTCTCAGGATCCCCTCTCATTCGGGTGTGGGATCGGTTTATTCATGTACCCATTCGCCTAGAAGCCTGTCAGGAGCCGTTCCTTGTCCGTGCACCTCTCTGGCACCTGCGATGACTCCCCGCCCTCTTCGCCCCCGGGCGTCACATAATATACTTCATTTATTATAGTATAATGTTAATAATAATAATAATAATAACATGCTAGAAGAAATAAAGGAGAAAATAACACAAGTCATATGTCATATTTGCAATTTTTATTTGAATTTTTTTATTTTGATACTATGTTTCTTTGTTCGACAAGTAATTTTTAAAGTCAACAATAAAAAATTTGGGTGAATGTTTTTATAAATATGTTATGTATGACAAGTGCATATAAAAATTCAAATGAACCATAAAAGAATTTTAAAAAGATGAAAAAGAATTAAATTAGATATTAAATAAAACTTAAGGGGATTGATAATATATACAGAGCCGGCTTTTGGGTAAGGCAATTAAAGCAAGGGCTTTAGGCCCCAATATTTTTAGGGCCCCATGATTTAATTTAGTATTATAGTTATGTAAAAATATTAATTAGGCATAATGTTTTGAGGCTCCAATATTTGTTTTGAGTAACCTGATAGTCCTTGGTCTTGTACCAAGTAAACGCCGATGGCTGACGTGATAGCCTGCAAACTACGGTAACCATGTTAACCACACTAGGGCGTTCTATGTATGACATGTTCAACTCAAAATATTTAGTAACAGGGAGAGTCGAACCTTGACCTACCCCTCCAATGACTTTGAGGCCCCAAAATTATAAAAACATACATATTATTTTTATTTCTTTTAGTTAAATTAGGCCTTTTCACCTTCTCATTTATCAGTTTTCTTTCCTTTTTTCATTTTTTTTCCTTCTCTCGGGCCTTTTAGTATTTTATCTTTTCTATATATTGGACCAGTCGTATTCCCCTTGTTAATTAGTTATAAAAGAATTTAAAAAAGTTAGTTAATTTTCTTGTAAAACATTTGTTTTCTAAAAACTTCCATTAACAGGAAATTTAAATTTAAAATTTTTAACTTCACCTTCTATAAGCTTCAATATTATAATTACTTATCTTAGAGGAGTGTTGCGTTGGATTGACAAGTAAAAACTTTTGTTAGTACATAATAGTTATTTTTTAAAAACAAAGGCCTCGTTTTAACATTTGCTTTAGGCCCCATATTATGATGGGCCGGTCCTGAATATATATAATGGATTTAGGTGAGGAAACCCAAAATAAAACTTGCTAAGAACTAAAGAGAAACAGAAAACTAAAACGAATGAAAAGATCTAAGAAAAAAGAATTAGAATATAAGAGGTTAAAATAAAAAAAAAACTCTGAAAAAGTAAAATTTATGAAGTAAAAGAAAACTAAAAAAAATAAAGCACGCTAAGAAAAATAAAAAAATTAAAAAGCGCTAAGGTAAATATGAACATACTTAAAAAGAATTACATATATAACCATAGCAGAATTGAACCTCTGACCACAATGATGGAACACAGGCTCACCAACCACTACTCCATATTATGTTACGAAATATTTAGAAAGTACAGACTTATTTCAATGTATTAACATTATATGCTACATATATACTAAATATTCGAAAATTTCGGGGGGGCCGTGGCCCCCCCGGCCCTATGCTATATCCGCCACTGCGCACCCCAAACACATCTATCAAATACAATTTATATCATTACACAAATAATTAATACACACATATCAAACATGTTAAAATACAATATCAACAAAATTCTTGTATATACACAAATAACTTATACTCATGTATTACTTAAACATGGATATCAAACGAGCCACTAATGTAAATGCCATTTTTACCATTAATACAAGTTCTTTGATACTGCTTTTGGTGAGAGAGGGGTACATAATCCTCTCTTCTGAAACCCTCCCAACAAAAAAGCCCTAGTCCATCTAGCCGCCACATCCTCCTCCACCTCCATTGGAGGTGGGGGAGCTTTCATTTAGTTTTTTCTTCTTTTTTATGTTCTATATATTTAAAAAAGATGTGTTTTGTATCTCCGCCTCCACTCCGCTCAATGCTACCACTGCCTCTGCCTCCGCTTGTCGCCTCCGCCGTCTCCACCTCCTCCACAGTCTCCGCTCGCCGCCTCTATCGCCTACGCCTCCTCCACAGCCTCGACAGTCCACCGCCTCCACCTCCTCCACAGCCTCCGCCCAACCTAGCCTTCGCCTAGGGATGGCAATTGGTAGGATATGGGTAGACCAACTTAGGCCCATATCCAAACTAAATTAAATAGATGGATATGGAACCTACCCATATTTGATGGGTCCAATTAATTAAGTATGGACCCAAATCCATCAAATCTTGCGGGAAAATGAGTATTATTGGGTATTGAAGGAATATTTAACTTTTAATAGAAAATTAACTAAATGAGCCAATAATTACTTTGTAGTATTAATTGATATAACAATAGCAATGATATCAAGAATCATTAAGCTGTAAATAAGAAATGATTACAAAGTTTGATGTTTAAGAATAACGAAAACGAAAAAACTATTCATTTTATAAGTAGTATTGTAAAAAGTTATTTATTTCTCATTGCAGCCCCAAAGGCTGGCCATGTGATAAACGTATTTTAATACGTTTATTGTTGTGTTTAATTGGGTTATAATAAGAAATTATTGGTCATTCCATGCATTTATTGGCTTTATTTACACCCATTTAAATATTGTAGGACCTTCGAACGGTTATCAAGAGAAAAGGAACGAAAACGAGGCGAAAACGACGCAAAAACGGCGAAGTATGAATCTAACAGTCAGTTGTCACGGCCGTGAATAACCTCGCAAGAGGCCGTGAACGGTGGCAGCAACCTTAAAAGAGAAAACGCTACAAAGTCCCGGCCGTGACAGAGATGCACAAGGCCGTGAATCCCGGCAGAGAACTCTAAGAAGAACATTTACATCTTCACGGCCGTGACTGAGCATGCAAGAAGCCGTGAACACGGGCAGTGTTTGAAGTTGATGGTTCTATTAAGAGTCAGGGCCGTGACATCTCGTGCTAGAAGCCGTGACTCACGGCAGAGAGTTCAACGAATGAAAATTCAACACCTTCACGGCCGTGATCTCCGATGCAAGACGCCGTGAATCAAGCCAGAGAGTCAAGATTTAGGGTTTAAGCCGCCTTCACGGCTGTGAAGAGTGTTGCACGAGGCCGTGACTAGTGCCAGAAAGTCAAGAAATAGGGTTTAAGCCGCCTTCACGGCCGTGAAGGCCCGTTAAGAGGCCGTGAACGTGCCAAAATTCAGGGTTTTAGCCCATTTCCGAAGGATAAAAAGGGGTTGCTCCTTAGAACTGAGAGAGAAATGGAGAGAGACGAAAATCTAGGGAAAAGAAGAGGAGGAAGAACACTAGAAGCAGCCCGTGATTCGGAGGAGCTCAAGGGACGATCCGACAACGTAGCCACGCCACGCCTAAATTTAGTTCTCTGTCCTCGTTTCTTTTGAATCTCGTTGTTGCTTTGCTTAATATGAGTAGCTAATCCTCTTGTGTGTTCGGGAATAGATGAACGTCGGGATTTGTCGTAGTTAAGTCTTTGGAAAATCGTGAACACGTGTAATCTGGATATTTATTGCTCTATGAACATGTTTCTTCATATCAATATGTCTATGTGTTGATATGAAAGTGTGGTATATCGTTTAGGGCGACAGCTAAATAACGATTAGGCCGTTCATAGACGTTAGGATTCGAGTATAGGGCGACAGCAAATACTCGATTCTCGCCGTCTAGTAATCGCTAAATTTAGATCCCCACGAACGTTTAGGGCCCCAGCAAATCCGTGAGTGGGTAGGAAATTACAGCGATTTAGCCGATTTTCGCGTAGGAACAATATTCCATAGCTTTAGCCGACAACACCTTACGGGATTCGAATCCCGAACACATATTTGTTATCTTAAGTCACTCGTATTATTTTTAGTTGTACTCCCTTAATCTACCGATCCTTTAAGTTGCTCTGTTAAGTTAGTTCGTAGTATAAACAAATCTCATCGTTTTATTTAGGCTAAATATCGAGTTGATAGGTCAATACTAGTAATCAATTTATTCCTCGTGTTCGATACTCGGATATTCGCTATAGCTATATTACAAACGATAGGTACACTGCCTATCGCGCGTTGTTTTAGTTATAATATATTCGTTTTAATTATTACTTGACGTACTTGCATGAGCTCTTATTTGAATATACACGCACACGATCAAGTTTTTTGCGCCGTTGCCGGGGAGTAGATTGATATTAGGAACACCCTAGTTCGGTAATTTAGCTATTTTCCCAGTTTTTGGTTAATTTCGTTATTTGTTTCTACATCATTATTAGTCTCGTTACCTTTTCAATGTATTTGTCTAGTTCTTCGCTAAATTTCCTTTTCACTCATTGAAGGTACTGTTTGACGGTGGATGACCCGAAGCCACCCATCAGGTCCAATTGTTGAAGGAGATCCAGATTTCGAGCGGAAATTGCGAAGGCAGCTCAGATACAATTCAGAAGGCACGGCTAGTAACTATCAAGAAGCGTTAGTAAGCTACTCAGAGGACAACTCTCAGGAGTCGGCAGAGAATTCTCAAACAGTGGCATCTGTAGACGGTCGAGATGGCTGAACGCAGAGTACCGGTCCACCATGACCAAGAAGAGGAACGATCTTTACAAGATCTGCTCAAGAGGGCCTCCCTCGGTGGTACAGAATCGGCGATTGTAATTCCGCCGATCAAGAACAACAATTTGGAGCTGAAGCACGCCTAGCTTCAGATGATCTTTCAGACGGCCCAGTTTGAAGGGAATCCCGATGATGATCCGTACTCCCACCTGAAGGCTTTTCTTACAGTAACAGACACCATTAAGATTAATGGGGTCCCGAATGATGCGATTAAACTAATGTTGTTTCCATTCTCACTCAAGTACGAGGCGAAGGATTGGTTGGAGATGTTACCGCCCAGATCAATCACTACGTGGGAAGAACTACGAGCAGCATTCATTAGCCATTACTTTCCACTGTCAAAGGTACTAAGGTTGAAGACGGAGATCTCTCTCTTCCACCAGAAGGATTCAGAGAATCTCTACGAGGTGTGGGAGCGATACAAATCCTTATTGAAGAAATGCCCACAACACGGGATGTCGAAGGCCGCTATGATCAACCGATTCCACGAGGGCCTCAATGATCAAAAAGTTCATATGTTAGACGGAGCCGCGGGAGGAGGGCTCGTAAAGCTCAATGCTACAGACGCCTGGAACCTAATCGAAGACTACTCGAGGAACAGTTTCATGAGAGGCAATACGAGGATTAAGACTCCAGGAGTGTTTGGGGTGAGGGAGGAGACTGCTACACATGCCAAGATTGAGGCGTTGCAACAGCAGATTGCAACTACCAATTCTCAGCTCCAGACGGTGATCAACACACTACTTCCAAAGGCCGGGCAAACACAGCCAGTACATGCCGTGATGACAAGCCCATCGCCTCAGAAGCCGTATACACCACAATGCGAGATTTGTGGCGCAGCTCATGAGACCTCGGAGTGCCAAGTCGGACAATCACTGGAACACGTGGACTATATGGGGAATTACCAAGGCCAGCGGAGTTTTCAACCTCGAGCACATCCAAATCTATCGTATGGGAACCAAAACCACAACGCCCAAGGACCACCGGGATTCCAACCTAGATCTTCTGGTTTCCAAGGAGGAACATCACGTCCGTATCAGAATACATCTGCAGGGTCGGGGTCCGACGAGATGAGGGAAATGAAGGATATGATGAAGGCGCTCCTCACTAATTTCAGCAACACCACTCAAGACCACGGGAGTCGGATGAATAAGATGGAGGAGTACATAGATGTATGTGCCCAGAACACCGATGCTTCTATCAAGAAATTGGAGCAACAAGTGGGCCAGATGGCGAAGCAGCTGGCTGAGCGAACTCAGGGATCACTCCCAAGTTATACCGAACCAAATCCTAAGGAGTATTGCAAGGCAGTTACCCTGAGAAACGGAAGAGAGTTGCAAGAGGTACATCCCAAGAAGAAATCAAATGATAAAGTTGAGGTCGAGGTCCACGACGAGCCAGAAGTGGAGGTAGGCAAAGGCGACAATGTTGAGAAAGCCGAAGCTGAGAAGGAAAACGCTGAAGCTGAAAAGGAAAAGGTAGAGCCTCAAAAAGAAAAGGCAAAGGAGATTGAGCGACCACCGGTGAAGCCATACCAGCCAAAAATTCCTTACCCGGCTCGACTAAAGAAGGACAAAGACGAGGCACAATTTGGTAAATTTATGAGTATGTGTAAGGAATTGCATATTAACCTACCTTTTGTTGAAGCTATTACGCAGATGCGCAGCTTCGCCAAGTTCTTGAAGGACCTGCTGACGAACAGAAGGAAGCTCAAACACGTCTCCACCGTATGCCTGCGAGGAGAGTGCTCTGCGGTACTCCAAAGCAAGATCCCTAAGAAGCTTAAGGACCCAGGAAGTTTTACTATTCCCTGGAGACTTAGTTGTTGAGCGGGCGTTAGCTGACCTAGGTGCTAGCATTAATTTATGTCATATTCAAATGTTTAAGCGCTTAGGATTAGGTGAGTCACGACCCACTAGGATGAGCTTGCAATTAGCCGATAGATCGTTGAAGTATCCTCGAGGTGTTATCGAGGACGTTCTAGTTAAAGTGGATAAGTTCGTAATTCCTGTTGATTTCGTTATTTTAGACATGGAGGAGGATGATAATGTCCCGTTGATATTAGGCAGATCGTTCTTAGCCACAGGAGAAACCATGATAGACGTTAGGAATGGTACATTGACGTTGACAGTAGATGGAAAAAAGGTTACATTTAGTATGGCGGATTCGATGAAAAAGAGTAATGAGCAAGACAATGCTATTTTTTAGACGTGTTTGAGCACGACTTTCTCTTTTCCGTGCAAGGTCTGTCACAGGTCGGCGAGCAGGACATGCATACACTTATGGCAATCGACGAGTGTGGGGAGGAGGTCGACGAGCCTATCATAGCCATCGACGAGAGCAGCGAAGAGGACAAAGAAAAGAGCTCGGTCGAGGAGCCATCGGTCCTAGAGTTGAAGCCGCTGCCCGACCACCTCGAGTATGCGTTCCTTTCTAGCAATGGAGGGCTACCAGTCATCATTTCGTCGAGCCTAGACAACGGACAGAAGGGCCAGCTCTTGGATGTGTTGAAAGCGCACAAGAAGGCCTTGGCGTGGAAGATATCCGACATAAGGGGTATCAGCCCGAGCTACTGCACGCATAAGATCCTCATGGAGGACGATTTCAAGCCGGTCGCTCAATGCCAAAGATGGCTCAACCCCAATATGAAGGACGTGGTAAAGAAGGAAGTGATCAAACTGCTAGACCCAGGGATGATCTATCCCATTTCAGACAGCGCATGGGTCAGCCCGGTCCAAGTAGTCCCAAAGAAGGGAGGCATGACGGTCGTCACCAATGACAAGAACGAGCTGATTCCGACGAGGACGGTGACTGGATGGCACGGCTGCATCGACTACAGGAAGTTGAACGATGCGACGAGAAAGGACCATTTTCCTTTACCATTCATTGATCAGATGTTAGAAAAGTTAGCCGGTCACTCATTTTACTGTTTCCTAGATGGTTTGTCAGGTTATCTACAGATCCCCATAGCACCCGAGGACCAGGAAAAGACGACGTTTACGTGCCCGTTCGGAACGTTCGCGCACCGAAGGATGCCATTTGGCTTATGCAATGCCCCAGCCACATTCCAGCGATGCATGATGGCCATATTCGACGAACTGTTAGGTGAGGTAATGGAGGTATTTATGGACGATTTTTCTGTGTTCGGTTCCTCGTTTGATGCATGTTTGTCAAATCTGAAACTCGTACTCGCACGATGCGAGGAAACAAACTTGGCACTTAATTGGGAAAAGTGCCACTTCATGGTTCGAGAGGGTATAGTTCTCGGTCACAAGATCTCCTCTAAAGGAATCGAAGTGGACCGAGCTAAGTTAGAGACGATAGAAAAATTGCCCGTTCCCTCGAACGTGAAGTCCATTAGGAGCTTTCTAGGACATGCGGGGTTTTATCGTAGGTTTATTAAAGATTTTTCTAAGATCGCGAGACCCATGTCTAGGTTGCTAGAAAAAGATGCTCCGTTTGATTTTAATGACGAGTGCTTGCATGCCTTCAATTTGCTTAAAGAGCGATTTATCACAACACCTATTATGGTCGCCCCCGACTGGGGGCTGCCCTTTGAACTAATGTGCGATGCTAGCGACTATGCAGTTGGGGCCGTGCTAGGGCAGCGTAAGGACAACCATTTCAGGCCGGTCTACCATGCGAGTAAGACGTTAGACGCAGCCCAAGCCAATTACACGACCACTGAAAAGGAGCTGTTGGCCGTCGTGTTTGCTTTCGACAAATTCAGGTCATATCTTATCATATCCAAAGTTATCGTTTTTACTGACCATTCTGCTCTTAAGTACCTGTTAGCAAAGCCCGATGCCAAGCCACGGCTAATCAGATGGATCCTACTACTGCAAGAGTTCGATATTGAGATTCGGGATAAGAAGGGTGCGGAGAACCTAGCGGCGGATCACCTCTCTCGACTGGAGGAGTCTGAAATATACCACAAGGACGGAAGGCCGATACAAGATAGGTTCCCAGACGAGCATCTTTACTCGATACAGGTGGTAAGTGACGACACTCCCTGGTTTGCAGATTACGCTAACTATCTTGTTGCGAGGGTCCTACCAAAGGAGTACACCAGTCAGTAAAAGAAGAAATTCTTTTCTGATTTGAGGTACTACTTTTGGGAAGACTCATATCTTTTCAGGCGATGTGCAGACCAGGTGATACGACGATGCGTTGCCGCTCCATAGACGACACAGATCCTGAGGCACTGCCACAATGAACCGATCGGAGGGCACTACGCAGCCAACAGAACCGCCCAGAAGGTGTTGGAAAGCGGATTCTACTGGCCCACGATATTCAAGGACGCCCAAAGGTACGTTGACACTTGTGATCAGTGTCAGCGCACAGGTAATTTCTCGAAACGCGACGAAATGCCCCAGAACTTCATCCTACTTTGTGAAATTTTTTACGTTTGGGGTATAGATTTTATGGGACCATTCCCTAGCTCGTACAATAATAAGTACATCCTAGTTGCGGTCGATTATGTGTCTAAATGGGCCGAGGCGCAAGCCTTACCCACGAACGACGCTAGGGTAGTCGTTAGATTTGTTCGAGCATTGTTTTCACGTTTTGGGGCGCCTAGGTGCATTATTAGTGATAGGGGTACACATTTCTGTAACACCCAGTTTGCACGCACGTTAGAACGTTATGGTGTTAGACACAGCCTATCCACCCCTTACCACCCCCAAGCTAGTGGTCAAGTAGAAGTAGTGAACCGTGAGTTGAAGCGCATTCTAGAGAAAACTATAAATGGGAATCGACGGGAATGGGCGAATAAGCTTAATGACGCACTTTGGGCTTATAGGACTGCGTATAAGACACCAATAGACACTACACCGTATAGATTGGTCTACGGGAAGGCATGCCACCTCCCCGTAGAAATCGAACATAAAGCCTATTGGGCAATCAAGTCATTGGACATGGATTTGGGGAAAGCCGGCGGAAAGCGGCAGCTCCAAATTAATGAGCTTGACGAATGGCGTTTATCAGCTTATGATAACGCTAGAATGTATAAGGAGCGTTCAAAAGCCTACCATGATAGCAAAATTAGGCACAGACGAGAATTTCAAGAAGGGGACCAAGTCCTCCTCTTTAATTATCGACTTAGGCTTTTTCCTGGCAAGCTTAGATCACGTTGGTCAGGATCGTTCACTGTCACTCGTGTTTTCTCATATGGTACTGTTGAGATTTCAGGTATGGGACAGGGCACTTTCAAGGTGAACGGGCATCGTTTGAAGCATTACCATGGAGGCGAGGAAGACTTGAGCGACAAGGAGGTTTTATACCTCGACTTCCAGCCAGCATAAGAGCATATGAGGTACGTCAGGCTGAGACGTTAAAAGAAGCGCTTCTTGGGAGGCAACCCAGGTATTTCTATTTTATGTTTTAGGTATATTTTAAATAAAAAAAGAAAAAAATATAAAACTATATATATATATATATATTAAATTAAATAAAACAATAATAACAACAATAGTAATAACAACAATAATATTTTAATTAATAATAAGTTTATTACAAACATTGAAGATGGGTACAACACAGAGTCTAGAGACGAGATAGGAACGATAGTTTTACTTCAATAAAGATGGTTACAATACCATTACAACGTGTGAAGGTCCAACACACAAGCGAATTAAAAACTGCGAATAACACAAAAGACAGAACAACAGTTTATTTTGCTTCATAAGGGCGGTTACACACAAGTGCACCTTGTGATACTCCAACACACGAAAGCAAGTAAAAATCCAAACAAGCCCAAAAGAAGAGCAAGGTAGAGTGATACCATATCTAAATTACGACGAATCTTTGCATATTCCTCACTCTCATCCTCACGACCTTGCTGCTGTCCCCAATTCATAGTGGCTAGATAACTCTGAATTTCGAAAATAAGATTGTTGAAGACGTGGGATTCTGCCAGTGTCTATTTATAGGCATGAATGGCACAAAAATATCATTATCATACCCGGCAATCCATTAAATGATACAGACGAATTTTTGACTTGGACGATTTGACGCCGCGTGAGAAAGTGATATTTCTCTTGTCGATTACAAGATTTTTCTTCGCGCAAATCATTCTCGAAAAAATTCATCGATTGCGTGTCAATCATATTTCAAATATATATTAAGCATAATCTCAAAAAAATAAAAAAATAAAAAAATAAAAACATTTGCATTCACGGCCTATAACTACTGAGTCACGGCCGCGACTTCGCACAACAACGGCCACTGCCTCCATTCACGACTATGTGCTTATGTACTAACGGCCGTGAATGTTACGATCACAATGCACTTCACTCACTGCTTCAAGTCACGGCCAGAGGCGTACACCTCACGGCCGTGACGAGCGGGAAATTTAAAAAAAATATATATAATAATAACAATAATAATAAACTAAAAATACAAATAAATAAAAAAAATAGAAAATAAAATAATAATAATAATAATAATAATAATAATAATAAAATATATATCCAAAAAAAATCAAAAGCTGAGATGTCACGGCTCGTGTCTCAACAGTCACGGCCGTGACGTAAGCGGGCGTAACTCACTGCCCGCCATCACGGCTCATGACCCGCTAGTCACGGCCGTGAATCGGGAAAATGCAACCTTCTGCTCCGATTCACGGCTTGTGATATGCTTCTCACGACCGTGAATCATTCGATTTTTACAGCTTAAAATACAGTTCGCGTCTCTTTCACACCGACACACAAAACAATCGAAAATTTCTTCTTTTCTTCCAATCCTAACACCACCGCGCCGTCCTCATTGTGTCAAATTCCTGCGAGATCCGAAACCAATCTTACCCACTATACAACATCTATTAAGCTCCAAAGGTATGATTATTGCTTCACCCTAATTAGTTTCAATTTGGAGATTTCGTCGATTGTTGTTAAGTTTCTATGTTGGTAGTTGTTACGACGTGCTAAAATGGTGATGTGCGTTCTCAATTTGTGAATTTAACCATGAATTTGGAAATCTTGCTACGATGAACCCTAATTTCGGAATTGGGGATTCCTACAATTGGATCTAATTTGGTGTTTGTATTGCTCTTTATGGTTAGATATACGATATGAACGCCTTGGGTTTGATTAATTTCTTGATTCCGTCCAATAATTTTCATTTGGGAATGATAAACCCTAATTTTACAAATTGGGGAATTTTGGAATTTGTAACGGAATTGATTGCGTTTGTTTATTTGGCGTTGATTTATCGTTTGAAGTTGCAGATTGTGCTTGGTTAATCGATTATTGCAATTTGAAGGAGTATTTTAGCACGTCTATTATGTGTTCGACAAAATGCCACTTTGAAATTGTAGATGTTCTTGTTTTAAGAATTGTCAATGTTGTCGCTACGTTGGTCGAGTCAAGCTGTGTTGATTATCTACTTCTCGCCAACTCACATTTGGACGTCTAGGTACTATGGGTAGAAGTCGTTCAGCCGCATCATCGAGTTGTCAACGTCGAGGCCAAGGCACGACGATATTACTAGAGGCTATGGGGCAATTTGAAGATGAGACGCACCAAGCCCGCTACAACCGGCTCAAGGCACACAGTTCATCCCGACCAATCAGATCGATCATGACACGCTGGAAAAGCACAACATTGACTAGCAGGTGGCCGGCTACCTGTCACTAAGTGGGTGGCTGGATTTCTTTCACATCGACGAGCCGGGATATAAAGAGCTGACCCCGGAGTTCCTGTCCACCTTCGCCCACGAAGAATTCGGCCAGAACAAGATTACTTTTCGGGTGTTCAACACGGAGGAGGTGGTTACCATTAAAGACATTTGTCGTGCAATTGGGACACCGGAGCTACCTTACGGGCACCAAGGGCTACAAGACTTATATTACAAGAACTATCTGGAAAACCCGGACGTCCGACAGGCCTGTTGGGATGAGATTACAAGACCCGGCGAGCCACCCTTCAGCGTCAAAACATCGAAGGCCTTGTCGCTCAGGAGCCCCGGTTTGCGATATATCCACCGGCTACTGACGACTTCGCTCACACCAAGGGGCGAGTCACACGGCGCGATTGGCCTTCGCGACCTCTTTTATTTAGCCAAGATGCAGCGCGGGGAACACGTGCACCTAGGAATGGCCTTGAAGCACGCCTTCGCGGCCCAAGCCGACGTTCGTAGCCACGGGAAGATCGCAGTTGGGCCGTTCATTACTAGGTCATCAAGGGCCTTAATCTGTGGCCAGCAAATCCACCGGAGATGGATTGTGGGCGGGCATAATCCGGTCAACGATGATATGATGGTGAAGATGAAGATGTTGATCAAGGCGCCCACCTGATCCCGCTCAAACAAAGTCTACGTCTGGCACGAGGTTTACCGTGGGCAGACGGACCTGGGCAACGCATTCCCCGAGCCACTAGAAATTGAGGGTGTGGGGCCAGTCTCGGTTCATTAAAACACTGCCGGACCTTCCCATTCTTCCGGCTATCACGAGGGCGAGTCATCAGGGGTCGCTACTTACGCGTCAATCGCAGACTTTCAAACATTGCGCCAGGAAATGCTCCGCTTCAACGAGGAGGCCATACGGCGTGATGAGGAGACGCGGCGACGCCAGGAGGAGTACGAGCGTCGGAACGAAGAAGCCCACCGACGCTACCGCGAGGAGCAACAGCGATACGAGCAGCCCTTAAAGCCATGGACGACGTGGTCAGGCGATCGCAGGAGTCACTGGCATTTCTTCGCCCTCGGCAGCCCTCACCACCACCACCACCACCATAGTTTCGTTTATGTTCTGATGTTTTTCTTTTAGCACTCTTTTGTGTTGGTCTAGTACTTAAGTCACTTGTGATGACTCAGACTTACTTTGTTATCTTTTAATATTTTCTATGTGCGTTTAATTTTCTTTTGAGTGTTTTCAGGAAACGTGGCACGACTTCGAACTACGACACAAAATATGTCAAACGCATAAGCAACAACCATGTTCAACTACATCAAATGCTCGAGGCAGGACCACGCCAATTTTTTTTCAGGGAAGTCACGTTCTTTTCAACTTCTTTTACCTTCTTTTTCTTGATTTTACACGTTGGGGACAACGTGCATCTCAAGTGTGGGGAGGGGGAATTTTGTTAAGGAATTTTGTTGAAAAGTTACGTGAAAAATTTTTATGACGTGTTTTGGCTTTTAAATCTATAGAAGTTTGGCATGATTGTTTGCGTTCATCTCGAATTTGGATTGCATGTTAGGGAGTCTAGTGAGCGATAAAGACATGCAACAGTGATTTAATCTTTTCAGCATGAATAGATATAGTGCTACTTTGAGAGATTCACACACATAACCCATGTTCCGTTGTGAGAGTTTGAGCTGACGAGCTTTTGCTCAATTTTCTTGGTTGTGTGAGTAGTGCATAATTTACGTCTCTCTAGAACTTGCTTGTTTGATACGCATTGAAATTTTATAGTATGTTTTGTATGAATATGACGAAGGCATTAGGAAATAAGTCCACGACCAAAGTTTCCGACCACGACTGATCACCGTAGTTAACCACTTTGTGCCTAAGCCTTTTTATTTCTTAAACCTCGTATATCATAACCCTCTGACCTAAATAACCTCCAGAGATCATCCGAACCCGAGTTAAGCGGAAGTGAAGGTCGAATGTCAAAGTTGGAAAGCGAGTCGGATGACCCGACAACTCCGAGACAACGTCGAAAGCAGTGGAGAACGCCTCAATATGAAAAACAAAAAGAATGAAAAAAAAAAGAGAAAAAGCGAAGTGGAACGAGGATAAGCTATTGCGAAAAGAAAGAAAAAGAACCTTTCCTTCGATAATCTTCCGGTCTCGTGCATTCCACATCATCCCCTCATTTCGAGACTTGGAAGAAGAAAGGCTTAGTGGAACGCAGCAGAAATAAGAGAATTACGAAGACGGCGTAATCAAAAGGGTTGATCCTGGCGCGCTTTAGACAATGACATGAAGACCGACACGACTGTTACTCATATGTGATTCCACTACCACCTCATTACTATCTGAACCCATTTAACCCGAAAAAGACCTTCTGATTCATGCTAACTGCTTTAAGTAGTAGACGTGTGATTGACTTGCGAGTATATGGTTTAGACTAGATTATTGCATGAATTGAGCGATTCACTGATTTTTTTAGCCTATACACTGAGTGATTTGAGTGAATCCCTGAGAGGTGTGGATCTCGATTAGTAGTGCTAAGAAAATTCGTGTAGATTAGTGCTGATTGTTGTTGCAGTGTCCGTAATCGCTTGCTTGATTTCATTTTGTGTTTTCCATCTGCGTTGGTGAATTGTGAATGGTCGTGCCACTATGTTGTTACCCTTTTCTTGGTTCTAATTTGCTTGAGGACAAGCAAAAGCTTAAGTGTGGGAAGGTTTGATAAACGTATTTTAATACGTTTATTGTTGTGTTTAATTGGGTTATAATAAGAAATTATTGGTCATTCCATGCATTTATTGGCTTTATTTACACCCATTTAAATATTGTAGGACCTTCAAACGGTTATCAATAGAAAAGGAACGAAAACGAGGCGAAAACGACGCAAAAACGGCGAAGTATGAATCTAAAAGTCAGTTGTCACGGCCGTGAATAACCTCGCAAGAGGCCGTGAACGGTGGCAGCAACCTTAAAAGAGAAAACGCTACAAAGTCACGGCCGTGACAGAGATGCACAAGGCCGTGAATCCCGGCAGAGAACTCTAAGAAGAACATTTACATCTTCACGGCCGTGACTGAGCATGCAAGAAGCCGTGAACGCGGGCAGTGTTTGAAGTTGATGGTTCTATTAAGAGTCACGGCCGTGACATCTCGTGCTAGAAGCCGTGACTCACGGCAGAGAGTTCAACGAATGAAAATTCAACACCTTCACGGCCGTGATCTCCGATGCAAGACGCCGTGACTCACGCCAGAAGTCAAGATTTAGGGTTTAAGCCACCTTCACGGCCGTGAAGAGTGTTGCACGAGGCTGTGACTAGTGCCAGAAAGTCAAGAAATAGGGTTTAAGCCGCCTTCACGGCCGTGAAGGCCCGTTAAGAGGCCGTGAACGTGCCAAAATTCAGGGTTTTAGCCCATTTTCGAAGCATAAAAAGGGGATGCTCCTTAGAACTGAGAGAGAACTGGAGAGAGACGAAAATCTAGAGAAAAGAAGAGGAGGAAGAACACTAGAAGCAGCCCGGATTCGGAGGAGCTCAAGGGACGATCCGACAACGTAGCCACGCCTAGTCGACTCTGCTTCAGAAACGCCATACTCACTTCTTAGGGAGGTTTTTTATGAGTTCTCTGTCCTCGTTTCTTTTGAATCTCGTTGTTGCTTTGCTTAATATGAGTAGCTAATCCTCTTGTGTGTTCGGGAATAGATGAACGTCGGGATTTGTCGTAGTTAAGTCTTTGGAAAATCGTGAACACGTGTAATCTGGATATTTATTGCTCTATGAACATGTTTCTTCGTATCAATATGTCTATGTGTTGATATGAAAGTGTGGTATATCGTTTAGGGCGACAGCTAAATAACGATTAGGCCGTTCATAGACGTTAGGATTCGAGTATAGGGCGACAGCAAATACTCGATTCTCGCCGTCTAGTAATCGCTAAATTTAGATCCCACGAACGTTTAGGGCGACAGCAAATCCGTGAGTGGGTAGGAAATTACAGCGATTTAGCCGATTTTCGCGTAGGAACAATATTCCATAGCTTTAGCCGACAACACTTTACGGGATTCGAATCCCGAACACATATTTGTTATCTTAAGATTTTTAGTTGTACTCCCTTAATCTACCGATCCTTTAAGTTGCTCTGTTAAATTAGTTCGTAGTATAAACAAATCTCATCGTTTTATTTAGGCTAAATATCGAGTTGATAGGTCAATACTAGTAATCAATTTATTCCTCGTGTTCGATACTCGGATATTCGCTATAGCTATATTGCAAACGATAGGTACACTGCCTGTCGCGCGTGGTTTTAGTTATAATATATTCGTTTTAATTATTACTTGACGTACTTGCACGAGCTCTTATTTGAATATGCACGCACGCGATCACATGCGTCACATACATCGATATCCTGCGGCACGTGGTATAGGAACTAGATGCAAACGGATCGAATCGAGTCGAATACCACAACATTCTATTCGTATTCGGATGGCAATCGAATACGAATACAATTACTCGAATATTTAATCGAATCATAAAATCGGTTCTTATTCGAATTCGAATATTTTCTTGAATATTCGAATCGAATATCGAATATTTGTATTCAAAGTAATCTTTTATTATCTATTCAATAAAATTAAACAATTTATATTTAAAATATATATTGAATTGTTATAAATTATATTTTATACATATATTGAGTCATAATATACTATACTTAAATGTTTTATTGAAGTGTCATATATTATATTGAAACATATATTGAATTATACTATATTCTAAATATTTTAATGGGCCTATTAAATTACAAGTTTTATAACATATTAAAACTTATAAATATATATTAAAATTGAATAATTCGATTAAGATTCGCATCGAATATTGTGATTTCATATTCGTATTCGGATATTTGTCGAATAAAAAGAATATTCTTATTCGTATTCGTATTCTAAATATTCGAATCGCGAATCGAACAAAAAAAGTTGGATCCATTTGCAACCCCAATAGGAACCATTCTTCAAGTTTTTTATTACGTTATACTACCTTCGTCCCACTTATTTCTTCCCAAAGATTAGTGGGCGCGTAAATTAAGAAAGTCCCTTTTTTTTAAATATTATAGTACTTTAAAGCACGAGGAAATAAAATATTAGTGTGCACGCAAATTAAGAAGCTTTTTTTAATATAAATAATGTAATTAGTTTAATTATTGACATAATCTTTTACCAAAAATAGAAATGGAAAGAATTATGTGCGACACCCGAAATAGAAAGATGGGATGAAATAAGTGAGACCGAGGAAGTATATTTTTATTGAAAATTGACAGTGCGTTATCAGGCACAACTGTACTTATATCTCATAGAGATTTACTTGTAAGAAAAACCGGATATGATATATTTGATAATGCTCGTTCAAAGTCAATGAAAGCATAAAGACTGTTTTTATCATGCATATGATCAAATGCATGTCTTGAATTAAGAGAGAATATTGACTTGACCAATGCTTCAATTAAATAGCTCATCTAAAAAATTCTCTCTCTCTCTCTCTCTCTCTCTCTCTCTCTCTCTCTCTCTACTCTATCTCTGTGTTATCCTAACATGTACAGCCAAACACGTCCACTATACCGCGCCACAATCGGACATAGATAAGAGTAGTAAATTCGGATTTTAGTTTAAATGGTTTTGGTAAATGAATAAATGGGTAATATCCATTTAAGCTCCAAATTAATTTAATTGGATCTGGATCTGACCCATACCCATTAAGTTTAATTTTTAAAGACCCATACCCATGATTAACGGGTAGGGTCTTATGGGTATGAGCAGGGTCCAAAAAAATTGCCATCACTACCTTCGCCTCGTCTCAGCCTCCCCCTCGCCGCCTCTGCCGCTACACCTCATTGCCTACTACCTTTCATCGTTCTCCCGACCCTCGACCCACTGGCCGGGAGTTTTTTCGCTCTTGTTGGAGCCTTTTTTCCTTTAGTGGAGCCTACTCCGATGAAAGTGAGATTCTCGTAGTCAACGACCGAAGAAGTTGTTTTTATGGTAGGTTGTTTAGTTCTTCGTGTCTTAGATCGTGTATCTTGTTTTCTGTCGGTTTTTTCTTTGTTTGGTTGTTTTATGCTCCGTGTGAGTCTTCGTTTCTCTTCTGGGTTGATATTATCGGAGAGATCTCTTGAGCTATTTAGCCCGTGTACTTTTTGTTAATGAAATTTTAGCTTTCGTTTCCGAAAAAAAATTGAAATTAATTGGAACAAATTGTTTTTTTTCTTAATTGGAATTTAATTTAAGAGATTCAATTGAACGTAGTCGATTGACAAACGTCGCGACGATTCCAGATAAACTCAAAAATTTAAATCCATCACAAGCAAGATTTTCTTTGTCATTATCTTCGAAATTATTAAACGCCACAAGAGACTTATGGATAACAGATATTTTTTCTAGAACCCAAACCAATTCATGGTTGGAATTAATTATTATTTTCACCTCCAATTACTTGAATTAAAGATTAAACAGCCACCACAAAAAAATTAAAATAAAAATCGGCCGTTTATTATGTTCATTTTAAAAATATCTTCAAAAAACCAAACCCTTCGATTTCTTCCCAACTGAAAGCTTTACATCATTTTTCCTTCCTCGAAGTTAACATTTTAATGGCTTCCAAGTTATCACTCGCGCCAGCCTCTGATCTCCCACTCTCAACAAGAAGACATTACCCAAAATACCCTCAAAACATCCCTTCATTCACCGTCCTAAACTCTTCAACTTCCTTCACTTCTAGCAGGGCACTATCGTCATCATCATCTTCTTCTTCGTGGCTGGGGCGATTGACCGCCGTAGCTGAACAATTCGCCGAGCCCTTAACGTCATCTGAAGATTCAACCCAAGATTCCGAAAATGCTCCTGAAAAGAAGCCTTCTTCCACTAAGCTCGTGCTCGTAGTCGGTGGAACGGGCGGCGTTGGTAATTATTTTTGCCTATCGCTTGATATTGTTTTTGGGCCCTCGATTATTTCCAGGATTGAAAGTCATCTTCTTACAAAGTTGCGATTTTTAGTTATTCTGTCCGCCCAAGGATTTATTCTATGTTATGATTGGGACTAATAGTGTGATTTTAAGACATATAATTTATATTTTAGGTCAATTGGTAGTAGCATCGTTGGTCGATCGTGGTATAAAATCCCGCCTTTTGCTTCGAAATCCCGACAAGGCCGCCGCCCTCTTTGGCGAACAAGACGAGGAATTATTACAGGTGTGTGTGTTTGGGAATCAATTTATTTTATTTCTAATGTTTCTTGATACATATAGGTAGATGCCAAGCAAGAATAATATATCCTAAGCCTCTAAAGATTCCTCCTTTGAACTCGATAGGTACGGCGAGGCGACACTCGAAATCCCGGAGATTTGGATCCTTCCATATTCGAGGTTCTTCGATTTATTTTCGTTCATTTCAGTGTTTTGAGTACAATCATAACTATTTGAAAGAGTCGTCGTGTTTTTAGGGCATCACTCACGTCATATGCTGCACGGGGACGACTGCGTTTCCATCTAAGAGATGGGAAGGAGATAATACGCCCGAAAAAGTCGGTAAGAAAGCGTTTGGGTATCAAATTCTCAGTTCCTTCATCGATCAGAGAAAAGAGTTGTGATCTGCTCATAAGCTTGTGGGCTACTTCCTCTATTGCCAATTGCTTTTATAGATGGCCAACTTAGTTTAGGCTGAAGGGGAATTTCATTTCTCAACAAGAAACAACTAAACAGTCTAATTTATAGTTCCAAGTATTGTTAATTGTTACAATCTCTCATCGTCCCTTTTTTTTCCTTTGTAGACTGGGAAGGAGTGAGGAACCTCGTCTCATCATTGCCCTCGTCCTTGAAAAGGATCATACTCGTCTCTTCAGTTGGAGTTACCAAGTTCAACGAACTTCCATGGAGGTTTGCTAAAAAAAAAGGCGTTTTATTTCTTCGATTGTCCTAAGATTGGTTTTAAGACGTATTTTTTGTCCGATTTTCCATCTTCCGATTTAGCGTAATGAACCTATTCGGCGTCCTCAAGTACAAGAAGATGGGAGAGGACTTTGTTCGTAGCTCGGGGATTCCATACACCATAATCAGGTTCTTAAGTAATTCCGGCGCGTTTTCCCTCGAAAGTTGGACATAAAATAAATAAACGTGACTAGTATTTTTGCACCCTCAATGTGTGCGCTATGTAATATATAAAGGTATTATATTTTGTGTAAAATAATAATTAACTAAAAATAGAGGGGTAAAAATGAAAATATAAGTGTAGTCTGTATTTTTTTTTTAATTATATAAATTGACAGACCAAATTTAACAGTTTATACCAAGCATTGATCGAGGCTTTAATAGAAGAGTAAAGATGATGATGTTATAATATTTGGGACGACAGGCCGGGGAGGTTGACTGACGGGCCCTACACTTCGTACGATCTCAATACCTTACTTCAGGCGACCGCCGGCGAACGCCTTGCCGTACAGATAGATCGATCAAGGTTGACTTATATAAATGATTTTTTTCAAAATTATTGTTATTTTTTGAAAAATTGGTTAATTTTGTTTCATTTCAGGAGACAGGCTTGTGGGCGAAGTGAGCAGGCTTGTAATAGCAGAAGCTTGTATACAATCACTTGACATTGAGTTCACCGAGGGGCAGATTTATGAAATAAACTCGGTTAAGGTAGTAATAATTACTTATTATGATTGTTGTTATTGTTATTTTTTTATTGTATTTTATTTTCTTGGTTATAATAATACAATGCAGGGAGAAGGGCCTGGCAGTGATCCACAGAAATGGAGGGAACTGTTTAAAGGTGCTCAGAATTCTCTGAAATAGTAGGATTTTTTTAGAGGTGAATTAATATAGGAAGGGAGTGTGGATTGTTGTATATAAGATTCTGCATATGGGAGGATTTTAAAATATAAAATAAAAAAACAATCCGTTTGTCATTCTGAAAATTCAGATCTAATTAATTGTATGAGGTATTTTGGGTTATTTTCCAAAACACCACAGATATTTTTTACTGACACCAAGCACAAAATTAAGGCAAAAATTAGCCCCTCCGGCTTTTATTTTGGGAATAGATACTGACACCCAGCACAAAATTAGTTTAACTCGAGAAAATACCTAAATCGAGACTACAAATAGGCAAAAAATACTTCTATTTATGCATAAAAATACTTGGGAATTGGGTTATCCAAGTCTAAAATGGTGGGTCATTATCAACATCTTGCATATTAAGGACATTGCTCTTCATCAACAACATAAATGAGTTTTCTAGCAACTTCACCTTCATAAAAAGCCAAATACTTGATTTCGACAATAAAATACCTAAATCAAGACTACAAACACCAAAATTTAAGGTAAAAAATACTTATATTTATGCATAAAATACTTGGGAATTGGGTCAAGCATCCAGGTCTAAAATGGTGAGTTTTTTATCAATATTTTACATAATAAGGACATTGCTCTTCATCAACAACATAAAATGAGTTTTCTAGCAATTTCACCTTCATACAAGGCCAAATACTTGAATACGGCAATAGAATACCTAAATCAAGACTACAAATACCTAATTTAAGGCACAAAAAACTTATATTTATGCATAAAATACTTGAAAATTAGGTCGAAGTATCCAAGTCTAAAATGGTGAGTTTTTATCAACCTCTTACATAATAAGGACATTGCCCTTCATCAACAGCATAAAATGGTTCATTACAACAACAATTTTTGTGAAATGTATCTCGTCCCCTCTCAAAAGTATTTATTGTATGAGAACCGGTATTTTATATGATAAATCAAGGATTGAAGTCCAAATTTAAGTATTTTGTGTTCGAATTCAGGTATTCGACAGATTATGTAGGGCAAGTAGAAAAAAACTTGCTTTTTCATGTTTTTGGTGATTCATGTCATTAGCACTTGATAGGTTCATTAAAACAACAATTTTTGTGTAATGTATCTCGCCCCATTTCAAAAGTATTTTTCGTTTGAAAATCGGTTTTTTATATGATAAATCAAGTATTTAAAGTCGAAATTTAAGTATTTTGTGTTCGAATTCTGGTATTCGACAGATTATGTAGGGCAAGTAGAACAAAACTAGTTTTTTCATATTTTTGCGATTCATGTCATTAACACTTAATATGGTTCATTAAAACAACAATTGTGGAATGTATCTCGCGCCCTTTGAAAAAAGCATTTGTTGTATGAGAATCAGTATTTTATATGGTAAATCAAGTATTTGAAGTTGGAATTCGAAGTACTTGAACCGAGTCAGGGATTAAAAAATAAAACTACAAACTTTATCATGACTTACTGATATTCTTTCTTGGTGGCTTTCCTCCAAATATCAGCCACCATTTGAATATCGTAAAATATACAGTCCTCCATTCCATGCGCTATGACTATGAGCAAAGAAAAGCGAGTGAAACACCTCCCATAATTCCCTCTCTCAAATCTAATCGACAGCTTTGACTGTTGAGCTAAGCGTTCCTTTGCCAATTTTACCCCAATTTCTTGCCATTCTTTGCCAGTTCCGTCCACGAACCCTTGACGGAAATCGTCTCAAAGTCTCCGGCGCCGCCTATGTTGGTCACCAGCACCAGTTTGAAGTGGGCGTGGTCGTTAATTTCACTTAAAAGGGTCGGTTAAACCATTTGTTATTACGATTCGAGTTCTTCGCAAGGGTCGGTTGTGGATGAGGTCGACGGGAAATTATCCTCCTGTTTTGGATGAAAAGAGGCGTTCCCCAAATTGAAGCTGTTATATTTTCTTTCTGAATTGAGCTTTTTATTTCTCCGAGTCGATGGGTTTGAGACAGGGAAGAAGGGCAATATAGTAACTTAAGCATGTGGGGAGTATGAACTAAATGTTTGCCTAGTGTCAGTACCAAATTACAAAATCAAATATGTAGGATCATAAGTTTAAATTGTCAGGGGTATTTTTTCTAAAATTCCCGTTGTTTAATCTAGCTGGTTATAGTATCACATGATGACGAATTACGTAGATCATGAAATCCATTACGTGGATTTATCCACACGGTCTAAATCATTTGGACAAAATCCCTTAAATATAACTTTTAGGAAGAAAAAAACAACTTCCAAATTAGGATAATCAAGAACTGAAACAAAAAAAAAACGAACAAAGAGATTGGTAACTTCTAGATATAGGGACAAAAAGCTTCCAACGAACCAAGAAAAAAAAAAGAAAATCAGGAGAAAAATTCTCATTTTCTTTAATAGAATGGTAGAGTGGACTGGAGAACTTTTGGCTGTCAGGATGAGAGAGGCCATGAAATTTATTTTAGAGAAAAATAATTATAAATAGTATTCCATTAAATATGATATGCTTTGTTACTTCCCCTCTTCGCTAAGTAATTGGCCAAGTGGATCTATTAATAGCAAAGAAACTGTCAGCTCATCATCATCTAGAACTAAATGAGATTTATCATATTAAAAACCGAAACAAATAAACAAAAACCTTCCAAGTGTTCAACCGATAGATCAAAACAATATTTACTGGGATTCCTGAATATCTAAATAAACAGCAAATTAACAATAAACAAATAATTGGGGTCAACTTTGCCGCCTTTTGTCTAAAAACGTGTGCAGCGTTCCTCTTCTTCTCCTCTCTCAAAAAACGAACACGGTTTTCCTCTCTCCTCATTTAACGAACGATCCTATCCATCTTCCTCAAACTGCCCATCACTTTTCTCCAACCATATATATAACGAACTTCCCCTAATTTCCATCCATCGTTCAACGAAAAGGAAGAAAGAAATCGACAATGACGAAAGAAAAGAGCTTGGAAGCAATGAATCAACCCATCATCATCATCGAAGAAGGTGAAGAAGCAGTTATAGCTTCGTTCGATCTATTACCAGACGACGTCGTTCTGACGATCTTCGAAAAGCTCCGAGACGCCAAATCTCTGTCCTCGTCCATGTGCGCCTGCCGCCGCTTCCGCCGCATCGTCCCCGGCGTTAGCGAGATCTCCTACGGCGTAGCCCAGAAGAAACCCCCGCGCCGCCGCGGCCCCAAGAATCCCACCGCCACCTCCGGCAAGAACAACAACATCAAGAATCTGCTGATGAAGCCCTTTCTCCTCCTTTCCCATATGATGACGGCGGCGGCGTTCAAGCTCAGGCCCAAGAAAGAGGAGAACGACGTCGGCGACCTCGATTTCTACTCCTTCCACGTTCCGAATCGCGTGCTGAAGCCCTTCGACGACGTTCGTTCGGTTAGTCTGATGTTGCCCTGTCAGAAGCAGGTCAAAGATTTTTCTTCTCCTTCTTCTTCGAGTCTACTGAAATGGAGAGCTGATTTCGGCCGTGAGCTACGAAGCTGCGTCATCCTCGGAGCCAAATCGTGGGGCCCAGCGGGCGAAATCGAAAACCCTAGAAAGGAATTGCCGACAGAGCAGCAGATTATGACAGAAGGCGAACTGAAGCTGAGGATCGTATGGACAATTTCCTGCCTGATAGCAGCGTCGGCGAGGCACTACTTGGTCAGAGAAACGCTGAGGTGTATTAAATCCATCGAAAACGTCATCGTATCAGACGAAATCGAACAGGGAATCATGCGTATGGACAGAGAAGGGATTCTTGAAATGAGGGAAAAACTGACCCAAGAAGAGAAGCTTACATCGTCTGCTTCTTCGAGCGGTGATGAAGGTGAAGATGGTGTAGATGAGTCAGCAGCAGCTATGGTGGAGCGTAGGAGTAAAGTCCCAGCTTTGAAGATGAAGATGTGGTATTTGGACAGAGTCAAAGTTTCTGGGAAAGTGTTGACGGGCGCCACGCTTGTTGTAATAAGGCCTGCAGCCGATGTTGAGGGAGGTTCGAAGGAGATGAAGTGTGAGGAGTTGGCTATCGAAGCTTTCGGCGGTGGGGATTTGGTTCTTGATGGTGCTGTTAGGAAGCTGATGGTGGCGAAGAGGTGTTACTCTTTGGAGATGAATTCGTTTTGATTTTTTGATGTTCTTGTACACAAGTTTGTAGCTTTTCTGAGTATCAAGTCTTTCTTCAGTTAGCTTTTTTTTTTTTTTTTTTCATGGTATTGTAATGAAATTAAGGAGCAAATAGAAAGCATTAGTTAGTTTTGGGGTCAGAACGGGCCGGCGGGGCGGGCCGGCCCGCAGACCGCCAAAACCCGCCATTTGGCGGGGCGGGGCGGGCCTAGAAAACAGGGGCCCGCCCCGCCGCGGGCCGCGGGCCTGGCGGGCCTGGCCCGCACATTTAAAAAAAAAAGAAAACATAAAATTAAAACTATTACATATTAGTAAAGATAAATAGCACCGGCACAGGCCCGCACATTTTTAAAAATAAAAGAAATTATAAACCTCACACACGTTCCCAACTTAAAAGAGAGAGAAATCCAAACAGCAAAAATTCAAACACATCTTCAGTCAACAATTCAAACAAAGGACAACTAAAGCTCATAACATCTTCAATCCATCCAAACATGAACTAAGGCAAGTAACATAGCAACAATATTTCAATCAACCATTACATCGTTCAAATCTTCATTCTCTTCGGCATTATCTTCTTCTCGTTCTTCAAATATTGTAGGACAATGTGATCCTCCACCCGATGAAGTTGCTTTAATGTAATCACTTTCTTCATTATCTACGTAGAATAAGAGATACACAAATATTAGTTACAAAATGAATAAAGTGAAACATAACCAAGTAATAAAATTTACATACCAACAACATAGCCATGCAACCAATTACGAGTGCAAATGAGGGCTTGAACTTTTTCCGGGAGCATACAACTTCTATATTTGGTGAGCACGCGAGCACCGATTGAAAATGCCGACTCCGATGCAACGGTAGTAATGGGGATGGCCAACACATCACGTGCCATCATTGCAAGCGCCGGGAATCGGTTTTTACTATTTTTCCAATAATCTAGAACATCCAGATTCTCGTGATGCTTGAATTCGAGTTTTGTCTCTTCCAAGTACAGATCTAATTGAGATTTTCCGGCGCTTGTGATAGTTTGACTCTCATATTCCACAATTTCCTACATCAACAAAATTAAAAAAAACATAAATGATACCACAATTATGTAAAAGAATTCATGTATGCCAAATATCACAATTAACATACTTACATCAAGAATTCTTTTTCCTTTGCTTTTCATTCCCGGTCCACCTTGCACGGAAGATGGTATTGACGAAGGCGAAGAAACTTGTGCTTGGGAAGAGTTTGAGGCCGTGGCTCTCGCATAATGTTCAAAAAGCTTATACATATTTCTCTTCACAAGAGAAATGGCACTTTTGCACTTAATCGGATCTTGCTCAACTTTCTTATAGAAGTACTCCAACATTTGGAGTTTAATTCTCGGGTCAAGAATAGCCCCCAAATGCAAGCACCTCTCTATATTGACCCCAATACTTATCAAATTTTTCCCACATATTCAAGCACATGGTTCTAATAAGATCATCCTCATTGTGCATATTTTCCATCAACATGCTTTGAATTTTCCATACTTGCATAAAATACAAGTTTGATGTCGGATAAGACGAACCGGAGATCAAATTGGTCGTTTCAAAAAATGGCTCAAGGAACTCACATATTTTCTCCGTCCTAGTCCCTTCTTCGATTGAAGGGCAAAATTTATAGTTTCTATCATGCAATTGAAGAGAAGCAAATGCCCTTTTGTATTTAATTGCGCTCTCCAACATTAAGTAAGTTGAGTTCCAACGAGTCGTTACATCAAGTCTCAAGCCAATACCCGTATCAATCCCACCAACCGCATTCACACATTCTTCAAACTTTTTCTTTCTACCTTCAGAACCTTTAACATATTTGACAGAATCTCTTATCTTCTTCAAAGCATCATTGATAACTTTCACACCTTCTTGGACAATGAGGTTCAATATGTGGGCGGAACAACGAATATGAAAAAAATCACCATCGCACAATAAACTACCATGCAAAGAAAGTTGCCCCTTCAAAATATCAGCCATGCAATCATTGCTAGTAGCATTATCAAGCGTCAAAGAAAATACTTTTTTCTCGATCCCCCATTCCTTCAAAACTTCAAATATTTTTGACGCTAATTCAACACCAGAATGTGGAGGCGGCATAGAAGCAAAACAAATTATTTTGCTATTCAATTTCCAATTCTCATCAACAAAATGAGCAGTCAAGCAAATATACCCTTCACTAGTGCAAGCAGTCCACACATCTGAAGTTAGACAAATTCTATTGTCAAGCGTAGATAAGATTTGCTTAAGCTTCCCCTTCTCCCTCGCATACATTTTCGTAATATCAGAAACAAGGGTGTTTCTACTAATCAAAGGAACATCAGGACTTACATATTTCATCTACGCCTTAATGCCATCATACTCAACAAACGAGAACGGTAAATCATGCTTAATAACAGCGGCCGCCAACATCTCACGTGAAGTCTTGGGGCTTATCTTTCTAGATCTTATTTTTCCCTCGTCATCAAATAACATTTGACCAACGTCATGGAACTTAATTGATTTGCATACTTGAAGATGACGTCTCAAACTCGATGTTCCATTTTTTTTACCCCCAGCTTTGTACTCTTTTTTACATGCTTTGCATGTAGCTGAACCCTCACCGAGTCTATCAAAATATTGCCAAACACCCGATCCTGAATTTTCTACACTCATGCTCGACCCCTCGCCTTTATTAACACTTACAGAAGAATCAATCTCAGCCATAATCAATTACAAACCCTACTTCCCAATTCAAGACTCAAGCAAGAGTGTACCTAGCGAAAGAGGGAGTTGCAGTACTCTTGGGTATTAGCGCTGATCGAACGCCTATGTAAGCTTACGAGTAGTCTGGAATAACAGAAAAAGAGTTTGTATCATTAGACCCTACAATGGAGATCAATTACAACTCTTGTAAATTAGGTGAAACTTACCAATCCGTCTTTGGAAACGGCAGAAAATTACATAGCACAACCACATTCTTCAATGCGTCCTTAGCAAATGCAGATTACAGAACAGAGGCTAGAAATTTCGGATTTTTTTTTTCAGTTTCTCAAGATTAGCGATCTCTGTCGAGGTTTTAACGGGCGTGGTGGTGGTTGTGTTATTATCTTGTAGCCGGCGAGAGAAGGAAGAAGGTGAAGTTGAAAAATGGCAAACCCTATTTCTTCCTTCCTCACGTGAATACGAGATGCCAAAAAGGGGTTTTTTTAATATGTTGGGCTGGGCAATTTGTTTTGTTTATTTGTTGGGCTGGACGATCTGTTTTGTTTATATGTGGGCTGGATTATTTAGAGAATAAGATGGAAGCTAGGTTGGGCCTAAATTAATTTAACTGTGTAAAAAAGGCGGGCTGGCCCGCGGGTTAGCCCGCCCCGCCCCGCCAAACCCGCGGCCCGCGCGGGCTGGCCCGTTTAGGCCCGCCTCCTGGCGGGCCTGAGAAAGCTCAGCCCAACCCGCCCTTTTAGCGGGGCGGGGCGGGCCGGCCCGCGGGCCGCGGGGCATTTTGACAGCTCTAGTTTTGGGAGTTACTATATACCGTTCCCTTTTACTTGTTACCTAAAGGGTTGGAAAAAGACGTTTATGCCCCTATGTTATTTAAATTATTTTAAAAAGGTAAAATATAATAAAAAGTCAGAATTTTATTTAAAATCCTTTACTACACAACACTTTTCAAATCACACATCCAAATCAAACTTAAAAAACAGAGAATTTGCAAATCGAAATGGAAAGGGAAAGGGAAAGGGGGTGTTGTCACTATTGGTAAGAAAATTGTCGTAAATTCATTCGTACGTAGATATATTGTCGAAAACGGGTCGAAATAGGCTGAAAAACGGTCGATCGGACGCGAAATCGGACGAAAAAGGCACGGCCGAAATCACGTTTCGACCGGCCAAGTCACGACCGAAACGTGATTTCGGTCGGCCAAGTCTCGACCGAAATCTGATTTCGGTCGCGACAGGTTCGACCGAAATCAGATTTCCGTCGAGACTTGGCCGACCGAAATCATGTTTCGGTTGCCATGTATCCGACCGAAATCGTGTTTCGGTCGGATCTGTCACAACAGAAACCCGATTTCGGTCAGATCATCGGCGACCGAAATCGGATTTCGGTCGTGTCAGTGTCCGACCGAAATTCAATTTCGGTGATTTTTTTTTAAATAATTATCTAATTGCAAGCCAAGGGTGGGAAGTCCCTAATCGGAGGGAGCAGCAGACCCCCCCGTTGGACGATTCTAGAGAGCGTCATACGAGGGCGCGCGGCGTTGTCGCATCCGTTCGTAGGGAACGGGAGCAGGAGAGACGGCAGCGAGCGGTTGATTCTCATTCCGTATATGCGGATCACGATCCGCATGCGGATGAGGAGGCGCATGCGGATGAGGATGTGCCCTACAATGCGGCATCGTTTGAGTCATCCGACGACGATGCGATATCGGTCTCCTCACGTAAGTCCCTTATCCATTCATTATAAACTGGCTTTCGATGTAGTGTCTTAATATACGTACAACAAATTAAATTTATTTTTGGGGTATTCGTAAAAAATAAAATAGGGAGCAAGCGCTCCAGGGTCGTAGATGACGATTCCTGGAGGGTGCAGGGGCCACAGCCAGGTGGTCCAGAAGATGGCGAGGTGATCCCTAGTTACTTGGGGCACATCGCGCCCCGCATCTAGATGGGTGAGGAGGAGAGACCCCTGCTGAAGTGCGAGCAACGTGCGTCAGTGCTTCGGTCGCTTAAGCAGTGGTACTGCCAATTCCCGCCGGAGACGCATAGCGAGATAGATGGCACGGGGCTTAGCCACCTCCCAGATGCCATGCTGGGACACTTGGACCAGCCTCTTCTGAGCGCTTTTGTGGAGCGTTGGCACCCCGACACGAACACCTTTCACATGCCGTGGGGCGAGATGACGATTATGCTCCACGACGTCGAGCAGATCCTACGTATCCCTATCGAGGGCAGCACGGTATCGGGCTCACCAGACGCCGGCGACCAGCAGATCACAGCGAGGGAAATTATGGGCGTCAACGTAGACGCGCTGAGGGGATTATAGAGAGGCGGTGCGGTTGCGTGGAAAGACGTGACGCAGATGATGCGGGAGGGAAATAGGCCGGCGGGGATCCAGGCAATCGCTTGGCTTTGGATTGTATTGGGGTCGACGCTGTTCGTCGACAAGAGCGGAAACCGGGTGAAGCCCGACATCATGCACGAGTTCTACCGCTCGCTGCCAGATGCCAGTCATTACTCGTGGGGTTCGGCCGCTCTTGCTTACCTCTATCGCCAGCTTGGCCTCGCAAGCCAAGCGGATTCTAGGGGTTTAGCTGGGTGCCTGTCGTTACTACGGGCGTGGATCTACGAGTACTTCCCATGCTTCCGCCAACACCGTCTACCCCAGTATGTGGAGCCTGGCGAGGCATGATCACGCATGTGGTCCGTATCTCAGTACGAGCGGACGGGCCACCGTTTGATTGACATCCGCCGTCAGCTAGACATGATGACTGCGAGCCAGGTATAATAACAAATTATATTCTATATTCGCGACGATTATATAAAAATTGCGAACTGTTATCAGGTTGCTTGGTTGCCGTACGGTCCCGATCCAGCGACGCTGCACCAGAGGACTATTTTCGTAGGCTGGGTTAGATATTGCGACATCGTGGAGCCCTACGCACCATCGAGGGTGTTGCGCCAGCTGGGGTACGTGCAGCTCATACCGCCGCCGATGAGTATGCCACATAAGGCGGTCATGCCAACAGACCCATCGTACTATATGGTGCACTATTCTGCGGATGCGGCAGAGCATGCTTGGCGCCAGTTCCCGTACGCGTACATCCTCAACCTGTCGTACATCACCCGGTCGGCCGCAGAGTACCTTGGTGAGTCCGTTGCCGGGTACATGGACTGGTATGAGCGACATTCGCACACCGCGTCTGTTGTCGTCAGTGTCGGGATCCTCTTCGAGCACCATACCCCCGCGCAGCCACTCCGACTACGTACGTAATTGCGATTTGACCTTTTGAAATTTGTATGTTTAATCAATTTTTATATGTATCAATCCCCTGTACAGTGGTACAGCTCGATGTATGCGATTAGCACCGAGATGCTAGGTACGTTGCAGCTCCACGACCAGGAGGAGACGGAGCGCTACAGAGGCAGGCTGGACGACATGAACGAACGCTGGCGCAATGCCCCGTGAGATTGCGTACTATCTTCTTTGTCCATCGTTTGTGTATCGGACCCGATTTTTTTTATTTATATTATTTCTATGTATCGGACACGTACTTTTTTTTTATCTATATTATTTCTATGTATCGGACACGTACTTTTTTTATTTATATTATTTCTATGTATCGGACGCGTATTTTTCTATTGATTACGTTTAATAAGAAATAATATTAGTAATAAAAAATATTAATATTAATAATAAGAAATATAATTTAATAATAAGAAATAATATTAATATAGGAAATAATAACATAAAAAAATATTAATAATAAGAAATAATATTAATAATATAGGAAATAAAAACATAAAAAATATTAATAATAAGAAATAATATTAATAATATAGGAAATAATATTAAACATCAAATAGATAATATTATAAAATAATAACATGTTAAAATAATATTAATAATATAATTTAATAACATCAAAATAAATATGAGTAATAAAAAATAATAACATTTACAAATAATATTAATAATAAGAAATAATATTAATAATATAGGAAATAATAACATAAAAAAAATATTAATAATAAGAAATAATATTATAGGAAATAATATTAAACATCAAATAAATAATAATATTATAAAATAATAACATATTAAAATAATATTAATAATATAATTTAATAACATCAAAATAAATATTAGTAATAAAAAATAATAACATTTACAAATAATATTAATAATACAATTTAATAACATCAAAATAAATAATAATATTATAAAATATTATTAATAATTACAATAAAAAATTCTCGCGCATGAGTTGCACCCAGTGTTCGAATCTGTTCTGATATCTAAGTTCCCAACCAGCAAGTCGACGATCACGATACGTGACCAATACGGATGCAAGGCTGGCATCGGAAAGTCTGGACATAAATTCAGTCTAATATAATGTTGGTAATCGTCTCCAAGGTGCGCTATGACGATCGTTCGATTCGGTCGATCAGCAGCCCGGACGGCACGCAGTGGCAGTATCGTTGTAGAATGCAAGTTGATGGTCGATCCATTGCCGTACCCGTAGAGGACAACTACAGCGTTCCAAATTGTCGCCACAGCCCACAAATCGCACGGTGTCAACATCCAGTGGTTTGCCAAGCAAGGCCCCCCGTCCCAGCGTATACGATCCAACTGCAGATCCAATGAATCGCCGTAATACAATGCCGAGTAACGATCCCAATGGGCCTCGATTTCGTTCGCGACGTTATTCCTTACGGTGACCCATTCGTCCTCGTCATTGTAAATATGAGAGGCGATAGCGCGAAATCCGCAGTTGCCGTCAGCCACCACATCCTTATAACTAATTATATACGGATGGATGACTGATGTTACGTGGTACTGCAAGCGGCTGTAGAAGAAATTGGATTCACCTGTACAAAGCATTTTACCGGTATTAGAAGTGCATAAATATTCGTATGTACTTAGGAGTGAAATATAGTAGTACCTGTCTCCGTAGTAGAAGTACGAGATCGCTTCGCAGACGAAGATGGCGTACGCCCCTGGCTGCTACGATCCGGACTGCTACGACTGGTACTGTTGCGCCCTCCGCTCCGTCCCCACTTGGAATTGCGTACTCCCAAGCACTACGATCACGTTTCGTCGAGTCTCTTTTCTTTGGCCGACCTTTTACAGATGTCTTCACAACAGGCTCATTCCACTCTTGGGCCTCGGGATAGAGATGTTCGTGAACTACTCGATGGAGGCCTCGCATAACGGCGGGATCGCGACCTTCTGCCTCACGCACGAGGTCGTATAAGCGCTCTTGATCAGTAATATCGGGAACTACTCCCTCGCCGATTGTGAGTGTCCTCCAGAAGTCGTGCAAGCATTCTAACGAAACTGGATAGTTGTTGTCCACGCATTGCTGAAGCACGCAAGCACATGGTAGTTGGTGCGTACGTCGTACTACACATCCGCACCTGGAGTAAACCACATTCGACAACTCTTTGGCCCGCCGCAGCTCATTTGCCATAATTCGTATCGCATGGTGTGAAACTCGGTCTGATAATATTAGGAATGGAAATCCTGACATCGGAATCTGTCGTTTCGACCGGGACTCCTCAAGTGTCTGCATGTCAACATTAAAAACTTATTAGATAAGGATATCTGACACGTAATAATAATTAATTTACCTTTCTGATGCGATTCAACTGGTTCGCTATCTGCTCGTGCACCTTCACCCATACGGTGTCAAGAGACCCAGTGGCCGAGTTCAACCATCCTTCAGCTCGCTATGAGCACTCTCCACACGACATGTAGTGGTGTTCCCGAAATGAAGCATATCGTTCGTCCAAGCTCTGGCGAACTTCTCCTTATGCACCAACCACGTCTGCTCAACATAACTAATGATTGCTGAGTCGGCACTCCAACGCACGCGCATGTCATTCACTGCCTTCTCGTATCCGTCAACCGTCGGAGCGTTCACGACTGCTTTCCAGGACTTGTGCGTGAAGTGAGCTGCGGTCTTTTTGCTCTTCCCCGCCAACCAATAAACTTTGTTCTCCACATCTTTATAAATGTGCACAGCAGATGGTGAGAATGGGGAAATACCATATGTACCGGTCGAAGAAGGCCCAACTCACGATCAGTGACAATCGCCGACGGATGGACACCTGGCCCTAGAATATCCCTGATAGACTGCAACATCCACCCGTAACTTCTCTCCGTCTCGTCCTCCATGACGGCAAACCCGCACAGAAAGTTGTGATTACAGGGAGTCATCTCTATAATCTCAACTAGAGGCATCTTATATCTATTGGTCTTGTACGTCGAGTCAATCCCAATAAAATAAGGATATGTCCTCAGCAGTGCGAGTGACTCCGAGTGTGCGAGAAAGACATGTGTAAGCACATTAGACTCGTCGTCTCTCACCGCTTCAACAAAATATCCGGCCTCTGTCGCCTGGTGCATCAACTGGCTCACCACGTCTCGACCCTCAGAATCTTGCTTCTTCAAACGATCTCTGTAATTATATATATGACGGATCGTCGCGTTATCTTCTGCGTGTCGAGTCCTCATCGCTGAGAGGATATGTGCTGGTTTCGCTTGGGCAGCAGTCATTTCCTCCACGACCTTCTTTGCCTGGTGCTTAACCCACTCGTCTGGCGGTGTCCCTCGGGATACTGTATCAAAGGGTGATTGTGTATGGAATTCTCAGGTGCACCCGTACGAATGTACCATTCCCTAGTAGATGGATCCTGCTGGGCTATGTAATACCCGTAAAAATTTAATACGGGATTATTTCAATAATATTCGGAATGTGTGAAGTCGATTTCGAACATACACCGATTTCTTTCCGTGTCGAGCCAAGAATTTACGATTGGACCCGAGGAATTTAAAAGGGGCCGAAAAATGAGAAACTAAAGCTCAAATATAAAAAAAAAATTGAAAGGGAGGACGAAAATAATTGAAGGTGGGTGGGAAGTTTCCTTCATGATGACAAGGAACCCACATGGCATCCTCAATATTCCTCCTCCATGCATGTGAGGGTAGGGTATCTTTGAAATAAACAAGTACCATTCAACAACTAATACACATGGAGGGCAAAATAAATAAATAAGGTGAAAGGAAATAAAGAAGGGAGAGAGGCCGAGAGATAGAGGAAGAAAGGGAGAAAGAAGAAGAAAAAAAAAGAAGAAGAAGAAAGAAAGAAAGGAGAAGGAGGAGGAGGAGAAAATTCTCCGGAAGCTCGGGATCGAAGCTCTCGGGTCGGGATCATACTACACAACCTGTTACATAGCTCTCTACGGATTAAGGTAGGTGAAGATCACCTACACACGTAAACAAGTTTTGAATCCGTGAATTTTTCGTGATTGCATGATCTCTTTCGAACTTATACGTGTTTACGTGCTAAACGTTAATTTCTTGTATGATTTTCGCGATGATGCTTACATGCTAAAATTCGGCCAGCTTAATACCTTAATCTTTATGAAGTTTGGGTCTATGAAACATAAGAATAGAGTTAGAGGACTTGTGATTAAGAGGATAGAACAAAACTTGGGGAGGATTAGTGTTTTCTAGGGTTTTCTTTATCCATTTCGGCCAAGAGGTTCAAAAATTTATATCTCACGATCTAGAATTCGGATTAAAAATCCCTTTGGATAGAATCAAGATTTGCAAGTTATTTATCTATGTTTAAAATTTCAGGTCCATCGGACGTCGTTTACCCTGTGATCATTGAGAGATACTAAACTGTCGCAAAACAGCCGTATAAAATAGTTTTTGTTTTTTTTAATTTGGAGACTAGATTGAAAAGTTTCAAAAATCTGGGGGCTGAGAATGTAAAATCCGAACAAGGGAGATTTTTAAAGAAATATAAAGCTTTTGGGGCAGATTTAAAATTCGGCATAAATGAGTGGGGCCCTTTGTCTAATTTTCAAAAATTAGGGGACTAGATTGAAAAGTTTAAGAATCTAGGGGCTGAGAATGTAAAACTCTGAACGGGGAGATTTTTAAAGAAATATATAGCTTTCGGGGCTAATCTGAAATTTTTAAAGCTTTCGGGGCAGATCTGAAACTTAGTAAAATTTTTGGTCCTAAAAAGTAAATTATGAGATTTTGGGATTTTAAGTGCAAAATTCATAAAGATATTTGTAAATTAGAAATTTAAGTGATATTTTGAAAATTGGACGTTAGAATTTTAAAATTTATTAAATTAGGGACCAATTGTGAAATTAGGGTCTTAAAGTAAAAAGGATTAAATTTTGGGAACTATTAGTGTATTTCGGGAGAGTTTCTGTGGTTAAGGTTTCGGGTCGATTAAATCGAAACGCGGATTTTGGTCTCGAATTATTTGGTGTATGATAGTTTTTTTTAGATTGGGCCGATATGTTGTTGTTTAATATGATGCATTTTATATGTTGCATACTATTTGCACGACATTTGCATACACATGTACGAAAAGAGAGAACTGTGGGGAGTCACGGTAATATTGTATAGTGATGTTCAGTGGGGTAGTTTATGACCGATTGATGGTTGTCGAATGGTATGAGTTGAGGTTAGGACTAAGGCGCACTATATGATTGAGATGTGGGGAGTGGGCCTCCCGAGCTACTGACCCTTGTGGGGAGTGGGGCCTCCCGAGGTACGGACCCCTGCGCGCGTGTTGCCTTTAGTACCTAAGCCTCGGGCCCTGAATGTGATGTGATGATATGAGATATGAGATATGAGATATGAGAAAAGAGTCGAGCGTGTATATTTGTGAGATAAGTCGAGATTGGGATGCGAGAGCATTTGCATTCATGCATATTTTCATCTACTGGGCAAAAGCTCAGGGTTTACGTGTGTAGGTAAGACGGCTGATGGCGGTGACTCCACGGACTTTTGAGGGCGGCGCAGTACATGGGACGCGACCTGTGGAACGAGTTTATGTTTCGTGTTTTTAAATTTGGGCTTGGACTTATTGGGCTTCGGCCAAATGAATCAAAATGTGTTTGTGTTTGGACTTATGGATTTAGACATCGAATGTATTTGTATTATTATATTTTAAAAGTTTTAATTATGGGTTTTCCACTGCTTACGCTGCGAAAATCCGCCGAAATACGTATCTAGGAAGTCGGGTCGTTACAGGCTATGACTACAAACGGGCACCTGCACTTATTAGACTTCGACATCCTCTCCAATTCATCCTCATTGCCTCTATGACGTTCTCCGCGAGAACATCTAATCAATTTTTTTGTTCCTGCCTTCTTGTGCGACGAAATTATCACCTCGAAACCAAGACCTATAGCGACGCCTTTCGCCCAGTTAATGGCTTCCACGTCGGTCGGAAAGCGTCCTCCTTCGCAGAAATGCTCACTGTAGTTTATCCCATCACCCGTGGAATCCTCCGGGACAATCTCCGAGTCTGACAAAAAAAAAATTAACAACCGAAATCGAATTTCGGTCACTATAAGAGGCGACCGAAACGAGATTTCGGACACCTCATTCGTAGCCGAAATCGGATCTCGGCCGCGACAGTCATAGCCGAATCCAGATTTCGGCTACGACAGTCGTGGCCGAACTGGAATTTCGGTCGCCCTCTTGAGCGACCGAAATTGATTTTCGGTCATCACAAGGGTTGACCAAAATTGTTGTTCGGTCACCCCTTGTGTTGACCGAAATTATGTTTCGGTCGGGCCGAAATTTTCGCTCGAATCCGACCGTTTTTCGAGAATTCACGTCTATAAAAACGAAATTTACGAGAATTTGCTTACCATCCGTGCCAATAGCCGCTTTTTTTTTACTTTTCCATTTCCCAAATAGACGATTCATTGCGATTTGAACGTTTTTTTTGTTTTGTTTGAGTCTGATTTGAATGTTTAATTGCTATATGAAAATTGTTGTCTGGAAAAGGACTTTAAATAAAAAATTTAATTCAAAAGGGCAATTTTGTCTTTTTTCAGCACTTTAGGGGGCGGTGACTACGAAAAAGGGGGCGGTGAATAGCAATTCAGTTAGTTTTTAATACCGTTGCGAAGGAAAAACAAAAAAAATTAGTACGTCGAGGGACTATGCACTACGCCTCGAGTATCGTGCTATATCGTTGCCCCGTCCTCTTCGACGAAATTCGTAAAGTATCTCTTTATTTTTCACAGCGAAATTCCTAAACTACTAAACATATGCCGGATAACAATCACGTGGAACAGATGATCATCGTTTGGATGGTTTTCTTTAAATTTATTAATTAAATATATTATTAAATTAAATTCAGACAAAATCTCATTCCAATTTATTGTTTTTATCCCGAGCTCTTTACAAAAAAAGCTAAGATTTTCCAATGTAATATGGTCTTAACTAATTTTCAACAACTAAAAACAAGCATCTCTCTCTTCCCAAATATCGTGATAGAGAGAAGATAGAAAAACCCTAAATGCCTAACCCTTCCCCCAGCCCCAACCACCACACACACAAGCCGCCACCCCCAACCAACCCCTCCTCTCCAACAGCCAACCTAACCCTTCATCCTTACCTCGTCCCCCACCTTCATTAGTGGAGGTCCGGGAGCTCTTTCTTTTCATTTTTTTTCGTTTTTCCTTGTTTTTATTAAAAGAAAAAAAAATTGATTCACTCCATCGGCGCCTGGAAGCCGCCTAGCCGTCGCCGCCTAACGCCAGCCGCTCGCCCGCCGTCCATCCGTAGCCAGCCGCATGCCCTTCGCTTGCCCATTGCCCGCCCGTCGTCTGCCGCCCACCCGTCGCCAGATGTCGCTGCCAAGGGCAGCCGCCCGCCGTCTTCCCTCGTCATCCGCTCGTCGCTTTACCCCCGTTGTGGGAGCTCGTCTCTCCCGACCCGTCCATAGCGGAGCCCTCAATCCGATGAAGATAAAACCCTGACGTCGAAGGCCAAGTGAAAGTGGAGAGTATCGTAGATTTAACTTAATCGCTTTCTGTTATAGGTTCTTTAGTTCTTAGTCGTAGATAATGACTTTTGTTTTCTGTCGGTTGTTTTGTCCCTTGTGGACCATTTTCTCCCAATGTGGAGTGGTGTTTGCTTGTGGGATTGTGTGGTGCTCCTACGTGAGCCTTTGTTCTCCCGGTTGATGATGTACCGGTGAGACCCCTTGGGCTATTTAGCCCTGTATCTTTGTTATTAATGCAAGCTATCGTTTCGGAAAAACAAATTGGTCTTAACTAGGGTTGGGGTCAAGTATATCCGGACCTGTCAGGACGGCCCGCACCTAATGAAGCGGGTTTTTTTAATTATTTGAATATTGGGGCTGATTATGGTTTAAAGACTGAACCTGGCCGGGTTCGGGGCGGGTCTAAGGTCTTGCTAACCTAGACCCGAAACCCGCCCCGAATTTATATACAAATTTATTATTATTTATATTTGGTTATAAATATATAGAAGTGTTAATGTTTATACAAAGGGTTATGTGGCCTAATGATTAAATTGGAGGTATACACACTTAGAGGTTGGAGATTCAATCCCTAACAAGCTCCAATATTCAATATCTTTATTTCCATTTAATAAAAATTAAGAAATTAAACTTTTTTTAAAAAAGAAAAAGAAAAAGTAAGGTTTACGCAAACTCGATTCACCTGGGTTCGGGGCGGGTCTAGTTCTTTGGCGGGTACCGAGTCCATCACAAATTCATCATGGCAGTTCCCAAGTCCCGCCAAACCCGCTTCAGACCCGTCCCGTTGCCATTCCTAGTCTTAACCTCTTAACAGTACAAACCTAGAAATATTAACTTTTCTTATTATTGAATGGTAGCTGGGTCATGCTACTTAGAGGCTGAAGGGCCTATTGAGTGAAAATACCCCCGTGTTGCAAAAAATAAAAAATAAAAATCACTAAGTCATAAATATGCTCAAGAACAGGATCATAACATTTTCGGATAGAAGTAATAATTGAGAAATCTTAATTGTTGAGTGTGTGGACCTCCATTGAGACGAAACACATTACCAAAAAGAATTAGTTCAGTCCGGAGTCGAGGTAGGCACGCCACAATGAGGCATGAAACCAATGTAATCAACGTAGCCAACAATGAGGTTCCGATTAGCATTTGGACAATCCCAGGAACTGATGCACTTAGCATGAGAAGTATGTCAATCAGATCAACTTAGATAGATTAATTTGTTAGAAAATATTGGAAGTATTTGATAGCCAGTGAGAATGGAGATTGATTCCCACGACCACCCCAAAAACCTTGAGGGAAACCTGATCAGTTAACCCAATACCCCATTTGAAGATTGTTAACCTCGGGATTTACGGTCAACTGTAAAATAATACTAACGGCAAAATAACCTGCGAGTCAAAGAGCAGGAACAGAAGAACCACGGTGGGGTCGAAGAAAGAGGAGACATACCCCTCGGGAAGGAAGATGATGGAGGCCCGAGCGGGTCGGTCGGGATGTGAAGAGGTCTGGCCGAGGTGATTGTCCGAGAAATACGAGGTGAGATCTGGGTAGGTCGATCCAAGAGTAGAAGATGATCCAGCTGAGACAGTCAAAACCCGAGAAAGGGCGAGCTGCCCGAGTGGATCAACCCGAGGTAGCTGAGAAGATGAGGCCAGACGAGGCCGAGTTCCCCGAAAGAAGAGCCAAAGCTCGAACTGGGCTTTTCCATAACAAGAGGAAGAAGTCAGGAGAGAACAAGAGAAAAGAAAGGAAAATGAGACGTGGGGTGAGTGGGAAGACCACGTCCCTACACGAAGTCCGCGAAAAGGGCGAGATGGAGTGAAGACCAGGGTATGGCAAAACGAAAAGAACCTAGTATAAAAGGTAACGGTTGGGTTATTTCCCAGGTACGCACACTTAAAACGAAAACTACTTTACTAGCCTAGCACATGTTTTCACCCTTTTCTGAGAAAGAAACTGACTTAAGCATCGGAGAGGCATCGCTGGCAACCACTTCTGCCCCCTCTAACTTGTTTTCGTCGGTCTTTGAGTGTTAGGTTCGAACATTAGCAGCTGTTGGTTCAAGAAGTCGCGCCCACGTTCGTCGTCATCCAAGGTCGTTTTTCGCGGAACACATGGCAACGTCTGTGGGAAGACATATTCTCAGAAACAAAACATGGTGGATTTCGCAAACATGGTGGATTTCGCAAACAAAACATGGAAGTGCCCTTGGCCACCCTAGATCTGTTAATTGGAGCCTTCCATAACGGGCTGAAGGAAGGGGATCTCTTCAGGTCGCTAATGAAAATACCCGACCACGGTAGAAGAACTGATAGTCCGGGTCGAGAAGTACATGAGAGTGGAAGAGGCACATGGCTTTAAGAAGGGGAACAAAAAATGAGCAATAGGAACGGTGGACATAGCCCGAGAGCCGATTCACCCCTGAGTGTTAAGGAAGAAAATCCCCAAAGAGAAGCCCCGAAGAATCCCCGACCTCGTAATATTCGATGGAGAAATATGCGGGGGATGGTATTTCCTAAAAAGACCTTTGGGAAGCAGAAATGGACCTAGAAACCCCATCTCGAGGAAGTACTGTGAGTTCCACCGCGAGTATGGTCACACCACTGAACAATGTTATCACTTGAATGATGAGCTCGAGAGACTGGTGGAGTCCAACCCCGAGGCCCGAGCGGAGTTGGTGGACGAGGAAGGGGAAAACGCCACACGAAAGTATCCTAAGAGAGAGTTTGAACAAAGGATGGGAAGGAGGCATCCCTACAAGAACGATAGACATCCGGAAAGATATCGACGATCCCCTGAATGAAGACCGGCTGAGCCTCGAGCGGAAGCCAAGACCGATCGTGGAAGAGATAATCGACGTACCCCTGAGCGCGCCCGAGTGCCCAAAAAAACTTACATACCCCGCGAAGAATTAACACGATATCAGGCGAACCTGCGATCGGGGATTCAACCAGAGCCAAGAATGCTGAAGTAAGAAAACTAGAAAATTGGGAGATATCATTTGGGAAAAGGCGCTCAGAGCCAACCATATCGTTCGGACCCAAGGATTTCCATGGGGGGATGATACCCATGAAGATGCCCTCGTTGTCCGAGCGGAAATAGCCAACCACAACGTTGGGAGCGTGTTCGTTGACAATGGAAGTTCGGTGAACATCATATTCAAGGAGACGATGAATCAGATGGAGCTAGGGAATATCAGATGGATTCGGTGGAAACAGCTTTGTTTGGGTTCACAGGACATACGATCGAGGCTGTGGGGTTGATATGTTTACCCTTGACCTTAGGGTCAGGAGATATGAAGAAAACGAGGATCACTTCTTTCTTGGTAATCGATATGTCCTCGTCCTACAATGTCATACTCGACCGGGCAGCACTAAGCTCATTCGCGGCCATTGCCTCGGCACTACATCAGAAGATGAAATTTTCAGTAGGAAACCAAGTGAGAGAGGTACTCGGGGACCGAAAGGTGGCGCACAAATGCTACTAAGTAAGAATCAAACTGAAATCCTTGAAGAGCCTCGCGACAGTCACCCTCGAAACCGTGAAGCTTTCAACTCCATACACACCATTCAAGGGTTAGCGGCCGAGGAAAAGATGGAGGAGGTCATGATCCGACCCTCTTCGGGGACAGTCAAATAGCGAGAGATTTACCTCCGAGTTGAAATCAGACCTCATCAAACAGCTGAAAAGAAACGAGGATGTTTTCGCATGGTCTGCGAATGAGTTAACGGTGAGACTTTATGGAGCATCGACTGAACATCTCTCATATGTCTGGCCCGTTTTTCAAAAGAAGAGACACCTGGGAGCCCAGAAGGATGCGATAGTGAAGGAACAGGTCGGGGAACTTCTTAAGGCAGGCTACATTCGAGAGATTGAATAATCAAGCAGGCTGTCGAACGTAGTCCTGGTCCCCAAGTCCGTGGGGAAGTGGCGAATGTTGTGGATTTTAGGGATCTAAACAAGGCATGCCCGAAGGACTAATACCCCCTACCACGGATTAATCAACTAGTGGATTCCACTATCGAGCACAACTGGCTGTGCAAATGCCTTCCAAGGTTATCATCAGATCGGACTGGCCGAAGAAGATCACTCCAAAGTCAGCTTCATCACCTCAGAGGGGACCTTTTGTTATATGGTCATGCCGTTTGGGTTGAAGAATGCTTGAGCCACATATCAAAGGCTGATGGATCGAGTGGTTGTAGTCCCAAATCGGGCGAAACGTGGAGGTATACATGGATGACATTGTAATCAAATCTAAGCACAGAGCAGCTTCTCACGAGATATTCGGGAAACATTTTTCACGGCCAGGAGATACGGGTTGAAATTGAATCCTGCCAAATGCACGTTTGGGGTACGCTCGGAGAAGTTCCTTGGACACATGGTGACACGATATGGTATCGAGGCCAACCCAGATGAGGTGAAAGCTATGCTGACATGACATCACCGAAGACTCTCAACGATGTTCAACGATTGACGGGAAGGATCACAGCGTCGTCTCGATTCTTCTCGCGATCGGCCGAACGAAGCATGCCATTTTTTCAAAGTGTTACGAAAGGTGAAGGATTTTGAGTGGACTCCCGAGTGCGAAAAGGCCTTCCAGGATCTAAAAGAATACCTGAAGGAACTGCGGTGCTGAATAAGCCAAAACCCGCAGAAGAACTAATAGTTTATCTCTCTACCACCCCTCGGGCAATCAGCTCGGTCTTGGTCAGGGAGAAAGACAAGGTACAGAAACCAGTCTACTTCGTGAGCCATATCCTCAAAGGAGCAGACACCCGATATTCTTCTCAAGAGAAGTTATTTCTGGCTCTGGTGATAACGGCGCGGAAGCACTTCCTATCACAACCGATTGTGGTGCTGACCAATAGTCCATTGGGAGTAATTATGACCCGACCGGATGTGTCCGGAAGATCGATAAAATGGGAAGCCGAGTTGGGGGAGTATGACATTCAGTTTCAGCCTCGGGTCGCCATCAAAGCCCAAGCCTTATTGGGTTTCATCGCCGAGATGATGGAAAGGACCTGCGAAAATATAGAGGATCTACGTGGACGGGTATTCTTGCCAATATGGAAATGGCGTCGGGCTTGTGATTATCTCGCCCTGGGGGGGCAAAGCCAGCTTAGGAAAAAGACTGGACTTTCGAGCATCCAACAACGAGGCCGAGTATGAAGCGCTATTGCTCAGGATGAGGACAACCATAAGGATGGGTTTAACTAGAGTAACCTTACATTCTAACTTGCAGCTGGTAGTTCAACAAACAGAAGGAAATTTCGCCATCAAATAAGACAAGCTGGCACAATATGCCAAGACTTTTGAGAAATTGAAAGAAAAGTTCGAAGAGTTCAAGCTAATACTCATCAACAGAAAGGAGAATGAGAAAGCGGACCGGATCGCCAAATGGGCTAGCACACTAAATCCTCCCGGGGAAGGGATCAAGATAGAGAGGGCTCCCCAGATTCATCAGATAGAACGAGCGGAAAGGCAGGAACCCGAGGACTGGCGTATGACATCTATCGATATCTCGAGGAGCATACTCTCCCCGATGATAAATCCCGAGCCCGAGTAGTTCAGAAGAGATCCTGCCGCTTCGCGATTATCGACAGGATATTGTTCAAAAGGTCCTACGCGGGCCCATTGTTGAGGAGTTTCTCCAAGAACGACTCAGGGGAAGCCTTGGTGGATATACGCGAAGGAAGTTGCAGAAGTCACATTAAAGGAATGGCGTTGGCGCGCAAAGTAATGCTGGCCGGTTTCTTTTGGCCAATTATGAAGGCAGACTCGATCAGAATGGTACGAGGCTGTCACCGATGTCAGAAACACGCGAACTAACAAAGCGCTCCCGCGGAGATGATGAAAGCAGTCGTGTCGGCCTGTCCATTCGATCAATGGGGTCTAGACATTGTCGGGCCCATTAGAGGAAAATGCCTCACAAAAGAAGTTCCTCCTGGTGGCGGTCGATTACTTCTCTAAATGTGAGAAGCTGAAGCGCTGGTTCGTATCACCGAAGTGCCGGTAATCTCCTTCTTATGGAAAATATATAGTGCAGATTCGGTATCCCGAGGAGACTAGTGAGTGACAATGGGATGCAGTTCAATGGATGCAAGTTAAAAGAATGGTGCAGCGGCTACGGAATCGAGCAAGTATTTACTTCGGTGGCTTATCCGTAAAGTAATGGCCAAGTGGAAGTTACGAATCAGACCATCGTTAAAGCGCTCAAGGTTAGATTAGATGGATTAAAAAGAGCTTGGCTCAATGAGTTGCAAAGCGTGCCCTGGTCTTATCGAACCACGCCTCGGGTGGGGACGAAGGAGACACCGTTCAGCCTGGTGTATGGAAGCGAAGCAGGTTTGCCAGTGGAAATAGGGCAAGAAAGCGCTCGGGTGACGGGATACTCGGAAGAAAATGATCAACTTCACACGGATGAACTCGACTTAATCGAGGAAGGAACGGAAATGGCCGCGCTCAGCCTACCAAACGAAGATGACCCGAGCCTATAACCGAAAGGTATCTCTGAGGATGTTCGAGGAAGGAGAGCTAGTCATGAAAGAGATACAGCAGAAGCGAGAAAGAGGGGTTGGACCCAATGTACGAAGGAAATTATAAGGTGATCAGGAAGACCGGAGAGGCTGCCTACTATCTGGAGGATATGGAGGGGTAGAAGCTAGAGAGACCGCATAACGCTCGGCACCTGAGGAAATTCTACCCTTGAGGGACCGAGCCCTCATCTTGTTTTCTAATACCATACTTTGTTTGCTTAGTTGAGTAGTTCGCGTGATTCGTTTGGTTGTTTTTATTCTCGAACATACTTTCGAATAAAGTTGTTTATTTTCGTAAAACGTGATGCATGACAATACATTGGGAGAAACAAGGATAACGAATTATGCCACCGAGAAAAAGGCCCGAACAAGACCATGAGAGAAACAAGGAAAATAATTTGCGCCTTCGAGAAAAAGGCCCGGACAAGATCATGAGAGAAACAAGGAAAATAATTTAAGCCCTCGAGAAAGGGGCCGGACAAGACCTTGGGAGAAACAAGGAAAATGAACTTGCCTTCGAGAAAAAGGCTCGGACAAGACCTTGTGAGAAACATGTAATCGAACTATGCCTTCGAGAAAAAGGACCGGACAAGACCTTGAGAGAAACAAGGAAAATAATTTAAGCCCTCGAGAAAGGGGCCCGGACAAGATCTTGAGAGAAACAAGGAAAATAATTTAAGTCCTAGAGAAAGGGGGCCCGGACAAGACCTTGAGAGAAACAAGTAAGATAATTTAGGCCCTCGGGAAAGGGGCCCGGACAAGACCTGGGAAGAAACAAGGAAATGACTCACTTAAAAGAATGAGATCAACGTCGATCCTCGAGAACGAAACGGAGATTGTAGCCGTGAACGTCGGGAAGCGAAGGCAACGAATAAACGATAAATAAAAATCTTTTGACCGATAACATCACTAAAATAAAAAGAACAAATGTGATAATACGAACGGATGTCGAGAAATCGAAATAAAAGGCTTAGTGTATGCTGCCCCGAGCGTAGGGAGTGCCCGGATGCCTCACTCCCAAGGAGATAAAGACTCCTATACCCCCGGAGGCCTTCGTTCACCTCAATTCTGCAATCCCGCTCAAGCAAGGAGAGAAAGCGGGCCGTGTACATCTGGAAAACCTTGCTCGGGCCGGTGCTCAGGATTCGGCCAATAGCTCCTTTAGCCTAGCAATTTCCCGGTCTCTCTCTCCCAAGAAAGCTGTCAATCGAGTACACGCATCTTTATAATACCGAATTAAGCTGCGCTGATGAAAGTAGCGCCGAAGCCCCTCACAGGAAAGCAAATAAGACTGAAGGGGATATGAGATACAAGAAAAGAAAAAGAAAGAATGCAAAGCAAGAGTCAGAGTGACCCACCTGACCCTGGGATCATGCCCACCAATCCCAGAAATCAGAATCAGAAAATTTCGCCAGACGCCGCTTCTCGCTGGGAGCCAAGAAGCCCTCCATGAACTAACGAGACGAAGCACCCTCGGGCTCTAGCAAGAATTTATGATGCGATTGCTTCACCCCCGATGAAAATATCCCTCGAGAAGAGGGACGGGTGAGAGGGCGCCCTCGTCAGAAGGAAAATGCACATTTGAAGTAAAACATGTCGCCTCCTCCCATACGCCCCAAAGTGGGCGGGCCGGGATCTTCCCTACGAGTTTGATTCTGAGCTTGAGGGCGAGAATTCGCCCCGTGTTGAAGATTAGATTTCCTTGTATCCATCGGCAAACAACTTTTCAGTGAATAGAGGAAATAAGGGTGGAGACTAGAGGAAATAAGGGTGCCAAACCCGCTTTCCCAGTTGCCATTCCTAGTCTTAACCTCTTAACAATACAAAATTAGAGATATTAACTTTTATTGTTATTGGGTGGTGTAGTTGGGTCATGCTACTTACATGCTGAAGTATGTGGCCTATTGAGTGAAAATACCCTCCGTATTGCAAAAACTAAACATAAAAATCACTAAGTCATAAATATGCTCAAGAACAGGACCATGACATTTTTGGATAGAAGTAACAATTGAGAAATCTTAATTGTTGAGTGTGTAGACCTCCATTGAGACGAAACACATTACCAAAAAGAATTAGTTCAGTCGGGAGTCGAGGTAGGCATGCGATTATGAGGCATGAAACCAATGTAATCAACATAGCCAACAATGAGGTTCGGATTAGCATTTGGACAATCCCAGGAACTGATGCACTTAGCATGAGAACTATGTCAATCAGATCAAACACACTTAGACAGACTAATGAGTTAGAAAATATTGATTTGATAGCCAGTGAATGGAGATTGGTTCCCACCGACCACCCAAAAACCTTGAGTGACAACCTAATCAGGTAAGCCAATACCTCAGTTAAGCCAACACCTCATTTTAATGATTTGCCTAATATATAATTAATGTTTTGCATGGCACCACCTAAATTTTATGACTAAAATCATTAAGTTCAACTTTATGTTAATTTACGTATATAAAGTAAACAATAGTTTTAGAGAATACATGCACAGGGTGCTTGTTTATGGAGATCCAACACCACGGTGATACACATATCACCGTAATGTGAATATCACTGCGATGTAGATCAGGTGATATATCACTATCATGCTTGTTTTTGGATGATATTCCATTTTGCATATCATGTGATATTGGAATATTGTGTTTGCCTAATCACAGTGATGTCTGGGTTGATATTGCGTAAATGTCATATTTACGAAAATTATATAGATTATATATATATATATATATATATATATATATATTGAGAAGATATTTACATAATAATGATTACTATTTTAATATTGAGTTTAATTTTTTAAGAATTAATAATGCAAGTTTTTGTATAGTTATTCAATATAATTATTATTTATTATTAAATATATTATTTTAAGATTTAAATACTTTAATTATATAATTACAATATGAATACTGATATATTAGGTATAAATGTTTAACTAAGGGGTAATGTTTTCTAAATAAAATTTGAAACATTACCCCATCATCATGATGTAAGATCACCGAGCTTTCTCAGGGTGATCTAAAAGTTAAAATATCAGTCCATTTTCATCATCTAGTTATCCATTATTACAGTGATTATTCATCACCTAAGCTAAACAAGTAATGATAAGGCGCAAAGGCGGAAGATTAAGTGATATTTTGAAGGATGATCCAAAACATACACCCCTTAGAATATATTTTGAAAATAAGATTAAAATGGTAGTTATTATTGTCGCATACTCGCATCAAATTAATTTGAGCATATCTAAATTGCTTGTCCTAATTATATAGTTCATATATAAATTAATAAAAAAAATTACTCTATCTTAAGACAATTCCAATTTCTGAATTAAATCACAGTGGCGACGCGTCTATACTTCTGTCCGACGGCGACGACGGTGCCAAAAAAGCGTTGACATTCATACATATTAATCTTCTACGTCTTCTCACGGAGTATGTTCGCCGGATCTCTCATTTTTCTCTCCTGGTAAAGTTTCACACTGCATCGTGTTTCGTTTTTTTCCCGTTTCTCTTTTTTCTGTGGATCACGGAATGTGATTTCATTTGCATACTTTACCAAGGGAAACCTTTTTTTTTCCTTTTTGCAATAGGTGTCATATAGGGTTCTTGATCTAGTCTATATCCAATCAAACTTCTGAGCTATTTGTGTTGAATTTAATTTTCTGTTTTGGCATGATTATTCTGGGTTGCCTGTAAGAATTGCGGGTTTTTTCTCAGGTGTCTAGCTAACTTTTCTTTTGCTGTTCTTAGCTTCTAAGTTCGATTGTCTTTGTGAGGGGATGTTTTCAAGAAAAAACTAGATTTTTATAATGCACAGCCTCTGCTCTTTTGTTTGCCCAGGTTTAATTTTGCCATCATCGCCAGTTCTTTGTGCTAAAGACGTGGTCTTACATCGCTGAAACTGGTGAATCAAAGGAGGATTTGCTGTAATTTGTGATTTCCTAACACCCTTCGTCAGGTTCAACATTGGAATAATCAACTACTTCGATTAGATAGTTGGTACTCTGCTGAAGAAAATGAATACTAGGAAAAATGTGGGGCGGGCCTCACCTTTTCTGTTGATATTACTGGCTTTTGGTTTCTTTATCGCAACATATAATTTGCTGACACTAGTGATGCACAAGGCAAGTAAAAGTGCATCTGAGGAGTTGGAAGATCCAATTGTTAGAAAGCCAGTTAAGTTGGAACAGGGAAATCGTGCTAAATTCCATGTTGCCTTAACGGCGACTGATGCACCTTACAGTAAATGGCAGTGTCGGGTTATGTACTATTGGTACAAGAAAATGAAAGATGTGCCCGGATCAGGCATGGGAGGTTTTACGAGGGTTTTACATTCTGGGAATCCTGATAATTTGATGGATGAGATCCCTACGTTTATTGTTGATCCTTTGCCCGAAGGGCTTGATCGGGTGAGCATTGATCTTGGGCCATTTTAAGTTTTCGTTATGTTTTATGTGGATTCTTCAAATGCCATTTGAAGTATTTGCTCTAAAATTTGATTGTGACGGTGCTTTTCTATTTTGATTTGTTATTATTCTAAAAGGTATTGCTACGCTAGGTCAGACAATTTTTGTTTTTGGGCCTATATATTGTATTTGTGGCGATAGGTACCACACCTAGTTAAGTAGACCAACTTTCTCCAGAGGTTGCTCGTAAAATTCTATATCATTTCCCACATACTAGTAACGTTGCAATTTCATGAATTCTATGCTCTATTGGCGTGACGCCTTTTTCCTGTCTAGTAGTTGTTGTGCTCAGAACACTTATATACAAAGTTGCAGAATTTTAAATTTGGGCCTCTAACTGAAATTTAAAGCTATTTGTGAAGGTAGCAGAAGAAGTAAGGATACTTATTGTATGGGTACAAAGGAAATCTTCACTTTGCTCTTTTAAAATGATATTCCATGGTCCATATACTGCTCGTTTTTTTCCACTATTGCCGATTGTGATCTGTTTTTTCAACAGTCTTATATATGTCCCGGTTCTAATCATTAATCTTGATTTTATAACCGCATATGCATATGTGTGGGCAATTGATAAAATTTCTGTTGTATCATGAATATCAATCAAAGAAGCTTAATGTTATTAACCACGGAAAAGATGTTCTTTTATGGTGAGGTGTATGTTTGCACAGCAAATTAAGTATTGAGCTTTTGTAATGTATAGTGGCCAGGCACAAATGATATTATTTACTGCACTTTTTTTATGTGTTATTGACTAATTAAAATTTTTATTCACTTGCGGATTGTCTCTGTCCTTTGGTGTCTAGGGTTATGTTGTCCTAAACAGACCTTGGGCATTTGTACAGTGGATTGAGAAGGCCCCGATCGAGGAAGAGTATGTTTCTCTTAGCTTCATAATATTGTTTGTCTAATCTATGGAAATATGAACTTAATTATCCTTTTACTGTCTTTTCAGATATATTCTAATGGCAGAGCCTGATCACATAATTGTCAATCCATTGCCGAACTTAGCTCATGGAGATCATCCCGCTGCATTTCCCTTCTTCTACATAAAACCAACCGAGCATGAAAAGATTGTAAGAAAATATTACCCCGAAGATAAAGGCCCTGTTTCCAACATTGATCCAATTGGAAATTCTCCAGTTATCATAAAAAAGGTATGATCTTTATTTATTTGTTTTTCCTTTTTCTTCTTTAGATTAGATGATTATTTAGTTCTAACTATTAAATCCTTTTATATATTATTTGTTTAACTTCTGAAGCCTCCCTTGTAAAGAGTTGGACTTGAAATGCGAGAACTTAGTAATTGATCTCTAACTGCATTCACTTTATAATATTGACAATCATCCCCTGAAATTATGAAGAAAAATGGGAAAACTGTAGGGAGGAAAAATGAATTACACTTTCTTATTGCTGCAGTCGATTCTGGAGAAGATTGCTCCTACATGGATGAACGTATCCTTGCAAATGAAAGATGATCCCGAAACAGATAAGGCTTTTGGATGGGTTCTTGAAATGTAAGTGTGTGACTCAAACAGAGTATCTCTTCGATAGGTAAAAAATATCAACAAAAAAAGAAGTGATATTGATTTGGATTTTATATGTGATTCTTCTGTACGATAGGTATGGGTATGCAGTTGCCTCTGCTTTGCATGGAGTACGGCATATTCTCCGTAAAGACTTTATGATACAGGTCGACATCCAGCGAAGTTCCTTAAGCTTACGATATTCTTGCTATTTAATATGCATTAGAACTGTTAATTATTAATTTAGTTATGATTTTCTTTTAGCCCCCCTGGGACAAGGAAGTTGGCAAGAGCTTCATCATTCATTACACGTATGGATGTGATTATAACATGAAGGTATGCTGATTCTTGTAACTTATGTACACGGTAACAAAATCAGAAACTTTGGAATCGAAATGCATTTTTCCCGCTAAAATGATTGCTTTCTAAATAAAACATGAATAGGGAGAATTAACCTATGGAAAGATTGGAGAGTGGAGATTTGATAAGAGATCCCATCTTCGCGGTCCTCCCCCGAAAAATCTCACGTTACCTCCACCCGGCGTTCCTGAAAGTGTGGTATGTTTAATCTTTACTATTCTTTTTGAACAATTGTTTCGAAAAAATTATTAAATTTTTCCATGTTTATTTTATTTCGTATTTGGGAGAGGTGTAATAAAATGAAACCCTTTTAAGATTATGGGAACCATGTGCTACAGGTGACACTTGTGAAAGCTGTGAACGAGGCATCGGCAAATATACCTAACTGGGAAGCATCGTAGGCTCAGATGTTCATCGTCGGAGATTGAAAAATACAATGTACGATGTCTCTTTTCTCTCTCTCTCTCTCTCTCTCTCTCTCTCTCTCTCTCTCTCTCTCTCTCTCTCTCTCTTTTGTTCGAACAAAAAATCCGAGTTCCATTTTCGTTTTGGCAGCATACAAATACTATCTATACATCTTAACAGCACTGTGCTATAGAAAAGAAAAAGAAAAGAATCTGATGCGCGGCCTTCTTTGTTTTAGGAGTAAATCCCCCCTTGAGGTTCTAACTAACATCGTACACTTCTTCAGTTCAACTTCAAACTGCATCTATCTTAGTTCGTTGAGATAAAGATCTCATCCTTTTGCTTTTACATATTGTTTCTCATCGATCACCATTGTTACATCACCAGATTTTTAGTAGCACTTCGCAAGTATTTATTCCCTCTTCTTTCGCATATATTCCATTCCTTAATAATCCATGTTGGTTCGGAAATAATAATTCAATTCGTTCCGTATGTACCTATCCTTAATAAGTAAACCGTCGGTAATGTCAGTATAATTTGGTATATTTGCGGATAAACGTTGGCAATCTTCTAAAATGCAACCTTTGATGCACCACAATTTGAAGATGAGAAAGCTACACGTTATATCACAAATATTTACATTGATTGATGAATTAGCATACTTACCATAAACTTAACGCCACTCTTACCAAAGGACTATTATTAGTAAGTTTTCACAGCATAGCATAATGCATAAATATCTGCCACAAACAGTTGAAGTCAAGACTTCGTCAGGCTCCACCCATTGAATCTCACTTGACTCAGCCATCCAAAAGGATTTGAAGGAAATGGCAAAAATATTCCCAACTTCCCAGATTGCAACTTCACAAGATTCTCTCTATAGGGCATCAGCACATTTCTAAGACCTGCACTTTCAACACACCCACACCGCAGCTCCATTTTCAATTTAAGGCGAAAAAAGAACGAGGTTCTTAATTAAGCTAAGGAGAGTGAACTTTTTACCTGAAATGCACATCGTTTTGTAAAGGTTAGCTACCGTTGGGTCTCCTTTGATGGTCATGTTCGGTCTCTCCAAGCACTCCAGGAATGCCATGTCAGCCTTCAAGAGCTCGGCTTGGTCGTAGGTATCATAACCGATGTCATGACAATAGCAGCAGAAATCTAACCAATCGATAGGGCGCTTGTCCCAAATCGGAGATCCTTTGTCTCTACCACTCGACCAATTAGGACCGCAATAGTGCCCGTATCGCGGGAACAGTTGAGACAGGAACCCTCTTGGACCCGTGTGCCAAGGTACTTTGGAAACGTATGGTCTGAAGCGTATGCTTGTGTACTTTTGTGTTGTAGATTCGACGATTCGCTGAGGGTTTGATTCCTTGCTTAGTTCCTTGTTGAGTGTTGTTGCTGGGAGGTGAAGTTTTTCTCTTACTCTGGCAGCCCAAGGGATGATCAGAGACCATTCCCATAGTTTGGTACTTGAATTAGGTTTCGTTTCGGTAGGAGTCTCCAAGAAATTGTTCGGTGATGGCTTATCTTTATTTTGATGAAACCCGAACCTTGGAATATATCTATGTAGCTGAAGATCCATTTCTGAAAGAGATCGACGGCACAGTTAAAATAGCTATGATGCAATCTCAGAATCCCTGTAAGCCAAGTACTTTGTTAAATTGATCAATAAAATCATAAAATTGCACTTGCATTGCACAGGTCAAGCAATTGAGCTCACACAGACAAGAATCGCAGTGCATCAAGAAGAACAAATGATATCCGTAGAACCAAAAAAGTTGGATCAAAGGTCACAACTTAGAAGATTTAGGATAAGTGAATTGTCAAGGCAAGAACGAAACAGTATTCATCAGCAAGGTAAACAACCAAAAATTGAAGAAAAGTTAGACAACCAAAGGAGGTTTGGTTCTCCACTTTAAGAGATTCCAAAACCAGGGTATGTTCGGTCATGCACATCTGAAAACAATACTTTTTGACATTCGAATTTTGTTCCTTGAAAATTCATCTTTTTCCAGATGGAAAAACTAGTTGTTTGAACTTGATATCCAGAAAAACTATGGCATGGCAAAAAGGGCAGCCAACCTGAATAATCTCCCAACCGAGACATACCCAAACCAAACATCCTTCTTGAATTAATTCGATTATCACGAAGTAGAACGTTAATTCACACACTTTACAAAAAGCACAAAGCAGTAAGAATTTTTTCCCTTGTAGGGTTAAACCTCAAGCGACAAGCATTAACCCCCAAAATCCCCAATTTCTTAAATTCTTGTAATTCACCTTGAAATGAAAAACAATAATATGTAACAAAGTGAAGCCAGCGATTCATAATACCCAAGATAATCAGAATTCAAACAAGCTGCTTCAAAAGGAAACATGTCAGGATACTAATCGAACCGAATTATGGAACTCAACTACAGAGATCTTAGCAATCACGAAGGAAGATCAGAAGCATAAGTCAGATAATAACAGTAGCAACAATAATCTTATCCTACACGAAAATGAGCTCCAAAAGTCAAAACTGAAACTACCTAATTAAGCTTCGGCAGCAGCTGCAGCTAGGAAATCTTCTACGCAAATCTCTCTCAAGGGTATATCACATGAGATAGAGAGAGAGGGTATGTTCTAGGTACAATCATGAACGCTCTGTCCTCACGACGAATATCAACACGACGACGGGTAAATTCTGAAGCGGATTATGTACACGTGGAACCCCAGGTCTCAATTAATTTTATTTTTTCTTTCTTTTGTCTTTAACGCAACTCAATCTGACTGTATACATCGGACCCTGAAATCGACTTTTCGAATGGAACCGAAAATTTTAGTGGTTTAAGGTTTAGTGAACCGGTATCAAAGTAAAACCGGTATCTTAATAAATATTTAATTTTATAAATGAATCAATCGAATAAGATAGAAAATATAATATGTATTGTGAACTTTTTTCAAATTATAATTTTATAAAATTAAAGGATAAAAATGAATAAAGTAAATTGCGTTCCTTAAAAATTATTTGTGTATGTTGTAAAATATTAAAACTGTAATTCGGGGTCAAAATTGAATAGAAATAAAAAGTCGGGTAAAGAGTTAGTTATAAAATCGGATATAATGGGTTATCTGAGATTCGAACCCAGGCCCATAGATGATATTTGACGCCTACACCAACACCCAACCCATGTTTTCGATAATTTTGTTCTTTTTGACAAAATTATTCATAATCTAATTGTTTTTCTATTTTTTTTTAAAAAATGAAAACCAGACCGGGACCGGACCGGATTTTCGGCCGGTTTGCGATTTTCCGGTCCGACCTGGCTGGTCCGGTCCGGTCTTCAAAACCTTGATCGGACACCGGATTATGTAAACTAAGTAAATATATATATATATATATTATATATATATATATATATAATGGCAAACATCGAGTCATTTTACTTCATGCTTCATTGCCGTATAATTATACGTTTTCTTTTCTTTCCGCAATGAATTCCACGGACCAAACGCACCCAGTGTACTTATACGCAATTAATCATTGTACATTACGCATCGCGGGTCGTACCATTTCTTGCTTATCTTTTCCACGTCAAAATTTGGTAAACGAAACGGAACTTTACACTGTGTTTGGTTTGAGGAAATCTTTTCTTTTTTTTCCTTACGCATTTCTTCGATCAACCAAACACAAAAATAAGTCTCCCTTTTGTTTTTCTTTTCCCTACTACTTCCCATGAACCAAACACACCCTTAAGGAATTTAGCGGGAAATGAAAATAAATGGAAATAGAAACTAATTCTTTTATTTGGTTGATGTCATGAATTCGCCCCAGCTAAGCTTTGATATTTATCACTGGGCCGGGCTTGTACGCAATGGAGTGGGTTGATCTCAGATGGACCGACTATATTAGTATAATATTAAGCTTTGGGACTAATATGTTAATGAGCCCACTTGTCTTTATACACCAAACAAGGGTTTATGCATGGTAGGAAAAGATTAAATCTACTTCTCTTATCTTCATCTTCTTCTAATCCTCTCAATCTTCAATCTCCTCTTCTCTTAATCTTCAATCGATTCTTCTTTTTTTCAACCCCATTTCTTATGAATATACATAAATAATTATCAAACCAGTATGTCTACTTGTCATTAATGCCCATAATCTTGTCATTCAGCTAAATACAGAGGCATGCCATTACATCGGTATGAGAACATGTTTTCCTCGACTGATTACACCCGTTTCAACGATCATCAATCGGACAACTTAATCACTACCATATCTCGTAGGGAGAAGTCACAATCCAACGGATGGAGCTTATGAACAAGCTAGATAAAGTCCACGAAACCGCTAATAGCAAGCTCGACAACCTTATGCAACTCATCAACGGTCTACAGTTGTAGCTACAAGGGAGTAACGGCGAGTCGATGACGTTTGAGGTTTAATCAGTGCATATCGAGAATGAATCGGTGTTGCTTGACGACGCTGTCGAGTTCGGAACACCGGAGATGCAGTCAAGCTCGGGCAGATTCCATCACAATGGAGGATGATATAGTCGAGCCTAGCCATGAATACTCGGTGTTGGGTGAGGTTGAATCTGTAGTGATGGAGGACGAATCAGTGTTGGTTGATGAGAAACCTATGTTGCCGATGGTAGATGATGAACCTATTCCTCATTCTGATGTAATTAATGGTAAAGGAGTTTTGACTAATGAGATAGCAGTGGGTAACGAAGTACTGATATCAAGTTCTGGTTTTCGTAAGGGGATTGAAGGCTATCAATCCGTGTTAGTCGTCGAGGACTTCACGGTGGCTGATGGAAACGAATCGGAATTAGATGGAGATGATTACACGATGGCTACATGAGACAAATTTGTGTTTGATGGCGACAATTTCATGATGGTGGCAGGCGATGAATCAGTGCTAGATGGAGACAATTTCACGATGGCTTCAGGCCAACTAGTGTCCCGTAGTGCTCCTCTTCTCATTGATGTTGGTAACATAAGAGAAACGAAAGGGACAATCGTCGAGAATGTTTAGAATTATGAAATAGTTTCTTCAGATTAAAACACGTCGTACAACCGAGGACGGTGGTATGTCGAGCAGCTGTGTATTGGAGAGGACCTAAACCTGTCGTTTGATCGAGGAAGTTGGTGCCCTATCAAAATGATTAAGGTGCGGCGATTCGCTGAGGTGTTGGGTGGGGGAGCGACCATTGAAGAAATGCATGGAGTTGATGCCATCTTTGCCATGAAGTCCCGACACAGCATCGGAGTATACGCTGCCCCGGCTGATGTCCGTGGTAAGGAAGTTTTGGCTCATTGAAGTATACATAAATATTTAGGAGCAGCCCCCGTACAGATGAAATGCTACAGTACAGAACCTTCATTGCAGGATTATCTTCCATTTGATGATAAAACTTCAAGGGAGATATCATGCTAACCCCATTTATTGACGGATGGCAAACAATGTAGCTGAACTCATTAGTAGTCCAAAGGTTAGAGGTCTTATATGTCTATAACATCAACAGGGACATTGAAGGTCTTGCAAGGGCATGGTGCACGACCCTTGAAGAACTTCTTTAGATGTTCACAAGACCTAGAATGGCTAAAATCATAGACATTCTTACATCTGTCCCCACCTGAAGATGTTCCACATGGTAATGTTGACAAAAAGGCGGCATCGTCGAGCAGGCTGAAGACTTTGGAAGAGGCAGCTGCTCCTTAGGTTTTATTTCTGCAGAATCTCATTGTGGTTCAGGAACTGAAAGCTGACACACAACATAATCTGTTAATACTAAAGTACTGCTAGCAGATAGGTTCAGAACAGCTCGAAGCATGGTATAAGTCCCCGTCGACAATCAGTGAAAGAAGTCTAAGTGCATTATGGGGAAAGCTAGCTGCTGAATTCTTGATGCGAAAGTGGGATATTACGCTGGAAGGGCTTAACCTCTTGAAACAAGGCATTGGCTTACAGAATTTGTCTATTCTTTTGGCTCGAGCGCAAAACGGAATATGGTTGATTCATTCAAGTCTATTCATCTTCTGGAATTATGACAATGAAGACAATATACCTGCTGAAGTATAATTAAATCAGAAAGAAAAGGAGATCGATATAGTAGGTTCGTTCAGAACCTCAGTGGACTAGTTGTATTGTTGTGTTGATGTTCCATGCACGGGAACTGTTGAATTGGCTATGGATTAGGAAAAGGGCTGGAACATATCTAAGACGACATGGTTTGAGGGGAAATTCTGACAGGTTTCTATTCGGAAACTTGAAAGCAACGAGTCATTCGATCGAGAGAAGAAGCATAAATGGACTTGAGCATTCACTTTTTCCTTTGATCGTGGAAAAAGTGCATCAACAATAGCAGGCGATGGTTGTGGTTTCGTTGCGGGGATTCAACTCATTCATCCTTGGGGACAAGGATGTTTTCGACCGAGGGGTATTGTCATGAATTCGCCCCAGCTAAGCTTTTATATTAATCATTGGGCCGGACTTGTACGCAGTGGAGTGGCAGATCTCAGATGGGCCGACTATATTTAGTATAATATTAAGCTTTGGGACTAATAAGTTAATGAATCCACTTCTCTTTAGACACCAAACAATGGTTATGCATGGTAGGAAAAGATTAAACCTAATTCTCTTATCTTCATCTTCTTCTAATCCTCTCACTCTTCAATCCCCTTCTAATCCTCTCAATCTTCAATCTCTTCTTATCTTAATCTTCAATCGATTCTTCTGTTTCTCAACCCCATTTCTTATGAATATACATAAATAAGTATCAAAGCAGTATGTCTACTTGTCATTAATGCCCATAATCTTGTCATTCAGCTAAATACAGAGGCACGTCCACTACATTGGTATCAGAGCATGTTTTCGTTGGCCGATTACACCCGATTCAACGATCATCAATCGGACAACTTCATCACTGCCATATCTCGTAGGGAGGCCGAAGTCACTATCCAACGGATGGAGCTTATGAACAAGCTAGATAAAGTCCACGAAACCGCTAATAGCAAGCTCGACAACCTTATGCAGCTCATCAACGGTCTACAGTTGCAGCTACAAGGGAGTAACGGCGAGTCGATGACGTTTGAGGTTGAATCAGTGCATATCGAGAATGAGCGGTGTGGATTTGGCGATGCTGTCGAGTTCGGAACACCTCAGATGCAGGCAATACAGGCTCTGGCAGATCCCATCACAATGGAGGATGATATAGTCGAGCCTAGCCGCGAAGAATCAGTGTTGGGTTGATGAGAAACCTATGTTGCCGGTGGTAGATGATGAGCCTATTCTTGATTCTGATGTAATTAATGTTAGGGAGTGTGGCCTCAGAATGCATACGAGGATTAGGAATAGTATAGGGCGCACGATGATGTATAGGTCGCTAGACAGTTTTATTGTGTATACTATCAAAATAAAGTAGTGAATATTATTTCCATTATAATAAAGGCATTATTATTTATTTATCGATTTAAAGTCTGCTTGGCATCCGGCAGTGCGATAAATAAATAACACCCAAGTATTTGAGTTGGACGTCTGATTCTCGTGAGGACGAGAAAGAGGAGACACCGAACGGTCCTTAATCTCAGCATTAAGTAAGTCTACGGATTCTAGGTGGGTGACCAGATATCCAAATATGACTTATCCAGTGACGACCACATAGTATCGATAGTGTCATCGATTACCTGAGAGGTTGTGGGTCGTTATGGAGATACCGGTGATCGGAGATATCGCGTATTCGGACATTCGGCTCGTATTTGTCTCGATCACATGACTAGGATGTTGTCAATGATTGAACGAATGACTATAGCAGTCTCAGACCAATAGGGTCAATGACGGATTTTCTTTCGCGATTTTGGTTTGTCGCTTGTTAGCTAGGTCCGCAAGTGTTCGGAAAGGGGACACGGCCTAGCGGCGAAACGCAACCAACTTTACGGAGGTGATTGTCGGGCTTTGACTGCTATCGGGATTCACTATCTAGATTCATAAAGGTTAACGTCCTATGAGATAATCGGAGAACGACGATTATAGAGCCTTCGGCCGAAGCTTGGAAAGCTGGCTCGTATTAGATACGGTTCGGTCTCGATTATAGCATAGAGTTGGGTTAATGAGTTTGACATTTACATGGCGCTCACCTAACCGGGACGCAAGTGAAAGGCATAAGAGGTATTTAAATGTATACACTATAGTCGGTTCGCCCGAATTTTGATTAGATCAAAATTCGTTCTCAACTGGGATCTCTCCGGTACCGCGGGATAGGCCAGGCGAATATCGGGACTCACGGATTCCTTCCGTGCCAGTTGAGACAGATCTAGAGAGTCGCGCTTAAAAAGGGTCATAACCTCGAACGAAACGACGGGCCTTTCCCTGGAACCTAACGAATGGGATTCATTGAGGTAGTGACATAGTTGATACGAGGTGTCAACGATTTAGTTAAGTTCCGATGAGGGTCACGGAAATAATTAGGACTTGAGATTATCTTAGGTGCTTAATTAATTAACTAAATGAGGCTTAATTGTAATTAAAATAATTAGATTGGATTTAATTATTTTATTACTTAAAATTGGGGGACTAAATTGAGAATTTAGAAACCTCATGGGCCGAAATGGAATAAATTAAAAGTTTGCATGTTGACTTGGTCATTGAACATGTGTATAATTCCATGATATGCCACATAACATGAGGTGGCAAGTGACTCACTCTTGGCTTGATAACAGAAAAATGGTAAACTAATGTTAGTGGATTTTGACTACATGCAATAATAAGACACTTGACTTGCAAAGGGAGTGAGAAGGCTTGGCTAAGAAAGAAAAATGACGTGGTCATTTTTGCTCTCATCTCAATAAAATACTAGAGAGAAAAACATACGTTAGCTTAAGTTTTGAACTTCTCAAGTTACGTCAAGCCACGGGATCGTTTGACGAGTCCCGACGCCCGAACCGACTACGTCTAGCCATCGGGAGCAGTCTCGGAGGTTCGATCAATGTCATACCGGCATGAAAATCTAGCCCGGAGGCCCCGGGAACCAGACGAGGTGCTGCGACGCCCATCCGAGGTGTAAATACGTTCACCGACGGTATGTTTCGAGCCCTACTGTAACGACCCAACTTCCTAGATAGGTATTTTGGCGGATTTTCGCAGCGTAAGCAGCGGAAAGCCCATTTAATTAAAGATTTTAAAACATAATAATACAAATACGTTCAATGTCTAAATCCATAGGTGCAAAACCAAACATATTTCTATTCATTGGGCCGAAACCCAAGAAGTCCTAACCCAAATTTAAAAAAACACGAAACATAAACTCGTTTCACAGGTCGCGTCCCATGTACTGCGCCACCTTCAAAAGTCTGTGGAGTCACCGCCATCAGCCGCTTAGTCGTGACGTTTCCCAACGTCCGACGTTCGTACCTACACACGTAAACCCTGAGCCTTTGCCCAGTAGATGAAAATATGCATGTATGCACGTGCTCTCACATCTCCGTACCAACACATCTCACAAAATGCACGCTCGACTCTTGTCTCATATCTCATCTCAACTCATCTCATCACATCACATCACATCACATCAGGGCCCGAGGCTTAGGACTAAAGGCAACACGCGCGCAGGGGTCAGTAGCTCGGGAGGCCCCACTCCCCACAAGGGTCAGTAGCTCGGGAGGCCCACTCCCCACATCTCAATCATATAGTGCGCCTTAGTCCTAACCTCACTACTCATACAATTCGACGACCATCAATCAGTCATAAACTACCCCACTCAACATCACTGTACAATATTTCCGTGACTCCGCACGATCCTCTCCCCTCGTAACACGTGTATGCAAATGTCGTGCAAACAAAATGCAACACATAACAATGCAAATCTCTATATCACGTATCGGCCCAAGGTATCAGCTCAGCCCGATCCGAAAACTATCGTACTCTAAATAATCGGCCCCAAGACCCGCGTTCCGATTTACTCGGCCCGAAACCTTACTCATCGAACTCCCCCTCCGAATTTCACTAATGGTTCCAAAATTTAATTATTGTCACTTTAAGTCCCAAATTTTTAAAATAATACCAAAATTCCTAATTTAAAAATATTTTTCCAAATTTTTTTTCTTAAAACCCCACAATCTCATAATTTTACTTTTAAGGACGCGGATTTGAAAATTTTAACTTAACATCCGAAAATCTTTGAAAATTATAAAATGACCCAAAAATTATCCTCAAAATTTATTTAAGACCCGAAAATTTTCTCAAATTTACAAATCTGCCCCGGATTTCAAAATTTCAGGTTAAGTCCCAAAAATTTTTAGAAATTACAAATCTGCCCGGATTTTAAAATTTCAGTTTTGCCCCGAAACTTTTGATTTACAATTAACCCCAGCCGAGTATTTTTAATAAATATTTAGTCCCAAAAAAACTTCTGAAAATTCTCGTTTTCTCTAGCCGAGAAATTTATTATTTATTTTGTACCCAAAAACTTCTGAAAATTTACAATTAACCCCAACCGATATATTTAATATTTATTTAGCCCCTCGGAATTTCCGAAAATTGCACAAAGGCCCCTAGCCGAGTTTTGAATATTTATTTAACTCTCCGAAAATTCTGATAATTTTGTATAAGCCCCTAGCCGAGTTTTGAATATTTATTTAACTCTACGAAAATTCTGAAATTGTATAGAGGCCCCTAGCCGAATTTTAATTGTTCATTTAACACCTCGAAAACTTCTGAAAATTATAAAATGACCCTAGTCGAGATATAGAATATTTATTTAACACCCTAAATTTCTGAAAATTACACAAATCACCCCAACCTAATTTTAGAATATTTATTTTAGACCTTTGAATTAAAAAAAAAACACTAGAAAACCCTAATTTATAAAATACCCGAATTTGCTCCTAAATTTCCTAATTTCCAATCTTTCTACCTAAACCCCGAACAGTTTACGATCCAAACGCAAGTAGCATGAAAATGGAACGACATAGAATGGTGACGACACACAAGTATTCATATAACGAGCATGAGATCACGTTCGAGCATATATATTAGCATGTAAATCACAAATTTCATACGACCACGTAAATTACCATGCAACACGTAGAAATCACGAGTTAAAAAAAATTGTTTACGCGTGTAGGTGATCTTCACCTACCTTACGTCCGTATAGAGCGACGTTACGGGTTATTTTTACGTGATCCCGACCCTAGGATTTCGATCCCGAGCTCCTCCACGTGTCCGCGGGTTTTTTTTTTCTCCTCCTCCCTTTCTTTCCTTCTCTTCTTCTCCCCCTTTTCTTTCTTTCTTTTTTTTTTCTTCTCTCCTTTCTTTCCTTCTCCCTCGGCCCCTCCCTCTTCTTTCTTTCCTTCCTCTCTTTTTCCCTTCTTTTCTCTTTCTTTCCTTCCCTCTCTCACGTTTTTCCCCCTCCCTTCTCTTGTTTTCTTTGGTTTATTAGTTATCATTTTGTCCTCATGTAAGGAGATGAGATGTATTAGATGGGATACCTTGTTCTTATTCTAGTGATTAGGTGGTTTTATTCTCTTTTGGTTTTATTACCTCATTATGTAAAGATATTTATTTTATAGTTATTATTTTATTTTATTGTACAAACCTCACATGGAGGTACATATTTATTTATTTTCTCTTAATTTATTTTAGCCATAATTAAATTATTATTATTATTATTACTACTATTTTTTTAAATTATTTATTTATTTGGGCTTTCACTTCTTGTTTTCGGCCCAATTAAATTTTATTAAAGGACCCAACTCCCAACCTTTATTTTGGGTCATTATTTTCTTCATTTGGCCCATAAATAAATTTTGGTCCTTTTAAATTTTTCTGGCCCAATTGTAAATTTTGGGCTCGTTTCGAAAAGAAATCGTTTCTTGTTTGAAAGTCAATTTCTTACATTTCGAATATTATTGAAGTAATCCCGTATAAATTTTTGCGGGTATTACATCCTCCCCCCCTTATAAGAATTTCGTCCCCGAAATTACAGTACGGAAAATAATTCGGAGTACTTCTTTCTCATTTCGTTTTCTCATTTCCAAGTGGTTTCTTCCAATACTTGGTTTCCGCCACAAGACCTTCACGAGGGGTATGTTATTATTTCGAAGACGTTTCACCTCGTACATCAAAATTCCACCGGCCTTTCTTTATAGCTCAAGTCCGGCTTCAATTGTTGATGAAGTGATTCGCTTCTCAGCACCTAATTGGGGTTCGCAACGTATTTACGTAAAGTTGATACGTGAAATACGTCGTGGACTTGGGCTAACGAGGCGGTAACCCAGCTGATACGCAACTTCTCCTACTCTCTTGAGTATTTTGAAAGAGCCAATGTATCTTGGGCTCAATTTGCCCTTTTCCCGAATCGCTTCACGCCTCTCATTGGTGATTTTTTTTTAAAGGCTTGATCACCTTTGTTGAATTACAACGGCACTCGTATATTGTCTGCATGACTTTTCTGACGACTTTGGGCCGTCTGCATCCTCTCCCGGATTTTTCCCACAGCTTTAGTCATTTCACGAATCATTGCAGGACCCAACAACGCTTTCTGCCGATTTCATCCCAATGAGTTGGGGATCAACATTTACGCTCGTTCAAGGCTTCGTAAGGCGTAATATCGATTGTGGCTTGATAGCTGTTGTTATAGAAAAGCTCTATTAGTGGAAGGTATTTGCTCTACCTGGAAATTCAGATTGCACGTTCTCAACATATCTTCGAGCGTCTGGATTGTTCTCTCAGGCTGTTCGTACGTCTGAGGGTGATATGCCGTGTTGAAGGACAATTTCGTCCTCATGGCCTTTTGTAATCTCACTCAGAATTGGGACAGAAACCTCGAATCCCGATCTGAGACGATTGAAATCGGGATCACACGGAGTCTCACAATTTCTTTTATGTACAGCTCTGCATACTTCTCCATGGAACAAGTTTGATTGATTTGCAGGAAATGGGCTGATTTAGTCAATCTGTCGACGATCACCCAGATTGCATCATGACCCTTTACGTTTTTTTTTTTTTGCCTCAAGATTTCGATCTAACAGTGTTGGCTTCAACGTTAACGCTGCTAGTTTTATTTCGATCTTCCCGAAATTGATTATTTCCACTCCGGGTTGGCACAGGTTCGTACTAACTGATTTACGGCTCAAAGCTTCTGCGACTACTTTCGCTTTTCCTGGGTGATAATTCATCACACAATCGTAGTCTTTTGCTAACTCGAACCATCGTCATTGCCTCATGTTTAACTCCTTATGCGGGAAGAAGTACTTTGGGCTTTTATGGTCTGTTAAAAAAATCTCGTATCGTTCTCCGTGTAGATAATGTCGCTAGATTTTCAGGGCAAACACCACGGTTGCGAGTTCCAAATCGTGTGTGGGGTAATTTTTCTCGTAGGATTTTGAGCTGTCGGGAGGCATACGTAATTACCTTCCCGTCCTGCATCAACGCGCACTCAAGCCATTTTTTTTAAGGCATCACTGTATACTGAAAATCTTTCGATACCAGAGGCATTTTAAGAACAAGAACTGTTGTCAGTCGTTTCTTCAACTCCTGGAAATTTTCTTCACATGCTTTCGTCCACTTAAATGGAACGTTCTTCATAAGTTAAGTCTGGCTTTCTTCACCGTTATTGTCACGATGAGCAGCTGCCGTTGGATCCAAGAAGGCACGCTCTATGGTCAGGATTTGAAGGCTGAAGATTTAATTATGTTCCTAGGATATCGCGCGAAAAGATCGACGACTGAGATGTTTAAGAAGTGAAAGAATCGGATGGTGAATCGTGAGCGTTGAATCAAAAATCGGACGGATGATAGTGAAGGTGCTATTTCACTTACAGAGTTGCATGCGATTCTTGCTCTAACACGCAGAAATGCAATACCACGTGGCGACTTGTGGAGTGTTCGATCGGATAAAATGGACGGTGAAGATAGATCGCGAATCACGCTTAAAACATGATTTCTATCTTATTAATGTCGGATTTCTAGTTTACTTTCTCGAGCATGTAACTTCTTTTAGAGTGAAAATCATCGTGAGGTGAAAACACGAGAGTTGTAGAAGAGATAAAGATCTGTAACTTCCGTGTTGTGATCCATAAGAAAGGAAGCTCGGTTGATCCGTGGACATAGGATGAAGTTCAGCCGTGTTTGTGCATTAGTTCGCTGTACTAATCTCATTGATGCGACAGAGTCTACGCGTGCATGTAAATACGGCATTGATTTAAACGTGAGCACAATTTCTTTGTCGCAATGGACATCAACATCTTTCTTCGAGATTTTGGATTGGATTTTTGTGATAAAAATCCAATGTGATTTTCTTCCTGTGCGTGATCTCTCAAATCAAGATTACGGCGTTTCGAAGAAAAATCTGATCTCGAAATTTATGAAGTTTATCTTTATACGGCGTTCGAAGGAAACTCGAAATTAATGATGTTTATCCTTCGCTTCACTCACCCCTATAAATAGTTGCTTGATGCACGCTATGCACCACAACACAATTCTCTCTAACCACATCATTTAATTTTTGCAATGTATAATCTTGGAGGAAATGCGGATCGTGAGGATGTTCCTCAGGAACCTTTTTGGAGGGAAAATCTCAAAAAGCTTAAATTTGAGTTATTCCTTCTTTTGGGATTGCTCTTCGCTGCAATTGCCATTTTTGTGATGTGGGTTGCCACTCACTGCACTTGTGTTTAATTTGTGGAAGGTTAAATCATGGGAAGCCGCGTCTTTGTGGGGCATATTGGAAGACGCCGGCAGAACTTCCCGAACGTCGTCGATGTTTTATCTTCTAAACTTTTTTTTTTCGGGTTGTAATATGATTTTCAGTTATGTAATCGTTATGCATCGACTCTATCATGTTTTCTCTACGTCCTCATCTCATTTTCAAAATTGTATACAAGCTCCTAATTTTAAAAATTTTACGACTCTCCTTTATTTCGCCGCTTATTTATTTTAGTTTCCCGAATTTCAGCTGGTCTAATTCAGTCAAGCCCAAATTTTGAAAATGGCCCAAAATTTAAATTTTGCAGAATTTCCAAATTAACCCGAATTTTTACCCAAAATTCAAAGCAACCCCAAATTTGATCAAAGATCCAATTTTTTTTTTCCTTCTCTCCCTACCTTAATTTAATCGAGATTCTCCTACCAATCTAAGTGTAAAAGTATGAAATCTCTAACTTTCGAACACATTCAGGAGCAAAGATTCACACAAACATTCACGTAAAGCATATATCAGAAAATCGTAAAGCACATAATTACGTAACTTAATTACGTATTAAACTTACAGGCGTAGGCTGATCCTCCAAGCTTTTGAGCGGCAGTACATGGACAGTCTACAGAATCTATAACCTAAGGCTCTGATACCACCTGTAACGACCCAACTTCCTAGATACGTATTTTGGCGGATTTTCGCAGCGTAAGCAGCGGAAAGCCCATTTAATTAAAGATTTTAAAACATAATAATACAAATACGTTCAATGTCTAAATCCATAGGTGCAAAACCAAACATATTTCTATTCATTGGGCCGAAGCCCAAGAAGTCCTAACCCAAATTTAAAAAAACACGAAACATAAACTCGTTTCACAGGTCGCGTCCCATGTACTGCGCCACCCTCAAAAGTCCGTGGAGTCACCGCCATCAGCCGCTTAGTCGTGACGTTTCCCAACGTCCGACGTTCGTACCTACACACGTAAACCCTGAGCCTTTGCCCAGTAGATGAAAATATGTATGTATGCACGTGCTCTCACATCCCCGTACCAACACATCTCACAAAATGCACGCTCGACTCTTGTCTCATATCTCATCTCAACTCATCTCATCACATCACATCACATCACATCAGGGCCCGAGGCTTAGGACTAAAGGCAACACGCGCGCAGGGGTCAGTAGCTCGGGAGGCCCCACTCCCCACAAGGGTCAGTAGCTCGGGAGGCCCACTCCCCACATCTCAATCATATAGTGCGCCTTAGTCCTAACCTCACTACTCATACAATTCGACGACCATCAATCAGTCATAAACTACCCCACTCAACATCACTGTACAATATTTCCGTGACTCCGCACGATCCTCTCCCCTCGTAACACGTGTATGCAAATGTCGTGCAAACAAAATGCAACACATAACAATGCAAATCTCTATATCACGTATCGGCCCAAGGTATCAGCTCAGCCCGATCCGAAAACTATCGTACTCTAAATAATCGGCCCCAAGACCCGCGTTCCGATTTACTCGGCCCGAAACCTTACTCATCGAACTCCCCCTCCGAATTTCACTAATGGTTCGAAAATTTAATTATTTTCACTTTAAGTCCCAAATTTTTAAAATAATACCAAAATTCCTAATTTAAAAATATTTTTCCAAATTTTTTTTTCTTAAAACCCCACAATCTCATAATTTTACTTTTAAGGACGCGGATTTGAAAATTTTAACTTAACATCCGAAAATCTTTGAAAATTATAAAATGACCCAAAAATTATCCTCAAAATTTATTTAAGACCCGAAAATTTTCTCAAATTTACAAATCTGCCCCGGATTTCAAAATTTCAGGTTAAGTCCCAAAAATTTTTAGAAATTACAAATCTGCCCGGATTTTAAAATTTCAGTTTTGCCCCGAAACTTTTGATTTACAATTAACCCCAGCCGAGTATTTTTAATAAATATTTAGTCCCAAAAAAACTTCTGAAAATTCTCGATTTCTCTAGCCGAGAAATTTATTATTTATTTTGTACCCGAAAACTTCTGAAAATTTACAATTAACCCCAACCGATATATTTAATATTTATTTAGCCCCTCGGAATTTCCGAAAATTGCACAAAGGCCCCTAGCCGAGTTTTGAATATTTATTTAACTCTCCGAAAATTCTGATAATTTTGTATAAGCCCCTAGCCGAGTTTTGAATATTTATTTAACTCTACGAAAATTCTGAAATTGTATAGAGGCCCCTAGCCGAATTTTAATTGTTCATTTAACACCTCGAAAACTTCTGAAAATATAAAATGACCCTAGTCGAGATTTAGAATATTTATTTAACACCCTAAATTTTCTGAAAATTACACAAATCACCCCAACCTAATTTTAGAATATTTATTTTAGACCTTTGAATTAAAAAAAACACTAGAAAACCCTAATTTATAAAATACCCGAATTTGCTCCTAAATTTCCTAATTTTCAATCTTTCTACCTAAACCCCGAACAGTTTACGATCCAAACGCAAGTAGCATGAAAATGGAACGGCATAGAATGGTGACGACACACAAGTATTCATATAACGAGCATGAGATCACGTTCGAGCATATATATTAGCATGTAAATCACAAATTTCATACGACCACGTAAATTACCATGCAACACGTAGAAATCACGAGTTAAAAAAAATTGTTTACGCGTGTAGGTGATCTTCACCTACCTTACGTCCGTATAGAGCGACGTTACGGGTTATTTTTACGTGATCCCGACCCTAGGATTTCGATCCCGAGCTCCTCCACGTGTCCGCGGGTTTTTTTTTTCTCCTCCTCCCTTTCTTTCCTTCTCTTCTTCTCCCCCTTTTCTTTCTTTCTTTTTTTTTCTTCTCTCCTTTCTTTCTTTCTCCCTCGGCCCCTCCCTCTTCTTTCTTTCCTTTCTCTCTTTTCCCTTCTTTTCTCTTTCTTTCCTTCCCTCTCTCACGTTTTTCCCCCTCCCTTCTCTTGTTTTCTTTGGTTTATTAGTTATCATTTTGTCCTCATGTAAGGAGATGAGATGTATTAGATGGGGATACCTTGTTCTTATTCTAGTGATTAGGTGGTTTTATTCTCTTTTGGTTTTATTACCTCATTATGTAAAGATATTTATTTTATAGTTATTATTTTATTTATTGTACAAACCTCACATGGAGGTACATATTTATTTATTTTCTCTTAATTTATTTTAGCCATAATTAAATTATTATTATTATTATTATTACTATTTTTTTAAATTATTTATTTATTTGGGCTTTCACTTCTTGTTTTCGGCCCAATTAAATTTTATTAAAGGACCCAACTCCCAACCTTTATTTGGGTCATTATTTTCTTCATTTGGCCCATAAATAAATTTTGGTCCTTTTAAATTTTTCTGGCCCAATTGTAAATTTTGGGCTCGTTTCGAAAAGAAATCGTTACTTGTTCGAAAGTCAATTTCGTACATTTCGAATATTATTGAAGTAATCCCGTATAAATTTTTGCGGGTATTACACCCCTTAACAACCCGACTTTCTAACTACGTATTTTGGCGGATTTTCGCAGCGTAAGCAGCGGAAAGCCCATTTAGTTAATTTTGTTTTAAACACAATTATTCATAGGGCCGAAGCCCAAAAGTCTAAATCCCGAACATATAAACTAAATTGACGATTTTACGAAACACACTCTTCTTAGTTGAGCCGAAGCCCCAAATGTAAAAATCCAAGTCAATGGGCCGAAGCCCAAAAAATAAAAACCCGAATCGTAAGCTAAGTCGCTCCACAGGTCTCGTCCCATGTATTGCGCCGCCCTCAAAAGTCCGTGGAGGCACCGCCATCAGCTGCCTAGTCGCGACGTGTCTCGACGTTCGACTCGTCAATACCTACACACGTAAACCCTGAGCTATTGCCCAGTAGGTGAAAATATGCATGAATGCACGTGCTCTCACATCCCCATCCCGACACATCTCACAAAATGTACGCTCCACACTTTTCTCATATCTCATCTCATCACATCACATCACATCAGGGCCCGAGGCTTAGGTACTAAAGGCAACACTCGCGCGCAGGGGTCCGTAGCTCGGGAGGCCCCACTCCCCACAAGGGTCAGTAGCTCGGGACGCCCACTCCCCACATCTCAATCATATAGTGCGCTTAGTCCTAACCTCAACTCATACCATTCGACAACCATCACTCGGTCATAAACTACCCCACTCATCAACACTATACAATGTCACCGTGACTCCGGACGGTCCTCTCTCCAGAACCACGTGTATGCATGTGTCGTGCAAATAAAATGCAACATATCACAGCGTAACAATTATAATGCAACGTATCGGCCCGAGGTATTAGCTCGGCCCGATCTCGAAAAGCCTCACACACCAAATAATTCGGGCCTGGAGCCCCGTTCCGATTGATCGGCCCGAAACCTCAACCACCGAACTCCCCTCTAAATTACACTAAGAGTTCCAAAATTTAATTTCTTTCACTTTAAAAACCCAAATTTCATAATTGGTCCCTAATTTAAATTTGCATTTTAAAACACTAACACCTGAGTTTCAAATATCACTTGAATTCCTTATTTAAAAATATTTTTCCGAACTTCCATTTAAAAATCCCAAATTTTAAAATTTCGCGTAAGACCAAAAACTTTCTCAATTTTGCAAATGTGCTCCGGGTTAAAAACACTTCCGAAATTTTTCATAATTTTAAATCTGCCCAACAGTGTTGTAATTTCTTTAAAAGTATTTCCCTGCCCAAATTTTACATCTCAGCCCCCAGGTTTTGTAATATTTCTATTAAGTCCCTAAACTTTAGAAAAATTATTTTTATGACCCGAATATTTTTCCAAGGTTTTTAAATCTGCCCCAACAGTGAAATTTCTTCAAAAATATCTCTATGCCCGAATTTACATCTCGCCCCCCCCCCCCCCCCCTTCCCCCAGATTTTGTAAAATTTCAACTATGTCCCTAAACTTTAGAAAAATTGCATTTATGACCCAAATGATTTTTCGAGTTTCAAATCCGCCCCAAGAGTTGTAAATTTCTTTAGAAATCTCCTCTGTTCGAATTTCACATTTCAGACCCGGGTTTTTAAAACTTTTCAATCTAGTCCCCGAATTTTTAAAAATTACACAGAGGACCCCAATTATTTCTTCCGAATTTCAAATCTGCCCCAAAAGCTTTATATTTCTTTATAAATATCTTCCTTGTCGGATTTTACAACACAGACTCCCGGGTTTTGTAAAATTTGGACTAAGTCACAAATTTTTAAAGAAAACTATATTATACGGTTATTTGCGACAGTTTCGTATTTCTCAATAATCACGGGGTAAACGATGTCCGATGGACCTGAAATGTTAACCACAGCTAACTCACCCGCAAATCTTAAATATGTCCAAAGGGATTTTAAATCCGAGTTCTGGATTGTGAGATACGAATTTTTGAACCTCTTGGCCGAAATGGATCAAAAAAACCTAGAAATAAAAACCCTTAATTCGCAATAATATCTAAATCTTTCCAAATCTGATCAATCTTGTCATCAAAAACTCCTTATTCTACTTTCTACCCTAACTTCTTAAGTCCCTCAAGAATCCAAATTTACGAAATAAAACATGTAGTACATGTACGACAATCATGCAATAAACACACATAATACGTATGGATCGAAAAGAAATCATGCAACACGTAAAATCACGGACTCAAAAAGACGGGTACGCGTGAGTTGATCTTCACCTACCTCATTTCCGTAATCCCGAGACCCTAGAGTTTTGATCCCGATCTTTCCGAAGGTTTTTCTCCTCCTCCCTTTCTTTTCTTCTCTTCTTCCCTCCTTTTTCTTTCTTTTTTTTCTTTTTCTCCTTTCTTTCCTTCTCCCTCTCTTTTTTTTTTCTTTTTTTCTCTCTTTTTCCTTCTTTCCTCTCTTCTCTCCCTCACGTCTTCTCCCTCTCTCTTTTTTTCTTTTCTTTTTCTTTCTTTTTTCTTCACTCTTTCTTTATTTAATTATTATTATTGTGTCTTTATGAGATGTGTATTAGGTGTAGTCTTTTGTTTTTATTTCATAATGCACATTTGGTTTTTGGTTGTATTAGGTGTTTTCTTGTCCTCTCTTTTTTTCTTTAATTTGTTAGTGGTTATATTTTTTTATTGTTCTTATTTATTTTTATTCTACCAAACTCACATGGAGGTGTCATTATTATTATTTTTTTATTTTGTTTTCGTCCTCTTTTATTTAATTAATTTTATTATTATTATTAATTTTTTATTTTTATTGGGCAAAATCCCAACCTTTATTCATCTCATAAACCTAGGCCATTATTTTCTTTATTTGGCCCATAATTAATTTTTCGGTCCATTTATAACTTTATTTATTTACTTATTTATTTTTTTATTTGGGCTTTCATTTATTTCTTTCGGCCCATTTAAATTTTTCGGGCCCAATTGTAAATTTTGGCCCGATTCGAAAAGAAATCTTTTCTTGTTCGAAACTTGATTTCGCCCATTTTGAATATTTTTTTGTTCGAAAGTCAATTTCGTACATTTCGAATATTATTGAAGTAATCCCGTATAAATTTTTGCGGGTATTACATCTACTGATTTGATTTTACGAAAAATACCAAACGACATTGAAATGATTCGAAAGACCACTCGTTGCGATCATTTGAAAGTGTAGAATCATTCTAGAAAATTTGGTATTGACCGGAAATGGTTTCGGTCGTCAAACGGTCAAAAGACGGCAGACTGCCGCTTTAGTCGAACTGATAATTTCGAGCCGTTGATTTGATTTTACGAAAAATACCAAACGATATCGGAATGATTCGAAAGACCTCGTTACAAACGTCGGGAAGTGTAGTATTATTTTGGAAAATTTGGTATCGATCGAAAATCATTTCGATCACCAAATAGTCAAAAAATTGTTGACTGCCGCTTTATTCGATTAGTTTGGAATTAAATTATCAATTCGAATAAATACGAATTCAATTCGAGTTTAGGTAATTCGAATTAATCGTGGTTACCATAGGCTTAGGGCGGTATCTCAGGCCTTAGGAGAAGCCGAAGTGCGTTAGGTCGAATTTAGATATTAAAAATCGAAAATTCGCCACCCTACGCCGCTCAGTTCAAATCACGCTTCCGCTATCGCCACGTTGCACTGTTCGGGGGCCGGCATCGATAAATCAGGCCCACCCCAACAATTTTGTTGGCTAACGAGATAGCGGTGGGTAACGAAGTACCGATATCAAGTTCTTGGTTTTTGTAAGGAGATTGAAGGCGATGAATAAGTGTTAGTCGTCGAAGACTTCATGGTGGCAGCTGGCAACGAATCAGAATTAGATGGAGAGGATTACACGATGGCTCAGGAGACAAATTCGTGTTAGATGTGGCGACAATTTCATGATGGCGGCAGGCGATGAATCAGTGCTAGATGGCGACAATTTCACGATGGCTTCATGCGAAGTAGTGTCTCGTAGTGCTCCTCTTCTCGTTGATGTTGGTAACATAAGAGAAACGAAAGGGACAATTGTCGAGAATGTTGAGAATTATAAAATAGTTTCTTCAAATCAAAACATGTCGTACAACCGAGGACGGTGGTATGCCGAGCAGCCCTGTCGTTTGATCGAGGACGTTGGTGCCCTATCAAAAGGATTAAGGTGCGGAGATTCGTTGAGGTGTTGGGTGGGGGAGCGACCATTGAAGAAATGCATGGAGTTGATGCCTTCTTTGCCATAAAGTCCCAACACAGCCTCGGAGTATACGCTGCCCCGGCTGGTGTCCGTGGTAAGGAAGTTTTGGCTCATCGAAGTATACAGAAATATTTAGGTGTAGCCCCTGTACAGATGAAATGTTACGGTCCAGAAGCTTCATTGCAGGATTATCTTCCATTTGATGATAAAAACTTCAAGGGCGATATCATGCTAGCCCCATTTATTGACGGATGGCAAATGACGTAGCTGAACTCACTAGTAGCCGAAAGGTTAGAGGTCTTGTATGTCTATAACATCAACGGGGACATTGAAGGTCTTGCAAGGGTGTGATGCATGACCCTAGAAGAACTTCTTGAGATGTTCACAGGACAGAGAATGGCTAAAATCATACATATTCTTACGTCGTTGTCCCGACCTGAAGATGTTCCACATGGTAATGTTGACAAAAAAACGGCATCGACGAGCAAGCTGAAGACTTTGGAAGAGGCAGTTGCTCCTTGGGTTTTATTTCTGCAGAATATCATTGCGGTTCAAGAACTGAAAGCTGACACACAACATAATCTGTTAATACTAAAGTAGTGCTATCAGATAGGTTCAGAACAGCTCGAAGCATGGTATAAGTCCCCGTCGACAATCAGTGAAAGATGTCTAAGTGCATTATGGGGAAAGCTAGCTGCTGAATTCTTGACGCAAAGGTGGGATATTACGCTGGAAGGGCTTAACCACTTGAAACAAGTCATTGGCTTAAAGAATTTGTCTATTCTTTTGGCTCGAGCGCAAAGCGGAATATGGTTGATTCATTCAAGTCTATTCATCTTCTGCAATTATGACAATGAAGACAATATACCTGCTGAAGTATGATTAAATCAGAAGGAAAAGGAGATAGATATAGTAGGTTCGTTCAGAACCTCAGTGGACTAGTTGTTGTATTGTTGTGTTGCTGTTTTATGCACGGGAACTGTTGAATTGGCTATGGATTAGGAAAAGGGCTGGAACATATCTAAGACGACATGGTGTTAGGGGAAATTCTGACAGGTTTCTATTCGGAAACTTGAAAGCAACGAGTCATACGATCGAGAGAGGAAGCATAAATGGACTTGAGCATTCACTTTTTCCTTTTGGTCGTGGAAAAAGAGCATCAACAATAGCAGGTGATGATTGCGGTTTCGTTGCGGGGATTCAACTCATTCATCCTTGGGGACAAGGATGCTTTCGACCGAGGGGTATTGTCATGAATTTGCCCCAACTAAGCTTTGATATTAATCATTGGGCCGGACTTGTACGCAGTGGAGTGGCTGATCTCAGATGGGCCGACTATATTTAGTATAGTATTAAGCTTTGGGAGTAATATGTTAATGAGTCCACTTATCTTTAAACACCAAACAATGGTTTATGCATGGTAGGTAATGATTAAACCTAAGTATCTTATCTTCATCTTCTTCTAATCCTCTCAATCTTCAATCTCTTCTTCTTCTTCAATCGATTCTTCTGTTTCTGAACCCCATTTCTTATGAATCTACATAAATAAGTATCAAAGCAGTATGTCTACTTGTCATTAATGCCCATAATCTTATCATTCGGCTAAATACAGAGGCACATCCATTACAGTTGATTAGAGAAATATGTGAGGAAAGAAAAAAAACCAAAATTAAGTTAATTTTACAGCAAAACTTTGGAAAACCTTTCTCTATCCAAACACAATCTTGATTAAGGGACAGATCCCACGGGGTTATCCGACTAGTTTTCTAATTCCGATATGTAAAACTCAGCGGTTTGGGTCCCAATAGCACTGATATCGTATGATTCGTTATCTCCACACAAACTAACTATAGTGAATGAGTTCGAGTAATATCGAACTAGTATTATAAATATTTAACTTACTCTTGAATTATAAATATTTAACTTACTCTTTAATTAATTAATTGGGATAGGTCCAATGAGATTGGAGTATGGCTGCTCGAGTGATGGTATTTAATTCAAGAGTTTTAAACCTCATGGTATTTTGTGAATTTGAGACCTATTCACATTATTGTAGTCTACATTTAAGCTATAATCAAATGTCTAGGGAGAAGATGGGATAGTAATCGTACAATAAAATAGAAGATATGTCATTTATATACTGGATTGCTATTCACCGCACCCTTTTTTCTAGTCACCGCCCCCTAAAGGGCTGAAAAAAGACATTTTTGCCCTTATGATATTTAAATTAATTTAAAAAGAAAAACTAACTAAATATATAATTTCGGTACGAAATACTGAAAAGTACATACACAAATAAATTCGAATGATCGATCGATACAAAGAAAAATTGATTTAACATTTTCGGACCGATCGATCGATACTGTCGTAAAAATCATTCGATACGGATCGAAATAGTTTGAAAAAAGTCCCGACCGAACCAAAATTTCGACCGGCGCTTGGCACAGCCGAACAACAATTTCGGCCGCCACAAGGCACGGCCGAAACACAATTTCGGCTGTGATATGTGGCAGCCGAAATTATGGTTCGGCCGTGCCAGCGCCGGCCGAAATTGTGTCTCGGACGGAGCTTGTCCGGCCGAATTTATGTTTTGGCCGGGACAGCTGTGACCGAAATCTGATTTCGGCCCACTCATGCAGGGCCGAAATCTCACTTCGGCCACCTATAAAAGGGGCCGAAAATTCGGTCACGCTGCTTAAATTTTTTTTGTTATTGTTTTATAATATTAATATTTTTTGTTGTTATTATTTTGTGTTATTAATTTTTGTTGTTATTATTATTTTGTAAAATTAATATTTTTTGTTGTAATTATTTTGTATTATTAATTTTCGTTGTTATTAATTTTTTTTGTTAAAATTATTTTGGAATATTATTATTTTTTTTATTATTTTGTAATATTAATATTTTTTGTTGTTATTATTTTGTAATATTAATATTTTTTTGTTATTATTTTGTATTATTAATATTTTGTTATAATTATTTTGTAATATTAATATTTTGTGTTGTTATTATTTTGTAGTATTAATATTTTTTGTTATTATTTTGTAATATTAATATTTTTGTTTTTATTATTTTGTACGATTAATTTTTTTATTATTAATTTTTTTTGTTATAATTATTTTTGATGCGGACCGAAAAATCGACCCTAGCATCAATAGTGCGCTGGAAGGTCGTCGCCGCTTCGAGTTCGTCGTCTTCGTCTTCGGCGGATCCCTGAAACGTCACGAAAAAGCGAGCTAAAGGGCGCCGTTTCGGCGACGCCCCTCCGACGCTCAAGTCAGTTTATCGTCCTACATATAGAAAATAACATTAAAACGTATAAAAGTATTCGAAGTAGCATATACTAAGTAGGGAACCCGTAATCGAAAGCCGTCTGATCGCCTTGTGCTATGAGAGTAGCGTCTGTCGTATGTGGCCTTGTAATTGTCGCGTGTTTTGTGGAAAGAGTCGCATGAGGTGATAGAGTTGGAGATTGGATCAGACTTCAGAGCTGATCCCTTTTTTCTCTTGTCAAGCTCCTTTATCCCTGTCCATTCATGCACCAAAAATGGATCACACGACCGAGAAGTGGGTCCTGTAACCACCCACTCCATGCCGCAATACAGTAATTATTGGGCTTAAAATGCGTTGGGGCCCAAGGAGAGTAAGTGGTGGTCTTGAGTCCATGCAAAATAAGTTAGCCCACGCGTAGATCTCCTCGGTCATTCGGTGCCCTCGGGAAATTTCTCGAGCGAGGCGTCACCCCTCGATTCGGGCCTTGTTCGCTTCGGGACGTCTCTCGTCGGGTGTCGCTCGGGAGGTTTTTCCCCGCCTCGGATGGTGTTCTTCGCGGGAGATATTTCTCGCCCCGTATTCGATTAGACTCGAATATTTTACAGGTTAAATCCGGGGATAACAATAGTCCCCCTTACGAATAGTCCAAAAGAGTGTAGTGAATTTTGGACGTAGTATAGGTAAAAATATTCGAGTATTGAGAAAACGGGTACCTACCTCGCAAAGACTCCTCGAGCCCGGATTCAAGTGATTCCGTCTTGTCTCATCCCTTGGGTCGCGACTCTTGTCTTTGCCTTGGAAGTCTTCTTTATCCAATGTACTCGGGGCGATATTCGTGAGAGGTCTCTTGCTTTCAACTTGTTCGCTTGGAGTCCAATGCTCTTGTTCTCGTTAAGTGCTTCGAGCATGGCGATGAGGTATCTCTTGCCTCGGGCCGGGGGCGTCCCCCAAGTCCAAGGAGAGCCTCGACGATCTTGGAGACATCTCTTCTTTGCCTCTAGCTTAAATAGGGGTGGCGCTGCCTCACGTAGAGGGATAACAGTGTGCGCAAAATCTTCTCTCCCCCTCAGGGGGGAATGTCTCAGCCTCTCGTGGAGGGAATTCAGTGTGCGCAAAATAGTATTACCCGCGGGGAGTAGTCCCGAGGGGTCTTCTTTGCCTCTAGCTTATATAGAGGTGGCGCTGCCTCACGTAGAGGGATAACAGTGTGCTCTCCCCTTAGGGGATGTCTCAGCCTCTCGTAGAGGGAATTCAATGTGCGCAAAATAGTATTACCCGAGGGGAGTAGTCACGGGGGGTCTTCTTTGCCTCTAGCTTATATAGAGGTGGCACTGCCTCACGTAGAGGGATAACAGTGTGCGCAAAAATATTCTCCCCTTAGGGGATGTCTCAGCCTCTCGTAGAGGGAATTCAATGTGCGCAAAATAGTATTACCCGAGGGGAGTAGTCCCGACGGGTCTTTTTTGCCTCTAGCTTATATAGAGGTGGCGCTGCCTCACGTAGAGGGATAACAGTGTGCGCAAAAATATTCTCCCCTTAGGGGATGTCTCAGCCTCTCGTAGAGGGAATTCAATGTGCGCAAAATAGTATTACCCGAGGGGAGTAGTCCCGACGGGTCTTCTTTGCCTCTAGCCTTGGCCAAGGTCTTTGAGTTTGTTTATCATGCAAAGTTTTTGATTGGTGCTTTCATTTCGCAAATAGGCGTCCTCGGCGTATTTAGTTTGAATTCCCAAGTATCAGAAGGTCGGGTTTTTGTAGACAGGCGTTGAACGATTTAGGGCCTGAGCAGGTCGGGTCTTTGAGGCAAAATCTCCTGCATTGAGTCGAGTTGGCGCGTTTTATTTGCGTGACGCCTCATGTTAAGTTCTTCGACACCGGCGGGCTTTTGATCTTCGAAGGCAGTGACTATGATTCTCGATCACGGGGAATGGCCTCTGTGAGCAGAGGGCAGATGGAGCCTACGGATCCATTAGCTAAGCTGCATGGGCGAAGTCCGAGGGCTGCATTGCAGACGTACGACCTTGCGCATTTGAGCAGATTTATGTTTTGTAGGGCTGCTGTCCTCGATGGCGAGCATGGCTGACATCTTTGATCAATAACTCAGGCTAGTTTCAAGGTCTTCTCGCGGAGACGAAGGTCGGCTGGTTGAGGCATGTTGCATCGAGTCGTGGCCGAGGGTGCACTATACAATATGTTCCTCGGTTATGCCCTTAATGTCCGCAAGCATAAGCTTACGTTGCTTCGAATAATTTATTCTCTCGAGAGCAGCAAATTTTCATCGCGGTGGGTGACGTAGATGAGTTCAGGCACTAATATTCCCAGTGGGCCCACCAGCATAAACGAATTGATGCGCTCAAAATGCCTCGAGAGAAAACATGAATGTGCAAATTGATCCTTTCACGCGAGATATATTCCTCAAAGAATCTAGGGAATGCTAATACCTTACAATCAAAGCTCGACATAGAGTATCCTAAATGCCAAATTAAACTAACTACAGCGACCATCACTAAATTCCAGCAATTCAAAGCAAGCGAATCATTAATTTCATGCATCCCCGAAATAAGTCTTGCGGCCCTAGCAGCCTAATAAAATGCGTAATAACATGCCTAATAAAAATAGTTCCAACAGCCCAGCAAGATTCTTACTAAAAATTATCATAATCTCAATCGCTTCAAAATCTCACATCGGCCCCGAATTTCAAATCTCATAATAATTAGTTCCTAGGCATAATAGCAGACCTACTCCATTAAACAATACTTACCAACGAATCCTAAAACGTAAAGTAACTTACAGACCGAATTTCACTTCCCGATCGGCGATTGATCTGCTGTTGGTAATCGGATATAAGACCTCCGTTGTCATGGTGGAGGACAAGGGTTCTGCCGATGCTTCGAGAAATTAGGACATCACGGGTTTGTCGAGTTTCCCCTCGAATCTTTTCTGTCAAAATCAGCAACGACTCGGCTTCGGCGAGGGCCGGCATGTGAAGCGGGGATGCGACGCGAACGGGAGATCCGAGCCACGGGCAATCTGGATTTTGATAAATCGCTGTCATGATTCGCCCCATTTCAACCGGGTCCAGAGAGGTTGCGACGGGGCTCGTCCTTGGGTCGATGAGTGGTGATGGCAGTTGTTTTCCCTCCAAGTCCTGACGTCGGGATGTCGACCGGCGAGCTCGCGGTGGGTAGAAGTTTCCCGAGGGCGTTGTGACAGCAAACACATCAGTACACGATTGATTTCTTTGGGAATTTTCAGCTGATTCACGGGCAGATTTCAAAGGCTGTTTTGGCACGATAAGGGTTGGCTAGCTGCGAAACGTTGCGTGAGTCGCGGCCGAGGGAGCACTACCAATCTGTTCTTTCTCTCTGCCCTCTTCTATGATGCTTCGGGCATAAGCCTACGCTGCCCGAATAGTTTATTATCTCGGGAGCAGCGAACTTCCATCGTGGTGAAATAATTACGAGGCATATCAACAATATTCGGCGGGACTACTCGCTTACGGGAATTCCGACTCTTCCTTTCAGATCGGCGGCAGATCTGCCCCGCGGTCTCGGCGTGACCGTTGCCATCGTAGTGGAAGTCTAAGGTTGTGACTGTGGCAGCCTTTCGTCCAAAAATTCGCACATCGCGAATTTGTGCGAATTTTCCCTTTGCGCCTTCCTGTTCGGATCAGCTCCGGTTCGGCTTCTGCAAAGATCGGCTGTGAGGAGAGGGTTGGGAAGGGAGATGCTTGGCAAGAGCACACTTGAGTCCGGGATATCAGTGTTGATTCGTCCTATTATCGCATGTCGTGTGGTTAGCTTTTGGTGTTTGACGCAGCATTATCCATCGCTTCGAATCGTCGCGGCTGGTTTTAGGATGTGCAAGGGCCTCCTTGGATAAAGCATTCTTTTAGTATGTCCGATAGTGGGCTTGGCTTCGCTGATAGTCGAGCTCGGGCGTTTCCTGGCGATATGATAGGTCTGCTGGAAGCGCAACGAGTTAAGCCACAAGGTTGGTCGTTCGTGGTTGTGCTCGCAGGTGCGGATGACATTCCGGCGAGTCTTGAGGAAGGCTTGGTTGCGCGTGCGGTGGACAATGTTGCTCGGGTCGGTTTTGCCTTGATTCGCCGCTGATCTCGAAGAATAAAGAGGCTAGTCCTAGGCATCGAGCGGGATCTTGATTTTCAGCGGCGGTCGGCCCAGCTCGGGGAAAACGCTAGCTGAAGGGAGGTGGATCGGCTGTGCCACCTCGGGACTCTCATCGGGCAGGTCGTTTTTTAGCTTGAGCTCGTTGATCTCGGCGAGCTTCGCCGAGCTACTGAATAAGCGCCTTCTTTTGTCTTCAGAAGTTTCGCGAGCTCCCGCCGAACATCACTCTCGTCAGGTGGCTAAACGTGGCGGATCTGTCTCCAGCTCAACCTTTTCAGCCTCCTTTGCCTCGGGATGGTCTCCATGTCCCCTCGCAATACCATTGCCGAGCTGAAGTCGGATGCAGTCGGTAGGCAAAAAGAGGCGGTGTGGCCTTTTTATGGGTGCGATGATCGAGTGCTGCTTGGCGGTGGAGAAATCTGACGGCGAACACAGCAACATTTTCAGGGCTGCTCTTCGGGAATTTTTTCGGCTAATCATGTGGGCAGGTCTGAAGGCTGTTTTTCATGAGGATGTTAGTCGGGCTGCCTCGAGAATGCTGCCAAGTCAAAGGTCGAGGGCGGGCCGATGGAATCTTTGTAAACTCTCGGTGTGTTGCGCCCGTTGCGTCGTCGACGGGAGTCCCTGTACTCATATAACTCGAAGGAAACCATGAATGTGTAACAGAAATTAACATTATCCCGCTGAGAATGTCCTAACACATTTATATGAAAATTGCTCCTACCCATAAAAATTTCAGGCTGGCGTTTCAATAAATCAGAGCTACGAGACAATCCAGGAAATATTAGTGTAATGTAATTTATTAAGTGCCTACTACTTAGCAGCCCAAAATATTTACAGAGGCCCGATTAAATTATTTTAGCTACCCTAGAAAATCAACGATATCAGGCCCGTACAATCTTTAAATCCATCCAAGGGGGGCCCAAACGACCTAGCAAGCCCTCTATCTAGCATCTCATATAATTCAACCAACCAAGCAGCCAATAAAAAATAATAAGCCCACTAGGAAACTACACTAATAATATATCAGCAATCAAAGTTTCTGCCGACTATGAGTTTTATCCCACATGTCCTCGATGCTTTAGGTAGCCAGTCCCAACGTAAATAACAGAAACCGCCCCCATATTTTTGTAGTTTCAGAGATCTACCCATACAAATATACAAAACTTACGATCGGGTCCCAACGACGAGCAGTGGCGAATTTTCACCGGCGACTGAAGGGGAAGTCGTGGTGGTCGTCATCAGATATAAGGGGACTGGTCTCGTGCCGATTTCGCCACATAAACTATGCGATCACGATTTCTGGGATGATTTTGACTCGATCGTCCCTCACACCTTCAAACTGAGCCGAGCGCGATTTGGCTCCGCAAATCGATTCGTTTGATTTGTCGGGGTTGGGCGGTTAGGGTTTTCTGTGTTTGATGTGATTTCGGCCTTCCATTACAGCGATAGCAGTAGGTTGGCTGATATAGATGGAGATAGCTTCTCCACAAGCCTTTTTCGATGGGCTGTGTTTGATCGAAGGTGGAACGGAGATGGAGAACGACGAAGATAAAGTGGCGACAGAGAACGTTTCGGTCAAATTTGCATTTCCACTGTGTGAATTTGCCCTTAGATCGCTGCTGCGCTGTAGACTTAGTCATTGGATCTTCTATTGGTGCGCCTCAACATGGGCTGTCGGCGTTTGTGCCTTCGTTCCCGTGAAAGGCCAAACTCGACGGTGATGGGCTTGAAACAGCTTCGGACTCACGATTCATTCCAAGTGCACCGTTATTTATTTATCTGTTTCCCACAGACGGCGCCAATTGATGCGGACCAAAAAATCGACCCTAGCATCAATAGTGCGCTGGAAGGTCGTCGCCGCTTCGAGTTCGTCGTCTTCGTCTTCGGCGGATCCCTGAAACGTCACGAAAAAGCGAGCTAAAGGGCGCCGTTTCGGCGACGCCCCTCCGACGCTCAAGTCAGTTTATCGTCCTTCATATAGAAAATAACATTAAAACGTATAAAAGTATTCGAAGTAGCATATACTAAGTATAATCGAAAGCCGTATGATCGCCTTGTGCTATGAGAGTAGCGTCTGTCGTATGTGGCCTTGTAGTTGTCGCGTGTTTTGTGGAAAGAGTCGCATGAGGTGATAGAGTTGGAGATTGGATCAGACTTCAGAGCTGATCCCTTTTTTCTCTTGTCTAGCTCCTTTATCTCTGTCCATTCATGCACCAAAAAATGGATCACACGATCGAGAAGTGGGTCGTGCAACCACCCACTCCATGCCCCATGATACTGTAATTATTGGGCTTAAAATACGTTGGGGCCCAAGGAGAGTAAGTGGTGGTCTTGAGTCCATGCAAAATAAGTTAGCCCACGCGTAGATCTCCTCGGTCATTCGGTGCCCTCGGGAAATTTCTCGAGCGAGGCGTCACCCCTCGATTCGGGCCTTGTTCGCTTCGGGACGTCTCTCGTCGGGTGTCGCTCGGGAGGTTTTTCCCCGCCTCGGATGGTGTTCTTCGCGGGAGATATTTCTCGCCCCGTTTTCGATTAGACTCGAATATTTTACCGGTTAAATCCGGAGATAACAATTTTGTAATATTAATATTTTTTGTTATTATTATTGTGTATGTAGTTATCAGTATTTCGTACCATAATTACTTATTTAGTTAGTTAAATATTATAAGGGCAAAAACGTCATTTTCAAGCCCTTTAGGGGCGGTAACTAGGAAAAAGGGGCGGTGAATAGCAATTCCGTTATTATGTGTAGTGTAGGTAAAGAAGATTTGTAATTCATAAATTAATATTGCCATTTACGGGAACAATAAAGGGAGGTCAAACGGTTAAACCAATCTTCAACTGCAGTCTCTCTCTTTCCTCTCTCTCTCTCTCTCTACCTCTCTCTCTCTATCTGCGTCCATTTTTCAAAAATTCTTTTTCCGAATTAAATAAAAAAACCGCACACGCGTGCCATGTCAGTATGCCTCCGCCACTTCATCACCGCCGCTTGCGACCTCGATCTCCGCCGCGCTTCGCCTAGGTCAATCATCCGTTCTCGTCGTGCTTATGATGTTGCTCTGCGGCGGAGATCGGTTCAGCTGGTGGTCGCGGAGGCCGTGCCAAGGTATCATCTCCTGCCACGGCAGCGAATGTGTTGCTCGTGTCGTCGAGGTGAGGTTGCTTTAACTGCGGATGGTGAAGACGGAACGAATGCTGAGAAGAAGAGGACTCAAGTGCTGGTCGCTTGTTTCGCCACGGTGGTCCTCGGCGTAGCGAATCGCGTCCTCTACAAATTGGCTTTGGTACCTCTCAAGCGCTACCCTTTCTTTCTAGCTCAGTTCGCCACTTTTGGGTGAGTTTTCAAGCATTTACTGGATACTTCTCTGTTTTTTTACCTTTCTTTTATGTTGAGAAAGATGCTTTCACTTTTTACTGAATTGCACTGCACTTTACTTTGTTATACGAAAATGCTGCGTCGTCTCTTACTATTCTTGTAGGAAATTCAAATAGATATTTCATGTTTTCATTCGTTGCTGACGTTCGAAATAAGAGCCATGTGAGATTAGATTAGGCGCGGAATAAATAATTAATTATAGGTGTGTGGTACGAATCATTCGTGCCAGCAAGTGCTCTGAACTAATGTAGTGACATCATGATTGACACTTGACATTAATTATATAATATTAATCTCTTCATCGATGGGCGTGCACAATTGGCTTCCTAGAAGCCTACAAGTCTTTCTGCTGTAGCTATTTGGTCCACCAATTCATATTCGTAGACTTTTGTTGGTGTTGCTCTGTGGTGATTTTAGTCTGTTGGTTGTGGTTGTGGCGAGAAAATGAAAAGAAAGGACATCATCACAGGGTGTATGCTTTATGCTAGCTTAAAAAATCATTAGGCGTCAATGATATACTAATTCAAAGAACAGATGTTATTTAAGTTTTTAACCTTCAATTTAGTGGTTAATTAGGTGTTGATCTATTGACCTATCTGACCTTCTGTGCGGGGACTGTTATTTTATTGGTGGGTCTTTCCATGTTTTTTCAAAGCCAGCATCAGTGTGTGTGTGTGTGTGTGTGTGTGTGTGTGTTTGATTGACTGGAGCACTTATGGGAAAAGAAATGAGGTCTTGTGAGGTTTCTATGGTAGTTGGGGGGTTTAATGAGATCCGTTGATGCTGGTGTAGTGGATACATGTTTGTATATTACGATTGTTCCTCCGCACAGAGAATTATCAAGGTTCCTTTTCCATAAACATGCAGCATCTGTATTCCTAATCCTGTAGAATGTGGGGCTGTGCAACATATTACATCATTTCTATTTGTCTCAATATCTTCCCAAACTCTGAGTGCATGTGATTAAATGCCTGAGAACCTTAGAATTAGTTCTCATTTTAACGAAAGTGAGGTAGGTTGATACACTATAGTTTTATTGGTTAAATGTTGAAATTTTTATATTAATAGAGCCGGATAGCATGTACCTGAGACATACTTTTAATTCCCTCAGTGCCCATTACAAGTAAATTTTATAATAGTGACAAGGGAAGCATATAGATCTCTATTTTCGTGATATCTTGAAAGCTGACGGTGACTCACAGCTCTAGTTATCCACATCCCTCAAATGAAGTTCTGTACAGAGACGATTAACAAAGCTCAAATAGAGAAAGTAAACTAAAGAAGCATTTCTGGCACCTCATATGCTAGTGAAATGTACTAATTTAAAGAGAGGGTGAAGAATATGATCATGATTAATTGAATCCTGCTATCTATATAATATATGTGTGTCTATTTATACTTATTGTGTGTGTTTGTCTGCATTCTGATTGTTGGAAGATTTTCATAGTGTTATCTTAGTAAATGAATCGTTTGGCATTAAGCCTGTTCTGTCATTTCAAATGTGAAAAGCATCCCATAAACAGAAAAGTGCCATCTTAAGTTCATATTTTACTATTTCCTTTTTCATACGTATCAGTGTCTAATAAACTCGTCACTTCCAGATACATAGTTGTCTACTTCACTATCTTGCATTTCCGTTATCAAGCTGGAAAGGTTACTGCTGAAATGATGGCTTTGCCAAAGTTACCGTTAGTTGGCGTCGGCCTCTTGGAGGCATTAGGTGCTGCAGCTGGAATGGCTGCTGGAGGTAAATTTCTCTCAAAGAATCATACTTCTGAAGTTTCCTTTCACACAAATTTACCATACAATGATCTTGTCAGCTATCTCATCCTTATGTCATCATGATGATGCCTACTGAGATACTTCTTTATAATTTCTGCAAATTCTAGGTAGTATTCATTAAGGTTTAATTTTTCGCGGCTCATTGCAAGGATATTTAATCTGCTTATGCATTTGAAAAGAAACGGTTTTGTTCAATTAATTATTGTGGATGTTCGGCAGCAATGTTTGCCTATTCTTGGATCTTTTGGGTATGTAGGAGGAACTTTGAAAATGACAAGGATGGCTCATTGCCAGTTTCATAAATAACTTGTCCTGTTACAAATTTACACAAGGGGTTAACCTCAATTTGTGTCTGTGTTTCTACAGCTATGCTTTCTGGGGCGGCAATTCCCATACTCTCTCAGGTAACCTTAGTACATAAATTTTCCTGATTAGTGTTGTGTGACGAACATTGTCAGACTTGAACTTGATTATATAATATTAAAAGCTCGTCTTAAAGAAAACTATATGATACACTAGAGTAATAACAGACTCTGTTTCCCATTTATGTGTGAGCTTTTTAATTTCTGCAGAGCTTTCTCGTCTGGCAGCTTCTTCTTTCATATATATTTCTTGGGAGGAAATATAGTTTCAACCAGTTATTTGGTTGCCTTCTAGTTGCAGTTGGTGTTTTGACAACCGTTGCAAGGTAATTTAACTGTACCCTCATCATATACATGTATACATTTAGGGGGAGAGAGAGAGAGAGTCTTGATGCTTCTTGTCTATAGCAGTGGATCAGGCCCTGGTTCTCTGATGGAAACTGGAAAACTTTGGAGCATTCTGATGGTTTTCTCTTTCTTTCTACAAGCTGCGGATTCTGTATTGAAGGTACGTAAGTACGTGGATGGTAAATAGAGAATGCTCACGCATATGATGGTTTCCCAGATATTTATGAAACAAAAACAATCTTATGTGCAGGAGACTATATTTCAGGATGCAGCTCAAAGGTTAAAGGTAGGTATGTCAGTGACGCTGATCGCCTTATGAACATAACATGATGTGAAAGTTCAGTTCAGTCCTATGTAACATTTGATTTACTCATGATAGGGTGGTTCAGTCGACATATTTGTTGTCAACTCCTTTGGATCTGCTTACCAGGTCGAAATTCTAAAATCCAAGTTATGTAACGATCAATTACTTTTTTTTCGCCATGTGCCTGAATTTGAATGCTTGAAAAACAGGCAATCTTCATATGCCTACTTATACCATTCTTGTCAAACCTCTGGGGAATTCCATTTGCTCAAATGCCTGGTTATCTTAAAGACGGTGCAGCCTGCTTTTTGAACGCCGGCAAGATGTCCCATAGTAAGCTTCAACTTTACTCAACGATCCATTAACAACATGCTCTGTGAGAAGAAAATTTGCAACTCTTCCTATGCTTTTCAAGAAAAGTGATTGAAAATCAAACGCAGGATGCAACGGCGCACCTCTGCTACCTTTGCTGTTTGTTGTTGTCAATATGGCTTACAACATATCACTGCTGCATCTCCTGAAGATCTCTTCAGCTGTAGTCTCAAGCCTCGCTTCAATAATTTCAGGTATGTTTTGACCAATATCTCCAACCATAATTAAGTCATTCCAAATATAACCATGTATTATTGAAGTAATCATTTCTTCATTCACTCTTAGCATCTTATAATATTGTCAATTAATTCAAATGACTATTTCTTTCAACCATTTTCTGTTTCCCAGTGCCAATCTCCGTATATATGTTCACTTTGCCGCTACCTTATCTCGGAGCCGGGTCTTCTCTTCCACCAGGCTTCCTCGCCGGCGCCATTGTCTTAGCCTCGGGAATGCTGCTTTATTCATGGAAACCTCCGAATTTTATAGTAAGAAAGAGTTAGTCGCATTTCGAATTCGCTTCGAAAAAAAACAAGGTCGTGCTATGTTACCAGTCGACACTTGCCCTTACATACATGTTAAGGAATCATAGATCTGTTATAAACTTGAGAGTAGCTTTAGGAACATAGCAAGTGGTTGCGTAATGCAATCTTGAGTTCAAATCTACTTGAACTCTTAGACTATCGAAGCTTATGTTGACTTGAAACATCTTAGTTTTCCCTGCAAAATGATGTCTGGAAATGATGTCATTTCATGAATTTGTTTCAATTTGAAGGTTTACATCATCTATGCCTTCACTAAATTATCGTTTGAGCATCAATCAAAGAACCCTCAACACTTTGACAAACACCATGAAACAAGAAAGAAAGAGAGAGGCACACAAAGCAACCTTCATAACAGAGATGCAAACCATCGAGTCACGTTTTTACACAGAAACGCAAGCCTAACTTCAAATTACATGAAATTCATTCAGCGATAAGCAATCTTAGGTATCCTTATTCGATGCAGGCGTTCCGATACCGTACTTCTCCTGAAGCTTCGTGATTTCCTCCTCCTTCTTCTTCTGATCGAACTTCTTGCTCATCTTCGCCTGCTGATAGTACAGGACGATCAGGTACCGATTCGCCACGTTGAACCCCGACAGGTGGTCCACCGCCGTCTTGGCGTCGTAGATGTCCTCGTACACCACGAACGCCGTGCCGCGCGTGTCCTTGTTGGTGCCGATTCGAATCTGGCGTATGGCGCCGTACTTTCCGAAGATGTCGTACATCTCCTCGCTGCTGATGTTGAACGGAAGGTTTCGGACGTAGAGGACGCGGTTCACTTCCGGCGGGAGGCGCGTGTTTCCCTTGCGGAGGCTCACTGCCGCCATCGATGAAAGGTATGTTTTAGGCGCTAGGGTTTTAGGATGGTTGATTTGGGGATTTTTTAGTGGATGGCGAAGGAAGTCGGAATCAAATATAATTCATAAAAGAAATTTATTAGCAATTAATAGTTGAAATACGCGTTGACTCGAAAAAGAGAATTCTCTTTATCGAACAATTTTACTTAAGGCTCCGTTTGGTTCGTGAATTTCAACTTGGAAAAGAAAAGAAAAAGCGTGATTGTACGAGCCGTGAACCGTAATGTACAATGATTCGCTGCATACCACTACAGTTTTCTTTTCTTTTCCGCGTCGATTTTCGCAGACCAAACGCACCCTAAGGGTAGCCTTCAGGCAGTGATTTGAGATTTGGGTGATAGAGAATACGGTTGTAATTAGGGGTGATTCGGACGTGTACCGTACCCAAACTGTGATATCGTATACCGTACCGAAATATCGGTATCGAAAAAAATCATACCAATATCATATTAAGATTTCGGTATACATTAAATTACGATACGGTATCATACCGAAATTTCGGTATGGTATTGGTATCATACCTTCTATACCATTCACATGGAGGGTTTTTTACCATTCTTGTCTCGTAATTCGTTAATTCGTTGTTTTCGACTTTTTAGTCAACTCAAACTTCTTATGCCCCAATAAGATGGATTATTAATACCAAATATCCAAAATAAAAAGATTTTAATCCATAAAATAACTTTAAATAATTTACATATTTAGTCAGTCTCCTTAGTAAGACAAAGAACTTTACATAACCACAAAATACAACTTTATATACAGATTAATTAAAACGAAACGACTATTTAACAAAATTAGTGAAGATTAACAAAATGTTGGGCTAAATAAACTTATGAAGATCCTTATAATATATTTATCATTTTATATTCTTTTGAATAATATAATATACGTAGATGTGTATATATATATATATATCTATATATATATAAATTATTAAATATTTTAGTATTTCGGTATTTCTGTATATTCGGTATACCTAAAGTTTAAAATTTTCATACCAATACCGTACTGAAAATTTTCGGTACGGTATCGTACCTTACCAAAAACTTCGGTATACCAAAAATTTCGATATTTTCGTTACGTTTCGATATGATAAGGACGATATATCGGTATTTCGGTATATTTTCCCAGCCCTAGCTGTAATCACTGTCATAGAGACCAAGTCTTGGCAGTAATTTCAATGGCATGAGTAAGCCATTCATTCACAGAGTTCACAAAGAGTTCGCTTTCAAACTCGAAGTCAAAATTGAAGAATAACGTTTAACAAAAATGAAATCTTTATTTTGTGAACAAGAAACAATTAACGCGGTTCTGTCAATCCTACATCCACGGAACGAAACTGATAAACTCTTTGATTCAAGATAGTTTTACAGTGCAGTGAACCACTCTCATCGACGAGTCACAAAGAGGGTAAAGAAGATGATCACATAAAAGAAATGATCTCAGCTCTCAGCTATTTATATTTTGTATTTCGCGCTAAAATCAGTTAGGGCGTTTCTTCTTTTCTTATCACTAAAGCCAACACTAGCGCCAACTTCTTCATAAGTGATAGATACATTTTCTTCATAATAGTCAAAAGCGCTTCATATAAGTCAAGCGCGCCTTCTTTCTTGTTTAAATACTTCGGCTACACTGTTCCGCTGTCTTCAGCTCCCTTACTTGTCTTCTTAACATATAAGCTCCTTGATTATGCCTATAATTTGATATCCCCCGCAAGATGGAAGATATAAGTTTATCACTGACATATTGAGTAGCAGCCTCTATAATGCAGGGCCAGAAAGAGGCTTGGTAAAGACATCAGCTAACTGACTTTCAGATTTAATTGGCAACAACTTGATTGATCCTTTTGCAACATGGTCTCTTATGAAGTGTTTGCCACCACAGAACCGAGTGCCCTGTACTCTGCCTCAGTTGAGGATCTTGACAACGTGGCCTACGTTTTTGCCTTCCAAGTCACCATTGAATCCCCAAGAAAGGTGCAATACCCTGTGATAGATTTCCTTGTATCCTTGCAAGCACCCTAATCTGCATTCGAGAAGGATTTGAGCTGAATACCAGAAATTGCAGAAATTAAAATCCCCTACCCGAGTGTTGCCTTGATGTATCTGAGTAAATGATGGGCAGTTGTCAGGTGTGCAGTTCTAGGTGCTGACATATATCGACTGAGCTTGTGGACTGCAAATGAGATATCAGGTCTGGTGAAGGTCAAGTAAAGCAGTCTCCCAACCAATCTTCTGTACTTAAAGGATGACTAAGCAGTCACCATCATTCTTGGTTATTTTCTCACTCGGGTTCATGGGAGTAGTTTGTGGCCTTGCTTCCAGATAGCCTGTGTCCTCTAGGAGTTGAAGGGCATACTGTCTTTGGCTGAGATAAATTCCGTCTTCGCTTCTCACAACCTCCACTCCAAGGAAAAATTTCAAAATGCCCAAGTCCATAATTTTGAAACAGGAATTCAGAAAATGTTTGGTTTCTTGTATGATCTTCCTGGAGGGTCCTGCCAAGATGATGTCACCTACATAAACCAGTTAGATGACTATATGATCCCCCTTACCTTTCAAGAACAATGTATGGTCAGATTGAGTTTGAGTGAACCCATTCTTAATCACAGCTTGTGTGAATTTTTTATTCCATTGTCTGGAGGAATGTTTCAGACCACAGATCGATTTGTGCAGCTTGCAAACCATCCTGTTTGGTCCTGTTCGAGCCTAGTCATTGTAGAAACTCTTTGGTAACTCCATGTAAACATCTTCTGCTAAATCACCATTGAGAAAAGCATTATTTACATCCATCTGCTCGAGGTTCCAGCTGAGCTTAGCTGCCAATGCCATGATGATCTTGATGGTGTTAGGCTTGGCTAGGGGCAAAGGTGTCTATATAATTAACCCACTTTTTGATCATACCCCTCAGCAACCAGCCGTGCCTTGTATTTATCAACCTTACCAGCAGAATCCACCTTGATCTTATAGACCCAACGACTCCCTATTGGTCTAATTGCCTTGTGGAAGGGGAATGACAGACCAAGTCTTATTAGATTCCAATGCCTCAAACTCTTCCTTCATGGCTTTTGTCCATTTCCTTCATGACCTCTGACTTATTTCTCATAATAAACAACCAAGTAAATCTTGAATAGTCATCTACAATGTGAGGAAATATCTATATCCTAAATGTGAGAGAACATGAAATGGACTCCATACATCACAATGCACTAAATCAAAGGCAGCACACACAGATTTAGGATAACTAGGAAATGAGTTTTTCTTCTGCTTTGCAAGAGGGCAGATTTTGCAATAAGTTTTCTCAACAGAAACATTGTTTTTCAAGGTCCCCTTGATAATTTCCAACACCCTAGCTGATGGGTGCCCAACCTATCATGTAATAGGTACTTGAAAATTTATTAAGGTAAACATGCCTACTTTCATCAGCTAATAGTTCAACAGAAATACTACGCATATATGTAAAGCCCAACAACTTGCTCACCCTTGCCAATCATTTGTTGCAAGTGGTCCTGCACCACAAATCCATTAGCATTAAACAAGAATTCGTAACCAAACTGGTTAGCCAAACAACTCACTGAGATGAGGTTAAAATGAAATTCTGGGACCAACAGAACATCTGTCAAAGTTATAGATTTATTTATCATGACAGTCCCTTCTTTATTAACTTTCATTACTGTTTTATCTGGCATTATAACCTTTGATTCACTAGTGTCATGCATATCAGTTAAAAGCTCATGACTACCACAAACATGCCTTGTAGCCCCGGAGTCTACTAACCAAATCCTATGATTAACTCGGGTAAGTTATGGGCCAGACAGATACCTGTGTTCATCTCGGCATGATGAGATGATCCTCCATTTGCCAAGGAGTGATTGGCAACTGTTTGGTTGATCAATGTCTGCAGGCTCTGCAATTGCAGGGTGTGAGTTGGACCTGAACCAAAGCATCACCTGAGAGAGAGCCCACTGTCTGATTTCCCTGTTGTCCCTGTCTGCCATCTGCCTCAGTCATTGCCTGATTGATTCTAGTTCCTCTCAAACCTGCAATTGCAAGGGTGTGAGTTGGACCTGAACCAAAGCATCACCTGAGAGAGAGCCTACTGTCTGATTTATCTGTTGTCCCTGTCTGCCATATGCCTCAGTCATTGCCTGATTAATTCTAGTTCCTTTGAATCTTGAACTCCCTCTGAAACTTGGACAAGCAATGAGAATACTTTGTTGATTGATGGTAGCGGATCCATAAGGAGGATTTGTCCTCTCACTTGCGAGTACGAATCATTGAGCCCCATAAAAACGTGATTACATATTCTTCATTAAGGTAATCTTTGATCATGTTGATACCTCCATAGGTACACTCGCAGGCTGGCCGGTAATTGCTCAATTCATCCCAAAGTGTTTTGAGCTTGGTGAAGTAAGTCGATATATTATTTGACCCCTGTGTAAGATTCACCAGTTCTTGCTTAAGTTGAAAGATCCTGGGCTTGTTAGTCTGCCCAAATCTCTCCTCCAAATCGAGCCAGACCTCTCTTGCTGATGATTAATAAAGGATAATCGCTGATATTTCTTTGGACACCGAATTGATTATCCAAGATATCACCACATTGTTGTTCCTTCTCCAAGCGCTTAGTTGATTCTGTGATCCAGCTTGATCTGATCGGCGACTAGTGGTTTGAGGACACCATTAACAAATCCTTCTTTGTTTCTACCGATCAAGGCAATCATCATGGCTCGGCACCATGTAGCGTAGTTGTCACCATTCAATTGCTCATGCACGAGCAATTGCCCTGAGGTATCGTTGTTATTCAAGAAGTATGGGTCGTTGATTAGAACGACTGAGTTCGAGGACTGATTAGGAGCTGCTGCAGCCATGGTGTTCGATTGAATGCTTCGAAATTCCCACAATCATCTATGCTCTGATACCCTAACAAAAATGAAATCTTGATTTTGTGAACAAGAAACAATTAACGTGGTTCGGATTGTAAATAAATCCTACATTCAGGGAACGAAACTGATAAACTCTTGATTCAAGATAGTTTTACAATACAATGAATCACTCTCATCGACGAGTCACAGAGAGGGTGAAGAAGATGATCACATAAAAGAAATGATCTCAGCTCTCAGGTATTTATATTCTGTATTTCGCTCTAAAATCATTTAGGACGTCTCTTCTCTTCTTATCACTAAAGCTGTACCAGCACTAACGTCTTCATAAGTGATAGATACGTTTTCTTCATAATAGTCAAAAGCGGTTCATATAAGTCAAGCGCGTCTTCTTTCTCGTTTAAATACTTCAACTACACTGTTCTGCTTTCTTGAGCTCGCTTACTTGTCTTCTTAACATGTAAAACAGCTCCTTGCTTATGCCTATAATTTGATAAATTAACGTTTGCTTATAAGGCCTATATAAGAGCTCATCATAAATTTCATCTCTTAATTTATTTATATTAGGCATTTAGCATGATAATGACTCAGAAATTATTGGGGATAGGGAATAACAGTCAAAAAATAATATGAAGCCTACTATTTATGTTATATTGTCTTATCATTGGAGTAAACGTACCTTGTTGGATCGGACTGTTACTACGTAACACTATTATAATAGAAGAAAGAACTAGCAAACTCGACCATTGGAAATACATTATAGTTTCTTTTTTAAGTGTTGAACAAGAAAATTGTGGTTTTCAAGAAAGGGCGTGACTCGTGAGATCACTAGTTGGTAGGGTATGTGGTGCCTTAGAAAGCCAAAAGAACTAGACAAATGGAAAATCTATAATAATTGAACTGTAAATTATATTAGCCAGGAATTAGATTCTACAATCTGAGGCCCATAATTTGTAACGTATAATATTTCTTGAAGTTTTGTATCCACACGGAAAAATCTGATTTTGCATACTCCACGTCCACGACACATGTGAAGATAAACTTTTTCAATTATTTAGATTCCACTAAATAAATAATTATGCACATATGTCAAATCTGATAAACATATTTATAGAAAATATTATTGCCAAAAATTAAAATGAAAATACTAAAGTAAATGTTAAGCACATACAAAAAAAATTGTAGTGTATGTATAATCCCTCTGTTCCATAACAGATGTCGTTTTAGAATTTATTTTTGTTCTTAAATACATGTCGTTTTACAGTTTTCAAGATAAACAATAATGATTATTTCCAATTTTATCCCTTATCTTTAATAGAATTGTTAAATTAAATTAGATAACATAATTAATTAAGGGTTAATGGAGATTTTTATTTTATTTCTTAATATGTATGTAATATTCTGAAAACGACATGTATTAACAAAGAGAGGGAGAAATAATTAAAGGAAATTGATTTGTTGACTAACGAACTATCCTTTAAATGTTCTCTTTTCTGTTTTGACTTTTGTACTGGAACTACTACTCATTCCATTGACAGATCATCCAACTAGAATTACAGACCACGCGTAATCATCAATCATAATTGTAAGACATAGTTTAGTTAGAATTTCAATGAAACCTAAACATTAGGTCCTTGAATTTATTACCACATCATTTAGTGTTCCGCATTTTTATCTTTTGCTTTACACTTAGGTATACAATCATAATTGTAAGACATAGTTTTAAAAATCGGATCGGATATCCGATACGATTTATTTTAAAATAAATCGGATCGGATACGGATAGTGGTTTGTTTAAAATCCGGTTATCCGGTATTCGGTTTTACATTAAAAAATAAAAAATAAAAAATAGTGCAAAAAGAAAAATGAAGGTCCAAAAAGGAAAAAAAAATCATCAAGTATAATATTTAAATTTATCTTATTTTATTATTGCAAAAAACGTTGTTTGAGAATTGAGATAAAAAAAACATAAAAACATCGAGATGCATGTTAAAAAATTAATGTGAATTTGTGGTATTGTGTTTATTATTTATAATGTAATTTTGAATCATAAATTCACATATTGTGTGAATTACTATTCTTATAGTAAAAAATATATTTTTTATTGTGATAAGAAATAAAAAAAATATGAGTTTGAAAAGAAAATAATAAACATAGAAGAAAACTAAATTTAAATATGGGATGCGGATATCCGGTATAAATATCCGAATAACCGGATATCCAATTTTCGGATATCCGATTAAAGCCGGAGTGGATATGGATACCATTTTTCGATATACGATAATCCAAATATCCGAATTTCGGATATAAAAAAACCGGATTACCGATTTTGCTCCCCCCTACACACCCCAGCACTTATTGCGGAATCCCTGTCCCCATCCCCGCTAGCAAAAGGGAAAATTTTTCTCCCCATCCCCATCCCCGCGGGGATTTTCGGGATTTCTGGGAATCCCCACCCATCACTACTTCTAATATATATGAAGATATAAATGTGCCTAAGAGGAGGTGAATTAAGCTCATAAAATTATGCTTCTTCTTTTCTAAAAAACTTAAGATGTAGTGACTTAGATATGCCTATTAATGCTTATGACGTGTATGCCTGATATATCCTAATAACGTCGGATGTGTGTCGGGTCTGTCTCACAGCGAAAAGGAAATAGTTGTAAAGTAAATGCGAGACAGGATCTTTATAGAGGTTATATCCTCAGCTGGGGTTTACTCCTCTCCTTGGGATTTGCTTCCCAAGAGTTTAACCAATCACTATAATGCACCGTAGCTGGATACAAAACTGATTGATTAGCCCAATACACAACTGAAACAAGTCGAACACTAGCCACACTATGTTACCACACGCCGAGTTTCGTTCCTCGGAATCTCCTGATCTCGACAGACACAGCTCGCTACCGAAGGGCCCCCGGAACTCGTCCTTCCCTTCACATGTGCGTAAACGTCGACCTTGCCTCCTTTGTATTGCTCACGTCACGTCCGAAGACAGAATGTATGGTGGGATGATGGAATAACTCAGTACGTTCAGTACTTCGCAAGTGATCGCTCAAGTAGGCAGAAAGCTATCGCAAATGGAGGCTCAGGAATATCTTAGGAATGTTTCTGCTCAATACTCTCGTAGTAGTAGGTTCTCAAATTCTTAGTACACGAAATTATGAAGTGTAGCATGTATATAAACCCTTTGAATCGGCACTTCACATGGAAAGTCACATCACATAATAATCATCAAATCAAGCATATTTTCCATGCAAATTTTGAGAGTTAACATGCCACGTACATCATGCTCAAAAATCAACGTTCACAACGGTCATTTAGATCATTAATGCATGATCATATTCCATATAAAAGCTCAGATTCGTTATCAAGGCATATTCAATCATTTCGACATATATTTACCATATCAGCACTTTTTATATGTGATTTCCTGCTATCTGTTTCTAGAATAAATCAATCCGGATTTACTTTCCAAGTATAGCACACGAGATAGCAACACATCAATGCATTTTCTATGTTTAGCACATAATATCCAATCAACATATTTACAGTGTTTAGAGCACAATTCATATCACAACATTTATATCACGAATTAATATGCCATAGCAGAACTTTCCATATATCAGAGATTCCAACATATTTCAGCACATACCATATATTATTGCATGTTATCCAAAAAGTCAATTAATTAATTTTTTATTAAATATAATATCCTAATAAGTATAGAGAAAGATATCAAGTTAATAGTGCACATTAAATTCAGTGGATAGCATGCAAAAATCGAATATGTGATTTTCGTCCAGGAATAAACAAGTATCAACGGATATATCACTTTTCATATGTAAACATCATATTTTCCATATATAGCTAAGTATGATATCTCATGCGTTATTTCCATATATAGCACAAAACGATATATCATATCACATGGACTGTCTATAACATGCGATCACCTAGTTCCACCAAATAATCACAGAATCACATGTGAATAAAATATTCAACAACTTAATCAATTTTAGCTCATATATAATGCATAGTTGAATATTATCATGAACATAGACATTTTATTGCTCACAAATCGAATTGCTTAATTTATAGACCTAACGTTATTACAATTACATAGTTCATCAAAACTCTCTAACACTCATGGACCAAAAAGGTCAACAATATAAAAATTTTATTTTTTGATATACATAGTTAAAATACTAACAAAATTGAAATGCTTTTGAGTAAATCACAACATATATAATATTGGAATTTAGCCTCAATAATAGTTCTCATATTAACCATCCGTTACTGTAAACTCCAAGTTGCTTGTGTTGTTTATATTGCATTATTGCTTTTGCTTAAAGGGTTAAGAAGTTCAACAATCGACCACCCGCCCTAAGTTTCACTCTCGACGGCTAGGAATATTTTATTTAGGGCATTTTACATATAAATAATGGTAATTTAGTAATTATATATAGCGGATCTCCACGGGGAACGGGTGGGGATCCCCCGCAGGGCGGGGAGCATGGTGCCCGTCCCCGCCCATCCCCGCCAACGGGGAGAAAATTTTCCCCATCGTCCCCCCCACAGGGATAGAAAGCGGGGAATCCCCGCCCCGCTCGGAGCGGATTTCCGCGGGCAGCGAAGAATCCCCACCTCATTGCCAAGCCTAGTCGAGTCGAGGAGACGAGTGGGTAGGAATCAAAGCTAATTTAAAATCTTTTATTGTATAATATATAAGCCCCAAAAAATTCTAAAATTGCCAGGAAATTGACCAACTTCCAACTGAAAGCTACCTACCACCATTTTCCCACCATTCTCACGATTGTACCAACGATTCAATTAATGTTCGAACCACACAAACCAACTGCAATCAAATGAGCTAATTCGATCGGCACGCACAAAATCCAAAACCCTAATGAACAATTACAAAGTATTTTCCGCTACTTTTCGTCGCAGTTGAATTTTTTTTTCGCGAGGTCTCAATCTCAACCAACTCACTACTTCTATTGATTGTCGGTTTTCGTTGTTTTCATCTGCGGCGTGTTGCAGGTGAAAACTTAACCAGAATCAGGCAAATATTTGGGATCTGAGGACGCCAAAGGGATTTTTTCACGTATTTTCCTATTCGGGGAAGAGTTGATTGATTGTGGTTTTGATTTTTAGGTGTGTTCTTCACTAACTGAATGCTGGGTTTATTTTGTTCTTGCTTGAATTGTTTTCCTTAGTACTTTTCAGTACAGAGTTGTGGTTGGAAATAGAAACAAGTTTGTTTTGATCGCAGCGTTTCTCGTGTTTAATTGCAAAAAGGTTGTTTCCTGACTTAACAACGTTGGTATCCGATTGAGCTCGACGATGTTAATGTATATGACCATTGATGGAAGATATCAGTTGTTGCCTAAGTTTTGGTGAAGTTTGTTCCTGTGCTTAGTGAGGTCTTCGTGTTCTTTGTGCTTTCGTCAAGATTATACTCTGCTTCACAAGAAGTGATCGATCAAACTTTATCAGTTTATTGGTTTGAAGTTACAACACATTGTCGCCTTGTGGTTCTTGTGTTAACTTGGGGTTCGTTACGTTTATCGTATTTACAAACAGTTGGGGTGTTTCTATGCTCAACCGCTTCTTTATTGCTTTCGGTTTTTGGACGTTGATCTGTCCCTAACCTTGACTAGTAGTTCAGTTTTCATCACTTGATGTTTCTGTTGTAACCACAGGGATTTAACATATATCTGTGTGGGGATTATGATTTTACTTAATTTACTCGATATACGTAGAAAAAATTCACCGGTTGCTAAGTGTTGAGCTGAGTTATCTTCTTTTTTGGTTCGTTAATTTTTCAGATATACTGAAGTTCATAGGATGTCGAGTTTAGAGCAGCCTCTTGGCCTAGACAAAATACAAGGGTTAAGCAGCATCGAACGCCTTTACAAGTTCTCATCTAGTGCTTGCAGGCCTGCGTCTGAAGATATGGGTTTCCGAAACTGTTGGATTGAAGGAAGAAGTTGTGGTTCATCTAATAGCTGCTCGTAAGCCTTCGCCTTTCTCTTTATGCCCTGAAGCTCGATGGAGTTAAATCTTAATTCGATGAAAAATTGTTGTGCTCGTTAATATTTATCTGCATCAAATGTTGAGATTATGCTTTTATGGTATCTCTCGAATCCGCACAAGTTTAAGGAAAACCATATGGCTGGAATGATACTTTGGATCTAAATATGATCTTTTCCCTTTTTTGTTTTCCATATGTTTCGACAGTGATGATTTCGAAGAGTTCACGAAAGAGCCCGTCACGAGGAGAAGGCAAAGGAAAAACTCTTTAGAAAAGACTTCATGTCTCAGTCTCGGGAGGAGTTCGTCTGTGGTATGTAGTACCATGAGCAGTTTCTCTATCGCCCCAAATCATCAACGTGGCTCATACGTAGAAAGAGGAGGCATTAATTTCAAGGTAGGTAAAAAATTACAAATCAAGTCAAAGGTTGTCTCAAGTCTTTCTAAAGAAATTGTTATTTCTGAGCTAGATACTGAATCTTCTGTGATCATATCAGTTTTTTAAAGACATACCAAGATATGTGAAGATAGTTGAAGTTGGCCCTAGGGATGGTTTACAAAACGAGAAGACAATAGTCCCAACTTCTGTTAAAGTCGAACTAATTCGAAAATTAGTTTCAAGTGGATTGCCTGTCGTCGAAGCAACAAGCTTCGTTTCACCCAAATGGGTACCTCAGGTGACAATTATTTTTTTTTTCATTCGGCTATGCACTTCATATGTGAGACGATCATCATAAATTTCACCTTTTTGTCTAATTTCATCGGATCAGCTTGCTGATGCGAAGGATGTAATGAATGCTATTAAGGATATAAAAGGTGTTACATTGCCTGTGCTCACACCCAATCTTAAGGTGAGGTGTATTACTTAACGTTATGGCTGTTTTAATGCTAAACATATCGTCGTTCGAAACAAAAAATGGCAGGGATTTGAGGCAGCCATTTCTTCTGGCGCGAAAGAGGTAGCAGTGTTCGCATCGGCTTCGGAGTCATTTTCCAAATCAAATATCAATTGCAGCATCGAAGAGAGCCTAATTCGTTACCGTGCCGTCACTTCTGCTGCACAAAAGCTCTCTATTCCTGTCCGTGGGTAAGAAGAATACCACCATAGTTTAATTGCACGATATGTAGCACAATAATATGCAAATTTTTCTTAAGGCTTTTCGAAAGTGAATATCGAAAAAAATGATGAATAGGTACGTCTCGTGCGTCGTGGGATGCCCAGACGAAGGATCCATCTCCCCAGAAAGAGTAGCATATGTCGCAAAGGCCCTTCACGAAATGGGATGCTTCGAGATCTCCCTCGGAGATACCGTAGGAGTCGCAACACCTGGTAATAAGTCTTATTACAACCTCCTTTTTCGGGTTAATTATCAGTTTTTGGTCCTATAATTTATGGGGGGATGACATTAGGGACGAAAAATTCCAAAATTGCTTAATTTTGAGAGTTATTGTACATATAATGCCACGTCTGAATTTGTCGGAACCCTAGCTTATACGTCTGAACCTAGAAGAGGAAAAAATCTAGGATTTTGGCGAGAAATGTCCGTAAATTGCTTACTTTTTAAATTTATTGTCTGCGTAATGCTACATCTAAATTTGTCGGAACCCTAAAAATTTTCGGCAGAATCTAGGATTCAGGTGTATAATGTCCATAAATTGGTTAGTTTTGAAAGTTATTTTCCGTGTAATATTAACACCACTCCCCCCAAATTCGTTGTTCCTATAATTCCACCTTCACGGGATTAGAAACAACCTTCTCTTTTTTACTGGGGAGACAGATTTAAGCCATCTTGTAAACATTTATAGGCACCGTCCTTCCTATGCTAGAGGCAGTAATGGCAGTCGTACCCATCGAAAAGCTCGCCGTTCATTTCCACGACACGTACGGCCAGTCCCTTCCTAACATCCTACTATCGCTCCAAGTAAGTAAAGAGTCGAATATAAAATCCGTAACAATTTCCGAGCACCTCATAAGTTCTTGTGTTTTGAGCAATTTTTTCATCGAAGTGTTTGGTGAAACAGATGGGAATTGGGACGGTGGATTCTTCAGTTTCTGGGCTAGGAGGATGCCCTTACGCTAAAGGAGCTTCGGGCAATGTAGCTACCGAGGACGTAGTGTACATGCTGAATGGTCTCGGCGTAAGAACTAACGTCGACATGCCCAAACTGTTGCTCGCCGGAGACTACATTAACGGCTTCTTGGGCCGTTCTTCGGGGTCCAAAACTGCCGTTGCTATGAGCCGAAGCATAACGGGCGATTCGTCCAAGATTTGAGACGATGCCATTGCTTGCTCTAAATTATTGATCCTTTTCCTTCTTAGGATTGCATCATGTTTCGTGTGATAGGTGGATCCCAATCGACTTGTTTAGTAATTCGTCGTGTCGTAAGTATCTGTTCAATTATATTAGGGGCGAGGGGTTGACTAGTAACTGCCACTTCAGTCTGGAAGAATATTTACAACTTATCCCTACATTTACAATTTATTCATTAATTAAATATTTATCATTTGACCCATCCATTTTTAATTATTGTACTTATACCCCTCCAACTATTTACTTTGTATATTTTTAAAATATTATATCTATTAAACATGATAGTTATAAATCTCGAGATATAAATATAATGCAATTATATTTTAAGAAGGGGCAATTTCAACTAAATACACATTCACTAACTTTCTATCAACTAACTCCCTATTCACATAAATTTATCATCAAACTTCTTATTTCAAAACAATCATACGCATCACTACCCACTTGACAAAAGTGACAACTTTGCCCCTCATTTATTATTTTTTTAAATTTTTTCTTCTTCAAACCATAAACTGAAATCACATACGATCGATGCCTTCCAGCTCCTGCCGCGCCGAAAAAGCTCCCAGTTTAGCCAATCCACCGTGGGTTTCTCGGTCTAGGTAAGTTGACGTAAGTTTTCAATTGTTTTGTTTTTCATCGTGCGTTACCCGTCGAGTTTCTTGAACTCGAGCGAACGGAATTGAGCTGAAGCGAACGGAATTCTAGTCAACACTAGGAGGTAAGGTGTACTGTGAACTTTTATGGCAGATGCATTGGCTTAAATTGGATGCGAGTTGTGGGTGTCGCCGCGTTTTGGGTATTACCACGTTTTGGGTGACGAGCTGTAAAGAGCTGAATCCTGATTCATTTTTCTACTGTTAGCATACTGTGGGTGTCGAGGGAGGTTAGTGTTTCGTTAAAATTTGACTAATTTGTCGGTTAAAGCAATTTCTTATGTGCAATACCAAAGTATGTTGATTTACTATTGGTCATTATATTACCAAACAATGATCAAAAGAAAGATTAATATGCTCAAAACGTGAAGAACACCTTGAGTGTGTGTACAAGGTGGCTTACTTTTGGAATTCTTTTGATAACCCTAATTAGGGTAAGGTTGGGCTTTATATACCACAAGTATTTGGTATATTAACGCCCAGTCACCTAACTATACAAAATAACATATGTCTCCCCAAACTACTAATAACCCACTAAGTACAAAATAAACCCAAGACTCAAGAAATTAGAGGACACTATATTTAACTCCTAACAATCTCCCCCTTAGTGTCCTCTTCCTCTTGTTGGCGTCTTCTGCTTTTTCCTTTTCTTGGGGCTCACCAATTGGTAGGGAGACTTTCTGATTCCTAAGAAGTGCTCATACGATCACAACCTTCTTCGAAAGGATATTTTCTCAGAGATGGCCTCGATCAGCTTCATGTATTTTGCTTGGACTTCGTATTTTTCGTATGTTAGCTGCTCGAGGATCCTTCTGAGCTTGTTTCGAATGATCAGAAGGGTTCCGTCGCTTAGCTTGTGAATCTCTGACGTTTTCATAAGCCTTTTCTCTCCTTTAAAGTTGATGTAGACCATTGATGGATTGTCGTCTTTATTTATGATGTGGCCTTCACCAAAACTTGGATCTGGAACTTCGAAAGACGCCTTCGTGAGATTTATCTTCTTCATGTTGCTCTCTACCTCCATTTGAAGGTCACGTGTTGCATTGTACTTGACTTGGCACAGAATGAACCTTTTCAAGGTGTAGCAGCCTAGTCTGAGTTCTGGAGTCTTGAGTGCTCCAAGTGTTCTATAGTCTCTCGCCATCTGTTCAATATCTTCTCCTCTGATGTAGGCGAGATCAACCTCATTCAGCTCTTCGTATGCTCCATTTGTACCATGAAGATAGGTATATCTATATCCCCAAAGCGATCTTTTTTAACTCGTAGAATTTCTTGGATCCTGGATCTCTTCGTTTCTTCTTTTCGAAGAGTATCCAAGTCACCTCTTTTTCCTTTGAGCATGAGTATTCGGCGGAGAGAGAGCAGATACTGAACGGCCTTTGATCTTGAGAGGTGAGATAGACCTCTAAGTTCAAGCTCGTCCGCTTTCTTGATTCTATCGTCCTTCCTCCATCTTCGAATCTCTTCTTGATATGGAGCCACTACTTTAGCATTTTCCCATGGCAACTTCGCCTCTTCTCTTATCTTCGACTTCAAGGGGCATTCTTCATCAATGACGGTGGGTTGAGAAGCTCGGGAAGTTCTGGAATTTCAGCTTCATAGTCTTCACCTTCCTCGAGTTTTCATAGTCGATAAGAGCTAGGCTTATGTTTGCCTTCATCAAGAAGAATCTGGCGTTCTCCATCAAGCCTTTGGCCATGGCCGGATCCATCGGTTTAGTTAACCAGTCTTCATTGAAGATGTAATTTTCCACGGCATCGTGTGGGTTGTACAGTTCTTCAGTTTGTGGGATTGGATTGTCTCCCTGAAAGGATATGATTAGAGATGATAGAGACAACGAAAGACTTGTTTGACTTGTGGGATGGGTGAGAGATGATAGAGACATCGAAGGGCTGCTTTGGCTTGTGGGATGAGGAAATGAAAGGCTTATAGCTGGTAAGGAGGGCTGTTGGGTTGTTTTGGTAGTAGTTCGGGTAGATTTTTTGTTTGTGTGGGTGTAGGTGATTTGGTTCTGGTAGGCGTTAGGGTGACTCTTGGCTGCGACTGTTGAGGTTGGGGCCCTTTGTGTTGCGTCTTCTCCCCCTCGGGATGACCCCCATCTTCTAGGTCGTCACGTGGTTGATTCGATGGACCGGCCTCGCCTCGACAGTTGAAAAGGAACCTCGAGCCGTCTAAGAACCTCTGAGCCCGTTCGCGGAGATTCGGTGCAGTGCGGAGTCTGGCCAGCGGGACATCGATAAGTTCGTCTATTGGGACGTTCCATGGGCCAGCATCAGGATCAGTGGACTCAGGGGCCGCATGTTCTTCTTCGATGACGGGGATCTTCGTTTACTCGGGTCATAATCGAGTCCTTAATGTCTTTCGCGAACTCTTCAAGTCGGGCATTAAGCCTTGCCTCCATCACGAACAGGGAAAATAACATGGCGGAGTCACGAAGACATTCCGCCGTCAAAACATCAGAAGAAAGTGTTCCTCGTGCCGCCTATCTTGAGAAACCGGGCCACTCAGGCGCACCGTTGACATCCATGTTGAGACTTGCTCAAATCGATGGCCCAATGCAGCGGCTGTAGTTGTGTTGACCGTTGTGGGTCTTCCACTCAGTCCCTGACTAACATCTAGTACAGAGATATCGAAGAGCGTTCGGGGCAGATCACTAAGACCGGTGCAGAAACAGGTGCATGTGTCCTACAAAGGGAAAAAATTATGCGTGATGAGGGCACTAGACTAGTCGTGATCAATGAAAGTACAGTCCTGAGGACTGCTTGATACAACATCGATCCTCCGACCGAGGTGGTGATGGTTGACATGGCTCCTCGTGTGTATCTGAAACAATCATCTGTTGGGAGATGATTGAGTGGCTAGGGGGTAGTTTGCGCGATTGGACCCGATGTCGCAACTTCTACTCGGGGGAAGACAAAGTCATCCCCTACACCTATTTGATCGGTCCGGCTTATTTGTGGATTAGAGGGTTCAAGAAGACGGTCATGTTTGTGTTTTGTACGCCGTTCCTGTTTGTTGCTGCCTTCATCCCCTTTTGATTTTCTCTTTTGTTTTTGTTTCGGGGATGAGGCGCTTCCTAGACCTACATTTGGCTGAGAGGGTTGGATTATCCCTAGGTTAGGTTCAACTGGGATGTGTTGAACCATGGGATATCTTCGAGGTTGTTTGCTCGAAGGTAGGCTTGGAGCTCTCGGTCGGTTGGATCAAGGAGTTGAAGTAGATATTCTGGTAGAATCTGATCTAGCTTGCTCTTCGTCGATTGTATCTTGGCAAGCTTAAGGATTTGGTACCCCTCGGCCTGGGGACGGTGCTCGATTTCGAGATGAAGATCCACGAAATGCTGGACGACGACAGGGAGCCACCGTAGGTACGGAAGTACTCTCTTTGTGGATCCTAGACCTAGTCTTCTTAGTTGGTCAAGTATGTCCGTCCAGAGTAGTTGGGTGACATCGTAATTTTTGTTGAAGGCAATGCCGTGGAAGATCAGCATTATGTTGCGATTGCAACGGACGAAGTGTTTTGGAGATAGGCATTTGTTGACGATTAACAAGAGGGTCCGCCAGGTCCGGGGATCTCTTTAGCTGAGAAGTCGGGGAGGTGAATTTAGTTTTGGGCATTGGGCTTATGTCCCATGAAGAGAAAATCTCTGATTAGATCATTGTTAGAGGCGTGTGGGTCATAGATAAGTGAGTATGGGAGGTTCAGGACTGATCGAAGAATTGTTGGAGTAAAAACGACAATGGTGTTATCAATTTTGGCGGAGAGGCAGGTTGTTTTTGGGTTATCCGTTGGGTTTTGAAGAGTGGCCCAGAATTGTTGTACATACACTTCTGGGACGCACTCGGTGATATTGAGGGCTGTTTTCAAGGGGTGATTGTCTAGGAGTTTGACAATGATAGGATCTGGACAGGGGGTCTTTTCAAAATCTAGTTGCCAGTTGTTAGGGATTCTCTGTGCCCAGTCCTGTGAAGCAAAATATCATCGATTTGTCGCACCATTTTGCTAAATCTGTAAAATAAGATCCAAGGATTAGGAGATAATCGTTTGAGAAATCAAATGTTGTAACACTTGGAAAAAAATCCTAAGTTGCCGCGAAACAAAGTGAAATGTGTGTAGACACCTAATGTTGTAACAATTAGGTACTTAGAAAAATTTGATAAGTCAATTTGATTAAGGTTGGATCGGTCGATTCAAAAAATTGAATAATCAATCGACGATATCTTCAATCGGGTGATCTGATTTTCAATAATGTTGTAATACAACTTCGGGCAAATCATTCAATCGGGCGATTCAAATCATCGTGTGATTGTAATTCGGTTATTGGCAAAGTAAAACATGGTGTAATTATAACTCAGTTTCGGGCGAAGTAAAACATGGTGTAATTATAACTCAGTTTCGGGCGAAGTAAAGCATGAGGTAATTATAACTCAGTTTCGGGCGAAAGTCAGGAGCTACAATAAAAACTAATCGGCCGCTTTGAAATTTGAAATCAAGTCAGAAAGGAGTTTCGGGCGATTTCTGTCATTCTGGCGAATGAAGTTCAATAGAAACGCAATTTGGGTGCGATTCGAGCGAACTCATTCAAACCCTAATCTACGAATCCTAAATTAATAAGAATAATATCAGTTAAAACTTGCAGATAGTATGTTTTTCCTTACCGATAGTGAGTGATGAACTGCAAGAATCGTGAAAAAATAGGATTTGTGTGTGATGGTGACGAGATTCGTGCGCGACTGCAGAGAGAATTTTGGTAAATCAGGAGAATCGATGAAAAGTAACTGAGTTTCGGGCAATTCACTATATATATAAGACTAAGTTTCGATCGAACCTAGTTTTGGGCGATTCCCAGTTTCGCCGAGAAAATAATTATAAGGGCGTTTAGAATTTCAGTTTCGATATATTCGAACCAGTTTCGGGAGATCATCAGTTTCGCCATGAAAAATTATAAAGGCCTTTAAAAATGTCAGTTTCGATCGATTCAAATTAGTTTCATGCGATACTCAGTTTCGCCGAGAGAAATTTTAAAGATTTTGAATATTTCAGTTTCGATCGATTTTATTTTCGACGTTCAAGAGATTTTTTATTTCAAAAGTAATGAAAACTTACTATCTCAAGATTTTTACCCTAGAAATCGATTTGGAGAAACAATTGAAGAGAAATTTCATAAACTCCCTCTTAATTTGTGCAAACTGCTCAAAGACTCCCCCTAAGTTAGTGCATATTTTTCGAGATTCCCCCTTGGAGGCCTTAGAAGAAGCTTAGTTCTCCCATCATACTTATTTCGAATTTCTGTTTCATTAGATCTCCAAAGTTCCTGCACATTCTTGCGTCCGTCGAGCCAAAGATGATGTCGTCGACGTAAATATGTACTAACATAATGTCATATCCGTCCTTCTTGATGAAAATAGTCGTATCGATCTTCCCTTTTGTGAATCCAGAGGAGATGAGAAAATCCGGGAGAACCTTGTACCGGGCTCTGGGAGCTTGTTTAAGTTCATGGAGAGCTTTATCAAGTCGGTACACGTGGTTGGGGAATTGTTCGCTCACAAGCCTTCAGACTGCGATAATAAAACTTCTTCCTTTAGAATTCCATTGAGGAATGAGTTTTGACGTCCATCTGGTAGAATGTGAAGTTCTTGTGTGCAGCGAAGGCTAAGAAAATTCTGATGGCTTCAATTCTTGCGACCGGAGCATAAGTCTCATCATAATCGATTCCTTCCTGTTGATTATATCCTTTTGCTACCAGCCTAGCTTTATTCCAGTTTACCACTTCTTGCTCGTCATTTTGTTCTTAAAGATCCATTTCGTACCTATAATAGTTTTTCCAGCCGGTCTAGGCACTAGGTTCCACACTTCCAGCCTTTCAAACTGGTTGATTTCCTCATCCATTGCGATTATCCAATCTGGGTCAGAAAGGGCTTCAGCTACTTTGCTAGGCTCCTTTTGACTGAGAAAATAGGAGTAAAGGCTCTCATTTATCGTTGACGCTCGAGTTGTTATGCCAGTGGAGGGGTCGTCATCTGTGAGTTTGAGTGTGCACGAGTCCACTTTCTTGTATGAGGTTGTGATAATTTAGCTACATTGGTACCCTCCATTGTTTCTTCACTTTGAACAGCCTGATACTCCATAGCTTCTCCAGGTTGAGGTAGTACTGACTCTTCTGAAGAAATTTCTACTGTAGAATGACGTTCCGTAGGTTCTGCAGGTTGGGGTAGTACTGACTCTCCTGAAGAAATTTCTATTGTCGAATCAGTGGGCTAAGGTGTTTCTGCTGCTGAGCTGGAGATGATCTCAGTATCAGTTGGAAGTTCACTATCGTCATCAATGTGGAGATTTTCCAACGTAGGAAGAGAATTTTCATTTCTAGGCTCTCCAGAATAATTATTGCTTGGTGCTGCATAAGTTGTTGGACCAGTGTGTGGCGACGGTCTTGAGAAGAGATCCTCGAATAAAAGATTGAGTTCCATATCGCTCAGTATATTGGAAGTTGAAGGTTCGCTCACCGAAGAGGTGCTTGTTTGATCTTTCGTCAGTTCTCGTAGAAGTCCGGGTTCTGGGCTGATTTGTGTAGAAGCCACACATCAAACATCACATTAATGCTTTCCATAACCGATCTTTTCTCCTTGAGGTATACTCGATAGGCTTTGGAGGTTGTCGAGTATCCCAACAGTATCCCTTCAAACGCTTTTAGGTCGAGTTTGCCTCTATCTTCACGATCGTTGGCCACGTAGCACTTACATCCAAAAACTCTCAGGAAAGAGACGTCTGGCACTCTACAATTGATCAACTCAGAGGGAGTCCTACTAAACCTCTTGTGAAGAGAGGCACGATTTTGAGTGAAACAAGCTGTGTTCATCGCTTCAGCCCACAAGAAGTGAGGTAATCCAGAGTGATAAGGAGTGTTTGAGTTGCTTCAACTAAGTTAATGTTCTTACGCTCAACTACGCCGTTTTGTTGGGGTGTTTTCGCTGCTGCGAACTGCTGGGTGATGCCAAGTGATGGATAGAAGTCGCTTAGCTTTTTGTTCTTGAATTCGGTCTCATTGTCAGTTCTGATGATTTGGACACTTAGTTGGTAGAGGTTTTGTGCGGTTCTGATAAACTCAATGATTTGACCTGGGGTTTCATCCTTTGTTCTGAGAAATTTGGTCCATGTGTAGCGCGAGAAATAATCCACAATAACCAACACATATCTCCGCCCAGTTATGGTCTGAGTGCGCATAGGTCCACACAGATCCATGTGAATGAGTTCGAGAGGTGTGGAGGTTGAAGCTATGTGTTTAGTTCGGTGGGATGCTTTCCTTATCTTTCCCATTTCACACGCCGAGCAGAGATGCTCTTTATGATATCTGAACGAGGGAAGTCCTTTGATCAAATTTTTAGATCGCAGTTTGTTGAGGTCTTTGAAGTTGAGATGGGAGAGTCGCTGATGCCAGAGATCGTTTTGATGTAGGGAGGCACGGGAGATGAGACACGTCGATCTTATAGTCTTGAGATCAATGGAGTAGAGATTTGTCTTTCTGTGGCCAGTGAGTAGTTCTATTCCATTGTCATCTGTGACACTGCATTTGTTAGTCTCGAAATTCACCTTGTAGCCTTTGTCAAAGAATCGTCCAATGATGAATAGATTGTAGCTTAGTCCTTCTATTTAGGAGACTCATTTGATGATTAGTCTGTCATGGATAAGATCTTCTGTTCCTAGCATGGGTGCAGATTGACCGTCTCCGAAGTAGACCTTTCCTAGAAATCCCTCAGAAAAGTTGCTCAACAGCTCTTTTCTTCCAGTCATGTGTGAGGAGCAACTTGAATCTAAGTACCACACATGATGGACCTGCAAAAAAGAATCAAGTAAGCTTAGGTACCCATTAAAAGCTGGGCACTTCTTTGATCGCAGGTGTAGAATCTAATGTATTTGTTGTTAGATTTAATTCTTTGTAAGATTGTTGGATAACTGACTTAGGGACCCAAACTACGACAATTGCCTATGGGATGCAGTTGGGATTTTGGAATCTAGATTTGTCTTTGACTTAACTTTTTGTTCTGCTTGATTTTGGAGGTGGTGTATTTCTTTCTCTTAGATTTAATAGTGTGGTTGTTGAGCTTGGGAGATACACCCTTAGAACGAGAGCTATGTGATGAGGAAGCGTTTTTGCTGAATAGATCGTTTTGAGGATGTGAAAATGCATCATTGTTTACATAACAACATTTAGATTTCTGAGCGTAGAATAATAAAACACGATCTGCGACATTACAAGAAGTCACTTTTGGAAATGCAAAAGATTTGAATACATGAGAAGTAAGTTTGAGGTTGGTTTCTTCTTCTTATCAGGGATTGTTGTCTTCGTTGCTGACCCAGATCGAACATTCTTCTTTTTCTCAGAACTCACGCCTTTGTCTGTGGGTACATGTGATACAAAGTTAGTATGAGATAAAGGTGTTTTCTTCGTAGTTTGCTTGCATTTACATGTAGAAGGTTCGGGAACAGGACGGGAGGTGGAAGGTTTGTAAGCGTCAAGAAAGTTTTCAAGAGTGTAAATTTTGCTTAGCAAAATAGTTTTCTCTTCTTCGTGGGCTTTCTTTTCTGATTCTAGAGAGGCTGTTAAGTCGCCTATTTTGTGAATAATCTCTGGAATGTAGATAGATGAATAAATGGGTTTATCCTGTTCGTCAATTCTTTCCTGAATTTCAGGACCAAATGGTGACATGTAATCATCATAGAGCATTGTCTTTTAAGTTTTGTAGCTATTATTTAGTTCTGTATAATCACATGCAATTTGGGCCCAATCTTTTTTTCTCCGCTTCTGATTCGTCAGATTCGGTCACCTCTGTCGATCCTACGAAGGGCATTATGTTTTCAAGGCTCAACCCAAAGCATTTAGTACTGTACAAAGGAAGTACTTCATCTTTCTTTGGGTTTGTCGTCACTGGAAAGCCCAATCCTTCGCGGGGATCATAGAATTCCACATTTTTAGGTTTGTTAAGAAAGATGGTTCGATCAGTTTGACCTCTTTTGGTGAGAAGTTCCTCTAACTCTTTGACTTTCTTATATAGTCGAATGCGCTCTTCAGCAATTAGTTCGTATTGAGAAGATACATTTACTCGTTCGTCTTCACTGTCATTTAAGTTCTTACATAGCTCATTGATTCATTTTTCTTTATCCTCTACCTTTTCTATTAAAGTCTTTACTTTAGATTCAGACAGTGTTAAGGGAAGAATAGCTAGTTCTTCCTGTTGTTTACCTAGTAAAGCGTAATTTTTTCAAAGTTTCTTTGGACTTCTGTATGATTCCTACAATGCATGGAGAGTTCGTTAACCTATGTTTTAGTTTAGTGATATCATTTATGGTAGGGGAGTAAACCTCCTGGTCGGATGAAGAGACATCCGTCTTGTCTGTGCCTATGCTTGGTTCTTCCTCGTCGAAATCATAGTCTTTTCACCATGAAGGCCATTTCATCCTCCTCCTCGTCAGACGTGTCCTCCAGCCATTCCTATTCCTGAGCAACAAGGACAATTTTCACCTCCTTGCGTTGTGAAAGCTAAAACTTCTTCTTGTAGTATTCAGTGTTTTTCTTCTTATGTCAGAAGCATTCTGAAGCGAAGTGACCTGGTTTACCACAGTTGAAGCACTTCTTTGATACTTCATCTTTCTTTGTTTCAGCCTCTTCGGGCGCAACGAATTTTTGTTTCCCGCCAGAGGTTCATTGTTTGTTAAAGGAGGATGATGATTTCTTGGCGCTCATTTTATTGACTTTCTCTGAGATCATAGCTAGTTTCTTTCTGATTGATTCGAGTTCGTCCTCAGATTCTTGGTCTGATTCAGCTTTGTCTGATGTGTCAGATTGTATGACTTGTTTTCCTTTAGAAATTTTCGAGCTTCTGTGGCTTGATTTAGAGGTCACGAGTGCAACGGGTTCCATGTCGGTATTTGTCTTTCTTTTGTTCTTGATCTCTTGGCATACTGGGAGTGAAGAGGGGTTATCATGTAAGGAATAAATGTACATAGCATCTAGATCTTTGTTCTGTTGCGTAACCATAACTGCAATCCGTCCCCACTCAGGTTGAAGTGTGGAGAGGAACTTGATGTTGTGTTCAAGGTTGGAACGTTGGATGTTGATCTTTCTCATCTCGTTGATGATGGTCAGGAAATGAAGATAACTGTCTCGAAGCTCTTCTCCTCCTTAGCTTTGAAGGAGTCATGGGCAGTGAGGATGCTAGATTTCTTAGATAGGTTGCTAACTTCAGTCTCAACCATCATTTTGCATACTTCATCCCATATTTCCTTTGTAGTGACCATTGCGTCGACTTGCTTATAGACATCATTTGGTAGAGCCTGAAGTACGTGGTGTCGAGCAAGCTTGTCCGCTCTGGCTCATGCTCTCTCGGCGTCATTGTTTCGACTGGGGTCCTTAGGGTTCTCCGATCTAGAATGGGAGAGACCGCATCGGGTTGAGCAGGAATGATGGTCCAAAATTGAGCGGGTCTCAAAAATGGAGAAAGCATGTCATTGGCGCGTAGTCTGAATTGTGAAAGTTGAGCAGGAATGATTATGTCATTGCTTCACTGATTGTGAATATTTTGGGTCGTAGTCTGAATTCGTGTCACGTTTCCTGTAAGCACTTAATAAGAAAATTAAACGTACGATGGAAATAAAAAGTAATAGCAAAACGAGTCATAATCATCAAAAGTGTCGTGATGACTAAACCAAACACACAAAGTGTTTTACAAAGAAAAATCCCAACTGAAGTCGGAACTAAGGTGGTGGTGGTGAGGGCTGCCGAGGGCGAAGGAACGCCAGTGACTCCTGTGATCGCCTGACCGCGTCGTTCATGGCTTTAAGGGTCTGCTCATATCGCTGTTGCTCCTCGCGGCGTCGGTGGGCTTCCTCGTTTCGACGCTCATACTCTTCCTGGCGCCGTCGTGTCTCCTCATCGCGTCGAATGGCCTCCTCGTTGTAGCGTAGCATGTCCTCGCGCAGTGTGTGAAGGTCGGCGGCTGAGGCAAAACGAGCAACCCCTGATGATTCGCCCTCGTGATAACCAGAGGAATGGGAAGTGTCGGCAGTGTCGGGGTGAACTGGGAATGGCCCCACGCCCTCAATTTGTAGTGGTTGTGGGTATGCGTCGCCCAGGTCTGTCTGCCCATGGTAGACCTCGTGCCAGACGTAAACCTTGTTCGAGCGAGACCAGGTGGGCGCTTGATCAACATCTTCATCTTCACCATCATATCCTCGTTGACCGGATTACGCCCGCCCACAATCTCCATCTCCGGTTGATTTTCTGGCCATAGGTTAAGGCCTTTGATGATCCTAGTAATAAATGGTGCTACTGCGATCTTCCCGTGGCTACGAACGTCGGCCTGGGCCGCGAAGGCGTGCTTCAGGGCCATTCCTAGGTGTACGTGTTCCCCGCGCTGCATCTTGGCTAAATAAAAGAGGTCGCGAAGACCAACCGCGCCGTGTGACTCGCCCCTTGGTGTGAGCGAAGTCGTCAGTAGCCGGTGGATATATCGCATACCGGGGCTCCTGAGTGATGAGGCCTTCGATATTTTGACGCTGAAGGGTGGCTCGCCGGGTCTTGTAATCTCATCCCAACAGGCCTGTCGGACGTCCGGGTTTTCCAGATAATTCTTGTAATACAAGTCTTGTAGCCCTTGGTGCCCGTAAGGTAGCTCCGGTGTCCCAATTGCACGGTATATGTCTTTAATGGTAAACACCTCCTCCGTGTTAAACGCCCGAAAAGTAATCTTGTTCCGGCCAAATTCTTCGTGGGCGAAGGTGGACAGGAACTCCAGGGTAAGCTCTTTATATCCCGGCTCGTCGATGTGAAAGAAATCGAGCCACCCACTCAGTGACAGGTAGCCGGCCACCTGCTGGTCAATGTTGTACTTTCCCAGCGTCTCGTGATCAATCTGATCAGTGAGAATGAATTCCGTGTTCTTTAGCCTGTTGTAACGGGCCTGGTGCGTCTCGTCGTCAAACTGCCCATAGACTCTAGCAGTGACGGTGTGCGGCTCGTGCTTGGGCCTCGACGTTGACGACTCGTTGATGCAGATGAGCGGCTTCGACCCATAGTACCTAGAAGTCCAAATGTTAGTTGGCGAGAAAAAGATAATCAACACAGCTCGACTCGACCAACGTAGCGACAAAATTGACAATTCTAAAGCAAGAACATATGAACATTCAAAGCGGCATTTTGTCGAACACATAATAGACCAACTAAAATACTCATTCAAATCGCAATAATCGATTAACCAAGCACAATCTGCAACTTCAAACGATGAATCAACGCTAAGTAAACCATTAAACGCAATCAATTCCGTTCCAAATTCCAAAATTCCCCAATTTGTAAATTAGGGTTTATCATTCCCAAATGAAAATTATTGGACGGAATCAAGAAATTACTCGAACCCAAGGCATTCATAGCATATATTTAACCATAAAGAGCAATGCAAACACCATATTTGACCCAAATTGTAAAAGCCCCAAATTTCGAAAATTAGGGTTCATAGTGCCAATCATGGAAATTAACGGACGAAATCAATAAATTGATCTAACCCATCATGTTTAAACAATAATTGATCCATGAAAGAGCAATGTAAACGTTCAATTCGAACTCAAATTCGAAAAAATATGCGAAAATCGTCTACTATAAGCTTTGGGAGAAAAGAACCTACCTCGTTGATTTAATCACTGCGAGAAAGAGGGAAGATGGTTGTTTTGGCGTCGCTAAAAATGCAAGTGGCGGAGTGGTGGCCGGAGTTGTGTTTTTCGGGATTGATTTGGCGAGAAATTCGCGAGCTTTGGAGGTTTTTCGGTGTGAAATAGACGAAAGGAAAAAAATTGATGAAATAAAGGTGAAACCGATACGTTCACGGCCGTGAATACCAATTCACAGGCCGTGAACAAGAACAGTGAGCGGCGTTCAACCAAGTCACGGCCGTGACAACAGGAGTAGATGGCCGTGAATACGGGCAGTGAGTTAAGCCCGCTCACGTCACGGCCGTGACTCCTGAGACATTGGCCGTGACGATTTATATATATTTTTTTATTATTTTTATTATTATTATTATTATTATTATTATTATTTTTTTAATATATATTTTAACTATGATTGACACGCAATCGACGATTTTTTCGAGAACGATTGGCACGAGGAGAAATCTGATAATCGACAAGGGAAATATCACTTTCTCACGCGGCGTCACGGCCGTGAGATATATGCCTCTGGTAAGCTTAGGTCACGTTGGTCAGGACCGTTCACTGTTACTCGTGTTTTCTCATACGGTACTGTTGAGATTCAGGTATGGGGCAGGGTACTTTCAAGGTGAACGGGCATCGATTGAAGCATTATCATGGAGGCGAGGAAGATTTGAGTGATAAGGAGGTATTATACCTCGATTTCAAGCCAGCATAAGAGCCTAGGAAGGACGTCAGGCTGAGACGTTAAAAGAAGCGCTCCTTGGGAGGCAACCCAGGTATTTTTATTTATGTTTTAAGCATTATAAATAAAAAAATAAAAAATAAAAAAAATAAAAATAAAATATTTATATAATAATATTAATTAATAATCTAAAACTTATATAAATTAAATTAAATAAAACAACAATAATAATAATAACAGTAATATTTGAATTAATAATAAGTTTATTACAAACATTGATGATGGGTACAACGCAGAGTCTAGAGACGAGATAGGACCGATAGTTTTACTTCATACACGATGGTTACAATACCATTACAACGTGTGAAAGACCAACACAAAAGCAAATTAAAACAGCGAATAACACAAAAGATAGAACAATAGTTTATTTTGCTTCATAAGGGCGGGTTACACACAAGTGCACCTTGTGATAACCCAACACACGAAAGCAAGTAAAACTCCAAACAAGCCCAAAAGAAGAGCAAGGTAGAGTGATACCATATCTAAATTACGACGAATCCTTGCATATTCCTCACTCTCATCCTCATGACCTTTCTGCTGTCCCCAATTCATAGTGGCTAGATAACTCTTTCGAAAATAAGATTGTTAAAGACGTGAGTGTATGGTAGATGATGCTATTGTGTTGTTCTACCACTGTCTATTTATAGGCATGAACGGCACAAAAATATCATTGTCATATCGAATTTTTGACTTGAATGGTCTGACGCCGCGTGAGAAAGTGATATTTCCCTTGTCGATTATCAGATTTCTCCTCGTGCCAATCGTTCTCGAAAAAATCGTCGATTGCGTGTCAATCATAGTTAAAATATATATTAAATAACTAATAAGTATCATATTAAAAAAAATTGAAAAAAAAGCAAGTCACGGCCAATGACTCACAAGTCACGGCCGCGACTTGGCGCGCCAACACGCACTGCCCTTCCTCACGGCCTTTTGCTCAAGCACTCACGGCCGTGAATGTTAGGGCCACAATACATAGCGCACACTGCCTCACGTCACGGCCAGAGGCATATATCTCACGGCCGTGACACATGCGGGGAAAAAAATAATAATAATAATAATAAAAATAATAATAATAATAATAAAAATAATAAAAATATATATATAAATCGTCACGGCCAATGTCTCAGGAGTCACGGCCGTGACGTGAGCGGGCTTAACTCACTGCCCGTATTCACGGCCATCTACTCCTGTTGTCACGGCCGTGACTTGGTTGAACGCCGCTCACTGTTCTTGTTCACGGCCTGTGAATTGGTATTCACGGCCGTGAACGTATCGGTTTCACCTTTATTTCATCAATTTTTTTCCTTTCGTCTATTTCACACCGAAAAACCTCCAAAGCTCGCGAATTTCTCGCCAAATCCATCCCAAAAACACAACTCCGGCCACCACTCCGCCACTTGCATTTTTAGCGACGCCAAAACAACCATCTTCCCTCTTTCTCGCAGTGATTAAATCAACGAGGTAGGTTCTTTTCTCCCAAAGCTTATAGTAGACGATTTTCGCATATTTTTCGAATTTGAGTTCGAATTGAACGTTTACATTGCTCTTTCATGGATCAATTATTGCTTTAAACATGATGGGTTAGATCAATTTCTTGATTTCGTCCGTTAATTTCCATGATTGGCACTATGAACCCTAATTTTCGAAATTTGGGGCTTTTACAATTTGGGTCAAATATGGTGTTTGCATTGCTCTTTATGGTTAAATATATGCTATGAATGCCTTGGGTTCGAGTAATTTCTTGATTCCGTCCAATAATTTTCATTTGGGAATGATAAACCCTAATTTTACAAATTGGGGAATTTTGGAATTTGGAACGGAATTGATTGCGTTTAATGGTTTACTTAGCGTTGATTCATCGTTTGAAGTTGCAGATTGTGCTTGGTTAATCGATTATTGCGATTTGAATGAGTATTTTAGTTGGTCTATTATGTGTTCGACAAAATGCCGCTTTGAATGTTCATATGTTCTTGCTTTAGAATTGTCAATTTTGTCGCTACGTTGGTCGAGTCGAGCTGTGTTGATTATCTTTTCTCGCCAACTAACATTTGGACTTCTAGGTACTATGGGTCGAAGCCGCTCATCTGCATCAACGAGTCGTCAACGTCGAGGCCCAAGCACGAGCCGCACACCGTCACTGCTAGAGTCTATGGGGCAGTTTGACGACGAGACGCACCAGGCCCGTTACAACAGGCTAAAGAACACGGAATTCATTCTCACTGATCAGATTGATCACGAGACGCTGGGAAAGTACAACATTGACCAGCAGGTGGCCGGCTACCTGTCACTGAGTGGGTGGCTCGATTTCTTTCACATCGACGAGCCGGGATATAAAGAGCTTACCCTGGAGTTCCTGTCCACCTTCGCCCACGAAGAATTTGGCCGGAACAAGATTACTTTTCGGGCGTTTAACACGGAGGAGGTGTTTACCATTAAAGACATATGCCGTGCAATTGGGACACCGGAGCTACCTTATGGGCACCAAGGGCTACAAGACTTGTATTACAAGAATTATCTGGAAAACCCGGACGTCCGACAGGCCTGTTGGGATGAGATTACAAGACCCGGCGAGCCACCCTTCAGCGTCAAAACATCGAAGGCCTCATCACTCAGGAGCCCCGGTATGCGATATATCCACCGGCTACTGACGACTTCGCTCACACCAAGGGGCGAGTCACACGGCGCGGTTGGTCTTCGCGACCTCTTTTATTTAGCCAAGATGCAGCGCGGGGAACACGTACACCTAGGAATGGCCCTGAAGCACGCCTTCGCGGCCCAGGCCGACGTTCGTAGCCACGGGAAGATCGCAGTAGCACCATTTATTACTAGGATCATCAAAGGCCTTAACCTATGGCCAGAAAATCAACCGGAGATGGAGATTGTGGGCGGGCGTAATCCGGTCAACGAGGATATGATGGTGAAGATGAAGATGTTGATCAAGCGCCCACCTGGTCTCGCTCGAACAAGGTTTACGTCTGGCACGAGGTCTACCATGGGCAGACAGACCTGGGCGACGCATACCCACAGCCACTACAAATTGAGGGCGTGGGGCCATTCCCAGTTCACCCCGACACTGCCGGCACTTCCCATTCCTCTGGTTATCACGAGGGCGAATCATCAGGGGTTGCTCGTTTTGCCTCAGCCGCCGACCTTCACACACTGCGCGAGGACATGCTACGCTACAACGAGGAGGCCATTCGACGCGATGAGGAGACACGACGGCGCCAGGAAGAGTATGAGCGTCGAAACGAGGAAGCCCGCCGACGCCGCGAGGAGCAACAGCGATATGAGCAGACCCTTAAAGCCATGAACGACGCGGTCAGGCGATCACAGGAGTCACTGGCGTTCCTTCGCCCTCGGCAGCCCTCACCACCACCACCTTAGTTCCGACTTCAGTTGGGATTTTTCTTTGTAAAACACTTTGTGTGTTTGGTTTAGTCATCACGACACTTTTGATGATTATGACTCGTTTTGCTATTACTTTTTATTTCCATCGTACGTTTAATTTTCTTATTAAGTGCTTACAGGAAACGTGACACGAATTCAGACTACGACCCAAAATATTCACAATCAGTGAAGCAACCATGTTCAAACTACATCAAATGATAGAGGCAGGGCCACGCCAATTTTTCAGGGGAGTCACGTTCTTTTCAACTTCTTTTACCTACCTGTTATTTCTTTTACACGTTGAGGACAACGTGAATCTTAAGTGTGGGGAGGGGGAATTTTGTTAAGAAATTTTGTTGAAAAGTTACGTGAAAATTTTTTATGACGTGTTTTGGGCTTTTAAATCTATAAAAGTTTGGCATGATTGTTTGTGTTCATCTCAATGTGGATTGCATAGTAGGGAGTCTAGTGAGCGATAAAGACATGCATCAGTGATTTAATCTTTTCAGCATGAATAGATATAGTGTTACTTTGAGAGATTCACACACATAACCCATGTTCCGTTGTGAGAGTTTGAGCTGACGAGCTTTTGCTCATTTTTTCTTGGTTGTGTGAGTAGTGCATAATTTACGTCTCTCTAGAACTTGCTTGTTTGATACGCATTGAAATTGCTTATAGTATGTTTTGTATGAATATGACGAAGGCATTAGGAAATAAGTCCACGGCCAAAGTTCCCGACCACGACTGATCACCGTAGTTAGCCACTTTGTGCCTAAGCCTATTTATTCCTTGCACCTCGTATATCATAACCCTCTGACCTAAATAAGCCTCCAGAGATCATTTGAACCCGAGTTAAGTGGAAGTGAAAGTCAAATGTCAAAGTCGAAAAGCGCAGAGATGACGGCCCGCCGGAAGTGAACAGTTTGTTGAAGAAAAAAAAAAGAAGAAGAAGAAGAAGAAAAAAAAATTGGAGAAGTGAAGCATGAGGAGAATAAGCTGTTGCGGAAAAAAAAAAGAAAAAGAACCTTTCCTTTGATAATCTTCCGGTCTCGTGTTTTCCACATCATCCCCTCATTTATAGACTTGGAAGAAGAAAGGCATAGTGGAACGCAGCAAAAATAAGAATATGAAGACGGCGTAATCAGAAAGGCTAATTGTTGGCGTGCTTTAGACAATGACATGAAGATCGACACGACTGCTACTCATATGTGATTCCATTACCACTTCAATACTATCTGAACCCATTTAACCCGAAAAAGACCTTCTGATTCATGCTAACTGCTTTAAGTAGTAGACATGCGATTGACTTGCAAGCATATGGTTTAGACTAGATTATTGCATGAATTGAGTGATTCACCGATTTTTTAGCCTATACACTGAGTGATTTGAGTGAATCCCTGCGAGGTGTGGATCTCGATTAGTAGTGCTAAGGAAATTCGTGTCGATTAGTGCTGATTATTTTTTTGCAGTGTCCATAATTGCTTGCTTGATTCCATTTTGTGTTTTCCATCTGCGTTGGTGAATTGTGAATGGTCGTGCCGTTATCTTGATAACCTTTTCTTGCTTTTAATTTGCTTGAGGACAAGCAAAAGCTTAAGTGTGGGGAGGTTTGATAAACGTATTTTAATACGTTTATTGTTATGTTTATTTGGGTTATAATAGGAAACTTTTGATCATTCCATGCATTTATTGGTTCTATTTACACTCATCTAAATATTGTAGGACCTTCGAATGATTATCGAGAAAAGAGGAACGAAAACGAGGCGAAAACGACGCGAAAACGGCAAAGTTTGAAGCTGCCAGTAATAAGTCACGGCCGTGAACGATCTTGCAAGAGGCCGTGAACGAGGGCAGTAAGCTCAAGGAGAAAAAGTTCCAACAGTCACGGCAGTGAATCACCTTGCACAAGGCCGTGAACGTGGGCAGTGAGCTCAAGATCCAGTGTCGCGGCCGTGAACGCTCATGTAAGAAGCCTTGAACGTGGACAGAGAGTTTTAAGGAACGTGTCACGGCCGTGAATACTCATGTCAAAGGCCGTGACTCGCGGCAGAGACTAAGCAACCGCTATGCTATTCACTGTCACGGCCGTGAACCTATATGCAAGAGGCCGTGACCCTCTCCAGAGAGTCAATATTTAGGGTTTAAGCCGCCGTCACGGCCGTGAAGATCGGTGCACGAGGCCGTGACTCGTGCCAGGAAGTCAAGAAATAGGGTTTTTAGCCGCCTTCACGGCCGTGAAGGCCCGTTAAGAGGCCGTGAACATGCCTAATTTCAGGGTTTTAGCCCATTTTCGAAGCATAAAAGGGGAGCTTTCCTTAGAACTGAACAACAACTTGATAGAGGGACGAAAACTTAGAGCAAAGAAGAGAAGGAAGAACACTAGAAGCAGTCCCGTGATTCGGAGAAGCTCAAGGGACGATCCAGCAACGAAGCTACGCTCATACGATCGAGGAACGAGAGCTCCACCTCGGAAACGCCATATTCACTTCTTAGGAAAGTTTTTATGAGTTCTCTATCCTCGTTTTCCTTAAGTCTCGTTGTTGTGACGTTCGATATGAGTAGCTAATCCTTTTGTGTGTTTGGGAATAGATGAACGTTGGGTTATGTTGTAGTTAAGGCGTAGGATAATCGTGAACACGTGTATTCGACTATTTATCGTTCTATGATGTTGTTTCTTCGTATCAATATGTCTATGTGTTGATATGCATGTGTGGTATATCGTTTAGGGCGACAGCTAAATAGCGATTAGGCCGTTCGTAGACGTTAGGATTCGAGTATAGGGCGACAGCAAATACTCGATCCTCGCCGTCTAGTAATCGCTAAATTTAGATCCCCACGAACGTTTAGGGCGACAGCAAATCCGTGAGTGGGTAGGAAATTACTGCGATTTAGTCGATAATCACGTAGGAGCGATATTCCGTAAGCCTTAGCCAACAAAACTCAGCGGGATTCGAATCCCGGACACATATTTGACATCTTAAGTCACTCTTATTACTTCTAGTTGTGTTCCTTAGTCTTTCGATCCTTTAAGTTGTTCTGTTAAGTTAGTTCGTAATATAAACAAATCCTGTTATTTTATTTAGGTTAAATATCGAGTCGATAGGTTAATACTAGTACTCAATTTATTCCTCGTGTTCGATACTCGGATATTCGCTATAGCTATATTACAAACGATAGGTACACTGCCTATCGCGCGTGATTCTAGTTATAATATATTCGTTTTAATTATTACTTGACGTACTCGCACGATCTTTTAATTTAAACATACACACACGCGATCACTTTTGTTATGTGCGCTACCAAAAAGCTGTGAACTTTTCAAGGAGGCATGGACGGGAAGCTCTTAAACTCGAGGATGTTCTCTCTGCTCTAAGCTCGAAGCAACTAAACACGAGGAATGGTTCAGAAGTTGCAGAAATCCCTGATGGGCGCAGCTTCTTTATGCGAAGAATAAATCCAATTCTTGGACCAAGAAAGGCAAGGGAAAGAAAAGACTCGAGCCGAGGTTCCCTGTGAGGTGTTATGAGTGCAACGGAGAGGGCCACATTCGAAGAAACTGTCCAAGAAGGGCTGCCTCAAAGTCGAACAAAAATCAGAAATTTGCAGCTGTGGAGTTGCTGTGGATGGCTATGAAGATGCAGAAATCTTCAGTGTTTCTGGGTAAGAATCGAAGCATGAATGGATCCTTGACTCAGGGTTCATTTCATGTCACGTGCAACAAGGAATGGCTTCAAGATTTCCAAGAAACGAACGAAGTAACCGTGGAGCTTGGAAATGGGAAAAACTGTCAAATTTCTGGGGATCCTAAGAGATGTTAGGTATGTCCCTGAGGTTAGGAGGAACCTTATCTCAATCGGCACTTTGGATAAAAGAGGATTAAACACACAAGTTCAAGCTGGAAAAATCAGAGTTTTGAGGCAGAATAGGCTGATTCTATCGGGCTTTAGGAGGCACGGCGTTTATGCTCTTGATGGTTGTATGGTGGAGAAAGAAAAGCCAAAGAAAGTAGCGAATGTTGTGGCTTGAATGTGGTGGAGAGAAGCCACGAGAACCTCGTCTTGATGTGGAGAATGTCGAGCCAAGACAGCAACTTGAAGCTGAAAATTCAGAAAATTCAGATTCTGCTGAAAATGAATCTGAAGAAAATGGGTCTGATTTTGCACATTCTATTGATGAAATGGGCCGAATCAATGAGGGATGAAAGTATTCTCAGTCCACGTTCGAAGCGTTCAATAACAGAAGAAGAAAGTGCTGAAGAAGGTGATGAACAACTGAAGTAAGTTGGGCAAACACACAAAGAGAAGCTTCAAGTTACGATAAAGCTGATGCGTCGCTGGATGTCGCTGAGGTCTTACCTGTGAAAGAGACCAATAAGCAAGGAAAGGGCAGCAGCAGATGGGTCGAGAAAGGGACCCATGTGGCTAGAAAAGAAAGATCTTCATGTGGAATGAAGATGGTGAGCTCGAAGTTCCAAGTTAGCTCTAAATGGGAAATTTCAATCTCGTTTGGAGTTGACAAGGTTCCCTTCGAGGCTCGAAGCTGCTAAGAAGCTTGAAGACCAACCAGAGAATGATTGTTAGTCGAGGTGGAGCTTGATGGAGGTTACAGACAAATCAAATGATGATTTTGCAGATTAGAGTTGAAATCGTTCCTGAAGTTTGGCTGGTTCTTGTATGATGTTGAGGCCAATGTAGCTTGCATGTTTTTGGGCTGTAAAGTCGAATCTCAATGCACGCCTTTATAGTTATAGGCTCAAGGTGGAGAATTGTAGAGGTTAATGAGCCTAAACGCTGATTATAAAGGCGTGGAGAGTCAATCAAGTGCTGAAGATGATCACAGTTGAAAAAAGTTCATTATTATGCTGAAGGAAATTATGAATTTCCAGATTTAATATGGACGGTCAGTTCGTGACGCGCTTGATTAGATCGTATGGCTGATATTTCAACTTATAAAGTTGCATAGCACTTTTATAAGTTGCTGCTTGAGGTACAAGTCGGTGATGCACGTGGTACAAGGCTGTCGAAGCACACAGCTGAGATCTGCTCTATAAATAACAGAGTTTCAGAGTTCGACTAGGTGACTTTGAGGGCTTGTACCTTTCAATAGAGAGCGAATCTCTATGAGGTGTAAACTAGAAAGTTGTAGAGCGTATGTGAGTCTTGTAAACCCTTCTTCTCGATTAGTAAAATAAGCTCTGATTGGTCCGCGGATGTAGACCAAAATTGGGTCGAACCACGTAAATCTCTGTTATTGGTTTTCGTTTTCACTTGTTGTTCGATTCGATCTCCTTCAAGAACGTGTTTCTTGATTCAGTTCACACACACATTAGGTAGAAGTGTGGATTGCGAACCTAAGGCTGCCAAAATCTCAACAAATTGTCTCCCCAAACTACTTATAACCCACTAAGTACAAAATAAACCCAAGACTTAAGAAATTAAAGGACACTATATTTAATTCCTAACATTCACAGTACCCACGTTTCTTATATGAGGTTCATTGAAGCTTTCTAGCAGTACCATATGGTAACCGTTTGTTGACCTAATTTTATTTTTTAACATAAATACATAGGCTGGATATTTGGGCTGAGCTTAAAATTTTTTACCCCCAAGGCCCAAGATAGCAGGTCCTCCCCTGGACGCGGATAATGTCATGTGATAAGTTTCACTGCATATATCAACATCACCATTACCTCACTTACAAAAGTTATACTAAACAATCAATTCTTATATTTTTTCTCTCTCGTCAACTACAGGTGGCGACGCGGCAATGTCATGTCATATGTTTCACTCCGTAAAAAGTCATATCATATCAATCCTTTGCATAGGGATGGCAATTGGGCGGGTCTAGACCCGGACCCGCCTAGACCCGCCCATAATGAATCGGATTTTTTCTATTCGGGTAATGGGGCGGGTAACGGGTCCAAAAAATCTCAACCCGGCCGGGTCCGGGGCGGGTTTCGTGTCTTGCTAAACCCGCCCCGAGACCCGACCCATGACCTGCCCCGATATTTTATATATAAATTTATTTTTATTGTATATATTTATATATATATATATAAAGTGTTCGAAATATTAGTAAAAAGCTCTGTAGCCTACTGGATAATTCTTTAGTTAAGTACTATAGGTTATGGGATCGAATTCTAGTTTTGTTTTATTTTAGAAAAATTCGAATTAAAAAACAAAAAAATAGCTTTCCGAGTCTGTCGGGTCAGACCCGGTCGTTCGGGTCCGGCCCGAGGTGGGGCGGGTTCCGGGTCCCCTTAAAAATGACCAGGCTGGTCTCAGTCCGGCCAAACTCGGCCCATACCGCCCCGTTGTCATCCCTACCTTTGCATCACCCTTCCTCAAGTGCAAAAGATTGAGGGTGTTTTCAAAAAATGACATTTGACTAAGTCAACTTTTAAAAGCTAGCCTTGTTGACCATATTTTTAAGTCAGTGGCATCCAATTTTAAGGGTATTTTGGTTGGTCGCGTCGTAAACAGCCAAAAAAAATTTTATAATCTTACTAGAGCATAGGGAAAGTAAGGATCGTCTCCACACGGAAGATGGCTGATTTATTTCTAATTTCAAATCCAATCGATAATAATAATAATTGTAATAATAATAATAATAACAATGGCAGTAGTAATAATAATATTATTATTAGTAATAATAAGGATAATAATAACTATAATAATAATAATAATAATAATAATATTAGGGGGGTGTTTGATGAGTTTTTTTTAATGCAATAGTGAACGAAAATATCGAAACTAACAATGATAAAATAATATTCGTAGAGTTTAGCTGGTAAACATATTAGTCGAAGCGTATATGAAATTAATCGGCATACAGGTTGAAAAATATAACTTACAGCCGTGTGGTTTTTACACGGTTTGCTGATCTTCGTTGACAATGCACAAAGCTGCAAGTTACCTCGAGTGATTGGCTTGATCCACTTGTGTAACCAAACATGAGGTAATTAACGTGAATAGCAGAACGTGAAAGGGAGTAGTTTCAGAGTAAATGATGATTAAACTATCATTATCTTATGAAGAGACTTGAATATGATATAGTTAGCAAGTGAGTGACAAAAGGAAAAGATTAAATAACAGAAACCATATTCCTTATAAGCTACGACATAGTAACACTCTAAATCTCTCTGCTTAATTTCTTCTCTCTCGCTCAAACTCTCTGCTACGCTATAACAATAAAGAAAAAAAGGAAGTACTGATATCCCCTCACTCACTCTCGCTCGATCTCTTATATAGCAAATGATCGGATCCATCTTTTTCTTATTTCAACGACAAGTGCAGCCATAAGATATCTTGCGCAACCCCAAGATCAATATGTGTATTTCTCTTTTTCTTGGTTTTCTTCCTCGAGCAGTGCGTCAGTTCGGCTCCTTGTGTGGAAGTGATATTATTTCTTGTTTCATCTTTCTTACGTGGCTCAATGATTGTAGGCTCCACCATTTCTAAAGATGCCTTGGTTTTGATAGAGTTTACCTTTGGGCTTCGATTGCAAGTAGTTTGGGCCTCACCTCAATAATTGTTCTTGATTAAACCAAACATTATATAATATGTGGCTTAATATGTGCTAAAATCGAAGTAGAACAAGCTTAAATAGTACGTAAATTATTATTCTATCATTGGTCATTTTCCAATTAATTCGTGTATAGCAGGGTCCCCTGACTGCAAGGGATCCGTGCTATATAACAAGGGACCTCTATTATATTGCAGGGAACCTGCTGGGTCCCCAGCTATATAGCACGGGTCCCCTGCCCCAAGGGACCCGTACATGAAAATAAATTATTGAAATCAGCTATTAGTACAGGTCTCCTGCTATATAGCAGCACCGCCTCAAAGGACCCGTACAGGGGACCTGCGCTATTAATACGGGTTCCCAACCCCAAGGGACCCGTACATGAAAATAAATTATTGAAATCAGCTATTAAGTACGGGTCCCCTGCTATATAGTAACTTTGCCCCAAGGGACTCGTACATTAAAATAAATTATTGAAATCAAGATTTGAACCCGCGACCTCGTTCTGGGACAGCTGACTATCCAACCACTAGACTAACCTTGCCTACCGCCATTTGCCAATCTCCATTTAATATATTTATTTCTATGTTGGGTCCAATTAGTAAGGGTAAAATAGACATTTCACACTTGGGGCTATTTTTTTTAAATTTGTATAGGGGTCCGTTTATCTATTTAATCCCAAAAGAATTAGGGTAATTTTTGTGGAGTGATATTTCTAAAACTTAATTCCACTCTAAATTAGGCTGGATTGTTTTGGGAATTTTACATAAAAATATCCATTAATATAAAAAAATTAGCAAATCAGAACCCTGTCAGTATTTTTTATATGCAGGTACCTGACAGAATAAATTTTTTGCACATTGGTACCCGCCCGCCGCAAGGTACATCATATCACACATTTAGGTACCATAGAGAAACGTATTGTGGTACGTAATACAGTTAGAAAATGAACCATATAGCTTGCCGCAAAGTACCGTATGGAACATATATAAGTACCATATAGATGTGTAACGGGTACGCAGTACACATATAAAAAGGTACGTCAAGACTTGGAAAATGATATACACAGTCGAACGGGTACTTATCTAAAAAAAATTTCTGACATGGGTACCGACTTGCAAATTTTTTATACTGAATATTTTTCTATAGATTCATCGATTTTTTTATGCTTTTTAGCCAAAATTAAATGACCAAGTGATTTTGGTCAAAATTACCCACAAAATTAATTGCTCCAAACTTTAATGTGGGGTAGAAAGCGTTGCGACTTTAGTAGCGTGAGATAGAGGATAGCAGCGCTGCGACTTTCCCCAAATTCAAATCCCTAAAACAAACCTTCGTAATTGGGGGAATTTCAGTTATTTTCTGAACCCGAGGGTAAAAGCTGTGCTTAGATGGACGAGAGTGAATTCCAAAAGCTTCTGGAGATGTTCCCAGTTGTCCGATCGCGTGACTATCGAGTACCTCTCAGACCCTGATTTTCCGCTCCTTTTGTGTTTTGTCGAGCGCTGAAGTAATTGCTTGTTGTTTGTCTTGATTGTAAGCTGCGTATTTGTTTTTCTTTTTTTCATGCTCAAACTTTCTAACCTTTTTTCTGCAATTTTCTGAGCTGCTGATCAGGTTTCATATTATTTAACTGTGTCAGTAAGTTGAAAGCTGGTTAAGCTTCCTTCACCATTGTCCGGATGTAGTCGATATGTGCGTGCACTGTTTGTTAGGTTTACAAGAAGTTCTTTAAAGCTCTTTTTTTCGTTTATTTTTGTTTATATTTTCCTTGTGAGGTATTTATTTTGCAAGTACTTGCAGCCTGATTTGGATTCCTCTGGACGCTTAAATAGCTCTGCCCACAGTGATGAGGTACCGTGAGTTCTTGTGCATTTAGTTTTGTTCACTATTTAGCCTGAGGGTTTCTGATATTAGGAAAAGGAGTTGAAAGGCGCACGGCATACCCAAGTTACAAGAGGTAAAGAGACCTCTAGCACTGGTGACACTAACGGTGAGATATTTCCTTGTTAAAGAGTTATTTAATTTGCGTTTAGCAAGATCAGTATTGTTTGTGGGCGAAATTTCAGACCCTTTAGAGTTGTTGCTGATGCGTTGGAAATGAGATCTTACATATGCTCTCTTCATTCTTTCAAATAGTTTGGATCATGATCAGCAATTGGGTTTGAGCCAGTCATATTTACTGGTTCTTCAGACCATACTAAACATAGGTTTACCCTTCATATTATCATATACTTCTCCAGATTTTCTTTTTGCATGAATTCTCTAAGTTCCTTTGTTGTGGTGGGGCAAAAGAACATATGAGCTGCCTATATTGTTCTGATCTATATTTTATATTTTCTTACGACGTTAGCTTTCCATGACGTTTGAGTAATCCTATCAACATCCATCTTGGAAGCGCTGATATCAGATTTTATTTGGTTGCAATAGTTTCTGAATCATGCATTTTGTTACTGGTTATGACAGAAGCGTTTTGGGAAAAACTAAAGCTGGCTGCTAGGAAAAAGGTATGTGGTGTTAAAAGGCTTGGACGTAGCACCAAACCACTATCAAACTTTGGAACGTTGGAATTGAGATTATAAACTTAAAATAAACACTAGAAAACCAAAAAGAATTGTGATTGCATGTCAAATATATATGTCAGATGCAAGGAGTATCTGGACAGTGCCTGTTCTAATCAGATAGTAATATATTGAAGTTTGTGTACAGATGACCTCAGCTGATGCAGAAAGATTTTGCAAGGCATTTCAACAAGTTTACAAGAAACTCGTAAGTACATGATGAATTCAATAGATCTGTCGCTGATGTAGAAGTTTACGGTTGACTTCGACGTGTTCATTTCTCAGGTATACGAAGAGCTGACCGAGGATGCGGCCAAAGCTTTCATGAACTCAAAGCCTTAAACTTCTGCTTCAGGCATGCCGTACATCATGCCTGAATTAAAGCATATGTAATGATGTAATGATATACTGATTTTTCCTCATATGCCTTTGGATTTCAATTTTTATTTCTGTGCACTTGAGGAATGTACTTATGAAGAAATTTTGGAATTGAAACTATACTTTGGATTTGGCTGTTTGGAAAATCATATTTCCTATACATGCAAGCAAAGGAAGTCATATATGTACTAGGCAAATGCTACAAATTGTCTGTAGCTTATCAAAGATTTTGAAGTTGTGCTAACACTCAAGGAAAATACATTGCCTCCTTTGAGCATGCATCATATATATATATATATATATATATATATATAAATCATATTTCCTATACATGCAAGCAAAGGAAGTCATATATGTACTAGGCAAATGCTACAAATTGTCTGTAGCTTATCAAAGATTTTGAAGTTGTGCTAACACTCAAGGAAAATACATTGCCTCCTTTGAGCATGCATCATATATATATATATATATATATATATATATATATATATATAGAGAGAGAGAGAGAGAGAGAGATTTGAATGGAATATTGCAGCAAAAGTCTTCAATCTTCATCTGTTTTCCAAACTACATCTTGGAGGCTTGTGGAAAGATTTTTGTAAAACTGCATTCAACACATTTGATCTAGAGTGAGTTATTGCTGCAAAATAAGTCAATAAATTACAGAGGTTTTCTTTTTATGTTAGAATTAAGGCACAAGGGGTTTATGGTTACCTTGTGGAATTCTAAAGTATCACCCTTTGCTTTCCGAACTTCGACCATATGCAAAGACGGGGCGACTTGAAAAACCTATTTAAGGTGTCGATTAATCAAATAAAATGACGAAATACGACGCAGAACGATATAGGCGACCTTAATAAGCTAATATTAAGATTACCTCTGTTGCAACCTTTAGGTTTCCTTTTCTTCCAGCTTTTGAGTTTTCGAGCCTCATCTGAGAACAAACGACGAAACAAAAGATACGCGCTTACATAAGCTAGCTAAATGATCTCTCATCGTAAGAAACGGTTTCAAAATAAAACAGGAAAGATCATACATAAAATTCGATAAACCTCTATCAGTTAATGGTTGGTTATGATTACCTTGTAATTCTTTTTATGAACATCAAAACCCAGTGGCTTTGCTGCTGCTTCGATTTTGTGAATTATCTCATTCGCGGGCGACTTTGAACTGAACCTTGTTTCCCTCTTAAACCCCTGCAAAACAAAAGATCAAAAAAATTGAAATATAACTAAAAAACTTAATTGCATATATATATATGTATATATATATATATATATCTGTGTGTGTGTATATGAGTTTTATGGTGCTTACTTTACGTGGGCACCTGTTGATTTGGCAATGATTCGTGCCATGTCGACAGTCCACATCGACCTTTGAGGTTATGTCGTTTTAATTAACACATTTTTAGATGCCATTGATCAACATCTCGAATGATGATGTAGCATGTTGACTTGATATATTTTATGATACGTAACGTGTTATATAGGTGTTAATATACCACATCAGCATCCAAGATGTTGATTAAAGGCACCAAAAGTATTAATTAAAACGACATAACCTCAATGCCGATGTAGGCTGTTGACATTGCACGAATTGGTGTCAAATCAACAGGTGTCCACATAAAGTGCCCTAAGATGAGCACCATAGAATTCTTCTCTCTCTCTCCTATATATATATATATATATATACATATATTTCCCACCTGTTCCAATTCGAATAAATTCCCAAGATTGAGACCTTTGGACATCGAAATCAGCTCAAAGGCGTTCATTGCAGTGGGTTTTTCCTCTCTTCTCTCCGTCACAAGAAAGTCCTGAACCAAAAACGAAATAAAAATAAAGCCATCTTCTTACGTCAACTTAAAATAACTAAAAAAACAAAAAGAAACGTCGGAAGGCAAACCTCAGAGCCCTGAAACACAGCTTCTACATCGTCAAGATTTGCGTCTTCTTTCTCATCGAATACAGACGGTTTGTAATCCTTTTTAAACCATTCATCTTCCAAGATTTCTGATACTGTAATACGCTGCAAACAAACAAAAGATTTCACATACTGTGAAATAAAACGAGTATATGTGTCTGTGTTAGTAAATTTATTTATTACTTTCTGAGGATCTGGATTTAAGATTCGACTTATGAACTTTCTGGCGCCGAAGGAAAACCAAGGCGGAGAGGTAAAATCAGCCGACATTATCTGAAACCAAAACAAAATATTAGAACAAGAAATCACTAACTACCGCAATCTTATTACCACAAAAAGAAAAGACTCACTTTTCTGTAAAGACTCGAAAGATTGGAATCGTCGAAAGGCAAATATCCCGCGAGCAATACGAACAGTATGACACCACACGACCATAAGTCAGCCGATGCTCCATTGTATCCTTGATCGTTTAGTACCTATTCGTCATTTCTTTTTAACAAATTATGTAATAAATCAAACCAACGATAAAAAAAAAGGAAGATCCTATGATATAAACCTCGGGCGCAACGTAGTTTGGCGTTCCACATGCAGTGTGCAACAAACCGTCTGCCTGTTAAAATAAATTTATTACACTAGAATTTACGAATGTATTATATATATATATATATATATATATATATATAAATATATATTATCTTCGGCAGCATATTTCTAATCTGATTGTACCTTGATTTGCTGCGAAAGAGCGCTTAGCCCGAAATCAGAAACTTTAAGGTTTTCCGACGAATCTAAAAGCAGATTTTCCGGCTACAAAATAAGAGATAAGACGTATGTCGAAATTTCAACGAATTAAATTGTTTTCTTCCTTAAAAAAAGACAAACACCTTCAAATCTCTGTGGAAAACTCCCCTACTATGGCAATAATCGACGGCGTTAATAAGCTGCTGAAAATATTTCCTAGCTTCTTCTTCTCGCATCCTTCCATTATTTACCTGCAACATTATTTCTCGATTATCAAACATTATTACGATAATTATCATGACAGATAGCTTTCTTCTTATACTTACGATTTTGTCGAAAAGCTCCCCGCCGGTGATGAATTCCAAAACTATGTATATATTGGTCCTACTTCCCAACACCTGATTTTTGAACGTTTTTAATTTAATACGAATCCATATCATCAACAGACTCGTAAAAAATGGATATATATCTCGTGGATTTAAACATAGAGCATTAGAACTAACCTCGTATATTTGAACAACATTAGGATGTTTGATCAATTTCATAGTGGCTATCTCTCGCTTAATCTGCCAAGCATTACAACACAGTATAATCTTATGCAAATCACAGAAAGAACACATCGAAACTCTTTCAACATTCGAAATCAATCCTTTTTTTTTTTATGTATTGGACTCCAAATTTGGGCAAGAACCTGGTCAGACATTTTGTGCTTGAGGACTTTATCCTTGTCGAGGATCTTGATGGCAACATGTTCACCAGTCTCGGAATTTCGAGCGAACTTCACCTTCGCAAAAGTCCCCTCGCCGATCGTCCGCCCCACCTCATATTTCCCAATTCTGCGCTTGATTTTGGGTTGACTCATTCCCAAAACTGATACTCTTACTTGCTGCCTTTATTACAAACTCAGTGAACAGAATCTACCTGGATAGAAAGTGTAATAGTATTTTAATGGAATTTTATAATCAACAATATAACCACGTAATTGTCAACCAGCAAGCGTAATTCAAATAGCGACAGCTGAGAATATACGAATCAAAGCTTTATTCTACAAAACAGAGCTTACACTTAGAGAAGAACATATGCTAAATAGTTCTCATAAGCAAGTAGGAAGTAAGCCCAAGAACAGATACAAATAATACAAGTTAGAGAAAACCCAGGACATATGTCAGAATTGATTCACGAAACATGCGAAAGAGGCAAGAAAAGCTTTAAAAAGGACACTAGCATCAAAACAACGTAAAAAACAATTAAATAATCCAAGAACTACAGACCCTATTCAGCTTTAATCTTTTACCTTCTTTCCTCTTTTCTCGTTTCTCCTCGGATAAAAAAAATGGGCGACGTTGTAATTAACACAGTAAATAACCCTTTATTCAAGAACGGAAGGTACGATGTTCAGTTTTGTTGGAAAGTTCGCAGAAGGTGAGCTGAAAACGACATACATGGATCGATGTATGAATCGAGCAGAAACGTCTTCGTTTCGTTTCTCCTATTTTTAAGCTCTTCTTTTTTTTTTTTTTCCTTATGGCAGTGATTAAAAGGATAGCCTTACACACGTTTCTGACGCGGGGTTTGTGTGGTGGGACCATCAAAAGTTGTCCGACAATCGAAACTGAGCACAAGTGCAGTGCATGTGAATGTTGTAATGAAAGATGATAAGAATGAATTCCATATCATGATTTCCTTCTTTCAATAATCACCACATAATGAACGAAAATATGCCAACCTTTTATTAATCCCATGAAACAATATATTTAAAACACGTGCAATTGTGGAGCTTAGTATAACTGTACTATATTATTCCCTCTTTTCCATTTTAGATGCTTGTTAAATACTATGCTTATTTCGTATGTGGTCCCATAATGTCGGTGAATTTTTCTTTAATGAATTGCCAGATAATGTCCGTGCAATGATTGTGAGATTCCCTATGCAACCATTAATGATTGAGAATCCTTTACAATAAGTATATTTATTGCATTATTATAATAAGAGTACTATATAATACTACGTTATTTGAAGAGCCACGTAGTAGTCCACATGGGAGACTGCAGCTAAATAAATAATATAATTGATTTTACCCATAGTTTCTAGCATCATAGACCTACTTAACGGATACTAGTATTCTATCCATTGTATAATTGAAAATGGTAAGATAAAACTATAAGTTGAAAAGTCTTATTTACAAGTATATAAAAAACCAAAATTGATTTGTGAGAATAAAGTTATAATAAATAAAAATCAAAGAAAATGTTAACTACTCAAATTAAAACGATTAACACATAAAATGACGAGCTAATAATTAAATTTGCCATACCAAAATAAATGGAGAATGAGATCTATAATTGTAGACATTTTTGGTCCAAACAGTTATGAGAGTTTTGATTATTCCAAGTAATTATGTAAATTTGGGGGTAAAAATTAGAAAACTCGATACGCATGTTATGTGATGTTTAAGTATGTGAAAATATTCGATTAAGCGCTTGAATATGTTTTAAATGTTAAGAAAATCGAATTTGAGTGATTTTATGCTTAACTGGAATATTGACGTGATCACCTGGTTTGAACGTTCACGTTTGAATGGAATATCACTGCGTGCTATATATGGAAAATATGTTCTGATAAGTGGTATGTGGATTGTACGCATGATTGAGTTATACAAGAATATCGTCTGAGATCATGCTATTTTGATTGAGCTATATATGGAAGATATATTGTGTTAAGTGATATATGAGCAGTACACGAGATTTGGATATTTTAGGAAAGTATATCACTGTGATCGCCCGGATATGATTAAGCTATATATGGAAAAGATATTCTGATTATGTGTGAAATGTACTGATTGATTCTATATATGGAATGTGCTGACTAACGGATGAGATTACCCTGGAATGAAAGAAAATCAGTAGTATTTATGGTAAGTGATCATGCATGACCGTTGAACTTAATTGGTTTATTCTTGGCATGATTGTTTGAGTTAATGCACGTGATTAGTGAGCTTTATCTTGTATATTATGTGCTTAACTTTCCTTGTGAAGTGGACAAGCTATTCGTGGTTCTATATAGAAGAGAACACTTCATGCGAAGAGTACAACAACGAACACACAAGCTGTCGAATACCTTTGAGTGATTGAGCGTTAATTTGCGATTCATTGGTAGTTTGTGGTTGAGCTTAATTTGCGAATCTGTACTCTTTTTAGCGATCCCTAGAAACTCCAAAACCCTAAACCTTTGTCTTCGGACGTGTGAGCGCACAAAGGAGCACGAGTGGAGTCTTACGCACGTGAAGGGACGAATTTTGTGGATTCGGTGGCCCTTCGGTAGCAAGCTGCATCCAGTCGGGGAATAGGTTTCCTGGGTAAACGACGTGGATCGAAACTTGGCGTGCGTCAGCCTAGAACGAGGTCTAGTATCCATAGTGCTTTGTTTGTGAGCAGGTCAATCATAGTGTAACCGGTATTACCTAGTGATTGATTGGAACTCTTGGGGAGATCACACCCCAAGGACAGGATTAAACCCCAGTTGGGGATATAACTTGTATAAAAATCTCGTCTCACTCTACTTTCTGCTATTTACTTTACTGTGAGACAAACCCGAGACACGCTCTAATATCTAGGTGATATCGTAGCAATCATTTCTGAAATTAACGTGATATTTTGAAACAGGGTTAGGGAGATAACATCGATACTCATACTGAATTCAGGGAAATAACACACTCTGAAATATCTTCTTAAAGAAAAGTATTTTTCAAAGAAGAATAAGCCATTTTTTTATATAGCCTAATTCACCCGCCCTCTTAGGCATATTTTACACTTCATTTGGTATCAGAGCGGGTTACTCAACGAAAGGCCTAACACGCCTGAGTTAAGATCTAATGGCTTTTTCGAGTGATATTTTTGCAGAGGGTCAATCCCACTCCAGGCCTCCTCTCTTCGACGGTACGAACTACGCGGTATGGAAAAATTGTATGATCGAATTTTTTATCGCTGTCGACTACGAGCTTTGGGAGACAATCATCGACGGACCGTACACAGCTGCGAAATCCGATGGAACTCCAAAGGACACAAATTACACTGTTGATGACAAAAGGGGAATCACGCGAAACGCAAAGGCGAAAAACATGCTCGCATGCGCACTCACACGTGAAGAATACATTCGGGTGAGTTCTTGCTCATCAGCGAAGGCCATGTGGGATATGCTCCAAGTCACTCATGAAGGAACCCAACGAGTCGTGCAAGAAAGACTGGCTATACTCACTCACCAGTATGAACTGTTCTCAATGGAATCTGACGAAAACATAAGCCAGATGTACGCCAGATTCATGGGAATCATCAACCAGATGTTCTCTCTCGGCAAGAAAGTTCCCGACAGTGAACAAGTAAGAAAGATACTGAGATCACTGCCACGAGAATGGAATGCCAAGGTTACTGCCATCTACGAAGCAAAGGATCTAGAAGTACTTAGCATCTCCGAGCTGATTGGATCTCTTATATCCTATGAGATGATTCAAACATCAATGAATGAGAAGTCTCAGAATAAGAACCAGAAGTCCATTGCATTCAAATCCAACCAAGAAGAATCTGATTCTGACGACGAAGAAAAGGATCTAATGAACGATCTGGCCATGCTTACAAAAAGAATTGAAAGGTTCCAGCAGAAAAAGAAATTCAAAGGAAACTTCAACAAATTCCAGAACAAGAACAAGGGAATATCCGCGTCTGGGAAGAAAGTTCAGAAGTGTTTCCGATGCAACAAACCAGGCCACTATGCACATGAATGCCCCGCAACTAGCAATGAGAAACCAAGGAAGCAGAAGGCTATGGTGACGGAATCAAATGACTCTGAACTGGAACAAAGTGAGGACGAGGATCACGCTTACATGGCTGACGAGGATCAGGTATCTTGTTCTTCCTCCATTGAGAAAATCCATATCCTAAACAATTTATATGGCTATGAAAGTGACTCATCTGTTTCTGATATAGAAGAAAGTAAGGAAGATTTGTGTAGGTTACTTCAAAAAACGGAGAGAAAGATTAAGTCACTAGATTCCTTGAATAAGGAATTAATAAGGCAGCGAGATGAACTAGCTAACGAAAAACATGAGGCTGTTCTAGAAATCTCACGTTTGAAAGAAGAGTTAGTTACTGCTAAGAAAGAGGGAATTCCCTGTGACTGTGAGAAAATAGAGAAGAAAAACAGTGACTTATCCAGAGACATTGTAGAACTCAGAAATTCTTTAGAAAGGGAAAAACAGAAGGTTTATAGCCTTCTTGAGGGTACACAGAACCTAGACATGATGTTAAACATTTCTAGCAATATTGATAAGATAGGCCTAGGTTATTCCACCGAAGTGAAGCCTGCTAAATCCTCCGTGTCTAAGTTTAAATGTTTCTGTTGTGGTAGAAATGGTCACTATGCATACAACTGTCCCTTAAAGAAGTTTGATAAAGCTAAGTATGTCTGGAGACCTAAGAAGTTACCTGTAAATGCCCCTGTCGTGTCTGATTGTAACAGGAGATCACCTACTGTGCAGAATGATATCTCGTATGTTAACAGAAGTTATTTTCCCGCTAACATGTTAGGACCCAACAGAAATTGGGTACCTCAGAGTAGTAATTCTTGCTACAGGTACGAAGGAAGAATTCCAGTAAGAAAAGTAAGTGGTACCTCGACAGCGGGTGCTCCCGCCACATGACAGGTGATATAGGCAATTTTGTGTCGTTGAAGGCGGTAGATGGAGGATACGTTTCATACGCCAACGACGCAAAAGCCAAAATCGTGGGAGTTGGTACTGTTGGTAACAACTTAAATATCACCATAGATAACGTTCGGTTCGTTAGGAACTTAGAACATAATTTAATAAGTATTAGCCAATTATGTGATGATGGACATACCGTAGTTTTCGCCAAAGATAAATGCCTTGTTAAAAAGAATGATGAGATTGTGTTTAGTGCATCTAGGCATGGTAATATTTACTGCATCACTCTTGATGATATTGCTAACCAAAACGTCAAGTGTCTAGCAGTTACGCAGGATATCACATGGTTATGGCATAGACGTCTGGGACACGCTAACATGGAACTAATGTCTCACATATCATGCAATGAGTTGGTGAGAGGTATTCCAGATATGAAAGCCACCAAGGACAGAATCTGTAAAGCATGCCAAATGGGGAAACAGACCAAGACGTCCTTTAAGCCTAAGAATGTGATCTCTACGTCCAGACCACTGGAACTGCTGCATCTTGACCTTTTTGGTCCGGTACAGGTTATGTCATTAAAAGGTAAACGATATGCCTTTGTGATTGTAGACGACTATACTAGGTACACATGGGTCTTATTTCTTGCGCACAAAAGTGAGGCTTTAGATAATCTTGCACCACTGATTAAGAAGCTAAAAAATGAGAAAGAAATGAAAGTCCGTAAGATTAGGAGTGATAACGGTCTAGAATTTGATAGCAAATCCTTTGCATCTTTTTGTGATGAGAATGGTTATAGTCATAATTTTTCAGCCCCTATTACGCCCCAACAGAACGGAGTGGTCGAGAGGAAAAATAGAGTATTACCAGAAATGGCTAGGACTATGTTGAGCGAATATAATACTCCAAAACATTTTTGGGCCGAAGCTGTTAGTACGGCATGTTATGTCTCGAATAGGATTTTCCTTAGACCAATTATTAAGAGAACTCCCTATGAACTTTGGAACGATAAAACCCCCAACTTAGGATATTTCGTTCTCAAGTACATGGTCTATGCCAGCCAGAGCCCAGATAAGGAACTTCCCTATGGTATGATACTGACACATCTGTTTGAGGCCGAGGGAATCTCTCTGCCCAAGGCTTGGGAAGACAGCTCTAAGCATGCTGTGGATCTGGTCACCCTGAAGCGTGTTGGTATACGCTATGATGCTCACAAAGGCTGGTTCAAAACAAGGGATTTGAAAACTCCTTCCAAGACTCCGATCAAGAAGAAGAAGGATGATGACAGCGATGACGAGCAGGGAACGATAGCTGAGCTGAAAAGAAGCTTCAAGGGGCTTAAGGATGAGAACCGCAGAAAGTTCAGAAAGATCTCACGGAACTTCAAAAAGGTTAACAAGTATCTAAAGGAGATCTCTGCGGCTCTTAATATCGCTGAATCCTCAACTGCCTCATCCGATAGCGATTCCAGCCCTTAGATCTTGTTCCGTAGCAATTCCCTAGCTCTGATAGGATTAGTTCTAGTTTGCTTTTTTCGCTGGTTTTTGGGTATGAGGGTCGAAGTGGTTTGCAGGTTTAGGTAAGTCCCTCCTTTTTTATGCTGAAGGGGGAGAAGTCTAGGCAATTAATGCCTTATTTTGCTATTTTTGGAATGATATAATATAATCGGCTTGCTTACTTTTATATGCTTGTGTCTTAATCCTCTGTGCTTTAGTTGATGATTTGTTAAGGATTAAGGAATTCCGCACATAGGCAGGGGGAGCAAACTGATATGATGTGATAACTTGAGACATTCCATGATAGCTTGCGACATTCCGTGGTAACTTGTGACATTCCATGTGATATGATCTGGTAATTGCTAAACTTTTGCTTCTGTGCTTTACATGAGAATACTAGCAATTAGACAGGGGGAGCATGCTCTATAATTTGATAAATTTATTTGCTCTGATCATATGTCGCATGCTGTGATACTTAAACATGCTACGTGCGTAAATAGCTTCATATCGAGTGTACTCACATGCTTAAGATAGGCAGTAATTACTTGTCATCATCAAAAAGGGGGAGATTGTAGACCTTTTTGGTCCAAACAGTTATGAGAGTTTTGATTATTCCAAGTAATTATGTAAATTGAGGGGTAAAAATTAGAAAACTCGAAATGCATGTTATGTGATGTTTAAGTATGTGAAAATATTCGATTAAGCGCTTGAATATGTTTGAAATGTTAAGAAAATCGAATTTGAGTGATTTTATGCTTAACTGGAATATTGACGTGATCACCTGGTTTGAACGTTCACGTTCGAATGGACTATCACTGCGTGCTATATATGGAAAATATGTTCTGATAAGTGGTATGTGGATTGTACGCATGATTGAGTTATACAAGGAAAGAATATCGTCTGAGATCATGCTAATTTGATTGAGCTATATATGGAAGATATATTGTGTTAAGTGATATATGAGCTGTACACGAGATTTGGATATTTTAGGAAAGTATATCACTGTGATCGCCCGAATATGATTAAGCTATATATGGAAAAGATATTCTGATTATTTGTGAAATGTACTGATTGATTCTATATATGGAATGTGCTGACTAACGGATGAGATTACCCTGGAATGAAAGAAAATCAGTAGTATTTATGGTAAGTGATCATGCATGACCGTTGAACTTAATTGGTTTATTCTTGGCATGATTGTTTGAGTTAATGCACGTGATTAGTGAGCTTTATCTTGTATATTCTGTGCTTAACTTTCCTTGTGAAGTGGACAAGCTATTCGTGGTTCTATATAGAAGAGAACACTTCATGCGAAGAGTACAACAACGAACACACAAGCTGTCGAATACCTTTGAGTGATTGAGCGTTAATTTGCGATTCATTGGTAGTTTGTGGTTGAGCTTAATTTGCGAATCTGTACTCTTTTGAGCGATCCCTAGAAACTCCAAAACCCTAAACCTTTGTCTTCGGACGTGTGAGCGCACAAAGGAGCACGAGTGGAGTCTTACGCACGTGAAGGGACGAATTTTGTGGATTCGGTGGCCCTTCGGTAGCAAGCTGCATCCAGTCGGGGAATAGGTTTCCTGGGTAAACGACGTGGATCGAAACTTGGCGTGCGTCAGCCTAGAACGAGGTCTAGTATCCATAGTGCTTTGTTTGTGAGCAGGTCAATCATAGTGTAACCGGTATTACCTAGTGATTGATTGGAACTCTTGGGGAGATCACACCCCAAGGACAGGATTAAACCCCAGTTGGGGATATAACCTGTATAAAAATCTCGTCTCACTCTACTTTCTGCTATTTACTTTACTGTGAGACAAACCCGAGACACGCTCTAATATCTAGGTGATATCGTAGCAATCATTTCTGAAATTAACGTGATATTTTGAAACAGGGTTAGGGAGATAACATCGATACTCATACTGAATTCAGGGAAATAACACACTCTGAAATATCTTCTTAAAGAAAAGTATTTTTCAAAGAAGAATAAGCCATTTTTTTATATAGCTTAATTCACCCCCCCTCTTAGGCATATTTTACACTTCAATAATGTACATCCATTGTCGACCAGCGGATATACTTTGGAATAACAAAATAAATCAGCGGATATATTTCGAAATAACTGTTGGAATATCACGTGTGGCAAAGTCCCGCATCGATAATAACAAAGAAATTGAAATCATTTATAAGCTCGATGGATCACACCTCCTAACACCAATTGGTTTTAGGAAGGAACCTCATCAGGCTTATACCGGGACCTCTCCTCATGTGGCGTGTGTGCGTGGCCTCGATAACGGATAAATTATCGGAGGCTCGGTCCGAATTTCTACATGGTATCAGAGCGGAATTATCCGACTCAATTAAAAAATATATATATATATGGCGTGTTCGAAAAAAGTGGCGTTCCCGATTAAAAGAAACGAGCTCACACGTGAGGGCGGAGTGTTGGAATATCACGTGTGGCAAAGTCCCAGATCGACAATAACAAAGAAATTGAACTGGTTTATAAGCTTGATGGGTCACTCCTCCTAACACCACTCCTCCTAACACCAATGGTGTTAGGAGGAGTGACCTATCAAGCTTATACTGGGACCTCTCCCATGTGTGGCGTGTGTGCGTGGGCCTCGATGACGGATAAATACCGGAGGCCCGGCTTCTACAATAACAAAATAAAGTTCATCATATTGACAAACCGAATAGATTTATTCTATCATATCCATGTAGAAAAACAAACACAGCCTTACTGAACATCATAAAAAATTAAATTTCCCGACGTCAAAATTGGTTGCCATTTTACGTTATGGAAAAGAATAGAACAGAAGAATGTAATCGTGAGGACTTCTACACTAAGTTTTTGTATATAAGTAACTTGGAATATTGACCCAAGATATTGATGCTTTGTTGGATAATGATAGTTAATAACCCATCAATGGCACGTCACAAATATTCATGCCAATCAATATAATCACACAGTCAAAATCAGATAGAGACGTGGCGGCCGAAAATAACAGTCAAACAGGGTTGTTAAGACCGGACCGGTCAAAAATCCGGTCCGGTTCCGGTCCGGTCTTTTTTTTTAAATTTAAAAATAATAAAAAATATTTGTTTAAATAAAGTATACAAAATAAAAAAAAAAATCAATAAATTAGTTTGGTCTAGTGGTTAAGTTATGAGTATTTTACTTAGGCTTGGGTTCGAATCCACTCAACACCCTAATTTTAATATATTATAATTAACCTATTAGCTCACTATTTTATTTTTATTCAAATTTGACCCCAACTCATAGATTTAGTACTTGACATACGATTAATTTATAACAACCCACGGCAATTTACTTTTATTTAATTTTACCTCTTTATTTATACAATTATAGTTTGAAAAAAGTTCATTAAAACATGTATATTTTTCATATTATTGATTGATTCATATATAAAATGTATATTTATCATATTTAAGATACCGGTTTTACTCCGGTTTGATTCCGGTTCTATAGCGGTTAAACCACTAAACCTTAAACCACTAAAATTTCCGGTCCGGTTCGAAAACCCGGTTTCAGAACCCTGCAGTCAAATATATGTATGAAACATTTTTCAACTTGCCTCTGAACCATTTATGAAAACTTGTCGTAATCCAACGCTCTACACGCATTCAAATCCCATCGTCATTTTTCTATCCTACCTTTCCACCTCTCCACTGACATCGATGATTCATAGCCTATACGTGTATGAAAATATAAGGTGTAAGCCAACTAAATTCCCATTTCCTAACTTTCTATCACCTAATTCACCCTTTCATTTTATCTATTACCAATCTTCCTAAATCAAAACAATCTTACACATCACTATCCATGTTGCCCCTCATTTATTATTTTTAAATCTTTTCTTCTCCAATTCAACCATTGAAACACCCACGTAGCCTTTTAATTTCAGGCCTCATCTCTCAACTGGAAAAGCTCTCGTCGCGACGGAAAAGCCCCTGCCGGCGTCGAAAGAGCTCCGAGCGTGCCGTGGGCTTCTCGGTCCAAGTAAGTTGAGGTAGGTTTTTATTGTTTCTTTTTTACTGTGGGTTACCCTTCGAGCTTCTTGACATTGAGCAAATGAATTTGAGTTAGAGAACACTCTGATAAGGTGTACAATGAACGTTTTTGGCAGTGCCATTGACCTAAATTATCGAGTTGTGGGTGTCGAGATTTGGGTGTTGCGATTTGGGTGTCGAGCTGCAAAAGTTGAATTTTTGATGTTTTCTACGATTAACATACTGCAGGTGTCGAGGAAGGCTAGTATTTGATTAAAATTGGGCGGTTAAAGCAATTTATTATATGAAGTATCAAAGTATGTTGAATTACAGTACCCACATTTCTTCTATAAAGTACATTTTGAAGCTTTCTAGCATTATCATATGGTAATTTTTTGTTGTTTTACAGGTCCTTGGTTACAAATGTCTTTGGTGTGCTCACGTTGTTTCCATGTGTTGTTTGACCAATGAAACGATAGGTTATGGCGCCTTCTTTTCTCGGTATGTTGCCGATAGGTTATCGCACATTCTTACGTCGATATGTTTTTATTACGATGTTGGTGGATAAATGATATTAATAGTCGATATGTTTGATAGTAATACTATTGGTGGATAATGATATTACTATTGTCGATAATATATTGATATCAATACAGCGCATTTTGGAAGTTCTCATGCCTTATTTGCACAATAATATACGTCTTTTCGATAATTAAAGACGTGGTACGAAAAAGATACTACAAGTAAACTACGCATGGTACTACACTAGCTTATGATACGGTACCACGAGATCTATATATTGGTACACAAACATATGGAAATTGGTAGTACAAATTAGGGTAAGAGTTTTTTGACGCCGTCCGAATTAATATTTGGTGGGTTAATATTTAGAATTAGTTAGGGATTATTACATTGAAACCACAACTTTCTTTCTCTTATTATGATACTAGTAAGAACATGTTACTACATAGTCAAGATTTTTATATACTAAAAATTAGTGTTTATATTTTACGTTACCGTGTGTTTAATTTATTATGTGCCATATTTTGGAAGATCTCATGCCTCATTTGCACAATAATCTACGTGTTTTCGATAATTAAAAACGTGGTACGAAAAAAATACTACAAGTAATTTACACATAGTACTACACTAGCTTATAATATGGTACTACGAACTTCTATATATTGTTACTACAAACATATGTATATTGGTATTACAAATTAGGGTAAGAGTTTTTCGACGCCGTCCGAATTATTTTTGGTCCATGACTAAATACTTTACTAATGATTTGGTATCAATATTGGTGGGTTAATATTTAGAATTAGCGATTATTACATTGAAATCCCAACTTTCTTTCTACTTATTATGATACTAGTAAGAACATCTTACTGCATAGTCAAGATTTTTGATCTACTGAAAGTTGGTGTTTATATTATACGTTAAGGTGTGTTAATCATCTATGTGCCGTATTTTGGAAGTTCTCATGCCTTTTGCACAATAATCTACGTGTTTTCGATAATTAAAAACGTGGTATGAAAAAGATACTACATGTAACCTATGCATGGTACTACACTAGCTTATGATATGGTCCTACGAACTTCTATATATTGGTACTACAAATATATGTATAATGGTACTACAAATTAGGGTAGGAGTTTTTCGATAGTTAAACACATGGTACGATAAAGATCTACTAGTCACCTACGGATGTACTACACTACCATATGTTATGGTATTGCAAACGTCGACATATTGACACTACTAACATTTATATATTGGTAGTACAAATTAACATAAGTGTTTTCGACGCCATTCGAATTATGTTTTGGTCCGTGACTACGTTACCATAGTCATATGTACTATATTAACAATTTAGTATCAATATTGGTGGGTTAACATTTAGAATTGGGAATTATTACATTGAAACGCCAACTTTCTTTCTACTTATATGATACTAGTAACAACATCTTACTAAATGGTCATGATCTTTGATCAATTGGAAGTTAGTGTTCATGTTTTATGTCACCATGTGTTTAATTTTTATTATGTATTGTATTTTGGAAGCTCTCAAGCCTTATTTGCTCAAGAATCTACGTGTTTTCGATAATTAAACACATAGTACAACAAAGATAATACTAAACCTACGAGGGTACTATATTAGTATATATTATGGCACTAAAAGTGCCCACAAATTGGTACTACAAACATCTATGTATTGGTACTACAAGCATTTTTCAGGTATTATCAAAATAATTGGAGCCTAAACAAGTCTCAAGCAGAACCTCAACCTCAAAAACATGAAAAATGTCTAAGAACAGTAACAGAACCTCAACCTCAAAACAACATATCAGTCTCAACAAGTTTAAAATCTTACGAACATATATAAATTCAAACAAGTTGAACATAAACTAATAGGATCGATCTAAGTACGAAGAATGAACTCGATTGTGGCAGCCATGGAGTAACGATATGCTTCGACTTCAACATCGTCAAGATACCTTCCACGATCTGTAGGTCCGACGATGTATTTATCCATGGACATTGCAGCATGTATGCCGCAATCCACGCCCTTTGGATTCTTCTCCCTCATGTACTCAAATAATGAATGTACAAAACCATTAATTATGTAATGCAGTTAGGGGTGCGCCAAAATATCCGAAAATCGGATTCCGATCCGGTATCTGGTTTTCGAAACCCGAAAAAACGGATATCCGATTTTAAAACCGGATCGGATATCCGATCCGGTTTATTTTAAGCTAAACCGGATCGGATACGGATAGTGGTTTGTCTAAAATTCTGATATCTGGTATTCGGTTTTATATTTGAAAAAATATAAAAAATAAAAAAGATAGTCCAAAAGAAAAATGAAGGCCAAAAAGGAAAAAAAATCATCAAGTAGAATATTTAAATATATATTATTTTACTATTGCAAAAAACTTTGTTAGAGAATTGAGATAAAAAAAAACATAAAAACATCGAGATGCAAGTTAAAAAATTAATGTGAATTTGTGGTATTGTGTTTATTATTTATTATGTAATTTTGAATCATAAATTCACATACTGTGTGAATTACTATGTGTAGAAATCTTATATTAAAAAATATATTTTTTATTGTGATAAGAAATAAAAATATGAATTTCAAAAGAAAATAATAAAAAATATAAGAAAAATAACTTTAAAAACCGGATGCGGATCCAGTGTAAATATCCGAATAAATCGGATATCCGATTTTGCTCACCCTTAAATGGAGTACCAAAAAACATGAACAAACACTACCAATTCAATTAATATCGATCAAACAATTAGATTACATTTGCCGTACCACTAGACAAACTCAAATGGCACTAATATACATGATATACCCATAAGCAGACACAATAATAGCACTGAAACTTATAGTACCCAAAAACAATCAAGCCTCGTACCAAGACAGAAGCTAAAAATCTTAATTTGAAAGATATCAAAACCCCAAATCGAACAACGAAAAATAAAACTCTAATTTTAGCCATAAACGACAAATTGAAGCACTGATAAAAGAAATTAACATTGCCCAACATGAAATCCTTGAGGAAATGCACCTATCGAAGCCCTAGCACAACATTAACTCAAATGCCAAAAAAAAAAAACTTAAAGTCGAAACTTGCTCGCTCTTTCTCGTCAACGGATGCGTTGGAAAATGAAAGCTTGCACGTTCGCTCGTTCTCTGTCTCGTTCTATCGTTCTCGCGTTGCTGTCTTATTCGATCGTTCACTGTGAAGTTTGAAGTGAAAGAGAAGGGTGTAGGTATTCACCATTTTTTGTCATATTTTTGTTTTTTGAGGCTAAAATCCATTAGGTGGGTATGTGAAATAATTGTTTGAAATGAAAAGTTTGATCATAATGAATTAGAAGGGGGAGTTAGTTGATATATAGTTTGGGTATTTGGGGATTTATTTGTAGCTTTGACAAACGCAAACAAAAATAATTTCTAGACATTTTAGTAAACCGTCCTCAAACGAAAATTCTCGACATATGAACCATTCTTTTGTCATTGGACTACGTCCCATAAAACAAGAAATGATCCATGCCTTTGATCGATAGTTTGTTCTGGCTCAGTCTTCGACCAAAGTGGAAAACAAGAAAATATGTTCGACATATAATCATCATGATTTACATTACTGTACTTGCTCTATAAGGTCCAGACAACATAACATCATCAGATTATTGTCCTTGTTTTATTTATTAAACACAAAACACAGTCGTCATCCATCGATCAAGGGAACTAATCAGATAGATTCATTCAATTCAAGCATCGCCCACGAGCTTGAAATCCTCGAGCTGTTTGAAGTTCATCCATGGCTTCACCCAAACCTTAGCCTCATATGCTTTCTTGTGGGGCCCATCGGCGACGTCCATGGTTATGAAATACATCGTACCAGCTACGACTTGCTCTTTCACGTTCGTCACCTTCTTCAATTCCAGCATCGAATTCTGCAGCAGAAAAAGCAATCAATCGCTTAATTTGAGTTGAACCCACTAATAAAGCTTCCAACTTTCTGACGTATTTCCCCCAAAATCAGTGGAAATTGGAAGGAAAAAAAATTCCATTTTTTATGTACTTTCTCAACATTAAACTCCCAAAAGTCACAACCCAGAAAAGAAAAATTGAGAATCGAAAACATTTCTCGCTTGATAAGCAAGGAAACCTGCTTCTTGTTGTGCTCTTCGACGGCGAATCGAGCGAGCTCTTGGATTTCGAGGCTGTTCTGAGAACCTTGGCTCTGTTTCATGCCTCCGAGTTTAGCCATTTCTTTCAAAGGGTCTTCTAACAATCAATGAATACTTTCACAGGCAAATAAAGATGAAGATGTAACAAATTATTAATGAAACTCAACCCCAAAACGATACTTATAATAGGGTAACGCGTGGCCGTGTGAACGAATTTATTCCTTCTAGACTTTTTACTAGAAGAATGTATTGGATACATACAGCCGAAGACCAAAGCCCACCAATTATTCTTATCCTATAGATGGGTTTCTTTCTCAATAGATTTCGCGCTTCTTTTTTTTCCAATGTCTATAGCCTAACTTGTTTAGTTGTGATCTTTAGCTGACATTGAGAATATGAACAGCCAGTGAATAAAATCCCCCTTAAAAGCCCACTTCAAGAAATCCAAATTCATAAAGCCCATGGGTTCCACTCAAAAACTAATTGGTAATAGAGGGAGTAGCGCACAAGCTTAGAAGCTGGTCGCAACTCTCTAGTTATCCGTTGTGGGAATGGTTTAATACCCAACAACGACGGCAGAATGAGAGCGAGTCTATAAACGAAAAGCTCGATCGTTAAAAAATCAAAGCTTAGAAGAGAACTCCATTGTGGTTAGTGGACTCTCAATAGATCCCAACAGATCATCTAATCCCAACAAGAGATCTTCATCGTCAACCATTGCTGGAGATCATCAAGATTCACGTAGGGGAACACATTGCCCGACGACCCGCCATTCGCCTGCGACGACCCGCGGGTCGCTATGGTGCGGCCGTCACAGGGAGTGGCAGAAACGTCATTCAACTCGAGAGGCAGAGCAAAATCCCAAGAACCATTCTGATTTTGGATTGAAGAGAGCTCACTATACTACTACACACATGATCACCCCCGAGATTTTCTTGAATGTGTGGATACCCACAAGGCAGTGAGGCGCTCCAAGGAAGGTTAGCCACGGAACTTAAGTACTTATTGGGGTCGAAGGCTTTGAACTTCAGCAGAGGAATCTCGTCATCGTTCTTCGCCTAGGTGGAATGTTTCCTTCGTCGATCAACGTTTTTCGACTCATGGTTTTTATTATTATCATTATTATTATTATTTATTATTATTATTATTGTTAGCAATACCTACCCATTTGCATAAAAACTTGTAATTTAGTACCCTGTCAATATTTTTTTTATATGTAGGTACCTATTAGAATAAATTTTTGCACATAGGTACCTGATCCGCTGCAGGTAGGGGTGTTCATTCGGTTATAACCGAACCGAACCGAACCGAACTTTCGGTTCGGTTCGAGGATTTCATAAACCGAAAACCGAACCGAAATATTTCGGTTAGCTTTCGGTTTTAACCGAATGTTTCGGTTCGGTTCGGTTAACCGACCGAAAAACCGAATTTTAATAAAAGAAATAAAAAATATATAAACATGATTTATATTATAAAAATATACTATCATATGTAGAATTGTATAAAAATATTTAATTTAGCTAATTTTTTAATATTTTATTTAATATGTTAATATGATTTAAATTATAAAAAAATATATTATCATATATATATTTGTATAATATTTTGAATAATATTTTTCATATTTTATAACATATGGTGGATATATTATTAATATAGAACATATAATAATATATGATTATATATTTTATATAATTATATATATGTATAGAAAAATAAAAAGTAATAATAAATTCGGTTTTTCAGTTCGGTTCGGTTTACCGAGGTAGTAAACCAAAACCGAACCGAATTTTATTCGGTTATCAAAATGAAAACCGAATACCGAACCGAAAAATTTCGGTTCGGTATTCGGTTCGAACCGAAACTTCGGTTTCGGTTCGGTTCGGTCGGTTAACCGACATTTGAACACCCCTAGCTACAGGTACGCCATATAACACATTTAGCTACCATATAGCAACGTATTGTGATACTGGTACGTAATACGTTGAGAAAATGGTACGTCAAATAACACATTAAGGTACCATATAGAAACCGTATGAGGTATCGTATAAACGCTTGACATGGTATAAACGCGTGACATGGTACGCAATACACATATAAAAGGTACGTCAAGACTGAGAAAATTGGTAGAAACTGTAAAACGGGTACTTATCTGTAAAAATTTCTGACATAAGTACTAATTTGTAAATTTTTTATTCAATTGGGTATTTTTCCATAGATGTCACTTATAATTATTATTATTATTATTATTATTATTAAATTACAGAATCTTGTTACGAGTTCAGCTTCGATTTCGAAAACCGGCATTTTGTCATGGTGTTTCAAATCCGACAAATAATGAAGGATTAAGTTAATCACAAATTTATATGAAATCCAAATCCATGCGTTTTCCAAACGGATGATTAGAAGGAAACCCGGATTTCAAATCAAAAGCCGGGTATCCAAATGGAGCATTAGCAAGAAAGATATGTATTTTTTTTGAAATAAAATATAGTTATATTTATCTAAAACGAATATCCGAATGGTAGCGTGCAAAATCTGAGGGCTGTGAGTTCAATATGTGTGGTTAAGTGCATTGTTCCATTGGTGAACCTCGCTGCGAGTAATCAGTCGACGCCCAAGCCTGCTGTTGCTGATCAATTGGAAAAGGAATGGCCTAAATTGACGTGTACTCCTGACTGCGAGCAGGAATCAACCTCTGTTAGCACTCCATGGGTCCAATTTAATGACAAGCTGTTGCGTAATCAGAATAATAAGCTCGGGTACATTGCTCCTATCACTGAGGAAGGGCAAGCAATAGGTGCAGTTGATTGTGATGAGATTCAGGAGGAAATTGGTTACTGGAAGTCTGGTTTGCTCTGCTACGTGTTGGGGGCAAATCCTCCCTTTGGAATTAAGTCCGGATTTCTGAAGAGAAAATGGGAAAAACTGGGGTTACAGAATGTATGGCAGGTGCGACAAGGACTCTTCCTGTCAAAGTTTGATTGTGTGGCAACTCGTGACAAAATCCTTCAGTCAGAAATTTTACACTTCGACACGAAACCGGTAGTGTTAACCCAGTGGACGGAAGAGACACAGCTGAGCAAAGTGGGTGTAGATAAGGTACCTATTTGGGTGCAACTTCCTCAGTTAAAGCTGAAGTATTGGGGGTTCAAAACTCTTAGCAGGCTAGCAAGTCTGATTTGGAATCCAATCATGACTGATGATACTACGAGGAAGAAAGAAATGATCCACTTTGCTAAATTTCTTGTGGAAGTTGAACTCAATGAACCACTTAAGGATTCCATACAATTTTTAAATGAGAGGGGGCAGCTTGTGGAGGAGAAAATCTCATATGAGTGGAAGCCTAGTCTGTGCAACAAATGCAAGCAATTTGGACATGAAGAGGATATCTGCCGTAAGGAGACTAATAACACATGGAAACCTCTTCATAAACTTGGTTCAGAAACGGAGATACCTGAAACAGTAGTACCAAATGCCAGTGAGACCAAGTCTAAAGCAGTAGCAGTGTCTCCATCTGCTAGGCTGCTGATCAGATCCAAAGTGGCCGTGACAAAGGGGAAAAGACCAAACTGAGGGGAACAAAACCAGGAACTCGTGGGCTGATTTGGTCCAGAGAGAGGCAGAGAGGGTAAGATCTGAGGCTATTACAAACCCTTCCAAGCAGAGGGCCTATAGTCCGGGTCATGGATAGTTGTGCTTCGTGGAATGTTAGGGGTCTTAATGGCCCTGCCAAACAGAGAGAGGTGACTCTCTTCTGTTGTAAATACAAGTTGAATTTAATTTGTCTGTTAGAAACTAAACTGAAGAGGGATCATGTGGCTGAGGTAATCAAAAGAATTCTGTGGGTGGCAAATGAGTCACAACCTAAGCGAGCATCCTAATGGGAGAATTATAGTGCTGTGGAGAGGTGGACTGGAGTTGGAATTAATATCCAAATCTAAACAACATATGCACTTTAGGGTGTCTCGGGGGTGATCTTATATCATTTCCTTACCTGTACATGGATCAAATGACTCTGCTAAGAGAGAGGACTTGTGGGCGGCTTTGAAACTGATGAGTGACTCCATGCATGCTCCTTGGATAATATGGAGTGATTTCAATAACATAAGAAGCTTGGAAGACAGAATTGGGGGTGCCCCAGTCAACACTACGGAATTCAGTGAGTTCAATCTGTGCATTCAGCACTGCCAACTGGCTGAGATTAGGAAAAGTGGGTGCCAATACACATGGTCCAACAGCCAGAGGCAGAGGATGAGAATTTAGAGTCGCATCGACTGGGCTATTGCTAATGAGGAATGGCTCTCTTGCTGATTATGCAGTGGACTTCCTCCTGAGGGAGCTCTGATCATACTCCATTACTTCTGAGGGACATGGGACAAGCTCAATTCGCAGACAGCCGTTTAAATTCTTTAATATGTGGAGCATGGCCACCTCTTTCCTGAGGACTGTAGAAGAAGTCTGGGGGACAGAGCAGGAGTCAGCTATGGGTAGTGTGTATCACAATCTCCAGAAGTTGAAGGGTCCCCTGCGAAGCTTGAATAAAGAACTCTTTGCTAACATTGTTATCAAAACTGAGCAGGTGGGAAAGCTGCTGGCTGAATGCCAAAGTGCATTACATGCAGACCCTCTAAATAAATCCACAGAAGCCGCAGTAAGACAGGAACTCACATTTCTTAGCAGGGCAAATGACAAGTTTTTAAGGCAGAAAGCGAAAGTGAGATGGCTCGACAAGGGGGATCAGAATACTGCCTATTTTCATTCTGTGATAAAACAAAGGAACTACGATAATAGGACCATATCTATTAATACTCCTGAGAGACACACATTATCAGACAGTGCAGCTATCCATGACCACTGTGTAGATTACTACCAGAACCTGTTGGGTGGCAGGAGGGATGTAACTAAACACCTGGACCAGAAAGTTGCTCAAGCAGGATATCTGTTATCCCTGTCAGACCAGATGAAGTTGATCCAACTTTTTTCTAGGAAGGATGTTGCTTATGCAATGAGATCTATCCATGCAGAGGCAGCCCCAGGGCCAGATGCGTATGGCAGTGGCTTCTTCCATAAGACTTGGGGTATTACTAGGGAGCACATCCCGGATGCTATACTGGAATTTTTGAATCTGGAAAACTGCAGCCGAAGGTAAACAATACAACTCTGTGTCTTATTCCTAAAATTGAGAACCCGGCCACATCAATGGAATTTAGGCCTATTTCATGTTGTAACACTTTATACAAGTGTATATCAAAATTGTTATGTGCTAGAATGAAGTCGGTTCTGCCTCGACTGATCAACCCAAATCAGAATGCATTCGTGAGTGGAAGATCTCTAGTGCATAACATCTTGCTGTGTCAAGAACTGATCAGACTATATAACAGAAAAAATGCATCTGCCAGGGTCCTCCTTAAAGTGGATCTTAGGAAAGCTTATGATACTGTAGAGTGGTCTTTCCTGGAAGAATGGATGTTCCTACTTCGGTTTCCTAGGAAATTTGTAGAGTGGATCATGCCACAGCAACCTATACCATCTCTATGAATGGGTTAACAGGTGGGCAGATTAAAGGTGCTAGGGGCCTAAGGCAGGGTGATACCATGTCTCCACTACTCTTTGTGATTGTAATGGAATACCCCACTAGGAAGTTGCAAGTTTCAGTTAGTGACCCACGGTTCAGGTTCCACCCCTATGTAAACAGTTCAGCTTGATCAACCTTTGTTTCGCGGATGATCTTATGATCTTCTGTAAAGCGAACTGTGTGTGTGATTAAGGAGGTTCTGGATCAGTTCAAGAGAGTCTCTAGATTTGAGGCGAATGATAAGAAATCCAATCTGTTCATGGCAGGAATCTCCCACCAAGAAGCTCAACAGATTATGCACATAACAGGGTTCCAACGGGGCAGCTACTCTATGAGGTATCTGGGAGTACCTTTAGCCCCTACTAAATGGAGCAAACAGACTTGCCATATCTTGGTTGAGAAGATTACTGCGCGAATTAGATGCTGGTCTACGAGAAACTTGTCATGTGCAGGTAGATTATGCCTTATCAATTCTGTGTTGTTGGCTACGCATGGTTTTGGGGTTCTATTTTCTTATTGCCAGCAACTGTTTCAAGGGAGGTTGATCAGGTATGTAGATCTTTTCTGTGGGGGAGGAAAAGTCATGGTAAATGTGTTCCTTTGATTCAATGGGATAAAGTGTGATTGCCAAAGAAATGTGGAGGGCTCAATCTGCGAGACTGCCAGTCATGTGGCCTTAGCTGGTAAAGTCATGGAATTTGGCCTTAGCTGGTAAACAGATCTGGGAGATCACTTGGAAGACTGATACTTTGTGGATTAAATGGATCCATGTGATGTATCTGAAGGGAACTCACTTTTGACAGTTTACAACTGCTTTAGATTCATGTTGGCATTGGAAGAAGATAAATAGGATCAAGAGCAGATTTGAGACAGGGTATAGGGGGACTGCTGGTCTCTAACCTCATATGGAAAGTATACAAGGTCAGGGTATGACTGGATTAAAGGAATAGTCATTTATTTCCACTATGTAATGTTGTCTGGAATAGATATAATATACCTAAACTTTCCTTCATTTTTTGGTTGATTGCACATACGAGTCTGTTAACGAAAGATAGGATGCTCAGGTGGGGGTTGACCATTACTGACAGAAGGTGTTATCTGTGTGGAGAGGAGGAGAAATCACTAGAACACTTGTTTGTGAATTGCAGTTTTAGCAAGTCCTTGGTGGCTAAACACCAGCCTAGATTTCTGCTCATGGGAGGACTGTTGTGAATGGTTGCTGAGTACAGGCAGGAGGAAAAAGCCTCACCAATGGATTCTGTTAGCATGTTATGCTTCTATGCTGTATAACATCTGGCATGAGAGAAACAGGAGGATGTATGATGTGGGATCATTGAATAAGGAGCAGATACTCCATTCCATGGCTAATGAGATGAAGAATAGAATTAGCAAGGTGTGCCGAGTGAAAGGGGCAGCTGATTTGGACATTTACAATCGGGTGTGCTACTCTGTTTAGCTGATAGGTGTAGCTAATTGTGGTGATGTATATATAAAGACTGTGCAATTGGTAACGAATATTTCATCTACCAAAACAAAATATTCGAAGATAACAAATCGGCCGATGCTTGGGATGGTGGGGAACGTCCCTCGCCATCGACTCCAAGGGTTTTGGCAAGATAGTGAGCAGCATCATTACAACTGCGTCTAACTAATCTAAACGATATATGGTCAACGTCTCGGGCGAACTCCAAGCAATCCTTAAGAATATACACCGTCAGTGAAGAGTCAGAGGTATGTTGTTGGAGCTTAGAAACAATCGCAGCACAGTCACCCTCGAGCTCTATAGTATGCCTATTCATACGTGCTACTACTAATGCCCATCTCGCTCCCATAGCCTCAATAACCTCAGGATCAAAACTCCCGAATAGAACTTCGTCCACCAACCAAGGCAAGCTCCCTCACTATTCCGTGCAATCACCCCGAACGAACCACCATGTCACGATTTATGTATCGCTCCATCAAAGTTAAGCTTTATGATACCTCGATTGGGACAACGCCATGAAGTTGGGCCATCACCAGCTTGAACCCCCGGTTCCTCAGGATCTAGGCTAGGACTCATGATCCCCTCATGTGCCATCGAGGCCACACTCCTTGGTTGGACCAAGTGATTTTTCATAACCCACTGATTCCGAGCAGATCAAATTCGGATGGGCTCAACTGTGCATGGAGACTCAACAACCACTCAAACGCTGAGATCGTCCACTTGCGAAGCAAGCTAGAAGGGAAGCCCATAACTTTCCAAACCTCCTTCGCAGCTGGGCACTCCGTAAAGATATGTTGATCATCCTCCGGGGGGGCTCCACACTTTCGACACCATAGCTGATGAAAGCATCTCGATCAACGAGGTTCGCAGCCGTCGGAAGCGCTTTTACGCACATACGCCAAGCGAACACTTTAACTTTTGGGAGAACCTTCGTATTTAAGAGGAACCTCGACGAGTGTTGGATTGTGCTCGAACTGGCCCGACCTCGCTGAATAATATCCCGTGCTACATAATATGCCGATTTAACTGTGAAGGAGCCATGTCCACATCCCAAGATCATGTCCACATCTACAGGTAGAAAAATGGACTTAATGAAAGAGCCAGCCCAATCTCCTATCCGTGGGGATCGAAGATCAGCAACAGTCAAGTGTTGGAATTGCGCATGGATCGGGCTCACGACTTTAAACGACCAAGGCCGCGACAACCAGCGATCGCTCTCTCTTCCACTCCCAACCTGCCATCGGATCCCCGCACGGATGATATATCTCGCCGAATGTATAGCTCGCCAGGTTGCAAATGGTTTTGATCCAATACCCGCATCCATGATGGTCCCGTTAGGGAACTACCTTGCTTTTAGAACCCGACCAATGGGGCTAGCCGGCTTGGATAACAATCTCCATGCCTGTTTAGCAAGAAGGGCTGTGTTAAATAATTTTGTCACGAAAGCCCATACCTCCCTCAGATTTCGGCATGCACATCTTCTCCCAAGAGACCCAATGGAGTTTGTGCTTATTGATCGAGCGCATTGAGTAATAAATTAAAATGAATATCGCAAACTATCCTACGCTCAACAAGCAAGTGTACCTATCGAAAGAGTATAGACCTAGCAAGTATTCGAGTATCGAATCCCAAGGAACTATAATTTGAAAAATTCACGTTTAATATTCTAGTAGAAAAGTTGATATTTTTTTATTTGGAAAATATAAAAAACACAATAAACATTTAAATAGAAGCCTAAAAAAATAATAAACGCGACGACTTAAAAAAACCGTATTTGATACTTCGAATCCCCCTAACTCGATCGGAAGACAAACAAGTTATATATTTTAGCTAATTATTAGACCGTGAGGTCCTATGGTATGTATACAAGTTTCTATGATTGGGTGAAACTGCGTTTACTCGCTTCGACTCGTAACAACTAATCAACGTCTTGAATAGATGGGCAAGCTTCCCTAACTACGCTATCGCAAACCGCATAAAAACACGATGAATCCCATTATTAGAGTTGACTCTAACCCGGCGGGGTAGTTCACCCTATCTCTAGTGATGAGTTTATTCCGCTCGTTTACGAGTGGTCTAATCGATAGCCCCTCTCTCGAGCGTAGCGTATGATTTCCAGACAATTATTTCGACCACATAGACATAATCAAAATAATAACATAAATCGTAACCGAGTCATAATAAAAGCATATAAATAATACGTTCAACATAAGTACGATCTCGCTAGGGTTCATCTAATCTCAAATACTATGGGATTTAGCCACTCATATGAAACATTAACACAACGAGGAGCATAAATAACAAGGAGGAAAACACGTTTCTTCCCTAAATTTCGGCTCCGCGGTTAATCCTTCATTGAGGAGTTTTACCGAACAAGTGGTGGGCGTCTCAACTTTTCCTTTCCTTGCCCTTCTTTGCACTGCCCGTTCGCTTCTCCTCGTACTCCCGCAACCCATCACAGCCGCAGCATCCCAAGAGTCAGCTTGCTACATTCGTCTGTCAGGCTCAGATCAGCCCTTCGTCAGTCCCCGTACACCAGGCTCGTAGCTGTTGCTTACACGCACCCGCTCACAGCTCAAGCAGTAGCAGCTCCTCGCCTTCGCGTCACAGTCCACGGATCAGCCCTGACGCGCTGCCCTCGTCGAACAGCCGCAACTTTCTTTACAACCCCAAGCTTGCTCTTCACGTTGAGCCACAACCCCCTTTTTGCTCTTAACGTCATCCCTTATTTAAATATGGTAGAGGGGAGATCTTCCATTGGCTGCTCAAGAACGGCCTGAAATATTTGAAGTCTTAAAATCAGATTCTCTCAAATCTTAGTATTGATATCGGCGACGTGGGTGCTGGAATTGATGGTTCCATCCCATGCGCGCTTGTGTATGTGTATCTATTATAACATAGATGGGCTTGGGATTTTATTCGGCTTGGAACTCATGTGCTGAATTATATTTTGCGGTCCAATCGTTTTTGGGTCGATATTTGGTTCGACGGTTCCTCAAATTAATTCAAGTTCGAATATTCCCGGTTGTAGTTCTTTTTCCCAATATATGTCAAAAATCAAATATAAACATATAAATATGATATTCGAGGAAAATTCAAATAAATAACAACCGATATTATACTTTTACGGGTTATAAAACACGATATAAATTTCATGTTATCACTTATTAGAGGAACTCCACCAAAAGCGTGAGATCATGCGTTGAATATCCCGGATTAACGATTCCGGCAACTGGAACACGCTCATCTCCCTTCCCACTTGTGATAGCATCTTAACGGATCATCCCTACACTCGTTTCCATATCCGATTGCGTATATGGTTGAAACCTCCTTCTTGCTTCTCCCCAAACCCGACGACAGCCCAAGATATAAATCATGACCAGTGTCCTGGTTTATACTCAGGTTTGCACAACATAGGGTTCTAGTAAGCTCATCAACGTTCGGGGAGAAAGCCGCTGAAGACTTCAAGAAATTGACTGTTTGGCCTGACGCTCGTTCATAAGTTTCCAAGATGTCGCGTAACCTGCATATTCTCCCCATTTGCTCGCGTAAATATAAGCGTGTCGTCAGCGAAAAGAAGATGTGATATTACAGGAGCCCCTCGACACAACGCTATCCCTTGTAGCCCCCGATTTAATTCAGGCTCCTTTAACAAGCTGGTAAATGCTTCCGCACAAAAAGAAATAAATAGGGAGATAACGTCACCTTGGCGTAGGCCCCTTCCGGGAACAATGCGGCCAAAGCAACGGCCGTTAACCACGAAAGAATAATCGAATGAGGAAACACAAAGCATTATGAGGTTAATAAAGGAAACGTGAAAACCCAACTTATACAGTACTCTCTTCAGAAAAGACCATTCCACCCTGTCGTATGGTTTACTCATATCCAGTTTAAGGGAACAAAAACCCTCTCGCCCTGTCTTCCTTTGTCTCATCGCATGGTTAGTTTCAAAAAAGAAGAATATTATCTGTAATAACCGATGCGGTATGAAACCGGATTCGGTGGAAGAAATAATATGGTCCATAAACTGTTTTAGTCTATTTGTAATGCATTCGGATGTGATACGATAAATGATACACAAGCTAATACGGCGGAAATGGGTAAAATTTTCGAGGTTTTCACGTTTGGGTTGGGGATAAGCACTATGTGGGTTTCATGAAATTCCGGTGAGATGCCCTTATTCATAAAATCAAGAATTAAGCGAGATATTTCCTCACCAACAATGTCCCAATACTTTTGAAACAATATTGGCGAGAAACCATCGGGACCAGGGGATTTATAGGGGAACATGCCAGAGAGGGCTGCTTGGATGTCTGCTGTAGTATATGGCTGGAGAAGCGCCTCATTCATGTCCTCCGTAACGCGTGGCTCAATCTCTTGAATAGCTAAATCAATATCCGATGTCGATGGAACTTGAGAATGAAAAAGAGCACGAAAATACCCAGCAACCACATTTTCAATATCATTGCTTTCGCATCATTCCGAATTCTCCGAATTTGATTTGTTCGTTGTCTTGTCGAAGCAGCTCGATGAAAGTACCCCATATTCCGATCACCCTTTCTTAACCACTCGCTCTTGCTCCGTTGACGCTAATGGAGTTCTTCCTGCTTAAGGACTTTTTTAAGCTAGTGCGCAACTTTGAGTCTTTCACCCTCGACTCATCTGTGATTGGGAGTTGAGCAACACGAAGGAGCTCCTTTGCAACGCTGTCCTTTCGACCTCGTGATTGTGTATAGTGCATGCTGCTCCACTCAGATAGTCTTGAACGGCTGAGTTGTAGGAGTTCCCAAGATCGACCTGTCTTCGTCATCTTTGTCTTCGATTGCCAGCAATCCCGAACAATTTGCTTGCACTCCTCTTCAAGTAGCCACTTTGCTTCAAATCTGAACCTGCACGATTTGGGTAAAGGTCGGGATATACAGGGGTTTACTCCACAACCAAGGCACAATGATCAGACGAAAAGGTGGAGATATGTCGGGCAACTGAGTTCGGGAAAGTGTTAATCCAATCCGCCGAGGCACAAGCCCGATCGAGACGTTCATAAATAGTGTTGGGAGCTAGTGTGCGATCCGACCAAGTGAAACGCTGCCCCACGTACCCCAAATCAGAGAGCCCACACTTTAGTAAACACTCGCGAAAATCTAAAAGTTGTCATGTTGGACGAGGTCGCCCCTCAATCTTTTCCCCTAGGTCTAGAATTTCGTTGAAGTCACCAAAACAAAGCCAATTTTGATTTCCTTGATCGCTTAGCCTTGAAAGAAGCTTCCAACTGTTCTTGCGTAGGACCGTACATGGATCTCCATGGAAACGTTAGCCGCCACCAGGCGTCAGAGCCCCTGCTCTTAATCGAAATGTCAATGTGATAGTTCGAGTATGACCGAAGAGAAACACCTAGATCCTGTTCCTACATCATTATTAAACCCCTCGTCCTGCCTTCCACCTCAATACATAGGCCATGCATATTCAACTTGCATTTCACGAATTCGAACCTTCCCTTTTTCAATAAGGAAAATCATGCCCCGACGAAAATAACGGACGAGCTTTTCCAGCTCATGAACTGTATCGGCTCCAAAGCCCCTACAGTTCCAGCTTAAGAGATTTATTTCTCCCGGCAGGGCTGTCATGCAGCCTCCGCCGATGTATTCGATGTGTCCATAAGATCCATGGAGGAAAGGATGAGCCTTTTTATGATGTACTAGCCTTAGCGGGATCGCCTTTTCTCTTTCTGGAAAGTGGGCCCTTCAAACAGACAGTTGGTTGAGAAGAACGAGCGAGAACCTTCTGGCGTTTCCGATTGGTTCCTACACATCCACCGTCTACCGGTTCCTTCTTAACGGAAGTGAGTGGTACCACATGTGGCGTAGAAGACTTATTGGTATCAGCTGATAGGGAAGTGCATGGAAGAACCTGATTCGTAGCGCTGAATAATTGTCCGAACTAGGCTAGACGGTTTGTAGTCCGGTATGAGGTTAGTAAGATTCCGTGCATGTGCGTTTTTTGCTTGTGACGTGGGACGAGAGTCGATATGAATGGGGGTTACAAAATGTTCCAGAAGATGGGGTTGGAGGATTCTTCGGGTGGTGTGAAACTGAAGGGGTAGGTTTGGGGGAATGGAAGTACTTGAGTTAGTATTAATATCAGTTGGGCGATGGTTGTGGTTGGGGTTTGGAACGGTAGGTGCACTTAAGCTTTGAGACATTATGGTTAGAATCTGAGAGATAAGGTGTGGTAGGGTTAGGATTAGAGTGTGGGGTTACTATTGGTGATTCGCGGGTACATTCGTTCGGCAACATGGAAATATTTTTTGAGTGGGTAGGATGCAGGAATCCGGAATCAGTTGCTTGGGTATCGCGGTTATGTGGCTGAGTACGGTTGGTGGAAATGGATGTAGGATCGAGGGTGTGTTGGGTCAGTTAGGGTTTCCTTAGTTAGCTTTGTAGGAGAGAGGGTCGGGTGAGAGAGGCTGGTTTTCATGTAATTAATTCCAATGTTCAAGGAGGGATTTGTGCTGTAGTTACTGACTTGATTTGGATGAGGTATATTGCAGGAGCTGATTGGGGGAGAATAATGATAAACGGTTGGCTGATTTGGAGGGTTTGGTTATGAGGGTCTGGAAAAGAAAAGGAGACATTTGAGGCTACAATGGCGTCGTGATTCATGGGATCGGTTTCCAATAGGTTCTCTCAGCTACCCACGCCGGAATCTGGCCGGGAACGTGGCTGAGGCGGTGATCTCCGACGAGCAATATCAGACAAGCTGGAACCTCTAATCCTGTCCATCGAGGCAACATACCGCGAAGCTCTTAACGAGGTTTCATATGAGAGATTATCATCAGGGTCTATGAAGCCATTTTCGAACTGAATTTCACATGTAGAGGAGGTAGGATCTAGGAGCCCGCATAGGTAACAGAAGTTCGGGAGACGCTCATACTTAAACTTGATAAGGAATTCACCCCGAACTTCCACCATTAGCTTCATCACTCTTCGCAGTGGCTTTGTAATATTAATACGACATCTGATCCTAACATAAGGCAATCCCTGAAGTGCCTTATTGTTATCGTACTTGATGAATTCACCCAAGTTACCCCCAACATGTGCTAAGATCTTATCCGTATGAGCCCAGAAAGGTAGATTATGCGCTGTGCCGAAGAACTCGCATGTATCCATGTCCACCTTACCTGGATCAGTATCCCCGTCCAACATTAAGCACCACGAGTTGCTTCTCAAAAGCCCATGGAGAGGAATTTAAAACCCGGAGATGATCCACCTTGTGGTCAAAAAGAACGAGGAAACAGAGATCATCAATTTTGTGCATTTCTATCCCTTTAACAGTATTAAACGCCGTTGTGAGTGTTTTCTTCATTGCCTCAAAATTATACGTCTTCCTAGAGAGGATGCGTTCGACTGCTGCAAACGTTTCATGATTCTGACGTGACAGATTGCCCACATCCGAGATCTGAACCCCCCTCCATTCCTCCTCCGTTAGGCCAATATTCGTCAAGTCCATCGTTGATATAGCTATTCAATGATCAGCTTCGGCAGAAACGATGGATCTTAAATATGGCGGCCCCAGCAATACTACAAAGACAGACGACAAACAAAACAAAAAGAGAGAACGACAGAGTGAAGAGTTCGAAGATAGTGACAGAAGTAAGAAGCGATATTGGATGTGCTGTTAAGCGATAGGGAGTGAAGGCCACCCGATTCGAGAGGAGAAGAGATATCGACAGAGCGAGATTGCTGGCGAGATTGCTATCGACATGGCTTCTGATCTATTCCAAATTGGAGTATGAGTATGGTGGATGTAGTATAAAAAACCCTCACGTAGAGGGAAAAGACACTCAGTTAGAGAGGAAGGAGCCGCTCATGGAGAGGGAAAAGTTATTTTCGAAATACCGAGTGTCTTAAGTCATGTGTTAGCTATGAGAAGTTACAAGGTTGGCCCACCTAAAATTGTTTGTCCTTTGTGTTAGCTATGAGAGCAGTCCTCCTGAGAGTTTTAAGTCATGTGGCTCAAGCTTTTGTCCCATCAGCTCTTTATATATGTGTAAATATATTTTTGTTATTAATTTTATTACTTTTTTCTCGATTAAATTTGAAATAATATTTGAAGTCTAATTTGTAAAGTTGTAAAATTTGTGGCTACTATTGAATTTTATAAAAATTGGCGAAGAAGTGAATATTACAAATATAGTCTTTTGAGTATGAGAATGAGCTTAACGGTTGGAGAAGAATTAGTGCATTTTGAGTTTGGGGATGAGTTTGAGTTTGATAATGCGTTTCTCGGTTGGAGATGATCTAAGTAGGTATTAGCGGGTACGTTACACGAGTGTAATGTGTTAATATAAGGTTTAGTGAATCTTTCCTTGCGAGGAAGAAGGGAAGACGTATGAGTTGAGACTCCGAACTTCCATAAACAAATCGAGTGATTGGGGAGGCTCATTACTTCAATTAGTCCCCGTGTTCCTCGAATGGATCTCTTAGTTGTTGAGACGGTTGCCCAAAAGCGGTATATAAGGCGTACCCGGTAAAACTTACAAGTAAACCAGATATAAAGATGGCGACTAAGGTTGCTGTTTCCATTATGATTATATAATTTCAAGACCCCAATGGATCTACCATAAGATCAGCCCAGGCACAACGACGCAATTATCAGGGGCGCGCTCTACCACTGAGCTAATAGCCCGTCGTGCGAGCCCCCACTGGAGCCAAAAGCAAGAGAAACCCCATCCCTCTCTTTCCTTTTTTTGCCCCCGTGTGCATCGCATTTTTACACATCTAGCATGTGCATTGTTGAAGCGAGTGTTCGCTAAAATGCTTCAATCAATTGCACAGTTTTGAAATGTTGTTAAAGACCTTCAAACCGATTTTAAGAGAATTAAGTCGATATTTTTCGGTTGGTTTAAAACTTAAACTCGCTTAATCTCTCTATGTTTAAATATTTTCAAGAATCCAGTTATTACAACTCAAGTATTTTTAAAAGTTTTAAAAGTATTTATTCACCCCTCTAAAGAGATCCTACCATAACATGACAATGAATTTATTATACTAGTAATTAAGCACATTGGAGTGTGCAAAAATACTAATTTATGACAAAACACCTTTAGAAATTAACAATAAGCATTAGAAGAAAATAACGACTGTAGTTATCAATGGGATAATTGCTAATGAAATCTTGAGGCTCTGCTTAGAGGCTAAACTGCTTGGAACTCCATCGATAACAGTTGAAGGGCTCGCTGCTACTGTACCATCTGTAAAATCATAATTAGGAAATTAGTAATAGTCATTATGAAATATATATATGTATACATACATATAAGTTTGCGATTTTTGAAAAAAAAGATATTATATGATCTTATTTCATTAACCGAACCTGATGAAGGAGCTTCGTCTTCACTTGGTGAAACAGATGCGACTGGTACACCAATGGCTACACATAGTTCAAATTATACAATATTTGTATGATATAAATATATAACTAGTGTGAGACAAATGCATTAATACTGCAGTAAATGGCGCATATTTTCAGAATTTAAATTGCGCATATGATGGCTATAAGGTATGCACGACAGCGAATCATTCTAAAATAATAATAAACTATCATTTGAATATCTCATCATGCAATAAAATATAACAACTGATTTATCTCACAATTGAAAAAGATGGATTACCCTACTTGTTTGAGACATGATAAATCACATGTGTTGTTTTATTCAGATTAGAATCAAATTTGGCCCCGTTACTCACGGTTTGCATACTCCCACTGTACTTTATTTTAAATTATATTCCATAAGTTAAATAATTAGATTTAAAAAAAAAAGCCCAAGATTTCTTAAATTTTTAAGTAATGAATCACCAAGACGAAGGGGAAGAAAACCTTATAAATTGCACAAATTAAAAAGAATAATGAAAATTATTCAAACACACACAGACACATACCTGCGCATAAGCTGACCGGCGGCGTAGTGACGTTACAAACGCCGGGCAATTTGAGAGCTCTGTTAACATCCACGGTAATTCCGACCCGACCCGGGTCTCCAAGCAGCTGACACAGGCAAATGGGCTGCGTATTTACCAGATTGGCCAGCCCAGGGCAGCATCCCCGGTCGGGTTTCGTCAGGTTGCTGCCGCCTTCAACGTAGGTCAAACAGTCCGAGAGGTTTAGGAGGTATGTGAAGCAATCGAGCGATGGTGGCTCCGCCGCCGGAGCCGGAGAGAATGCCGGCGGGGATTGGCCGTAGAGGCATGGGAGCTCCGCCGTGAGTAGTGCGGCGGCGACGGAGGCGAGGAAGAGGAGTCTGTGGTTGGTGGTGGTGTTCTTGGGATGGTACATGCTTTGGTGTGTGTTTCTTGGGATGTGTGTTTTTACTTTTAAATGTGTAATGGATTATGTATAAATTGACAGGTGTATTGTTATGAATCCACATATATTTATAGGGTAATTGTAATTATTATCTTTGAAGTATGTGCTGTAAATGATAAGAAATCAATTTCAAAATACAAATATATATATTTCAAAAATCTAACGGCACTTACATAGTTCTCACACATGTTCTTTGTCGCGATGGAATAAATATATAAAAATAAATAAATGTTCAATTTGTATATGTCAGTATTTAAATATATATGTGAATTTGATATATGAGATTCAACACATAAATAACTATCAGGAAACTTAAAAGTCTAATCAGTACCTTGTCAGAGTTATTTTATACAAAGGTAACCATTTGAAACATTTATTGCTCATAGGTACCAAACTGACCATTATACCCTTGCTAAAACAGCTTTATTACATCATTTACCTGGATTTCTTATTTCAGCTTACGATCGCTCTTAAAAAAAATTCACACCAGAGGAAACCGAAATCGTGCGACCTTCTTCCCGAAATCGACCCATGTTTGTTTTGCTTCAGATTCCTCGTCGTTGGGTTCTCACTTCCTCGTGGTTTTCGCCGTCTGAAATCGACATTCTTCCCAAAAGGTATGTCCTTCGCCTTCTGAAATCGTCGTGGTATTTTGTCTTGGTGGGTTTTCGCTTACTCTGTGGAGAATCAATAGGCTTGCATCTAGTTTGGCTTTGCCATTATTCGTTGGTATAAGCATTTTCGGTTAATGGTTCGTAACAATTTATGCGTGTTTTTCGAATGAATCGATTTGTTGTTCGATTTGGGTTTTTTCGAATGGTTCAATTTACTGTGTTAGATTTGTGCGTGTTTTCTCGAATGGATCGATTTGTTGTGGTCGATTATTGTTGAATGCTTCAATTTACTGTGGTCGATTTGGCCTTTTTGGAATGGGTCGATTTGAGTTTTCTCGAATGGGGTCAATTTGGTACTATATGATCACTATATTTGGTAACATCTGTTTGGGCATGGTACTACGTGTGTGTATAAAATGGTACTGCTTCTTAACAATTTTATTTTTGCAGAAATGCCTCCGCAGAACAAATCCGAGCTTTCTTCTAGGTGCCATCCTACTCTCTTTCGATCTACGTTCGGGATCCGATGGCCTCGCAAAAGATGACCTGGGCCGCTAGAGCATTCATAAGTTTTAACATTGTGTATATTCCGTCGACTATGTTGCAGTTATGCGTTAATGCCACTTTTATATTGTGCAGGCTCATTTTCTGCCGAATTATTGGGCACGGAAGTATGAGAGTCTATGTAAGAAGACCGTTGATCCAGAGTTTTACCGGCCCCAATCTGGCGACGTAAACTGTTTGGAGACTTTGTTGTTTAAGTTCAGTTATTCGACTTGGGGATAAGACTATTTAGAGACTGTGTTGTTTATATTCGTTAAGTTATTTGTCTTGGGGATAAGACTGTTTGGAGACTCAATGATGTCATTTGTTGTGTAGTTCTATGAGACTTTGTCTGTGTGCTATGCAGTACCATATGTTTTTATATTAGCGTACCTTATCTTTTACATACAGAGTACCATAATATGCAGGTTTCTCGTACCATTATGTATATATATAACGTACCATAACCAGATTATATGAAGTACCTTATCTTTTGTATAGCGGTGAACGAGTTTTGGACGCCGAGATAAAGCAAACGGTTGCGAGTCCGATGCGTTCGTCGATTGTTAACTTATTTTGCGTTGGGGACGAAACTGTTTGGCAACCTTTGGTTGTTTATGTTGGTTTTTCTTTTGTGCATGGACGGTCAGTGATGTGCTGTGTTGTGTAGTTTTCTGTGTTGTGTGGTTCTATGCAGTATCATATATTTTTATTTGACCGTATCTTATCTTTTATCTACAGCGTACCATAATATGCATGTTAATTGTACCATAAGCATAGCAAAACAGAACTTGTGAAGTACCTAAACCCTAAACGATATTACCGAACCATATCTTTTACATACAGAGTACTATAATATGCAGGTTAACCGTACCATTATAGAAATATATGGCGTACCACAATATTAGTGTTAACTGTACTATTATTAAGAATAGTAAAAATAGAAATTGTGAAGTACCTAAACCCTAAACGCTATTACCGTGCCATATCTTTTACATACAGAGTACCATAATATGCAGGTTAATCGTACCATTATGTAAATATATAGCGTACCATAAACACAAGATATGAAGTACCTTGTCTTTCGTATTACTGTACCATATTGTTTACATACAGAGTACAGTAATATGCAGGTTAACCGTACCATTATGTAAATATATACCATGCCTTATATATCGCGCATGAAGTACCTTATCTGTTGTACTTAAGGTACCTTATCATTTACATATATAGTATCATAACATGTAGGTTTACCGTTTCCATACGTATACATATACGGTAACCCAGATATGCAAGTATATCGTACCATTTGTTATACAATCAAAAAATAAATAAATTCTAAGGGAATCGCGTTGTCCTGCGTGATTTCGACACTACCTAACAATAATGAAATGAAAGAAAAAAATATATGAAATCCTAATGCACCGAATTCGCACATGTAGGACTTGCCAAATTATTCAAATTATGTTATAGATGTTCATGCTTCTATCCTTATATTCTAATGAATCTTGGAATTCTAAGGTTTAATTCATGCGTTCAGGGCCTAATGCATATAATTTGATCTGAAACGTAATTCGTACGACCACGAGAATTACTAACCCTAATATGACGTATCATATATTTAACTCAGACACGGTTGTAGTACCCAAAGTTACATATGACATGAAACATTTTATGAAAGCCAACGACCTGTCAGATGAGCTGTCTTTTTTGATTTAATACCTAGTATGTCAGAAATTGGTCACTCGTGACAGAAAAAACGTCAGAAGTCTGTCCAGTCATGACAGAAAAACGTCATAAATGTTGCAGACATGACAGAAAAAAGTCAGAAATTGTCTCTTCCTTTCTCCACATCAACATCGGCTGAAATGCTTTGTTTCTGACGAAATGTAGCCAACTATTAAATTTGACGTTTTACTTTAATTTATACGGTACCTATTTCATTTACCATACAGTACCCTATTTTGTAGGTTTAGCGTACCTCACGGGCCTATGTTACGATACCAAACTTGCATATATTAACGTAGCAATTTGGCATATATTACAGTACCAAAGTTGGCTTATATTAGTACTATGTTGGTATATCTTACGGTACCAAACTGGTATATATTACAAGTACCAAATTTGCATATATTATGGTATCACTGGCATATATTATAGTACCAAACTGGCATAAGTTACATTACCAAATGTGCATGTATAAGGTACCAAACTGTGCATGTATAAGATACCAAACTGTCATCTATTACAGTACCGAATTTGCATATAATACGGTACCACATTTGCATATATTACGGTACTTGCATATTTACGGTATCAAACTGGTATATGTTACAACCCCGAATTTGCATACATTACGGTACCAAATTTGCATATATATGGTACCAAACTTGGCATATATTACAGTACCATGTTGGCATATGTTACAGTACCAAATGAGCATATATTACAGTAGCAAATTTGCATACATTACGGTACCATGTTCGCATATATTACGGTACCAAACTGCCATAGTGCTAAATTTGCATACATTACGGTACCACGTTCGCATATATTACGGTATAAAGTTTACATATATTACAGTACCGAATTGGCATATTAGGGTACCATGTTTGCATATAATGAAATTTGCATATATTATAGTAGCAAATTGGCATATATTACGGTACCATGTTACATATATGACGGTACCAAACTGGCATATATTACAGTATCATTTGTGCATATATTAGGTACCATGTTCGCATATGTTACCAAATTTGCATATGTTACAGTACCAAATTTGCATATATTACAGTACCACGTTGGCATATATTACAGTAACAAATTTGCATATATTACGGTACCAAATTTACATATGTCACAATACCAAATTTGCATATATTACAGTAACAAATTGACATATATTACGGTACCAAATTTGCATATGTCACAGTACCAATTTGCATATATTACGGTACCAAATTGGCATATATTAGGGTACCATGTTGGCATATATTAAGGTACCATGTTCGCATACATTACAGTACCAAACTGGCATGCCGGGAATCGATATTCGACCACCTTCTTTGGGGGATACATATATATCGATAAGCGTCGTTGCTTCATGATTAATAGTAAGGAAGACTCCCTTTTATACTCACACATTGCAAATAACGTTCCGCCACAACCGAATTTGCAGATGCCATATTTTCAGATGAGATGACAACCTTTATAAATGGTACATTGTATAGTTTAGATTGGTACTACATAACATGACATTTTGGTAACGTATAGACAGATTACTTGGTACGTAATATAAATACACAAAGATACTGCATAACATAAATGTCCAAACAACAAAAAATGGTACGGTAAAACAACAAAAAATGGTACGTAATATACATAACAAATGGTACGTCGTAACAGTTCTAAAGAAAATCCGAAATCTCGATGGATTAGCCTCAATAACTACCAAATCCTAACATTCCACCATTACATCGAGCTCTTGGAGCGCATTGAGCTCCCGGATTTGGGCTAAATCTTGAACAAACGCGTGAAATCGATTAACCAAACCCTTTGCAAAAGAAAAGCTTACCTGACAAAATCAAGACCCAAAATCGAGAACCCAACTTTCAAGAGGCTCGTCGATCGTTGTCCGGTGCCGGAACGAGCGGGAGGAGGTGGTCGGCAAGACGAAAATTCATCGACGGTGGTGGAGCTCGAATTTTGCAGACAAAAAAAATGAAAAGAGAAAAGAAATAAGGGTATTTTGGTAATCTTAGGTGATTAGGTGCCTAAGTGTAAAATTTTTATCCAAATGGGTACCTAGCTATAAAATATATCTGACAATGGACTGAAGTGGCTGTTTAGTTTTCTATTAGGTATTTATGTGTAGATTCCCGTTGATATATCTCATTTTATTGGGCTTTTGGATTGTATTCCTTCGGCTGGAAAAGGAATACATGCATGGGTTTTCGTATAAAAGAAAAAGTTAATTCACACTGACGTTTAACTCAGTTATTTTCTTTTTTTGTATGGAGAGAGTTGAGCCAAATCCCCCCATATTTATCATTTTGGGTAGAAAAATTATCTTTGAAAAATTTAAAATTTTCAAATATGAGATATTACATATCCATGATGTTGAGGTTTTTCTCGATTCTAGATTCTTCCATGTTAATTTCTCCCATTCTTACATTTTCGGAGAAAGATTTTGGAATGAATTTCCTTGTGGTTAAAATTCTCGACATCATTACCTACATAAATGGTAGTTTTTAACAAATTCTTCATTTAAAATTCGATTAAAAGAAACTGCCAATCTAGTCTTATCAACTTAATGATCCCTCCACATAACCGTTTTTTTTAAAGAAAATCTAAAAACTAATTAATAAACATAGATGGAATTTCTATGGTGGAACAAAAATGCACATCGGATAAATTCGTCAAAGAAGAATCCGAAGTCGTCACGTAATTAATAAACCAACTGCGCAACCTTCTGGCAAGATAGGGAAATCAATTTCCATAACTTTATTTAATTTCCGACATATGTCAACTGATATGCATTATTGTGGAATGAAATGATGGACATAGTCAACGTAAATTAGCTATAGTGCAATTCTTTCAACGGAATTGTCTTGCAATGTGGAGCAGCTAGCTATCCATATGTGTTCTCACCAGCAATTAATTTTATATTGTTTGTAATAGAATAAAAGTTCGTTTTCAATTATTTTCCGTTTTTAATTAACTTGTGCGTCACATCACAACACAAAAACTAAGGATGAAAATCGCCCAGCCCAGACCCAATAGTAGTTGGAGCCCACCTTTGCCTTTGCAATAACGTAATCAAACAGATAATGTAATAACATGTAGTGCAGATATATTTTTTACAAATTATGAATGTAAATTAACAATTAATTGCCACAGTATCGATTGCTTCATTTGATTAAATGCGACATTATTCCAGTGGAAGAATAAAAGCAATATTTCATAAATACAAATCTGCATTCACAATCACGATCACATAGTTTCGGCTGATATCCCATTAAAGAAAGGGAAATTCTATATGCATCACCTGATTCTATTTAGACTCCCTTATTAATTAACACAAAAAATAATTGTACATTTTTTGACCAAATTTATCTAAATAAAATACGTCTTTGCCTAAACATTTGTAGGGTTTGAATGGTATTTGATTAAACACTTTTACTAACATAAATCTTCTTCATGCTTAGACAAATATAACTTGAACGTTTTGCCTACGTTGAACTTTTTTTATCAATTAAGTTGGAAAGATTTGAACGTCTTTTCTAGGGGTGTTCATCGGTCGGTTCGGTTTTCAAATTTCGGTTCGGTTTTCGGTTTTACATATGCTTAATCCGATATCCGAACCGTTTTAATTTGGTTCGGTTCGGTTTTTCATAATTCGGTTCGGTTTTTTTCGGTTCGATTTTTTAGTTAGGAATTTAATATCAACAAAAAAAAATATTATGAGCTGAAAATACATAAAATAATTTATGGTTATTAAAAAACAAAGAAGATTTCTGGAACGTGACATGTAGCAAAATAATTCAATGGTCCGAAAAAAGCAACATGAAAAAAATCTAACCAATATATAAAACATTCATCTGAAGATGCTATAAATTATTTGGGAGAAAAATAGTGTTTGATTGGTGACGAAAACATTCGGTTCCGGTCTTTTCGGTTCTGTTCTTTACTGTTCGGTCGGTTTTCGGTTTTTCGGTTAATTTGAACACCCCTAGTTTTTTCACTTCATAATCTTCTCAAGTCTTAACTATATATATGCCAGATTGTTAATTGCAAATAAAAAAAATACAAACTACACTTAGATAGCTGCATATTAACGAATAAGATTCTTCATTGCTTCTTAAAAAACTATGATTCCGGTAAGCTTGTTCTTTCTTCACTATGTTTGTTGTAATATTAATTTTTTACCAAATTTATAATTTCAGTAATTATAATCTTATGTATTTTCGTACCTATTTTAGGAGAATGAGATTTGCGGGATAACGAAAGATGATCAAAATGGAGTCGTTGATCATATGAATGCCGATGTCACTTCCGAATTTTATACCGACATGGTATGATTTATTAGTGAAAATTTTGTAAGTAATACTTATTTGAGTATGGTTATATATTTTTCCTTGCGTTACTATGACACTACATAGGGGACACTTGGGTTGCGTATTTTGTCCTAGTAGTTGTGCTATACACCCATAACAAATGAGAGTCCGCATGCTGAATAAAAAAAGCAAGACAAAGTCCAAATTTATGAAAATAAAAAACCTTAAATTAAAATATCCAATGAATTTTCATTTACTTACAAGGCACAAGCGGTTGGTGGTGGACAAGTTCGCTGGAAATTTCATCAATGGCATTATCTCATAACGAGGATGAGGAACCAGCATAGCAAATAAATTTCCAAACCGCAAACAAATTTAGAAATAAATTTTCGCTGGATTCACATTGATTAATGGAAAATATTCACTGACGAGTTACGATTCGCTGGTGTCACATCAACATAAATGTTATCGTGTGGAATCAACATAAGTAAAAGAATCTCTATAAGACATACCAGAAAGATTGGTTGTCAATTTCAGATTAAAGGAAAATCTATGGTAGATAATTGTTGAAAGCTCTTCGTAATATGTGGAATACATCTTGGCTATTCCATACATGAATCTTATTAATGCTTATGAGCAAATTTTGCGTTCTAATTGCACAATGTTATATTGGATTGATTTAGTGATTATCTTGTGGTATTTATTTACGACTATATGAATATTATGTCTAGACAATTTAGTAATTTAGTACCACCTATAATGGAATATGTTGGATTGGAATGTATGTTTGATCAAATAACAAAAAAAAAATGATTTCTTACACTAAATGCAACAACATTACACGCTCGAGTCATTTTTATTTTTCGTAAATAATGTTATATTGTGTGTGTACGAGTATATATATTATGTTTGTGTGCAAATATCTTTGTCATTGTACAAGTTTTCCTCACACGCACGTTTTCAATCACGATGCTGATGTGGCATGTTGACTTGATATATTCCATTGATACATAACATGAGTTATATAAGGCGTTAATATGTCACATTAACATCCGAGATGTTGATTAATATCACCTTAAAGATGTTAATTAAAACTACATAACCTCAAATGTCGATGTGGCTGTTGACATGGCACAGATCAGTGCCAAATCAACAGGTGTCCACATAAGGTGCTTACTTGAGCACCATAAAATTCCTCATATAATATATATATATAATAATAATAATAATAGCTTCAAAGATATATATCATAATTAATGTGAGTAATAGTAGAATACGGTTAATTTATGGTTGTTGAATTCCATATTTTTAAGCTAGTAATTATTACTATCTTTTTGTGAAATGCATCGAAAAGGTAAAACCTCATTCATCAGTGCAAATTAATGATATTAAGTTTTCCTATTATAGTTGATAATAATAACCAAAGATATCTAAAAGAGCCACTTTGTTCCATATTGATTGTCCCATGTAATGAGACTGAAAAGGTTTTCTAGATAACCAATGCAACCTTTCCTTCGCTTCCACATTAAACCTGCACAACCTTTTTAGGAGGGATCTTTCATTAGTATATTTTTTTTGTCTTTATTGATTTTTTTATACAGTAATGGCTAATTTATTGGCCGATTAATTAGGGGTGGGCACAGTTCGGTAAACCGACCGAACCGACCGAATTACCGAAATTTCGGTATGTACCGAATACCGAACAAAAAATTCGGTTCGGTATTCGGTTTTAGATTTCTGAAATTTCGGTAATTCAATTCGGTACGGGATATTTGGTTCGGTATATTCGGTATACCGAATCAACGAATTTAAATATTATATATTAAATTTATCAGCCCACTAGTTAATACACAGCTCAATAAATATATTTAATACGCAGTCCCAATAAAAATACAGTCCACTAGTCAATATACAGCCCACTAATCAATACCGAAATGGACCTAAATAATAATTATAATATATTTAATAAAGCCCACTAGTCAATTAGGGTTCTATAATCGTCTTCCTCAGTAAATCAATTGGAAAAAAAATAACCTTCCTCAGTTCCTCTACACGAGTCACGAATCTTCTCAAAAAAATAAATACAAAATTAATGTCGACATCACCAACAACTGGTCGGCCGCCGGTGGATCGATCGACCCCCTGATCCCCCTCTGATTCCGTGATTTGTAGATTCGCATCTTCATCAAACAGCAAGAGAGAGACAGATTGCAGAGATTCGAGAGCAGATGAGCAACGGATTCACCTATCTCGAAACTGTCCCAGATGGTAATTCGTACGCGAGATTCACCTAGCTCGTTCCCAGTGGACAACAGGAGTTTAGGCATATGCAATTTTTTTTCCTTCAACCTCGGTATTTCGGTAAATAACCGAAAATAACCGAAAAAATTCGGTTTTACCGAACCGAACCGAACTTTTTTCGATTCGGTATTTGGTTCTTCAAATCAACGAATCGAAATTTCAATCCTTATTTGCGTTAGTTGACTTCTGCTTGGCTCTTGGCTGACAGCCTTTTGCATTGAATGTATGTCTGAAGTTTTCTTTTTGTCTTTGTACGCTCTTATCTTTGTGTATCCAGCCTGCCCATAGTCAGTCAATCTGTCCCGCTGCTACGTTAGTTTGATATTGTGCTCGTCCGGTAATTAGAGTGAGCCGGTATTCAATCGAGTTCATTCTTCGTACTTAGATCAATTCGGTCTCTCCAGTGTACAGAGTTCGTTCCTTAAGTGTAAACCATCATTTTGGATATCCGGTTTCATTGTCTTAAGCCATGGTTAGTTAGGTTATGTCAACACCAAAACTATTAATTAAATGTTTAAATTCGTATTACTAGCAGTAATTGCTTCAAGAATATATAAATGTTAATTGACAATGATATTTATGTAACATAATTGGGATGACAAATACATTTGGGTCATTTAATGCGATTCGAAATACTTATTGATTCTGGAAAGAGAATCTCAATGGATTCTCCTATTCTATATTTGGATTGAGAATATCCGCGGCTAGATAGATATAAACAATAACTTAGACACAAAAAAAAATATAATAATATATTGAAGAATCCCTCCTCCTCCTCGTCGTCATCACGTGCTATATATAGCATGTAAAGTTACAAGGTTTGCAATCAGAAATTATTATCATTATTATTGTTATATATTAAATCAATCTTTTTCTTTCAAGCATTATATTTTAAAACAATTAACTACATAAGCTCATATTCTTTCAATCATTGGAGTTAAATTATATTCAAGTGGATATGTTTGACAAAATCTTGTTATTCATAATAAAGAAAATTGCTGTCATTTTTGTTAGTTTTTTCCTCCAACATTTATTTTTCTTAGTCTACTCTCCATGTGATTAATTAATACTGCTGGGTCAGCTAAGGCCCACATTTTGGCGACGCAGTCATTCTCTGTTGTCTCTAAAAACCCCTTTCTCCTTTTCATTCCATTCCATTTTATTCCTTCATTACAAAGAACCTTTGCATGCAAAACATATCTTTCAACTCCTAAGATTTGTCGTTTTTCCCCTTATTCTTCGACAGGTCAAACGCTCTCCAAAGGCCCTTTTCTTGGTTTTGCTTTTTCTTTTTCCTTTTGTACTTTAAAATTTGTTTATCTCCTCCATGACAGGTGTTTGGGAATAATCATTCGTACTTCGCTCCACTGAAATCAATGCCTTTTCATCTCCGCCGCCTTTTCAGCATCGTCCACGGATAAGAATCTTCCTCAGGTGAAAAAAAGCGTCATCTTCTTATTTACTGCTTTTAATTTAATTGGTTGCGGCTTATGGATTTTCACTGGTTTTCTTTGCTGGTTTTGAGTTTGATTTTGAGCGAATGTGTTGTGAGCTATGGATAGTTATTTTATTCATGTGTTATGATTCTTGATCGACTTAATCAGAATTGAATTTGCCATCTTCTTTTGTTGTGATATTATCAGTTCTGTGAATTTGATTCATGGGCTTGTGTTTAATCTCATGTTCTTGAAAATCATACGATCAACTATATCAAGTTGCCTGACAATTAGCTGTGAATATTAAAACCATTTTTAGGTACTGTTTCCTTTCTTGCATATCAGTTGTTTTTGCTGGTGTTCCTTTTTTATCTGATAACTCTTCCATTTGGTGAAAAAATTTGCAGATGTGTTACTCCTAACTTGTTTCTGATTGCCTGCTTTGAGCTTCATCTTGTTTCTTTTTTCGCAGTTCGAATTTTCCCGCGAAATTCTATTTGAAACGGAAAAAAAAAAGAAGCCGTTGTTTTCTTCTAACGGTCTCTTCCGATTGTTAGAATCTTTACGATATTACGAATCATTACATGATTATCAATTACAGATCAGACACATGTGAAAAGGCTCTCCTTTGATCGACAACATTCGCTATATTCTTCGAATAGGCGTGCACATTTGGCATCAGATCGACGAAAACTTTCTGTAATTTGCCTTATTCCTAATAACGATACCGATTATTTTCCTTTCCAAGTCGAATAAAACCGTATGGCGTAACTAATATCTTCTCCGCTCGACATTTATCTATTAACCATCTCTTTTCTCTTCAGGAAAAATGGGAGCATCGAATTCGAGGTTGGAAGAAGACAAAGCGCTCGAACTCTGTCGTGCGAGGAAGAAGTTCGTAAAGCAAGCCCTAAATGGCAGGTGCTCTCTCGCATCAGCCCACATTGCATACGTCGAAGAACTGAAAATCGTTGGAATAGCTTTGCGAAGATACGTTGACAACCATCGCCGCGTCGATTCTTTCTCCTTCGCCAGAAATGGAGGAGCTTCAGTTCTTACGGAGAAAATTCTCTCTCAACCGTCTCTATCGCATGCAAACAGTGCAGATATTCCTTCGCCTGCTGCTTCCCAAGTAGCTGTTTCAGACGCAGCTCAGCATCGTTCTCGCCGAATGAATTTCAGAGGAATTTTTTCGAGAAAAGTCGAAGAGAAGGCACCTGAGAATGTTAATGATATTACTCCTTTAACTACAACTCCTTGTTCTATCGAAGCAGAAGAAATGGCTACTGAAAATCCATCAGCAGTGTCTGAAGAAACTGCTGCTGCTCCTTGGGATTATTTTGGGCCTTTTCATCCGATCGATAGGCAATTTTCGACGCTAGAAAATAAGGGGTTTGGTGTGAGATCTGAGTACTCTGATGCGGCGGTGATGAATCATGAGGTGGATGCTGAAGAACAGAAGATTTCGTTGCATGAAATGGATGATGAATATGAGACGTCAGATGATGAGTTCGACGAGCGCTCTTTGTCTAAACTCGTTAGGAGTTTCAGCAATGTTGAAGAGAGTAAGCACGGCGATCCTCGTTCCCTTCCAGAAGCTTCCGAGATTAAAGAATCATCAGATTCGAGTCCTAAGATTGCGAGTGAGATCAAAGAAGAAATGGTTTCGAAAACGAAGGCTGCGAATGGATACGTTCACAAATCGCCAGAATTATCACCGCTAAGGTCTGCGTCTTCAAGGTTTGTGCACGCCGATGAGGTAAGGATTACGCCTATGAAGCTAAATGAGGTCGAAGATAAGGTTTTCCCTAAAGATTTCATTACAAGCATCAAGGATATTGAGCAGCTTTTCGCCAAAGCGTCTGAGTCTGGTATAGAAGTCCCGAAAATGCTCGAAGCTAACAAGTTCTATTTTCGCCCCATAATTCCTGGAAGAGGACGTAAAATCTCTCTCTCTCTCTCTCTCCCCCTCTCTCTTTCTCTCTCTCACACCCCATTTTGAAGTGGTAATAGTGACAAGATATTCCTTTCTTTCTCTATCTTTTTTGCAGGTGACTCAATAACGTCATCCTTACTAAGATCTTGTTTCTCGTGTGGACATGATCCAAGTGAAGTCCCGCCAGGTAATCACCGAATAATTTTCTTTCTTCGTTGGAAATGAACCATCTTAGCTTTTCTTACGCAATGCAATTCGACGTAATTTGAATTTTCATGCACATGGTAGTTGAAGCACAGTTTGTCGGGACAAAAAGACTCAAACTTTACGTTATATCGCAGTAATTCAAGATTTTACTGTTTCTTGCCTATATTTTTTCATCTAATTGATGTTCCTTTTAATCACACTATTGTGTAGAGCCTCCTCAAAACTCGGTGAAGTACTTGACTTGGCATCGAACAACTTCTTCACGCTCTGCTTCATCTCGTAATTTGCTTGGGACGACAAACAAGTCGACTGATGGTAATGAAGGAGAACTGAGCAATAATAACCTCTTCGACAGCTTCTTTATGGTCTCGGGCAGCCATGCATCGACTTTGGACAGGCTTTATGCTTGGGAAAAGAAGCTCTACGACGAAGTTAAGGTATGAAATATCAGACAAATTTTTGTAAAATTCTGACAACTTTGCTCTCAATCTGGGGATTTGTTTTAGGCTAGTCAACTGCTAAGGAGTCACTTCGATCAGAAGTGTAAGCTCCTTCGAAGTCAAGAATCACGCGCCAAGAAAACAGACAAGACCCGAGCTGTAGTAAAGGATCTCCATTCAAGAATCAACGTCTCAATTCGCAGAATCGATTCGATCTCCAAGAAAATAGAGGAAATCAGAGACAAAGAGCTTCAGCCACAGCTTGAAGAACTAATCGAAGGGTACTTGGATAGAATTCCAAGTCCTACTTATGTTCTTACAACTTCGTTTCTCATATCGATTGACCTTATTACAGATTCAAGAAGATGTGGGAGACTATGTTAGAGTGCCACCAACTTCAGTTCCATATAATATCTATATCACACAGCCCAAGGAGGGCCAAAATCACTTTCCAAACCGAATCTCATCGTCAAATAACGATCCATTTAGGGAACGAACTGAGCTCTTTGTCGTCGAACTTCACTAAATGGATCTCTGCCCAGAAAATCTACGTCGAGGCAATAGACAAATGGCTGTTCAAATGCGTATCGCTTCATGAAAAGCCCACGAAGAGGAACAAGAGAATGAAGCCACCGCCCATACGAAACACTGGCCCGCCTATATACATGCTTTGCGGTTCTTGGCTAGAGAAGATCGAAGAACTTCCCTCGAAAGCTGTCGTTGATTCGATCAGAGATTTGTCTTCGGAAGTTTATAGCTTTTTGCCCCGCCAAGAGAAGAATCGAGGAAAGGGCGGGAAAAATAGTTATGACAATGTAAGGGATGGTGGTAATAATATGATGGGAAATGAAGATGTTTGGGACTTAAGGGCTCGTTTGGATCGGTTTAAGACGAGCATTGCTGGTTTTCTTGCGCAGTTGAGTAATTTCGCGGAGTCTTCGGTGAAGATGTTTGATGAAGTGAAGATGGCTGTCGAAGAGGCGAAGAGAAGCTATGAGCAGTTTAAGTTTCAGCAATGAAAAGAGGTTTCTTATGGTTATATAGAAGAATTTTTTTGCAGAGGAGGAAATGAGGAAGGAAAAGGTATGGGTATTGTTATTTATAGAGATTTATATATTTAATAAAATGTGGATTTCACATGTTTGATATTGGGGGTGTGGGAAATAATAAGGTGAGGTTTAGTGTTGTTTCATAAATTATTTCAGTGGATTTTGAATAAACAGGCCAGGCCTTGTAGTTAGAGGTGTTCATACGGTTTTCGGTTTCGGTTTGCCGGTTCGTAACCGCCGATTTGGAACCGAAATATGCTTAAACCGTAACCGAACCGTGGTTACGGTTTTGAAACCGCCGGTTTCAACGGTTCCGGTTTGAAACCGCCGGTTACGGTTTCAAACGGGTTTTTCTATTTTTTTTGTGCTTTTTGTTGTTTATTGCAGAATAATAAATAAATTTGATTTTGTTTTATAATGTACCTTCAAGTTCAATATTTTAAAAAGAATTGATTATTGCTTATAAAACTCAAGAAAATGTGAAAAAAATACAACTTAAATATTTTTAAAAACTAAAGATTATTGCTTAAAAAATCTACCATTAATCCCCCTATTTATAGAGAAAAATAAAAAATTTAAAAATAATAAAATAAATCATATAGTTTGGTGATATGATTGAATTTTTTATTTTTTTCTTTGTAAATGGTAATGGACAAACGGTCATATATATAAACCGTTTGAATTATTTTTATTATTATTTTAATACCGGCGGTTAACCGTCGGTTACAAACCGTCGGTTAACCGCCGGTTTCAGTTCTAGAATATTACGAACCGAAACCGAACCGATCTAAATGACGGTTCGGTTCCGGTTATAACCGGAACCGTTGACCCCGGTTAACCGAACCGTTGACCGCCGGTTCGGTTTCGGTTCGGTTCCGGTTTTTGAAACCTTCTGAACATGTCTACTTGTAGTAGGGTTTGTGTACTCTTCGGATGAATTACATTATAGACAATTGTTGCTTTTTTTTTTCTGAACGAACATACAAACTATGTATACTCATGCTTGCTTTTTCATTTCATCTTGACATAAAAATACACTGATAAATATATAATAGATTATATAAGTGTTGTATTGATATATCTCGAACTAATCACTAATTCGCCGTTTTTGAAAAATGACTCAAAATGGACATATGTATGAAACTCCATTATATGCCACAGATACAACAAAGTCGTCTTATAAGCACCCATCCCTAAAAATTAATAGTATATATATGTAAATATATTATCAAACTCATAATACAAGGACTACACCTGTTGTAGATATATTATCAAACTCCATTATATGCCACAGATACAACAAAGTCGTCTTATAAGCATCCATTGGAGTGAAGATTGACGATGAGGATCAGGCGTTGAGATTCATCTGGTCTCTTCCTCCTTCTTATGAACACATGAAGCCGATCTTGATTCATGGGAAGAGAAGATTGCATTTTCTGAAGTCACCGGCAAATTTCTTGCGGAGAAGAGAAGGCTAGATGGTGGACGGAACAATTCACCGGAAGATCAAGCTTTGTTCGTCGGTGGCGGAAAGGAGAGGAACTCCAAGGGGAAACAAGCTGCGATTTGCTGGACATGGGGATAATCTGGGCACGTGAAAAGAAATTGTCAGAAAGGTGGAGCATGTTCGGCAAGCAGCTCCAAGTCGGTAAGTGGAGATACCGAGAAAGACGATTAATTTTGTCTCTCTCTCCACGGATGAGTTTTTCTGAGAGAGACAAGGGCGTCCTTATGGCATGTCGCTAAGTGTCATGAGGAGGGCGTGTTGCTATTAGTTGGTCCACAGTTTACACACGGGCATGCGTTGATGCAAGGTGTGTGGTGAAAATTTCGTGTCGAGGGTTGATGAACTTCCTGGCAAGCCAAGCGTTGACGTTGCACCATAGATTTCAGTAAAGTTTATTTCGACTAGGGGTGTAAACGAGCCGAGCTGCTCGCGAGCTGCTCGCGAACAGCTCGGTCAAAGCTTGACTCGAGCTCGGTCAAAATCGAGCTCGAGCCGAGCTCGAGCTGGCTTGTTAATAATCGAGCCGAGCTTCGAGCCTATCATATCTGGGCTCGAGGCTCGTCGAGCTCTTATCGAGCCGATATTTTTAATTTTTAATATATTAAATATTTAATATTTTATATTAAAATACGTATTTTATTTAATAATGTATATCGAACTCGAGCTCGAGCCCGAATTCGAGCTCAAATACCCCGGCTTATCGAGCTTATCGAGCCGAGCCGAGCTTTCATGTATTTAACCGAGCCGAGCTCGAGCCGAAAATTTTCGAGCTCGACCGAGCTCGAGCCGAGCTCGAGCCCAATAAAGCTTAATCGAGCCGAGCTCGAGCTGGGCCATGTTCGGGCTCGGCTCGGCTCGTTTTCACCCCTAATTTCGACATGGGCCGAAGAAGTGCTTGGATGTGATTCCAAGTGGATATGCTTTTATGGTGGAGCATGGTAGCGGAAGCTATGTGGATCTTCGCTAAGTGAAGGTGTCAAGATGGACAAAGTCACAAGGTGGAGATTGTTGGGCTTGGGCCCAAGTTGTGCCTTTGTCACTGTCCCACATCGGAAACGACAGGAAGGCATGAGGGTTCCCTCTCGTATATAAGGAGGGCTATACTCTGATTATAGACACACCAACACATTAGAAAGTTATCTGTGTTAACAACTAACTCTAGGAAAATTCCCTTTGGGTGAGAGTTTGGGTTAGCGGGTGAAATAACTTTCGGGTTGTTGTTGTCGGGTTTTGGGTGTAGGCGAGCGTAGAAGAATTGTGTGATTGTAATATTCACATAATGGATTTTCTGCGGCCTTGTTGCCCGGGTGATTTTTTCCTCTTCGTTAACAGAGGGTTTTCCACATTAAATCTTTGTGTTGTTACTTTTGTGACGACCCTCCCTTTCTAATCCCTAATTAGCGACAAATCGCATCGGGTTTAGCAGTGAAAGCCGCGGAGAATCCATTTTACAAAAAATATTTATTTATACGAAATGTTAATACAAATGGGCCTTAGGCCCAAATCATCATATCGCCCGCCCACAGGTCGTCATCCATGTACAGCCCGCCCTCAAAAGCCCATGGAAACTCCAATAGCTAGCCTCCACGTCGATTACCTACAATACGGCAACACTGAGCTATTGCCCACTAGGGCTGGGAAAAAAATACCGAAATACCGTCCTTATCGTATCGAATCGTATCGATAATATCGAAAATTTTGGTATACCGAAGTTTTTGGTAAGGTATGATACCGTACCGAAAATTTTCGGTACGGTAATGGTATGAAAGTTTTTAAAATTAGGTATAACGATCATATCGAATACTGAAATACTAAAATTTTTAATATATTTTATACATATATACACACCTACATATATTATATTATTTCAAAAATATAAAATGAAAAATTAAGGATCTTCATAAACTTATTTAGCCCATAAATTATTAACTTATACACAACTTTCTAAGATTAGACCCACCATATTTTACTTATGTAACTCAAGTAACGTTTAACTTTTGCATTTTTAATGTTTTTTCACGATTTTGAAAGCATGAAGATGCAATGCAATTACTTGTTAATCTTCACTAATGTTTTAAATATAGCCGCTTCGTTCTAATTAATCTGTATATAAAGATGTATTTTGTCGCTATGTAAAGTTTTTTGTCTTACTAAGGAGACTGGCTAAAATATGTGAATTATTTAAGGTTAAAAAATCTTTTTATTTTGAAAATTTTGGTATTAATAATCTATCTTATTGGGGTCTAAGGAGTTTGAATTGATTAAAAATTCCAAAACAACGAATTAACGAGTTACGAGACATGTATGGTAAAAAACCCTCCGTGTGAATGGTATAGAAGGTATGATACCGATACCATACCGAAATTTCGGTATGATACCGTATCGAAATTTAAGGTATACCGAAATTTTGGTATGGTATTGGTATGATTTTTTTGGATACCGAAATTTCGGTACGGTATACGGTATCACAGTTTTGGTACGGTATACCGTACCGAACCACCCCTACACATGTCACTCACTCACGTTCACTCACCCCCAATTCTTAGATATGCAATACCACTCACTATCACTCATCACAATCGGGATACACTCACCACCTCACAACGGGCCCCGGGCTCCATACTGTGCACCATCACGCGAAATCACTACCACGATCACGAACACTACCACAATACGATCACAACACTACGGCAGTAGCCTATACTGAGCAGCCTCTCTGAGCCATATCAGATCACACTCTCAGGTTGCCTCTTCTGCCAAATGCGGTGCCCACGCTGGTAGCTTACACTAGGTCCCGTAAGGGTACCCAGGTCGCAACCTCCAGGTCGCCTCCTTCCGCATGCGACAGCGTGGCCTACACGAGATAGCCTACTTGGAGATGTCCCAAGTCGCTCCTTTCTAGGTCGCCCACAATCTGCCGCATTATGTCCAACGGGCCAATGGCTCACCGTCACAGGCGCTGGTGCACAGCAGATGCCAACACTTACGTGATTCCTTAGGGGTCGACAGTCAATATCGACTACTCGGTCACTAGGTACTACCACCGTTCCACCACGGTACACTCCGTGAAATGACGTGTAACGCATACAGGATAATATGGTAACGTGATGCAACATGAAAACATATGTAAACACGTAAAACACATAATTCATTGAAGCACATAAATATCACATTGGTGTTTACGCATTGTAGATGAAAATTCATCTACCTATCCTCCTGATATAGTTAGTCGCGGTATCTAACGGAATATCCAAACCTCGGATCTCTGAACATATAAGTATCATTAGTATCTATATTAATTTTTAAATTGTACTAGTATAAGATAATCTTATTTTAATACTAGTCTAAGTTAAGTCAACACTCGATGTCCATATTTATTTATGGCCCGATTTCTATTCTCGTCCGATCGAAGTTCACATTCGCCAAATTGCCTCAAGTCGCCCGACTCTGCATGTGTCATAGCATCGTCCGATTTGCCATGCATGGGAGTGAGTTTCGCCCGATTCTTCCTAGCTCCCAATCGCCCGATCTCATGATCGCCCGATTAGTTATACATGGACTTAGGTTTCGCCGAGGTCTTCATAAGGTGAAATCGCCCGATTTGATCATGCATTGGAGCTCCCGTTCAAGTCGCCCGATTTGAGTTAATTAAGGTTAAAATCGCCAGATTGGACGTGGTTTTGCCAAGCCTCAATGCCTCTCCAAATTGCCCGATTTGCATAGTCTTCAAATCATCCGATTTGCAACGTCCACAAGCCAAAATTCACCAAGAGTTTTACTTTCTTGGAATCGCCCGACAATTTGAGATATTTATAGAATCGGTCGATTGCTACACTTAAGACCTACTTTCGCCGTGTGTTAAGTAACATCAAGTCGCCCGATTCTAGAATTGGTTAGACTATCTAAATCATACGAAACTCCAAAGCAATGACTACCTAAATCGCCCGACTTTCAAAACCAGTAATTCTTTCGAAAACCCTTAAAATGACATTTATTAACTATCATGTTCATCTTCGAAAATCATTCCTAACCCAGAAAATCTTACACCTTAAAACGTCGAACTATTAAGAACACTCACATGCTTAGAATTATTAAATCTCACCACCTAATTCTTATGATCCTAAAACACAACTTAGGATTTTCCATTGCATAATGACCTTCGACGACCTCATCTCATACCCTTACTACCTACTCAAGAATCAGCATATATAATTATTGAAATAGTCTTAATATATTAAGTTTATGAGATTCTTGCATACCTTACTTCGAAAGCCATACTCGTTAAATCAAAGCTCCTAAGCTTACTCGGCTTCTCCTTATTCTCCTAGCTTTATTTTGTTCCTTGTTCTTACTCAACGAAGGTTTTAATTTTTTGTGTTCTACTACTCTTCACGTGAGGGTTCTCTACTAATCATAATTTGATATACATGAATGTTTTTCTTGGGAACTAGTGTGATATGACTAGTTGGTGACCACATTGACCTAAAGTCTAAGTAATTTTTATTATCAATGTTTATCCTTAGTAGCTTGGCCTAAATCTCGAAAACTAGGTATGCCCAAATTAATTTATTCTATCCTTATTAATTTCATTAAATCCTTTATTAAGTTTCAAAATAATTTTGAAGCTAATATAGCTTATATTTTTGCCTCAATATTTTAATTAATATTTTTCAACATTCCTAATTCACAAAATTACATATTTAATTATATCAAAATCCCGTATTAAATTACGGGTATTACAATTTTCTTCTGTTTATATTTCCGCGACGGATCTTGGGCGGAATTTCGGTATGGCCGGATTTCTCAACATCTAGAAAAGTTAAAAGAAAGTATCAAATTCACTTTGGGGTTAGACGCAAATGAATCTATTCTACATTGATTATAATATACTCCCTCTGTCCCAAAAGTTTTTGTACATTTTACTACATCGGGCGTCCCACATCTTTTGTACATTTCCTTATTTAGCAAAAAAACTATTACAAACAACCAATATAATAATATTAAATTTTCTTAAAAGACGTGCCAAAATATAAACTTTTTTACCTTTCCAACACACTATATTATTAAAATATTTAGTTTCTTAATTTGCGTGCCACACCCCAAATGTCCAAAACGAATTGGGACAGAGGGAGTAATATAAAAACAATTACGTGATTAGTTGAGGAGTCCTAATATTAAAGTCTTTGTGAAGCATTGCATTGCATGCCGATACGTTACAAATAAATATGAAGCTACCACGTTCCTCCTTCCATTCAAAGTCTTCAATCCAAGCGTGCATATATATATATATATATATATATATATATATTGTGTGTGTGTGTGTTGATTTTCTATTATTAGTATTTGTTGTTATCTATTTCAAGATAGTATATTATTACTTTCATTAAGATTCTTAAAGCCTTCAACATGCGTAAAAGATATTTACATATTAAGTGACATAAATTGTGAATTTCGACGAGTACTTTTTATACTTAATTGGTTTTTTTCGCTTTCAATTCGACGATGATGCCACTTTGACTATCAAGATAACAAATGTGTATGTATATATATATATATATATATATATATATGTGTGTGTGTGTGTGTGTGTGTGCGCGCGCGTTCTCGTGATGGATACGCTTTTCACGTTGTGTTCATTACCAAAGAAAACAATGTCCAACTTCAAGCTAATTTCAAACTTAAACTAGTTACAAGTCAAGATCAATCATTAATTAGGGAACTGTATTAAACATTATTTGTCAATAAAGCAAAGGACACGATTTAAAAAAAACCCTTATACTATCAACATCATCGAGCCACCTATACCATCACTTTACTACTTTTTTACATTGATTAAAAAACATTGACTTAATGGATATGTCCTTGCACGTCACAAATCAATACTATTTACGTAAAGGTAATAAGGGAAAGCCTAATTGATAGATGACGCCCGGGAAATAAAAGAATAAGCTTTCAAAAAATGTTATAGTTAAACTTTTTACATATAAAAAGTTGCAGGAAAAAATTAGAAGAAAAGGCTCGGTAAAGGAGAATATATTATATCACATGATTCATGAATTAGGGATTTTTCCATTCATATTTAGACAACTCTTTCAACTTGTCCTGATGACATATTAGAGCATTAGAATAAAGACATTACCTTATCATCTAAATGAATTTATTTGCAGAAGTTATTTAGTACAAATGGCTCAATAAATGGAGGAATCTAATTAAACACTCACAAACCTAGCGCTTAATACACAAACATCTTGAAACACAGAACACTGTCGGTTGAAAATTGAGAGAAAGTGTACTTACTAAATTTCATTACAATAAATCGATTTACTTCTAGTCTAACCTAGTTTGTTGATAGCATAAATATTACTTGTACGTATACGTATACATATAGTTGTATATAAGATTATGTTTATGTGTATAAAAAAAATATTCGACCCAACCACTATATAAAGGCGGCCGCCACCTAACGTTTAGTTTAATACTTCTATATGTACTTAAAAGGCCAATTCGGGAAAAGGCATATATGATACGATCAAACAACCATGGAGTGATATGCAATCAAACAACCATGGGAGTGATTGCATTGCATATATGTCATGTGTGTAGTCTAAATAAACTAACAAAATAGACCTAAATTAAAATTATAAACTAACGTTGGGTCCCACCGTTCAAGTGGGTGGTAATGGAATGGAGGGGTTTTTAATAAAATAATTAAAAAATATTAACCATTAACAAAATAATCATGAAACCAAAACCATTAACAAATGGAGATTTTCGTATCCTATTTATGCGAGTTAGTAACTCGTAATAACTGTATACGAATTATCTGTCCAACGTGGCAATGAGAGGCTTTAAGTAACTCGTAACTATATGTTACGAGTTACTACAACTTTTTCTTTTTTTTTTGTATTTTAAGTTATTTTATATATATTAAGTATCCATCGAATCATAAAATCATCATTATCTCATGTGATTTACATTACAAAAATCAACAAACGCATTTAATTTATTGTTTGCTTCGCGACGAATAAAATGATATGCATTTCTTATATTTTTCGAATATCGAAAATATTTAATGATATTTAATTCCTAACTATATAAAAATAATTAAATATTTACGATATTCGAAAAAATATAAAATATGCATATCATTTTAATCGTCACGAAACAAACAATAAATTAGATGCGTTTGTTGATTTTTTTTATGTGAATCGCATGAGATAATGATGATTTTATGATTCGGTGAATTATATACTTAATACATATATAATAACTTAAAATACAAAAAAAAAGTTGTAGTAACTCGTAACATATAGTTACGAGTTATTAAAAATGCCATCTCATTGCCACGTTGGACGAGTAACTCGTATACTGGTAATACGAGTTACTAACTCGTATAAATAGGATACGAAAATCTCTATTTTATTAATGGTTTTGGTTTCATGATTATTTTGTTAATTGTTTATATTTTTTTAGTTATTTTATTAAAAAAGTCTGGAATGGAAGCATGCATGTGCTACCATATGGTGGTTGGCCCTTATCTAACCCCACTCAACTCTTTCTCTTCTCAATTTCCAAACCCAAAAAAAAAACATCGAAGTAATACCATACTGTGTAATTAGTTAAAAAATTAAACGAGCAATGCTATATATGTTTTTATTTTTCACAAGTATACGTCAAATACTAGAGACTTAAACAATAATGCTCAACATATATTCGACTCCAAGTCGTCGTCGTCGTCTTCTTCTCACCACCCATTTTCAGTCCCTTCCTTTCTTCTTCTTATATTCCTCCATTTTCCGTCATTCCCTTCACACTTCCGTTTCCTTTACGATTCATCTCTCTCTTTCTCTTTATCTTCTCATGATCACCTTTGTATCATGAATAGAGTGATTATTGAAATTCTTCATGAGCAAATTAAAGGCCCCTTGTGTCAGAAACAAGAACAAGATCTGATAACTAGTAGTAATACTTTTCTAGCGCACACATAATCGATCCAATATATTAGCTGTATATAAGGCGTTGTGTCTCACCAAGAAATCAAAACCCTAAATTAATATTTCCTGCCTTTATCATATTCATCGACCTCACTCACTTTTCTTATGGATCAAGATCAGCCCACAAACCCTAATTCCTTGAAAGCTACGCTGGCTGTTAATTTTCTTCAGGCCGTGAAGAAACTCAATGGAGGAAACAACTATAAATCTTTGCACCATGAAAGAAAGAGGTACCATGTTGTTAGAACGGCAGCTTACTCATCGATGGCTTTTTCGATAGGTCCTAAGAGGGCAGCTTGGGCTAGAGCTTTACTTGGCAAGATCAAGAATCGAACCCTTAACCGTTATCTAATAACAACGAAGAAAAGCAGAATTAGTGGTCGTCGTCAGCTTCGTACAATAGTCAAGAGAAGGAACCCTAGAAAGGGTATTTACGGTATTTTGCAAGAAGATGAGCTCCGTCGACTCGTGCCTGGAGGTGAAGGGATGGACTTTTGCAGGTTATTGACTGAAACTGCTAATTTTATGATAACCCTCAAAGCCCAGATAAAGGTTATGGAATGTATTGTGGATCGTTGTTCAATTCAAGATTGAGCATTGTATGCACATATATGAGTTTGGAAGTATTTGAATTTGTATATCATCCAAAGACAAACTAATAGGGTTACTCTTCATATACTTCACATATTAATTATCACTGATATAAATTTCTTGGGGTACATATATTAAGATATCAATGGTTTCACAGCAAAAAATATTAGTAGGCATATTAGTTATATGAAAATGACACACTTGTCTGTGGTAATGGAAAATTTCCTTCTACCAAAAAAAAAAGTACTTGAATTAATTTGTATATCATCCAAATGATAGCTAGGGTTTATATTAAAATACCATGCCGGCACGCACATATATCTACGTTTTTGTTGATATAAACTTCTTTGGGGTTACACAAGTTTTCCCTTTGTGATAGGAAAGGAAGTGCTAATAAATATATATACTTCTCCATTACAACATTTCCTAGTCTTCAACAGTAACAACACAACAAATGTACTTTCATCCACTCGATAAAGCTATCATCTGAGTTAGTTGGTGATTCAAGCTGGTTACCTCGAGATCTTCTCTAATAGCCTTTAAAAAGGGGGAAAAAAACCAGCATTATTAGTGTGTCTTGCATTGTTTCTGATGTTATATTTACCTATAAAACAAAGCTTTCATCGTCTTCATTATTACCTCGACTCTTATAACAATCAGCACTGAGCCATTCAAAGTGGTCACATTGGCATTAGTCACGTTGAGCCCCAAAGACTTCGTAGCTTCCATCAGCGCCAAGAAACCGCCCTTACGATGCTTGCTGATCAGTTTAATGGAGAAATCCTTCGACCCCATTTGGATCACTTCGACTTCGACCTAAATCGTTCGCAAAAAAATATACGTTAAATCGAGCCTTAGGTATATAAGACAATGTTAAAGACTGCGTTTTTTTTTTTATTTTTCAAACCTCTGTATTATGTACGCCAGGATTCTTGTCTGATTTATCTTTGGCGATGGAATGGAGAGGAGTTTTTGGTTTACCGTGAAACAAGTCTTGCTGCTCAAGTACTCCTTGTAATTTCTCGATGCTTTCTTCGAGCTCTATTATGTAGTCAGCTGCATCAGATAATGTAGCAACTGTATCCATCTATTACACACAATCAAAATACTGTGACATGAGCATAAAACAGAAGTTTCATTTCAAATAGCAAACAGAAAGAAAACAGAACAGTTATATTTTGAAAACCTTTGAAATTTTTGGGACTAATGCACGTAGAGCAAACATCCCGTCTTTAATCCTCTTCCTCCTGTTTCTCTCGGTCACAAGATTCTTGGACTTAAAAGGTCCCTTTTTGCTTGCTTTTGTGTTCTTCTTACGATTTGTTTCACCACACAACAACTCAGGTGGATTATGATGATCCTCGCAGTTCTCCAATTTCGATACAATACCTTCATTGGTCGATCTTTCAGACAACATGTTAGAATAGTTAGTGAGATCGTACCTCAGTTTGAGTAGTTGTTGCTCGTCCGAAAGAGCAGAAGGGCAAGTCGAAGATCCTTCTAAAGTGGTGTGATTGTTCGGGCAAGGTAATGTTAAGCTTGAAAGTGAAGGATCATCGTCCCAAAATTGTTTGCAACCATTAACACGGTGATCGCATTGTTTGGCTACGCTAAAATTTGTGCATAGAGTGCTAATCCCAGCTCCATCTTGTTGTTTACGAAGGATTTCAAAGCATGAAGAGACAAACTCGATGATCTTCTGATCTTTAGGCACCTGAAAGAAAATATCAGCCACGAAATTTATTATCTGCACATTTTTCAGTAAATATTTTTCTCAAGAGAAGTAGCAATCTTACATGTTTTGTGCTAAAGAGCTCAACTAAACCGCAAACTACAGGGATGAGGACTTGAGTTCCATTTGGTTTCTTGAAGAAAACAAAGATAGATTGAATAAGCTCATATAGCAGTTTCCCAAGAAAAACCAAGTCTCAACTCTCAATAAATTGGTATAATACATAGAATAGAAATTGTTCAGCCCAATGCTGATAAGGAGAAGAAACACGCAGAAACAGAGGGATTTAGGGCATCATACATCATCTGAATCAGAGGAATCACTGCTCTTTGTCGTCCACTTTGGTTGCTTTGATATGACAACATCTCCATGAACCCTAGACCAAATTTCAGCTACATCATCAGCCGCAATAGGCAAAAATCCCCCAACTTCAACAAGCATATGAAAAATTAAATAATGGATGAAAAATGAACAAGCGCAAATAACATTATACCCAGAGTACAACGGAATAATAGATGGTAATTTTGCAAGTTCCTCGCAAGCTCGAGTTCTAATCAAATGATTATCGAACGCATCTCTACAGCTGCGTTCATTAGGGACGTTTGAAACACCATATTCATCTTTTATTTTCATGTTTCCCAGCGTATTTCCGCCACTACAGCAGCATGAACCCCACTCGATAAACCTTCAAAGATTTAACATGAATCCCATGAATAAAATCTACGGAAAAATAAAATAATGCTCTACTGAATGGCTGTCAAATTGTACCTAGAAGGATCATCACCTAAGTTCCAAACGACGCAATAGTCCCATAGATTTCTCTTGACAAGGCTTCGCAGAAACTCCATTACTCTCTTCATTCTTCGATTGCATGGAAAGTCGAAGCCTTGAAGGTTCCGTTCAAAACGATATTGATTATTGAATACAAACGGCCCAGCCAACTTATTAAAAGATGGGGACTTTCTTATTAGCTAATTGCACTTTGGGACTCGTAGAATTAGAGTATTATTTATTTGACCCTGATGGAAATAGATATCTAAAATATATCTTTCGAGTATAAATTTGTTCGGTATAAATAATTTGAAAAAGTTATGAATTCGTTCTCTCTTAGTTCCCTGTTGTGGAGTTCTCTTCTCAAAGAAGGTAAGTTAAAATATAGTCTGAAAAAAGTAGTTGCAAAGTACATGACATTATATATATAATTAGAATAATAATTAGGCAAGAATGATTCAAAAGGATTATAACTGCACATAGCTAATAATGGAAAAAGAGGATTCAGATTTTCGAATCAATGAAATATGTTTTCTTTATATGGCACGACAGTTCTTACTTTCTTTTCTTCCCTCCTTGTCTTGTTTCTGTTCATATATGTACCAGTACAAAAGTAATATAAGTACAAGTATACAATACAAACAATACATAACAATATACACATATTGTGATAGCAAAACTAACACAGCAATTAAATAAAATCAAATCTTTCGGTCAAATGCAGATCATCGGCAGGCACGCATTCTCCCGTCTTACTCTCTCTACGTTATATATTCGACTAAACAAATGTATATTCTTGTTAATATCTCAGTATGGGGCAAACCTCCGTAAATAAAGATCTTTGAGTGTCAGAATATATTCTTGTCTGGTTTTGTTGGTACAATTGTTCGATCTGTACGCAATGCCACGTGGCGATGTTGTAAGATCAATGTCTCTAAAATTATTCAAAGTGTCATCTAGATAGTTGACTGATGAACATTTAACAATAATTTACTAAATTATTTATTCTCGATTCAGGGACTTGTATTTCAATTTTCAATAATTGTTTTAAAAGGATCTTGATTTACTCCGAATCCGATGATGAAATCAATTGGATAGTCAAGTGAAAAATGCCCCAATTCCGCAAATCAACATAGGTCTAATTGTGAATAAATGATCTTCATTTAAGTAAGTAGTTTGGTTACAAAACTCGCGAGCTTCTGATAAATTAACAAAGAATGTTGATAGAAAGAAAGGAGGATAGATCCAAATTCCACCATTTTTAGTCACCTTTTGAGCACTCACTCGGCTATTTTCGCAGCTCCAAGTCTGAAAAGGCAAAACAATTGGCATCTCTATGTATGATCACTTTGGCTTCGATGGTGTTGGTGAAGAGGGTGGTTTGAAATCTGGATACTGTACATTAAATGAAGAACAACCCAAATTCAAGAATCAAGTTTTATGCTTTGAGAGAGAGAGAGAGAGAGAGAGAGAGAGAGAGAGAGAGAGAGAGAGAGAGAGAGAGAGAGATCATACATTTGGGTAGGGAGACAATGGCTTATTATCACCACGACCACCTTTGGGCTCAATCCTATCTTTTTCGATTCCACTAGCAGCAGCAGCAGCACTGGAATTTCCTGCACTCGAATGGGCAGATTCATCTTGCGATACGCTACCGTTTGTTATGAGCTGTTCTGATGATTTTCCACTCATCATCTTCTTCTTAGGAAATACATGCACAGATGGAGGTAAGAGCTCTTCTTGTATCTCCTGGGATTCATAGACAAGAACGAAACAAGGTGCTAATGTTAAAAGGAAAAGAACGATCTGTGATGTCTGAAAAATTATACAATCCAACTACAGAGAACAAAGCTTTAGATTTACCTGCCAACCGTTCTTGCCCAAGATTCCCCCACGGACAGCGTAAGCCTCTTTAAAGCCGTTCTTCACCAAGAGCTCTGCCACTTTCATGGAGTTTCCATCAAAACTACCTTACGCGTCAGACAAAATCACATTAAATTTAGTTTCAATGATGCCCAAGATATGTATGCTATTAAATCCATCCAACGAAATGAATGATAATGTTCTCTTTCTCAATTCCTTCAGCTTCAGATATTAGCAGAACAATAGGTCTAGAAATTACCGACACTGACCAAAATATCGACAGATTTGAATTCCCAATAGCTTGCTTACCTGTCAATGACACAAATGCTGGTGTTCGCCGGATCCTTGAAATTCTCCGAGACGCTCTTCAGAAATCCATCTTCTTCATCTTCTCCCTCTCTGTACTCCGCTCGAACGGCACTCTTGTTCAGCATCTTCAGGTTAGGCGGACTCAAATACGCCGCGCTCTTGCCGTCCCTAACGTCCAACAGCTGGCAATTGGGGTCATTCTGCAGCTTCTTGAAGGCGTTGAGGGCGGAGATGAATCTGTACTTCTGAAGGTACTCCTCGGCGAGGGGTATCACCACGAGCCATATGAAGGCCACGGTCGCCACGAAAAAGGGGTAACGATTGAAGAAATTGTCGATTGAAACCAGCACGGACTCCAAATCGATCTTGCTCGACGGCTCATCGGCGGCGAGGCAAGGAAAAGGATAGGAGAGTCCGAGACCGAGGAGAGGTAAGAGCGGCTTCGGCGGAAAACGGCGGCGGGCGTCATCGACGGAGCGGAATTCGATGGGGAAGAACTTGGCTGAAGTAGTAATCGTAGTAGAGTGATTTGAGTTCTGCGTTTCTCTAGGAAAACAATTGGAAACGAGAATGAGGGCTTTTGAGGAAGGTTTGATGGAAGATGGTGAAGAAGAATAGCATTTTGAAAGAGAATCCATGAAAGACGAGCTAGAACGAGCTTGGCTTTGTACGTTTCGTAGAGATAACGATATGATTAATTGATTTGGATAATATATATTTAAAAGGTATCGGAACCGAACCCGATCCAACGGGTCTACGGATCAAGACCCGTCATAAAAAAAAATCTATCATTATTAATTCCGACAATAATTATTTTATGTTACATTTGATATTTTAAGTTCGGGCCAATTATTTTTTTAAGCATTACCTGGCTCAAACTACAATTATTTATAATATTTTATATTATTTAAATAAATGTATATTACAACTTTTGAATCGAATATTAGAGGAAGATTAGAAAATCAAATATTGTATTCGCATTTGAAAATTATTTGAATCGCAAAAATATTCTTATTCGGATTTGATATTCTACTATTTTGAATTTGAATATTAAATTTCGAATCGAAAAAAAAAATTCGGTTCATTTGCAATCCTACTTGGCACATTATTAAACAGTACATATATTTAAACGTAATTACTTAGTGAATGAAATAATAACTATTTTTTTAAGATATCATATAGAAGAACATCGTATATAATGCCACAACCACTTTCGATCTACAATTCGAGTTCTTGAGCGTTTTTGTATTCCTACAAATCGAGCGTAATATCAACCCACTTGAATGTAATATAAAAACAAGCATCCAACTAATTACAATTACGTAAAATTCTATTAATTAAGAAGGATTTATTTAATTATCAAGATTCATTGCTTTCAGCAATGAAACCAGAAATGTGTTTCATATCCTCACACAGCAAAGCACAGATAGCTTGGAAATAACTTTTGTTGTTGAAGAAGCGCCTATAGAATACGTTTGTCCATTACGCCCAACCAAAATGCTATATCCATTTTTATGGAAAAAGACAATTAATGCGAATGACCATAACTTCACAAAATTTAATCACTTAAAAGGAAAAAATGAATCGTAAGACCTTAAATTAGAAGTTGATAGCCTAAAATTAAAATTAACAGCAAATAAAAATGTTAGAGGTAATATTTCACCAAGTTCTCCAAAGGCCAAAAAAAAAAAAAAGGAAAAAGAAATAGGTAACAAACTACATTAACTTTTCTTGTCACAAACAAAAAAAAAATCATTCATACCCGTCAAAATTTCTTATTCTTACACAAAGCTCAGAAATAAATTCCCCATCATTAGTTTTAATTTCTTCTCTTCGTTCTTCGTCTCCTATCTCCACTGTCGCTCTCAGTCTCACTCGACTCAGAACTCGATTCAGATTCATATTCAGATTCGGAGTCTGAGCTCGACTTGTCAGATTCAGACAGAGCTGCTGGTTTTTGCTGCTGCATAATGAGCCTTGGCATGTTCTTGAGGTACCCATGAAGGTTCTCTGTGATCCCACCGAGACCAATCGAACTGAAGAAATTGATGGCGAATCGAGTGTTGTTAGGGTTGTCCTTTGGGAAGATCGATTCGAAGGAGTCTTGCATTGTTGGGTCGCTTAGACGTTTGTTCAGCAGTCGAATCCCCAAGTCTTCTGTCAATTCCTGCACCCAATTAAGACAAAAAGAATCATAGATGAATAGTGTCTATATTCCTGAGAATTCAAGCAATGTAATAGCCATTGACGAATATTACACTAAGGCACTCTGTTTTTATAGGCACCAAGAATGTTACTGGTTCTATCGTAACAATTTGGACAACCTCCAAAGCGTATATATATATATATATATATATATAGAGAGAGAGAGAGAGAGAAAGAGTGATACCTGGAATGGAAAAGAATTGAGAGTTACTATTTACCGCCCCCTTTTTCCTAGTTACCGCCCCCTAAAGGGCTGAAAAAAGACGTTTATGCCCTTATGTTATTTAAATTAATTTAAAAAGGTAAAATATAATAAAATGTAAGAATTTTCTTTAAAATCCTACACGACGCAACACTTTTCAAATCACACAACCAAATTAAACAAAAAAACAGAGAACTTTGCAAATCGTAATGGAGCGAGGACAAGGAAAGGGAAAGGGAAAGGGGGTCCTGTCACGATTGGTAAGAAAACTGTCGTAAGTTCATTCGTATGTAGATAGATTGTCGAAAACGGATCGAATTAGGCTGAAAACGGGCGATCGGACGCGAAATAGGGCGAAAACGGCACGACCAAACCGAAATTTCGGTTGGCCCAGTCGCGACCAAAACGTGATTTCGGTCGGTCAAGACACGACCGAAATCAGATTTCGGTCGCAACAGGCTCGAACGAAATATGATTTCTGGTCGTGTCTTGAACGACCGAAATCGTTCGCCGGTCGCCGGGGTTCAGACCGAAATCATGTTTCGGTCGGATCTGGCTCGACCGAAATCTGGTTTCGGTCGGTTCCTCGCCGACCGAAATTTGATTTCGGTCATGCCATTGTTTGGCCGAAATTATTTTTCGGTCGTTTTTTTTAATTAATAAATATGTAATTGCAGGCCAAGGGTGGGAAGTCCCTACTTGGATGGAGCAGCAGAGCGGCCCCGTCGGAGGAATCTGGAGAGCGTCATACGAGGGCGCGCGGCGTTGATGCATCCGTTCGTAGGCAACGGGAGGAGGAGAGGCGGCAGCGAGCTCTTGATTCTCATTCCGTATATGCGGAATACGATCCGCATGCGGATGAGGAGGCGCCTGCGGATGAGGAGGTGCCCTACGATGCGGAGTCGTTTGAGTCATCCGACGACGATGCGATACCGGTTTTCTCAGGTAATTCCATTCTCCTTTATAATAAGAATTGCGATGTAGTGTCTTAATATACGTAAAATAAATAATATTTATTTTTGGGAAATTCTTAAAAAATAAAATAGGGAGCAAGCGCTCCAGGGTCGTAGATGACGATTCCTGGAGGGTGCAGGGGCCACAGCCAGGTGGTCCAGAAGACGGCGATGTGATCCCTAGTTACTTGGGGCACATCGCGCCCCGCATCTGGATGGGTGAGGAGGATCGACCCCTGCTGAAGTGCGAGCAGCGTGCGTCAGTGTTTCGGTCGCTTAAGCAGTGGTACTGCCAATTCCCGCCACAGACGCAGAGCGAGATCGATGGCACGGGGCTTAGCCACCTCACAGATGCCATGCTGGGTCACTTGGACCAGCATCTTCTGAGCGCTTTTGTGGAGCGCTGGCACCCTGATACGAACACCTTCCACATGCCGTGGGGTGAGATGACGATCATGCTCCACGACGTCGAGCAGATCCTGCGTATCCCGATCGAAGGGAGGACGGTATCGGGCACCCCGGACAGCGGCGACCAGCAGATCGCGGCGAGGGAGATTATGGGGGTTAACGCAGACGCGCTGCGGGGATTATGGAGAGGCGGTGCGGTCGCGACGAAAGACGTGATGCAGAGGATGCGGTCTGGAAATAGGCCGGCGGGGTTCCAGGCAATCGCTTGGCTGTGGATTCTATTGGGGTCGACGCTGTTCGTCGACAAGAGCGGGAACCGGGTGAAGCCCGACATCATGCACGAGTTCTATCGGTCGCTGCCAGTTGCCAGCGGCTACTCGTGGGGGTCGGCCGCTCTTGCTTACCTCTATCGCCAGCTTGGCCTCGCAAGCCGAGCGGATTCAAGGGGTTTAGCTGGGTGCCTGTCGTTATTACAGGCGTGGATCTACGAGTACTTCCCATGCTTTCGCCCACACCGTCTACCCCATCATGTGGAGGCCTGCGACGCACGATCACGCATGTGGTCCGTGTCTCAGTACGAGCGGACGGGCCACCGTTTGATTGAGATCCACCGTCAGCTAGACATGATGACTGCGAGCGAGGTATATTAAGTGATTATATTCTAATAATAACGACGATTATATACAAATTTGCAAACTATTATCAGGTTGCTTGGTTGCCGTACGGCCCCGATCCAGCGGCGCACCACATGAGGACTATTTTCGTAGGCTGGGTACGATATCGCGACATTGTTGAGCCCTACGTACCCTCGAGAGTGTTGCGCCAGTTGGGTTACGTGCAGCACATCCCGCCGTCGATGAGTCCGCCACAGAAGGCGTACATGCCAGCAGACCCGAAATGGTATAAGGTGCACCATTCTGACGACGCAACAGAATTTGCTTGGCGGCAGTTCCCGTACGCGTACATTCTCAATCTATCGTACATCAGCCGGGCGACTGCAGATTACCTTGGCGAGGCCGTGGAAGGGTACATGGACTGGTATGAGCGACATTCTCATCCTCGTCTGTTATCGTCGGAGTCGGGATCCTCTTCGGGCGGCATACCCCCGCGCAGCCACTCAGACTACGTACGTAATATTAAGCGATTCAGATTTTGTATGTTCAATCAATTTTTATATGTATCAATTCTGTGTATAGTGGTACAGCTCGATGTATGCCTTGAGCACCGAGATGCTATCTACGCTGCAGCTCCACGACGAGGAGCAGACGGAGCGCTACAGAGACAAGCTGGACGAAATGAACGACCGCTGGCGCAATGCTCCATGATCTGCTTTTATTTGTCGTTGTCATTCGTTTGTGTACCGAACACGTACTATTTTTATTTATATTAATAAAATAATGTAATAGTATAAAATAATAACATATAAAAAATAATTAAATATAAAAATACTAAAAATAAGAACATATAATACTAATAATATATAATAATTATATATATATATAATTAATAATAAGAACAAATAATATTAATAAAAAAGTATAATAAGAACAAATAATATTAATAAAAATTATAATAGTATAAAATAATAACATATAAAAACAATAATATATAGAATAAAATAATACTAATAATATAAAATAATAATATATAAAAAAATTCTAAAAATAAGAACAAATAATATTAATAAAAAAATTATAATAGTATAAAATAATAACATATAAAAAAATAATATATAGAATAAAATAATACTAATAATATAAAATAATAATATATAAAAAATACTAAAAATAAGAACAAGTAATATTAATAAAAAATATTATAGTATAAAATAATAATATAAAAAATAATTAAATATAAAAAATACTAAAAATAAGAACAAATAATACTAATAATATATAATAATTATATATTAATAATTAATAATAAGAACAAATAATATTAATAAAAAAATATAATAGTATAAAATAATAACATATAAAAATAATAATATATAGAATAAAATAATACTAATAATATAAAATAATAATATATAAAAAATACTAAAAATAAGAACAATTATATTAATAAAAAAATATAATAGTATAAAATAATAACATATAAACAATAATTAAATATAAAAAATTCTAAAAATAAGAACAAATAATACTAATAATATATAATAATTATATATAATTAATAATAAGAACAAATAATATTAATAAAAAAATATAATATTATAAAATAATAACATATAAAAAAATAATATATTGAATAAAATAATACTAATAATTTTAAATAATGATATATAAAAAATACTAAAAATAAGAACAAATAATACTTATAATATAAAATAATTATATATAAATAATTAATAATAAGAACAAATAATACTAATAATATAAAATAATTAAATAAAAAAAATTAATAAGAACAAAAAATATTAATAGAAAAATATAATAGTATAAAATAATAACATAAAAAATACTTAATGTTATTATTCATTAATAAAATTAGTAATACAATATAATACAAAGTGAATTATAATAGACCATTCTTTCGAATCTGTTCTGATATCTAAGTTCCCACCCAGCAAGGCGACGATCACGATGGATATTCCAATACGGATGCAATACGGGCATTGAAAAGTCTGGACATAAATTCAGTCTTATATAATGCCGGTACTCGTCTCCAAGGTGCGCTATTACGATAGTTCGGTTCGGTCCATTGGCAGTCAAAGCGGCACCCAGAGGCAGTATCGTGATAGAATGCATGTTGATGGTTGATCCATTGCCGTACCCGTATAGTGTAACTACAGCGTTCCAAATAGTCGCCACAGCCCACAGATCGCACGGTGTCAACATCCAGTGGTTTTCCAAGCAAGGCCCCCCTTCCCAGCGTATACGATGCAACTGCATTTCCAATGAATCACCGTAGTACAATGGCGAGTAAAGATCCCAATGGGCCTCGATTTCGTTCGCGACGGTATTCCTTACGGTGACCCATTCTTCTTTGTCATTGTAAATATGGGAAGCGATAGCGCGAAATCCGCAGTTGCCGTCAGCCACGACATCCTTATAACTAACTATATACGGATGGATGACTGATGTTACGTGGTACTGCAAGCGGCCGTGGAAGAAGTTGGATTCAACTGTATAAAAAATTACACCGGATTAGAGATGCATCCATATACTATTTTTATGAGTGAAAAAACAGAAGTACCTGTCTCCGTAGTAGAACTACGAGATCGCTTCGCAGATGATGATGAGGTACGGCCATGACTGCTACGACCCTAGCTGCTACGACTGGTACTGCTGCGCCCTCCGCTGCGTCCCCCCTTGGGATTGCATACTCCCAAGCACTCCGATCACGTTTCGTCGAGTCTCTTTTCTTTGGCCTACCTTTTATAGATGTCTTAACAGCAGGCGCGGTCCACTCTTGATCCTCGGGATAGAGATGTTCGTGAACTACTCGATGGAGGCCACACATAACGGCGGGATCGCGACCTTCTGCCTCACGCACGAGATCGGCTAAGCGCTCTTGATCAGAAATATCGGGCACTACTCCCTCGCCGATTGTGAGTGTCCTCCAGAAGTCGTGCAAGCATTCTACCGAAATTGGGTAGTTGTTGTCCACGCATTGCTGAAGCTCGCAAGCACATGGTAGTTGGTGCGTACGTCGTACTACACATCCGCACCTGGAGTAAACCTCATCCGACAACTCTTTGGCCCGCCGCAACTCATTTCCCATAATTAATATTGCATGGTGTGAAACTCTGTATAATAATGTTAGGAATGGAAATCCTGACATCGGAATAGGTCGTTTCGACCGGGACTCCTCAAGTGTCTGCATGTCAACATTAAAATATTATTAGATAAGGATAAGAGACACGTAATAATAATTAATTTACCTTTCTGATGCGAATCAACTGGTTCTGAATCTGCTCGTGCACCTTCACCCATACGGTGTCAAGCGACCCAGTGGCCGAGTTCAGCCATCCTTTCAGTTCGCTATGACCACTCTCCACACGACATGTAGTGGTGTTCCCGAAATGAAGCACATGGTTCGTCCAAGCTCTGGCGAACTTCTCCTTATGCACCAACCACGTCTGCTCAACATAAGTAACGATTTCTGAGTCTTGTAGCCAGCGCAGACGCATGTCATTCACTGCATTCTCATATTCGTCAACCGTCGGAGCTTCCACGACTGCTTTCCAGGACTTGTGCGTGAAGTGAGCTGCGGTCTTTTTGCTTTTCCCCCAACCTATAAACTTTGTTCTCCACATCTTTATAAATATGCCACGTGCACAGCAGATGGTGAGAATGGGGAAATACCATATGTACCGGTCGAACAAGGCCCAACTCACGATCAGTGACAATCGCCAACGGGTGGACATCTGGCCCGAGAATATCCCTGATAGACTGCAACATCCACCGGTAACTGCTCTCCGTCTAGTCCTCCATGACGGCAAACCCACACAGAAAGTTGTGATTACAGGGAGTCATCCCTATAATCTCAACAAGAGGCATGTTATATCTATTGGTCTTGTACGTCGAGTCAATCCCAATAAAATAAGGATACGCCCTCAGCAGTGCGAGTGACTCCGAGTGTGCGAGAAAGACATGTGTCAGCATATTAGTCTCCTCGTCTCTTCTATATTAAACAAAAAATCCGGACTCTGTCGCCTGGTGCATCAACTGGCTCACCACGTCTCGACCCTCAGAATATTGCTTCTTCAAACGATCTCTGTAATTATATATATGTCGGATCGTCGCGTTATCTACGCTATGTCGAGCCCTCACCGCTGAGAGGATATGTGATGGTTTCGCTTGCGGAGCAATCATTTCCTCTACGACCTTCTTTGCCTGGCTGCTTAACCCACTCGTCTGGCGGTGTCCCTCGGGATAATGTATCAGAGGGTGATTGTGCGTGGATTTTTCAGGTGGGTCCGTACGAATGAACCATTCCTTAGTAGCTGGATCTTGCTGGGCTATGACTACAAACGGACACCTGCACTTGTTAGACTTCGACAACCTCTCCAATTCATCCTCATTGCCTCTATAACGTTCTCCGCGAGAACATCTAATCAATTTTTTTGTTCCTGCCTTCTTGTGCGACGAAATTATCACCTCGAAACCAAGACCAATAATGCCGCCTTTCGCCCAGTTAATGGCTTCCACGTCGGTTGGAAATCGTCCTCCTTCGCGAAAATGCCGACTGTAGTTTATCCCGTCGCCCGTGGAATCCTCCGGGACACTCTCCAAGTCTGATAAAAAAAATTAACAACCGAAATCAAATTTCGGTCACCCTAAGAGGTGACCGAAACGAGATTTCGGCCACCTCTGTCGTAGCCGAAGCCGGATCTCGGCCGCGACAGTCGTAGCCGAATCCAAATTTCGGTCACGACAGTCGCGGGCGAACTAGAATTTCGGTCGCCCTATTGGGCGACCGAAATTGATTTTCGGTCATCACAAGGGTTGACCGAAATTGTTGTTCGGTCACCCCTTCTGTTGACCGAAATTATGTTTCGGTAGGGCCGAAATTTTCGCTCGAATCCGACCGTTTTTTCGAGAATTCACGTCTATAAAAACGAAATTTACGACAATTTGATTACCATCCTTGCCAATAGACGCTTTCTTTTGACTTTTCCATTTCCCAAATAGACGATTCATTGCGATTTGAACGTTTTTTTGTTTTGTTTGAGTCTGATTTGAATGTTTAATTGCTATATGAAAATTGTTGTCTGGAAAAGGCCTTTAAATAGAAATTTAAATTCAAAAGGGCAAAATCGTCTTTTTTCAGCCCTTTAGGGGGCGGTGACTAGGAAAAAGGAGGCGGTGAATAGCAATTCAGAATTTTGATAAAAATACGGGAGGAAGAAGTCGTGTCCTCTTCAGTCAACCTGATGTAAGCCAAAACATGCCAGGGCAGTGCATCGGTCCCAAGTAAATGAGCAAAGAATTTGGCAACGTTTCGCAGTTTGTTCGTCTCCAACCGATGAATCATTGAATACTGCTGGACAAAGCACTTCTCAAAGTTTTCTTGATGAACCTTGTTTATCATACAGAATCTCTGCCCGAGAAGCCCATAGTGACGAAGGTACGTCCTCTCCTGGATGCAACACTCAAGCAGTATAATGCACAATTCCATCTGCAAATGTTGAAGAAACTTTTAAGGAACAATAGCACAGGAAACATGCGAATAGCTGCTGATATCTATTGGAAGTCAGAAAATAAATAGAAGATAAGCCAAAAAAATAGCAGCAAACGTGCAAAGTCAGAAAGAACGTTTCACTCTCAAGTCCCAATACAGGTAATCACATGATTATAAAAAACATTTTCAATATCACCACAACTATTGCACGCAGCAGATTACGATTTACTCGAGTGAAAATTTAAAGATTGATGATGCTTATTACCTCCTGCCCGGGCTCCAGTTTAATCTTCAAAAGTTTGTGCCCAGCCTCTTCAAAACCAACACTAGACATGATGGTCAAGTATATAGTTCTCCGTAGATTCACCAAGTTGGTCTCTGTTTCATCCTTTATTTGCATCTGTTCTTCGTCCTCTTCTCCATCAGATTCTTCCTCGTCTTCGTCTGATTCAGCTTCTGCATCTCCATCTGAATCCGCCTCATCGTCAGATTCTTCACCGAGTATCTGCTTCTTCAAGTCCCAGTAACGCTTCTCATTCCCCACAAACTGCGGGTCAGGCTTGAAGATGTCTAAAGATATCTCAGGATCAATCTTATCGGCGAGCGATAACTCATGAGTTAACTGATCTTCCTCCTCCACCAAATCCAATTCTGGCCTAACAGCAGGATATCCCTGAAACTCTGCTGTTAAGGTTTTCGAAAGCTGTTAGGGGTTTGGAAGCTGTTAGGATTTTCGAAAGCTGTTAGGGGTTTGGAAGCTGTTAGGGCTTTATGCCTAGAAATCACGTTAGCAAACACAACTATGGTTTTTGCAAACTATTGTTTTCGCGTTTTTGCAAACTATTGTTTTCGTAAACTAGGGTTTTGCAAACTACGGTTCTAATAAATTTTACTTCTATTGCAGGGGTAATCATGACGATCACTAACATTGTGTTTCAAGTCGAGGGTCAGTGGATAATTGGCGAGGACAATACCTCGAAGTGGTGTCCTCTTCCTACTCATAGATGGCAATCAATCTTGGTCGACGAGGAAACATGCACGTTAGATGACGTGAAGGATGAGATTGTGAAGGTTTTGTCGCTATGCAGCGAGAATTCTAAACTCAGGTTAAGCTACATGCCTAACGTAGTTTACGATTTCCCACGGCCCATCTACATCGAGAATGACTACGGTATACGTGCATACCTTGGTTTTGATGGTCCACAGTCTAGACCCGTGCTCCATGTTGAGGCTGTATCCTTTGTCAGTGTCACACCACCACAAGCTCATCTTAATGATGAATCGAATTTCAATGTCGGTCTAATAGAGCAGTGCGACGCAAATGAGGAAATCCATCCCGTGGAGGATTACATGGACGACACATCTAACTACCACTGTTCTGAATACGAGGATTTTCAAGAAGATCAAACCAGACCGTGGGAGAATCAAAATGAGAATGAAGATGATACGTTCGAACAACCCGAGGAACAGTATGCTTCGGAAAGTGATAATGACGATGTCACAATGGTGGAGCATAACTCTCCACATGCTGACGACGGCACGTACGAATTCGGGGGTCAGGAATTTCGGGACAAGAAGGAAGTCAAGGACGTGATCACTAAAGTCGCCCTTGATGCGTGTTTCGAGTTCAAATTGGTCCGTCAAATAAAACCATGTATGTAGCGAAATGCGCAACCGAAGGATGCACATGGTGAGTACGAGCTGTACAGAACAAGGACTCTCCTTTTTTCTCAATCAGAACGTACTGCGGCAAGCACACCTGCGGGGTTTCTCATCGTCGCCGTAGACATCAGCAAGGAAGTTCGTCAGTTGTATCACAAGTTCTGCTGGAACATTTCACCGGTCCTAAAGACATTCCGCCACCCAAGTCAATCATGTCGATGATGCAGAACAAGGGAGTAGATGTCTCGTACTACAAGGCTTGGAAAGGCAAGCAACTAGCGTCGGACGAATTAGTTGGTAACAGGGACGATTGTTACGGTTTACTTCCGGCCTACTTGGATGCGTTGAGGCAAGCAAACGTTGACAGCATCACGGATTGGGAGATGGACGAAGAAAGGAGGTTCAAATATATCTTAGCATACGACGCATGCGTTACGGGATTTGCATACATGAGGAAAGTCGTATCTATCGATGCAACTTTTTTGAAGGGGAAATATAAAGGAGTTTTGCTCATTGCTACGGCGCAAGATGGTGATTACCATCAATATCCGCTCGCATGGGGTCTTGCTGAATCGGAGGGAACCGAATCTTGGACGTGGTTTCTCACTAGATTGAGTCGTTTCGTACCGGATAGTAACGAACTCGTCATTATTTCTGACCGAAACCCCGGTATAAAGAATGCCGTCCCTGCTGTGTTTCCGAATTCATTTCATGGTTTCTGCGCATGGCACATTCAGCAAAATGTGAAGACGAAAACGGCGGACAAGGGTGCGTGCCTCATTTTCTGGCGGGTAGCGAATGCCTACACCAAGGTCGAGTGCGATGCGCATTACAAAGCTCTAGGTACAACATTCAAGTCGGCGGGTCGATATCTTGCCGAGATTGACATGGAACGGTGGACGAGGGCATATTTCCCAGGTCGAGATATAACATCATGACGACCAATGGATCGGAGTCGATAAATGCGGCTCTACGCGCGGATAGAGAACTTCCAATTATAGGATTGTTGGGCTCAATTCACCGATTAACATCATCTTGGTTCAGTAAGCATCAAAGAGCATGCGAAGCTTCTATCGCTGCGAATTCAACGTCGTTTACGCCGAAGGTCGAGTCGATCCTCCGCGAGAATTTCATTGGGTCGCAAAGATTTCACGCATCGGAAGTTGGGAGTCTAACGGATAATGTATACGGGCACAACTTTAACGAGGTCGTCGATCTAGAGTTGCGTACGTGCACCTGTAAGATGCTGGACATCGACCGAATTCCTTGCCCACATGCTATTGCTGTTTGTGGTTATGCCAACGTCGATGTGGGTTCACTAGTCGACCCTTACTACAGCTTGGGGTGTTGGAAGTTAGCTTACGAATGTACTATATGGCCGGTGTCTGAACACATTGAAAGAAGTGTTGAAATGCTGCCACCTCCTCGCGAGAAACAACGTGGAAGACCACAGAAAAATAGGTTGCCTTCTGTTGGCGAATTTAGTAGGAGGTAAAACCTCTAAATTTAGGGTTTTGTAATGTAATAGAACCTAGTTATTATTCTTATGAAACGAAAGTTTGTTTATATTAGCGTAATTATGATTTTACAATGCAATTATGGTTAGTGACTGGGGGCATGCGCGTTGGATGTGCGGGACCCGTGCTTATGCGCGAAGGACCCTTGCTTTCACGCACGGGACCCATGCTCATGTGCTGGGACCCGTGCTTATTTGCATGGTCCCTACGCATAATTTCGGTCCCGTGCGGAAATTTTGCAAACCTTAATTGAAGTCAATTATTGGTCTGCAGACAGAGTTATTATTTATTGATTTATTGATCAGTCAACTATTTGTCTGAAACATGTCAGCTTTGAGTGCAGGTGTCATAATGCCTTGTCATGTCTAATGTCATTTTCGATGTGTGAAAAGAAAAAGCAAGGCACGGGTTTAAATTGTAAGAAATTATATACATATATATTTTGTACATGTTTACAAAAATTAACCATAACGAAATACTTGTCGAAAAAAAAAATAATCTTGACCATAAGATTACTCTTATGTCGTTAATGTACAGAAAAAAATTACATTATTTGGTTATTGTTTTCAATGTGAAGTTGGTGAACTGGGTGGATGTCTCAATAATTGAGCAAATTTACATAGCAACAACTTGTCTTATGTTGGTGACTTGTTTAGGATGTAACAATCGAAAACTCGTATCTTATATATGCAAAAAGACCATATAGTAGAAACTCTATAATTTAATACAGTTGGGACCGACCAAATTTATTAATTAAAAGAGTTATTAATTAATCGATAAATTAATAATTATAAATTTATCGATAAATTAAAATTTTATTAATTTATAGTGTATATTGCCTGTCAAACTTCCCAAACATCAGATAACCTTCAATCTCATATGTCCTCAATGAACATGAAATTAAGGATCAAACCTTCAATCTTCCAAGTCTATCATAATCCGTACGGTGTTAATAAACATTTTAGTAATATTAATAAATTTATCTCTGTTCATGTAATATGAGAATGTTTTGACATATGGAACTAATAATTTATAATTTATACGGGACCTAGAGAAATTATCAAAAGTCTATTATCTTATAATTTTAGAGAATTATTAATTTAGTACGTTATCCCCGAGTCGGGACCGGCCAGAAATATTATATTAAAGAGTTTATTAAATTATCGAGTATTAATTTATAGAGTTTCAACTGTACTTTTGTTGGCTATGATATTATATGACGTATTATATTCGTATGGAGGCTGAATCGAACTTCGAAACTATTTAATATGATGTAAAATCGCGAAAATAATCGCAGGGTCCCCGCACATGAGTGCTGTGGTCCGGGGCTCATGCGCAGTGGACCCGCGCAAGCTAATGCGCGATGGATGCACGGGACCCCAGCGATCACGCGAGGGGCCCGTGAACTCACGCAAGGGACCCGTGCTTATGTGCGTGGACCCATGCTTAATTGCTTGGGACCGTGCGCATAAGTTTGGGACCATGCGCAGCAGATCGGACCCGTGCGGATTTTTATTGACTAGTCAACAATCATTGGTAAATTATTATTGTCTGTACTGACGTACTCACTTTTTCTGCGCATGTCAGTGTAATCAATGACTTGTCAGTGTAACCTTCATACGAAAAAAGAAATTTAATACTAATGAAAAATATTAAAATTATGCATGGTCCCCAAACTTATGTGCTGTGGTCCGGGCTCATCTGCAGTTGACCCGCTATAGATGATGCGCGGGACCCTTGCTCAATGACTACTGCAGGGGACCCTAGTTTAAAAGCAAGGGACCCGTGCTCAAATGCTTGGTCTCATGCTTATGTGAGTTGACTAGTCAACAATCATTCGTCAATTAGTGGTCTGTTACTTTTTTCGTTATATTGTTAGTGTCATAACAGTCGATGATATGCCACTAGAAATAAAATATTTATAATTTCTTGTCATGTCATCACTAATGTTTATTCAGATGAATTTACACAAACGTAACCAACAACGTGCGAGGGTTTTCATAAAAAATTATTTAAATAAACCATGCATGCCACTTGAATAAAATAAAAATTACATTCAACTATTTTGGACCATACCAATTACAAAAGTCCTTACGGAAAATACAAATTGTAAGAAATTTCCTAAAATCTACAATTTCCTTCCGTGTCAGATTGGAGACGTCGTCACCTCGAAATATGAGGCTCATTGCCGCTCGCAACACATGTACGCCGCATTCTCCCCTGAAACGTTACACACTTATACAGAAATCGTCGTAAAAAAATTTAATGAAATAATAACGAATGAAACTTACCTTCCTTGCTGTTGGGCGAACATCGGATGACGCTCAACTTTCCATTTCTTAAATCGTGTCTTGATACATCCCATGAAGACCAATATCGCCGGGATCATTAATTGAAGTGGCAGCAATGCTTTGTTAAGGTTGCGCATGTCCTTGTCGCAAGACAATCAGCGACGCATAGCACCCAATGTGCTATCGTTTGCACGGGGAAGACGATGCAATCTGCGTTCATCCATGAGATCGACGGCCATCCATCCTGAAGTCCTTTCGCGTAATGGGACCATAACGAAAGCATCCCATTTAAGACTTTTCCTTTGTCGAAGCCTTCGAGTTCGATACATGTCTTGAATGCGTAAGACATGTACGCAACATTCTTCGACGCAAATGAATGGGTCTGCTGCATGTTTAGGAACCCTCTCATTGCTTCATTCGGTATGCTGAAAAACCAAAACAACTTGGGCTTTACAATTACAGTTCATTGCAAAATTAATAGTTCAAGTCGCATACCATGTCATCGAGCCACCTCGTTGGCGTGTATAGATCCTCAAACCATCCACGTCTATGCCTCTCGACCAAGCACTCCTTGTACTCGTCGTCAGTCAAGGCCCGTATTTCGCTCTCTATGGCCCCCCACACCAGGATCTTCTTAGAAATATGGACGTCTACGGCCGATAGACTCGCTTTCATCTGACCGGTCGACGGAGGCTCAATGAACGGCGACTGCACCCACTTGGACGGATTCTTCTGCCGCCCTTCCGGGGTCACGTCGACCACACCTTTACCCTTATCAGCCACCGTCGACTGATCCGCAACTGCCGAATTTTGCAGCATCCCATGATCCCAGTCGAGGCCCCTCCAAGTAGATGGGTCGACCTCATAAAATGTCTCGCTCTGCTCGCCGTATCCATCGTCCAATTGCTGCGATGGAACGTAATAATTCCATGGATACTCATTTGCCGCCATCCCAATCCGCTCGAACTGGGTGGATTCCGCCTCGCAAATTGCATCCACCCAGTCGAAGTCGCCTCGTCGTCTACGATACATATTAAATTGTAAGTTACGGCGTGTATTAAATTTGAATTAGGGGTAAAGATAGTTACCGCAACGAGGCGCGTCGGTATGTGTACGTGGACCGAATAAATTCTTCCAATCATCCCGAAGCTCTTGCAACTGATACGCAACGCCGTCGATGCTTTCGCCCAGACCTTGCATTGAGTTGAACCGCTCCTCATAGACCTCGGAGCGTCGATCGTAATCGTCTCGGAATTGCGCAAAGCCGTCTCGGAATTGCGAAAACTCGTTCTCGAGATGCTCGAACCGACCGCAAAGTGCGTCGAAGCCGCTACTAAACGTGTCGAGCCGATTGCCAAATTCATCGAATCGCCGGTCCACGTGGCGTGCAAATTCGTCAAACTGGTCCGACGATGGCCCATACCCGTGCGATGGCCCTGGCATTGGCGGTGACCTCGGCGGCGTATGGAAGTTGCCTCCATGCATGGACGGCGGCTCGTAGTCAGAGCCCATGCCCCTCTCTTCGTCTTGCCGTGATCTGATAGAGAGCTGAGGGACGGACTCTGCTTCGTAATTGGGTTCGTTTGCCGCCCGTCAGCCAAGATGTCCTACAGCCGCACGACGACTGCACCTAACTTCCACCCCATCCATCAGTATGCTCGCCACCCTATCGTACACGTCGTCGTGTGGCGCGGCGACCTCGAAGTCGCTGTAGCGAAAATAGTCGGCCTGCATCTCTTCTCCAATCGGCACTAGTAGACCTCGTACATCGGACTCGCGCACCGTCTTGGCAACATCCACCAACTTCGGACATCCCTTCCGGGGCCAATTCCTCGTGACCCACCGGCATATACGCCCCCTCGCACGCTCCCACTCTCTAAGTTCAGCATATTTCTCAGCGATGGCCGGTATGCATTCATATGCTAATATCTGAAGACAAAGAATAAATTAATATTAGCAAACAGACGAAACCCTAAACTCATAAAGTCATTCAAATATAAAACCCTAACCTGAAGTGGATGTACGAATCCACTGATCAGCTTACTTTCCTTATTATCATCAAAATCCTGTTTCAGCGACCGTAGCGCCGCTTTGAAAGCCACGGTCCCCCAAGGGTAACGCTCGAAGGCCTCTGAGTCTTCGACTAAGTAAACGATCCAAGACGGAAGGGTGGTATCCTTCTTGGAAGGTCGGGGCAGCAAGACGTACCCCGCAAAGTACATGTTGGCCAACTTCAACTTCTCGTCATTGACGCGCACCGTGGAGTTCGCAGCCAACTCCTCCAGCCGCTGCTTAACGTGCGACAATTTAAGCGTTTGTGCCGTTTCTCTCGGGAAATGACGACGGACGAATTCATCCGTTTGGTTCACCGCCGGTTCGGCTGCGAACTTCAGCCCCGTGATTAAGCAATACTCCGTTTTTGAAAAACGGAGCAGTTTCTTCCCGATGATCATCCAAAGCTCGTCACGATTGTGAAGCTGCGTCTGGCACTTGATGAGATACCACAACAGCTACGCCGACAAATTGAAATTGGCGGCAGTGACGAGCCTGCCGAATGGACTCCCTTCCGTAAAAACTGCTAGCTCATCCTCGTTTAGCCAACCAACGATCTCCTCGCTTACTTCGCAGTATCGTGACGTGATATGTAACCAACGATCTCCTCGCTTGCTTCTTCAATTGAACCTACAAATCAATAAAAAATTAATTACAAATGCTGCGGGAAAATTGCTTATGGTGAGATAGGCCGCCGCGCACGGTCCCCTGCCATGCTGCGCGGAGACCTTGCTATGCCGTGCTGGCACGCACGGGTCCCCAGCGCGGCATAGCTAGGACCTCCAACGCACATGAGCACGGGTCCCCGCGCTAGCAAGCACGGGCCCCGTGCTATGTCGCAGGGTCCCCGCGCTGGCACGCACGGGTCCCCAGCGCGGCATAGCAAGGTCTCCAGCGCTAGCCAGCACGGGTCCCAGCGAGACAAAGTGCGGGTTAATTGGGGAGGACCCCTGCGCTTTCACACGGATCCCTGAGATTCAAGACACGGGGCCCCTGCCTGTGCAAGCACGGGTACCCTGCGGCCTAAATTTAGGGTCCCGTGCGATTGTATAGGACGGGGTCTTCGAAAAATAAAAAAAATTACCTTCACTGTTTGGGGTCTCGCCTGAACAGGGAAGGGCCCGTGAAGTGAAAGGGTTCTTTCTTATTTACTTTTGCTTTTTCAGATTCTACAGTAAACCTCTGTCAAAAGCTGTAATTTTCGTTAACTGTCGTTGATTGCCATTAAAAAAGGGTATAAAAGTCTTTTACGCAGAGTAAGTAAGGGTACATTGGTCTTTTATCATTTAGGAGGCTATTTTTTTAACGTTGACGATGTCAAAGGCCATTTTTTTTAAATAATCCTTTTTTGAGGGCTTTTTAAATCAAAAAATGTGAAAAACTAAAATATTTAATAAATTAGGGTCGTTTCTGAAAGATCTAACAAAATAGGGTAGTTCGCGGGTAATACCCGCGACATCGCACCCATTACCCGCGAGCCCCATTTTTGTTTTTTTCTTTATGACTCAACGTCGCCCCCATAGGGGCGACACTTTTTTCATTTTTCTTATTTTTTTTGTTTTAAATTATTTTATATTTATTATATAATCCACTAAATTATAAAATCATAGTTATGTCATGTGATTTACATAATAAAAATCCATAAATGCATCTAATTTATTGTTTGTTTCACGACGATTAAAATGGTATGCATATTTTATATTTTTCCTGTTACCATAGATATTGGTACTACAAGCAACCTACTCATGGTACCACACTAGCATATGATACCACGAACATCTATATATTAGTACTACAAATATATGTATAGTGGTACTACAATTCAGGGTAGGAGTTGCGATAGTTAAGCACATGGTACGGAAAATGTACTACAAGTAACCTACGTATGGTACTACACTAGCTCATAGAATGGCACCACGAATATTCATAAATTCGTACTACAAACATACGTATATTGGTACTGCAAGTTTGAGTAAGGAAAGAGAAGGTCGTGAAAATTAGTAGAGGGCCAAAATCGTCCATGGTGGAAATTAGTAGAGGGGCAAAATCGTCCATAGGCTCACGGAATGGTACCACGAACATCTGCATTGGTACTATAAATATACGTATATCGGTACTACAAATTTGGGTAAGGGTGTGAAAATTAATAAATGAGCAAAATCGTCCATGGGGAGTTATGTTTAAGATTGCTTTGACTTAGGGAGTTTGATAATAAATAATATGGAATGTGGAGTTAGTTGATAGAAAATAAGGGAATGGGGATTTAATTGAAGTTGCCCCTTTTAATTATTCGACAGTCAGCTTTAAATTAATGAAACTAATTAAATTCTATAATATTAGTTTTTATATAAATTATCTAATATTTTAATAAATTAGTTTATTAATTGTAATAGCTCTCCATATCATTGTACTTTTATTAAATATTATTATGACGAATCATATCGATAAATAATATAAACAATAATTTTTAGTAAAAAAGATTATGGTATCTAACCATGATTTTAATGCAAACAAAATTAGAAAAAAAAGTACATTTAGTTTTTATCAAATTATATTGTGTTAAAATGATTTATTCATGGTCAAATAAACCATTATTCAATATATATGCATCAAAGTCATTACAAAGCGTACCGTACGTTGGACATGGCGTCCATTGGATGCGCCGTCGCATCCAATGGATGCGATGAAGTGTTAATAATTTTATGAAATAACTATATAAGACATTTTGAATATTTTATCACTTACATGAGTTTTGTTAAAGTTTTATTTTAAACATATTATTTAACCAAAATATAGTTTGTTACATTATAAAATTCATTCTCATATATAAAATAAACATGTTATGGAAAATCTCATTTTTGAATTCAATTTTGACTCTTTCAAGTTATAATTTCCGATTCTATCACTATTGCAATATGTTATTTCATCTTATCAATGTTTTAAAAAGCGTATTGCGCACATCGTCGCGTTTTTGTTCCAGTAGCGCATAGCGTAAGTAGCGTAACGTATTGCGTGAGTATTTCGAGCAAGTCACAGATAACATACTAAAAACATAATAAATAATCTAACAAGTAAAAACCAATTTGAAATGGTATTCAAATTATGAAAGTAAATATTAAGTTTAAGAAATAATTATGAAAGTAAATATTAAGTTTAAGAAATAACATTCGATATTAATTATTACAAACAACCCCAAGTCGTATTATTCATCTTATACTCAAAATAGATTAATAAGAGACGCATATAGATTTTCCAACTTAGATCATCTTCGGAGTCGACCATTTGATATAGGTAAACATCGTGACCGTTAACCTAAAATAATGATTAAAATTAATTTGATCAAAATAATAATGATCGAAATTAAATATATTGATGTATGTATTGAATAAACATCGAATGTACCTCATCATCATTATCATAATATAAAAATAATCGGTTTTAGGGGCATGAGTGATTGTGGGTGGTATGTGCTTGAGAGAGTCGAGTGATTGTGGATGGTGCGTGTTCTTGATTGGAGCCATGCGTGAGCCGTGAGTGATTGTGGTTATGGTTGGAGTGTCCTTTATGAGAAATCCTAAAGGAAAAGTGCACATTACACCTCTAATTGTCATTAAATTATCAGTACTCAAATAGCGTGATTTAGCGTAATATCGCGCAAAATAGCGTAATTAAGCGCAATATTGCGTATTATAGCGCAATATAGCGCACACTTTTCGGGAAAAGCGCAAAACTTGATGCGCTTTAACGCGTTTTCGAGTAAAATCACGCTATAGCGCGCTACAGTACGCTATTGAAAACACTGCTTCTTATATACGTAACATATGTTTCGCAAAACGTATATAAGACTCATTGAGATTTACAAGCATTTTACTGTTTGCTTTAAACGTTTTCTTTATCCGTCACATTATGGCTTCTAATTCTATTATTGATTATAATATAAAATTAATTTTCATATGTGTAATAAACATTTATGCAAACATATATTAGACATTTTGACGATTACCGCGGACTTGACGTTGCTTATACTATTTTTTAAATTTATTCTTTTATTCCTATAAGTTATAATGTATCACTTTGACACTGATAACAATATGTAATCAACATTTTAAAAAATGTATAAAAACGTTTTAACAATTATACGAAGAACTTGACGTTTTGTATGATTTCAATATATACTTCGATCTCCAAGATATAATTTATTGTTCTGCAATTTATTCTCATGTATGTAATAATCATGAATTTATTTCACCATTAAATAAATTATTTTAACACCATATAAACTGGTAAAAGTAAACATATGTCCTTTCGACCGGACACTTGCTCGTGCTTCCTCCGGTATCCAGAATGTCATACACCTCCGTCATAGCAGGATTAATTATACTTCGCTTGTCCCGCCCGGTTTTCCTGCCACCCTGACACAAAACAATCCAAATGAATTGATAATGGAAAGGGACAATTCACGTCCGCGCGCAATTTCTCTTGCACATTCTATCACGCCGGTATCCTCGTCTTCGTTGAGCTCGATGAAGCACCCGTTCAGCTTGTGGAATAACAAGTTCCACGCTCCATAGAGTGTGGTGAACGGCACGTTCGACCGTCTCAACTCCGAGAACCACGGCCTTTTAGCCATCTCCATATATTTCTTCGAAGCCGACACGATTCCACGACGAGCTTGCACGGGGACTCGTGATAATATGCATACAATGACATCCTCGGGAATGTCGTCTCTGCTAGAAGCTTGCTCTCCGTCGTCGTCGTTCATACTGGTGCTACCGCGTGGAAGCGAAAGTAGTCTCGAAAATCCTCATCCTTGCTATACGACGATAACCTCATAATGAGGAGTTCCTTCTTAGCATCCAAGCCAAGCCGCTGCTCCGTTCACGATCAAATCTGAGATGCGTACGCGAGAAATTGTATGTGCATGCATATATATTATATATATAATTTATTATCAGCTGACAATCCAACAACATATATACCTTTTACTATTGCAGCTCTTTCTTCGACGATCAGACTCTTTCTTCTCCATAGCATATGATTTCAATTCTGTGGGGGGTTTTTTGCAACCAGAATCAGATCAGTGTAACTCCCATATAACAAAATATAAATTGTCGGCAGCTATACTAAATTATCAAGAATTGTCAAGAGCCATTGTTAACAGTCTAAGGCTGATAATAATCATTAAAGCAAGGATCATTAAATTAAAATAAACCCATCGTATTTAATTTGCTCGAAGCTGAAGGAACCATGATAATAAAAAACCCATATATTTAAGGATGTAGTAGGTTCTCTAATGCAACACTTAGAGCAACTCTAATAGTACTGCAAAAACGCAAATGCAAAATGCGTTTTTTACGTTCTCTCTCCTGTTTCGAACGCACTTTGCGTTTAAACGCAAAATGTATTTGATGTTTTAAAATTATAAATAAGTCATCCACTTGTATTGAATCATTAAATAAACATATAAAAAACATAAATAAATAAAAATGTATTAAAGAATTTGAAAATGTATTCGACGATTATAAATTGACATAATAAAGAATTATTTTAACCTTCACATAACCTTCTCACTTATTTTAGCAATACTTTCTTATATCTTATTGCACTGCGTAATGTGCTAATTTATCATTTGTGGGAAGAATACACTAATTTCGAGATTTAAAAGTTATCTATCTTTTATTTGTACGACGTGTATCTCGATGTATTTCAATTGTTATATCGTGTAATTTCGATATATTTAATAAACATCTCGTTATATGTTTTTAATATGTATAAATAATGATCTTCTTAAATAGTATAAATCAAAATTAAAAGAATATTGTGATTAATTTGTAAAGTAATAAATATAGGGATGATATTTGAAAAGTTGTAAGTAAAAGTTGGTATAATAGGGAATATTACAGGAATATTCTTTTGCATTTACATTTGCAGTTGACTGTTGGAGAACTGATTGTTACTTCAAAATGCGTTTGCGTTCGCAGTTGACTGCTGGAGATGGTCTTAGAATGCAAAGTTGCAGGCTAAAAACAGATTAACGTAATGACAATCAAGAGAAACCAACCTTCTCGTTACCCAAATCCTTTTCACAGTTGAACAGAGAAACCAAATACGAAAGTTATCCAAAATCTTGTCGTTACCCAAAACCCTAATGACAATCAAGAGCCTAAAGAACAGGATTAACGTAATAGTTCGTTGATCATAACCATTAAAGTGAATACCATTTCATCACAGTTGAACAGTGAAATCAAAGTAGTTATCCAAATCTTTTTTCACAGTTCGATCATGATACTTCGTTACCCAAAACCCTAACGACGATCAAGAGCCACTAAAGAAATGATTAACGCAAAAGACTGATCTACCAACCATAATAGCGAGGACCATCAAATAAAAAACCCAATATTTAACTTTTCTCTAAACTGAAGGAACGATAAAAATTCATTACCTTGATGAAGATGTCGTAGGTCTCTAACGCAAGATTTAGAATGCAAAGTTGCAGACTGAAATGATCAACAGTTGGGAGTATTCTTGGCCGAGGAAGTTGATCTTCTTAATGAGCAATAAACCCAAAACTTTTTCAGAGTTGCCAGAAGAATTAACGACGCGAGTTTTCGAACTTAGATGCTTCGTCACCTGAAGCATGATTATCTTGAGAGAGAAATTGCATACATACGTTGGTTTGGTTTGAATAAGTGTTTTCGCCTCGGCGGACGGAGTTTGTTTTTTTTACCTGTTCGATCATTTATTTACCCGTCTTATGCAGCTTATATTTTATTTACTATTTTGAATAAATGAGTAATTGTGAGTGTTATAATCTCTCTCTCTCTTTGATTTTATAGTTGTAGGAAGCACGTTTATTAGATAAAACAATTAGAAAATTTCGATTACTATTAAAAAAATTTCGAATTTCTTTTTATAGTGAAGGATAAAAATATCCACCAACATTAACTCAGTCGATATATATTTTAATATCCAAATTCTTTTTTTTTGTTATCAACAGATAAACACTTAGGGGTGTGCGGGGTGCGGTTTGTACGGTTTTCGGCCACTACCTTACCAAATCGCTATATGCGATTTTTTTTATAAAATATTCTTCAATTGCTAGATTACTAGTATTAATGATGATGAGTGAGTATAAAATGTCATATGGTCAGTCCCATAGTATATTTTTACAATTTACCCTTCAATTTTAGTTTAATTTGATGGACAAATTTCATGTCAGGCCCTGTTAGGATTTTAATTTAGAAATCAGACCCTGTCAATTTTTTTTTAGTTTTAAGGACCTTGTTGTTGAAACATTAAATGAAAAGGACCCAAAATAATGTTTTGATGAAATTACTCTTAATAAAGTGATTTCTGAATGGGTATTTGACGTTAGTTTTATGTTACATGATTATGCTTATTTGTTACCGTAATAACCATAAGTGTTACTTTAACGTCAACTATGTTACTTATCGATAGTAAAATGTTATTAACAGACTATGTATTACATCGGATTATCGAACCCCCACTGATCGAGCATAGTCGATTGTTAACAGACTTAAATTTATTACATAGGCTTGAATTTCCAAAAAACGTCACCTCATAACTTCTAAAACGTACATTGTGTGAAACAGGTGGTATGAAAGACATCGATTCAACTGGAATACATATTACTAAATAATGCATTCGTGTTACTAAGTATATTAACGGTATAACAATATCAAGAGACGTTATTTCATTACCCATATATGATATCTATATCCAATAAAAAGGTATAAATGACTTTGCTTTATTTTTCATAAGTATTGATGTGATATTTTGTGTAGCAGATCTGTTTCGATAATTTTGGCATCAAACTGTTTTTACTACATAAAATCGAAGCGTTACTTAGATTATCTGAAGTGGTACTAAAAAGTACCGGAAATGTTAGTACATAAACAATAAAAGTTACTATGATTCCATCATGTGGTATTACGGTCACAATCCTAAACCCTAAACCCTAAACAATAAACCCTAAACCCTAAACATATTCCTCTTTGTCTTTACTTGGGTATTACATGTGTTACTTACTGGTGACGAGTCGTTATTATTTTGTCATTATATGTCCGTTTTGCGTTTGTTATAAACTTCAAGACATGTGGTGTTATTGTTCCATGAACTGTTACCCAGAAAGCATGAAGTGTTATCCAGTAACCATTTTAATTAGAAAACGTTCACCGCTTAGGTCTCATCAAATTCTCCATTATTCCATGATTAACGTCAATAATTATCGTCGATAGCTAAGGCCCATGATGAAATTGTGTCTAATTTGCATTATCTAGTCATTAATAGTCGAGATTTCACCGTATTAAACGAGATTTCCGAATCGTGTTTGAAGCATTCGTGCAAAATTCGAAATTTTTCTTTGATTAGGAAGACCCATGAAAAATCGAAGCCGATACAACTTTGTGTTGTTAGTAACGTCGAGATTGGGTCGGATTTGGAACGTTTTTTCTTTCGACAGCTTGGTATTCTTTTTGAATGATGTGTTACTTCTGCGACATCATTTGTTACTAAATATACACCATATATTACTAAATACAAGACTGTTTGTTATCCAAATGAAAGAAAGTGTTTTTTTCAGCGCAAAACTGTTATCATTGTTTGAAAACTTGTTATCAAATCATTTAGGTATCCAGACGTAAATTTGGCATATGCCTGTGACGCTCCGCCATCTACTACTATTTTCTTAGGCTAACTTACGTGACTAAATAGAATATAAAATATATTACATATGAAACACCGATAGAATTTTTCGATTTTACAAAGCACACCACACACAACTATTTTACAATACAAACATTGTTCAGATTTTACATACAATACAAACGTATTTTACAAAAACACGCATAATTAAACATGACGCCCGTCTCACAGGTCGCATCCATGTACACACCACCCTCAAAAGTCACCGGAAGTTCCAGAAGGACCAGCCTCGTCATCTAAACATTTACGTACCGAATTCGCTACGTCTACAACACATAAAAACATGGGATGAGCTATAAAGCTCAGTAAGTGGAAATATGCATGTATGCACGTGCCAAAATAGCAAAGGCATCCGCGCCAATGCTTTCTCATACTATCCTCACATCATACTCATTCGTTTCTCATTTTCATCAGGGCCCATAGCTACTTACTAACCGCACCATCATATCATGAGCTCAAATCCTATACGGATAAAAATACGATAGTGGCCCACTCTGGCTAGGATAAAATTAGGGTTTATCTCCAATCTTATCATTCACCAGGTCGCCCCTCTATCAAATTACTTTCCTGGCACTATAGTTATACTACGTGCCTTCCCAATACCTAAATAATTTAGGTAAATATACTCGACGGTTTTACCCCCGTCATGGTGCCTTTGTAGAAGTAGCTATATTCTCATCTATCTATATTACATATAACTCGCTTTCCACTCGAGTAATACAATGCACGCTCATTCCTCAAAATACTCAATATGATTCGTGCGTGCACATGATCATGCTACATAAATAATGCGACAATAAATATTCCAAACAATTGCATAAAACAGATAATTCACATACCACATATTCATTGAACCGATTAGTCACGTAACAATACATATCAATCAATTTATGTGTTGTAGGTGAAATTCCCACTTACTTGTCGTCCAAACTTATGTAACTTACTGCCTTTGAAACGTCCTCACCTTTTACCCTTATAGAACAAAATATTAAAATATCAAGATCATCTCTAAATTAAATAACTAGTTCAAAATAATTAATTCAACTAGACTTATTTGTTAAAACCCTAAACCTTGACTAATAGTCTACCTTAGATTAATTAATATCATAATTTTAATCGAAACTTAGTATTATTTATCTCAATAATCACTGGATCCTGTCACGCTCAAGACTTAATTCCGTTCGATTACCATACCAAACACCCAACTTGATCATGCTTTAAGATTTACTTCCATTAATTTAAAATTCGCTCGATTGATATAAAATAAACTCACTTTCGATCAAGTCATCATACGCTAGACTTTACTTTCGCCATAGTTTTCCCCACCATCAAGTTATTTGATTGTTTAATTCTCAAATCGTCCTATTTGATATTAATTATACCCACTTTCGATAAGATTTATATTATATATTCTTACTATTACGTGAAACTATACATGAAATGCTCACATCATTCGTTCAATTATTGCTTATATCAACATAAGTTTGTTGTGTCATGACATCACGTTTATTGTATCTCCCAATTAATCTAATTTAAGATCACATTCGCCCGATTAAATATCATTATAACATCTCCACTTTCGATCGACTGTATATAAATTAGTTCATGTACATATATGTAGCGGCGAAACTGCATCAATTTTTATGCTTTCGATCGAATGCCAATTTAACATGTAATCGCCCGATCCTAGGATAATATTCACTTTCGATCGATTCTCAAATTGACCAACCTATAATTGTTTAACATCACATATATCACGGCGAAAGTGCTCAAATTCCTTAGTTTCGATCGATAGTCATCTTACACCAATGGTTTCGCTCGAAAGTGCTCTCATCAAAATCAATCAACTTTACATATTATTATTTTATTATAAAACTCAGCGAAACTCTATTCATTCTAAGCAGTTTCGACCGAAAGTGTATCTTTCTTAGTAATCATAATCGATCTAACATGATGTCACCCAATTTAATCGATCGAAACTTCATGTGTCTTAGCACATCTTTCGATCGATTCTTTGACCCCTTCAATTTACCCTATTCCATGAAATTAAACAATTAAAATATATATCAACTAAGATTCATTTTTCTAAAATACATTCGATCGAAAGTTCACATAAACACCTAAATTTAAATCGAAAGCTACAAGTAACCTCTTCTGACATATGATAAATCTTAAATAATCATGTTAGTATAATTTTTAGAAACCCTAAAATCAACAACTTGTATACAATCGTTATTCTCCTCGAATCTTATCCTAAACCCTAGTTCTCTTTGAAAACATACTAAATCATGATTTAAAAAATGTAAACTTCACAGTAATAATCTTATACCGTTTCCAGTTTAAGCTTGATCTCTACTGCTCAAACTCTCCCCTCTCTCTCGACTCCAGTTTCTCCAAAGCTAATAAAGGAAATGTTTATTTCTTTATTTCTTCTACTTGATGTTAATGATAGCCAAATGACAAAGATCATACCTAACCCTCTAACTTTAGTCACGTAAGATTTATAATTATATTACTAATATAACCTCCTCTTTACTCACGTCAAATACATATTATTATATTCCTAAAGTGTTCGACACCCCACTTAATAAAACTATTAGGTTAAATACTCAACACATTGCTAATTACCAAATTATGGAATTCTCCTCCATAAATCCCATAATTTTCACCAATTACTATTAACGAAATTTAGTGCTCCTTATTCCATAAATGTTAAAATCCACTCTTAAAATTATTCTTCTAAATTCAGAAATTCTCATAATTTCGAAATTCCTCATTAAGTCACTTTTCCACATAAACATATAATAAACAAATATAAATTATGCAGTCATATAGTCACGTAATATGCATGCAAATTTATTGGCCAACTTACTCACGGGACTCGGGTTTTACCCCCGAAATCAGGTTAGTTGAAACAATTCTGGGTAGCGACTTCTCATATCATCTTCGTTCCCATGTAGCTTCCTCAATTGATTGATTCTGCCACAGTACTTTCACCAACGGAATTTCTTTATTTCGAAGCCTCTTCACTTCATACATTAAAATCTCCACTGGCTTCTCTTCATAACTTAAATCTGGCTTGAGCTGTTGATATAGAAATTCATTTCTCAAAACATGATTCGGGTCAGCAACATATTTCTGCAATGTCGACACATGAAAAACATCGTGAACTTGTGCCAATGGGGCTGGTAATTCCAGTTGATAAGCTACTTCACCGACTCTTTTAATTACTCTAAAAGGTCCAATGTATCTTGGGCTCAACTTACCCTTTCGCCCAAACCGTTTCACGCCTTTCATCGGAGATACTTTTAGAAACACCCAGTCATCTATGTCAAATTCCAACGGTCTACGTCTTTGGTCTGCATAACTCTTTTGTCGACTTTGAGCTGTTTGCATTCTTTCTCGTATCTTTGCTATTGCCTCAGTCATCTCTTGAACCATGTCAGGTCCTAACATCGCACGTTCACCAACTTCATCCCAATGTATGGGAGATCGGCATTTGCGCCCATACAAAGCTTTATAAGGTGCCATCCCAATAGTTGAATGATAACTATTGTTATAAGAAAACTCAATCAATGGCAAATATTTGCTACAGTTTCCTTTAAAATCCAAAACACATGCTAGCAACATGTCTTCTAGAGTTTGGATAGTTCGTTCTGACTGCCCGTCAGTCTGAGGATGATAAGCCGTACTGAAAAACAACTTAGTTCCCATCGCTTTCTGCAGACTCTTCCAGAAATTTGATAAGAATCGCGAATCTCGATCTGAAATAATTGATAACGGAATCCCGTGGAGTCGAACAATTTCTTGAATATATATTTCTGCGTATCACTCCAGGGTAAATATCGAACTTATGGATAGAAAATGAGCAGACTTCGTCAATCGATCGACTATCACCCAAATAGCATCGTAACTTTTCCCCGTTTTTGGTAACCCGACCACGAAATCCATTGTAATGTGATCCCACTTCCACTCCGGTATAGGCAAAGGTTGTAGTGTCCCTGCCGGTCGTTGATGCTCCGCCTTTATTTGTTGGCATGTTAGACATTGACTTACAAATGCCGCAATGTCTCTTTTCATTCCCGGCCACCAATAATTTATTCGAAGATCTCTATACATTTTTGTAGCTCCTGGATGTACTGAGTATGCCGTCGCATGTGCTTCCGTCATTACTATTCTTCGAACCCATTCTTCGAATCTCCACATTATCAGGTACGTATAGACGGTTTTTGTAATATAAACTTCCGTCTTCTTGTATTTTGAAATCAGTTGAAGTTTGCTCCGTCTGTGCGTCTTTGATTTTTAGATATAGCTCGTCATTTTCTTGCACCCGTTTGATTTGTTCTAGTATCGTAGGTTGTAGAGTTAATGCTGCCAACTTTGCTTCAACTTCTCCCAACTGCACTACCTCCACCTCCAATAGTTGTAACTCTGCACTTACAGCTTTTCGGCTTAATGCATCAGCCACCACATTTGCTTTACCTGGGTGATAACTAATTACGCAATCGTAGTCTTTAACCAGGTCCAACCACCGTCTTTGCCTCATGTTTAATTCCTTCTGAGTGAAGAAATACTTCAGACTCTTGTGGTCCGTGAAAATTTCGCATCGTTCCCCATATAAGTAATGCCTCCAAATTTTTAGAGCAAAAACCACAGCAGCTAGCTCCAAATCATGAGTCGGATAATTCTTTTCATACTCCTTCAATTGTCGAGAGGCATATGCGATTACTTTTCCATGTTGCATCAATACACATCCTAAACCATTCCTTGACGCGTCACTATAAACCGAAAATCCTCCAATCCCTGATGGTATCGTAAGAACTGGAGCTGAAGTGAGTCGCTTCTTTAACTCTTGAAAACTTTGCTCGCACTCCTCACTCCAATAGAATGGAACATTCTTCTTTGTTAACTTCGTCAGTGTTGATGCAATCTTTGAGATGTCCTTAATAAACTTCCTGTAGTATCCAGCTAAACCAAGAAAACTCCGTACTTCTGTGACATTGGTTGGTTGAGGCCAATTATTGATAGCTTCAATTTTGCTAGGATCCACAGAAATTCCTTCTCCAGAAACAATGTGGCCCAAAAATGTGACTTGACTCAACCAGAACTCACATTTCTTGAACTTGGCATATAATTTATTTTCTCGTAGTATCTCGAGAACTATCTTGAAATGTTGCTCATGTTCCTCCTTCGTCTTCGAATAAATAAGAATGTCATCAATGAACACAATGACAAACTTGTCCAAAAATTGTTTGAACACTCGATTCATTAGATCCATAAATGCCGCTGGCGCATTAGTCACCCCGAAAGGCATAACTAAAAATTCGTAATGTCCATATCTGGTCCTGAACGCCGTCTTCGGAATGTCTTCTTTTCGAACTTTCAATTGATGATATCCTGATCGTAGATCTATTTTTGAAAACACCGTTGCGCCTTAAAGTTGATCAAATAAATCATCAATTCTTGGTAGGGGATATTTGTTTTTGATTGTTATCTTATTCAACTCTCTATAGTCAATACATAGTCTCATTGACCCATCCTTCTTTTGCACAAACAGAACTGGCGCTCCCCAAGGAGAAAAACTGGGTTGAATGAATCCCTTCTGTAATAAATCATCCAACTGTTCTTTTAATTCCTTTAATTCAGTTGGCGCTAACCGATAAGGAGTCTTTGAGATTGGAGTAGATCCTGGTACTAGATCAATCGTAAATTCAATCTCTCGATCTGGTGGTAGTCCTGGTAAATCTTCCGGAAAAACATCAGGAAAATCTCGTACCACAGTCACCTCTTCTAATTTTGGCATTGAACGATCCTCTGATTTTATTGCGAAAACTAGATAAACTTCGCATCCCGCCTTAATTAAACGTTGTGCTTTTGTCGCTGAAATTCTAGAAACATTTCTTTCTTTGTTTGTTCCCACAAAATGGAAGGCTCATTCTCTTCTGTTTTAAATGTAACTGTCTTGCGATTGCAGTCAATAACAGCTCCGTATTTTGAGAGCCAGTCCATTCCAAGAATCACCTCGTAGTCGTTCATCGGAATAACTATTAAGTCAACGGACAATTCTCTTCCGTTAATTAACACCGGAGAATTCCGTAAAACCAGATTGGTTCGCATCGCAACTCCGTGTGGAACAGTCACATTATATTCACAATCAGATAGGGTAGGTGTAATCCCGAGTCTCGTCACGTATTTAGTGGGTGCAAATGAATGCGTAGCTCCTGAATCTACTAAAATGCATGTCGGAAGTTTGTGAATAAGTAGAATACCTGCCACCACGGACGGATTAGCTTTTGCTTCCTCTGTAGTCAAAGTATACACGCGTGCTGGCACAGTTGGTGGTTTCGCTTGAACCATAGCTTGATTTCCTGGTGTCTTCTCTGAACATGATCTTGCGCAATGTCCCGTCTTTCCGCATTTGAAACAGATAGCATTCTGTGAAAAACAGAAACCCGAATGATGTCGTCCACATCTTGGGCAAGATGGCATTGGGACTGGGGGTCTCCGTTGATTAAGGTTTTGTTGCTGAGGTGGTCCAGGCCTATTCTGAAAATTTGGCTTCCCACCTTTTGGAAAGAACTGTCGTTTCTGATTGCCCCCACTCCACTTTGCTCCTTGCACAAACTTTCGCTTTGCCTCTTGAGCACGAATAATTCGTGTCTCAGCTTGTTCTGCAACCATCGCCCGCTCAGCTACTTGAGCATATGAAGCTCATTGTAGTCCGGCCATATTAACGTCACGATACAACTCCGGCTTTAGACCCTCAAGGAATCGTTCAATCTTTAGGGCATCAGTACTAACCATATGAGTCGCGAACCTTGACAGTTGTTCAAATTTTCTGATGTACTCCGCCACAGTCATTGCCCCTTGTTTGAGATTGATAAACTCATTCATGCGTTGGGCTCGCACAGGTGCAGTGAAGTATTTATTTCGGAACAGTTCCTTGAAACGTTCCCAGCTCATGTTGATCGGATCCTCAATCGCCAAAATAGTGTCCCACCAATGTCCTGCACTTCCTCGCAATAGAAATGCGCACACAGAACTTTCTCATTCTCAGGAACTCTGCTATATTGGAACATACTCTCTAATGTTCTGAGCCAATCTTCAGCAGATGTTGGATCGATAGCATCCTCAAAAGTCGGTCGGTTCAGTTTACGAAATCTTTCAACCACTGCTTCAACCCTATCAGCCTGAGAGATTTCGTTATTTCTTGTCCCCTCAGAGTTTTGCTGCTGAATCAATTCTCGAATCTGTTGAGACTGTTGACGTACTAATTCGGTAAGCTGAAGGATAGCCGAGTCACGATTGTCAATCGGGTTTACATTTTCGCCTTCATGATTGTTTCCTCCACTGCCTTCTCCTCTGGTTCTAACCATGTTGTATCTCTTACCCTAACAGTCCCTAAGGCCAATAAATCATGCTATGCAAGAAATTCATAATATCATAAAACTTACGAGCAAGGCTGTCTTATGCGCTTTTGAGTGTGTGTACATGGACAGTCTACAGAAACTGCAACCGAAGCTCTGATACCAACCTGTGACGCCCCGCCATCTACTACTATTTTCTTATGCTAACTTACGTGACTAAATAGAATATAAAATATATTACATATGAAACACCGATAGAATTTTTCGATTTTACAAAGCACACCACACACAACTAATTTTACAATACAAACATTGTTCAGATTTTACATACAATACAAACGTATTTTACAAAAACACGCATAATTAAACATGACGCCCGTCTCACAGGTCGCATCCATGTACACACCACCCTCAAAAGTCACCGGAAGTTCCAGAAGGACCAGCCTCGTCATCTAAACATTTACGTACCGAATTCGCTACGTCTACAACACATAAAAACATGGGATGAGCTATAAAGCTCAGTAAGTGGAAATATGCATGTATGCACGTGCCAAAATAGCAAAGGCATCCGCGCCAATGCTTTCTCATACTATCCTCACATCATACTCATTCGTTTCTCATTTTCATCAGGGCCCATAGCTACTTACTAACCGCACCATCATATCATGAGCTCAAATCCTATACGGATAAAAATACGATAGTGGCCCACTCTGGCTAGGATAAAATTAGGGTTTATCTCCAATCTTATCATTCACCAGGTCGCCCCTCTATCAAATTACTTTCCTGGCACTATAGTTATACTACGTGCCTTCCCAATACCTAAATAATTTAGGTAAATATACTCGACGGTTTTACCCCCGTCATGGTGCCTTTGTAGAAGTAGCTATATTCTCATCTATCTATATTACATATAACTCGCTTTCCACTCGAGTAATACAATGCACGCTCATTCCTCAAAATACTCAATATGATTCGTGCGTGCACATGATCATGCTACATAAATAATGCGACAATAAATATTCCAAACAATTGCATAAAACAGATAATTCACATACCACATATTCATTGAACCGATTAGTCACGTAACAATACATATCAATCAATTTATGTGTTGTAGGTGAAATTCCCACTTACTTGTCGTCCAAACTTATGTAACTTACTCCCTTTGAAACGTCCTCACCTTTTACCCTTATAGAACAAAATATTAAAATATCAAGATCATCTCTAAATTAAATAACTAGTTCAAAATAATTAATTCAACTAGACTTATTTGTTAAAACCCTAAACCTTGACTAATAGTCTACCTTAGATTAATTAATATCATAATTTTAATCGAAACTTAGTATTATTTATCTCAATAATCACTGGATCCTGTCACGCTCAAGACTTAATTCCGTTCGATTACCATACCAAACACCCAACTTGATCATGCTTTAAGATTTACTTCCATTAATTTAAAATTCGCTCGATTGATATAAAATAAACTCACTTTCGATCAAGTCATCATACGCTAGACTTTACTTTCGCCATAGTTTTCCCCACCATCAAGTTATTTGATTGTTTAATTCTCAAATCGTCCTATTTGATATTAATTATACCCACTTTCGATAAGATTTATATTATATATTCTTACTATTACGTGAAACTATACATGAAATGCTCACATCATTCGTTCAATTATTGCTTATATCAACATAAGTTTGTTGTGTCATGACATCACGTTTATTGTATCTCCCAATTAATCTAATATAAGATCACATTCGCCCGATTAAATATCATTATAACATCTCCACTTTCGATCGACTGTATATAAATTAGTTCATGTACATATATGTAGCGGCGAAACTGCATCAATTTTTATGCTTTCGATCGAATGCCAATTTAACATGTAATCGCCCGATCCTAGGATAATATTCACTTTCGATCGATTCTCAAATTGACCAACCTATAATTGTTTAACATCACATATATCACGGCGAAAGTGCTCAAATTCCTTAGTTTCGATCGATAGTCATCTTACACCAATGGTTTCGCTCGAAAGTGCTCTCATCAAAATCAATCAACTTTACATATTATTATTTTATTATAAAACTCAGCGAAACTCTATTCATTCTAAGCAGTTTCGACCGAAAGTGTATCTTTCTTAGTAATCATAATCGATCTAACATGATGTCACCCAATTTAATCGATCGAAACTTCATGTGTCTTAGCACATCTTTCGATCGATTCTTTGACCCCTTCAATTTACCCTATTCCATGAAATTAAACAATTAAAATATATATCAACTAAGATTCATTTTTCTAAAATACATTCGATCGAAAGTTCACATAAACACCTAAATTTAAATCGAAAGCTACAAGTAACCTCTTCTGACATATGATAAATCTTAAATAATCATGTTAGTATAATTTTTAGAAACCCTAAAATCAACAACTTGTATACAATCGTTATTCTCCTCGAATCTTATCCTAAACCCTAGTTCTCTTTGAAAACATACTAAATCATGATTTAAAAAATGTAAACTTCACAGTAATAATCTTATACCGTTTCCAGTTTAAGCTTGATCGATCATTGGCAAACACATCATTCTACTGCTCAAACTCTCCCCTCTCTCTCGACTCCAGTTTCTCCAAAGCTAATAAAGGAAATGTTTATTTCTTTATTTCTTCTACTTGATGTTAATGATAGCCAAATGACAAAGATCATACCTAACCCTCTAACTTTAGTCACGTAAGATTTATAATTATATTACTAATATAACCTCCTCTTTACTCACGTCAAATACATATTATTATATTCCTAAAGTGTTCGACACCCCACTTAATAAAACTATTAGGTTAAATACTCAACACATTGCTAATTACCAAATTATGGAATTCTCCTCCATAAATCCCATAATTTTCACCAATTACTATTAACGAAATTTAGTGCTCCTTATTCCATAAATGTTAAAATCCACTCTTAAAATTATTCTTCTAAATTCCGAAATTCTTCATAATTTCGAAATTCCTCATTAAGTCACTTTTCCACATAAACATATAATAAACAAATATAAATTATGCAGTCATATAGTCACGTAATATGCATGCAAATTTATTGGCCAACTTACTCAAGGGACTCGGGTATTACAATGCCAGGGTTAATTTTTTGCATCATTTTAGGGCATGATCTCTGAATTTTTTGAAAAGCAGGTCTTTAATACTAAAGCTCACTGCAATGGGGCCTGAACCCAACACCAAACATATTAATAGGGCCTGAAACTTAATATACCCTTATTTTAAACCTTTTAGTTTAAAATTTTATTTTAAATAATTTAATTAATAATGTAAAATATAGAGTAACTTATATATTTGCACATATATTGAATGTGCTAAATATACTAGCAACTAGGGCTGAGCAAAAATATCCGAAAACCGGATTCCGATCCGATATCCGGTTTTCCAAACCCGAAAATCCGGATATCCGCTTTTAAAAACCGGATCGAATGTCCGATCCGATTTATTTTAAAATAAACCGGATCGGATGTGGGTTGTCTAAAATCCGGATATCCGGTATCCGGTTTTATATTTAAAAAAATAATAAATAAATAAAAAATAGCCCAAATGAAAAATGAAGGTCAAAAAGGGAAAAAATCCTCAAAAGTAGAAGTATTTATATTTATATTATTTTATTATGTAATTTTGAATCATGAATTCACATATTGTGTGAATTACTATGTGTAGAAATTTTTATATGAAAAAATATATTTTTTATTTTGATAAGAAATAAAAAAAATGATTGTGAACAGAATATATTTGAATCATGAATTCACATTTTGTTTATTATTTATTATGTAATTTTGAATCATGAATTCACATATTGTGTTAATACTATTCGTAGTAATTTTTATATGAAAAATATAATTTTTATTTTGATAAGAAAAAAAAAATAATTTTGAAAAGAAAATATGAAAAATTATATAAAAAGGTATATTTAAAAACCGGATGTGGATATCCGATTTAAATATCCGAATAAAGCGGATATCCGACTTTCGGATATCTGATTAAAATCGGACCGGATACGGATATCATTTTTCGATATCCGAAAATCCGGATATCCGAATTTCGGATATCCGAAAATCCGGATGTCCGGTTTTGCTCACCCCTACTAGCAACTATTACTAGGGGTGGTTCGGTACGGTATACCGTACCAAAACTGTGATACCGTACCGAAATTTCGGTATCGAAAAAAATCATACCGATGTCATACCAGTATACCTTAAATTTCGATACGGTATCATACCGAAATTTCGGTATGGTATCGGTAGCATGCCTTCTATACCATTCACATGGAGGGTTTTTTTACCAAAACGTGTCTCGTAACTCGTTAATTTGTTGTTTTTAAATTTTTAGTCAATTTAAACTCCTTACGGCCCAATATGATGGATTATTAATACTAAATTGTCCAAAATAAAAAGATTTTTAATTCATAAAATAACCTTTAAAAATTTATATATTTTAGTCAATCTCCTTAGTAAGACAAAGAACTTTACATAACTACAGAGTTGGGTATAGTTAATAATTTATTGGTTAAATAAATTTGTGAAGATCCTTATAATACTTTTATCCATTTTATATTTTTTGAAATAATATAATATATCTAGGTGTGTATATATATATATATATATATATATATATAATATTAAATTTTTGTATTTCGGTATTTCGGTATAATCGGTATACCTTATTTTTAAAATTTTCATACCTTTACCGAATCGGAAATTTTCGGTACGGTATCATACCTTACCAAAAACTTCGGTATACCAAAATTTTCGACATTTTTGATACGTTACGATACGATAAGGACGGTATATCGGTATTTCGGTATATTTGCCCAGCCCTAACTATTACCTTGGCCGATGTTTAAATTACCAAAAGCTATTAATAGTCCAAATTTAATTATTTGACGAACACCTTTAAATTAATGAAACGAATTAAATTTTATAATATTAATTTTAATATAAATCATCTAATACTTTAATAAATCATCTAGAAATTCCCTCCACCCAGTTCGGGCACCTCAACCACCAAAAACTACAACAAACCATAATTTATTATTCGAAAATCATACTGATTTTAATAACACTATATAATAATCCTCCTTAAATTACTAAGAAAACCGAAGTTTGGGAAACAAAAAAATCAGCTCATGCGAAGCTTATCCCGCAAATATATTTATGTTTTCCTATTTTCTTTGAGCGAATTAGCAGTGACTTATATCTTCTGGAATGTATTTATATAATGATTTCTGATCCATACAGTTCTTGAAATATAACATATTACATATAGAAGCGCTTAATCATTGAATTGGATTGGATAGTAAAATGTAAAAGGTAGCTCATGTTGCGATGGAGTGTTTTAGCCGAGAAAATAGGATGATGATGGCTTTTACTCCTTAATTATCTTAAATAGCCATAAATATATAACTCAATATATAGCCAAGCCAAGCATCAATTTGACTCAAATTCTGCACACACACACATAACTAGTATTTCTGGCACTCCTACATAGGGTTGCAAACAAATCGACTTTTTTGGTTCGATTCGCGATTCGATTCGAAATTTTAAGATTCGAATTCGAATATTTAGAATACGAATCCGAATAAGAATATTTTTTTTTATTCGAGAAATATACGAATTCGAATATGAAATCACAATATTCGATTCGAAAATTAATCGAATTATTCGATTCGAATAATATAACATAAAATATAGTATAATTAATATATATTCACATATAATATATGATAACTTACTAAAATATTTACAAATAATATGTTATAATTCAATATATGTTTAAATAGAACTAATTATAGTTCAATATATGTCTAAATATAATTTATTATAATTCAATATATATTTTAGATATGATATTGTTTATATTTTATTAAATAAAAAATGAAAGATGACTTTGAATACAAATATTCGATATGCGATTCGAATATTCGAAAAAATATTCGAATTCGAATAAGAATCAATTTTATGATTCGAAAATATTCGAGTATTCGTATTCGTATTCGATTGTTATCCGAATACGAATAGAATATTAAGGTATTCGACTCGATTCGATTCGTTTGCAACCCTATTCCTACATGTGTGCGTTAAACTAAGTTAATTATTATTAAATAGTTTTAATAAGTAATATACTAAAAAAAAATATTTGTTAGTTATTATGAGGTTATGAAAGTTACCTGATTTAATAAGTATTTTTATTTTTTTAATAGATGTGAACTGATTGGTCAATTGATAAATACCAATTGACGGTTTATATAATAGAATGTGATGGGCCCCACCTAAAAGACAGTTATTTGATGTAGTAATTTTATTTATTTTATATTGATCGAAGAAGAAATACATAACTAAGGGAGAGACAATTCATTAAATAAACTCTCAGTTGTTTTCAATTTCAATATGTTCAAGAAAATTACCAAATATATAAATTTTATAAGAGTGCGTTTGGATCCGCGTATTTGAACGAAATCGCTTGACTTTAAATTGTGAATTTCAAAATCGTAATTTCAGATCCAAATTCACCGTTTGGCAATCGTTAGGATTTCGAATTCGGATTTCGAAACAGAACCAGACTCGAGCTCGTGAAGCTCGTCGAACTCGATGTCTAACTTTTTCTAAAACAATTTAAAATAGTGCAAAATATAATAAAATAAAAATCTTGAATATTATAAAAAACAAGCTCGTGAGCCGGCTTGCGAGCTTTCGAGCGCCGCGCGCGCTCGGGCCAACTCATTCGTGAACCCGTGATGAGCTCGACCTCGAAAAGAGCTCGTCGAGCATGAGCCAGCTCATTTGCGAATCCATGACGATCTCGAGTCGGCTCATCGAGCTTGCGAATCGGCTCGACTCATCGTCCAACTCCTAATTATTATTATAATTACATTATTATTCTATAGTTATTATTATTATTATATTTTTCATTATTATTATATTACTATTATTGTACTATTGTTATAGTATTATTATTATTATCAATTATGAAAAACTCGTCACGTACTTAGCTTTGGATTTCGAAAACGGACCATTTGACATTAATTTCAAAATTTGACGAATTATAAGAGTTTGGATTTTCCCTCGGATTTGAACAGAAACGAAATTCAAATCGGTGCGAATGTCAAACGGAATATTTGGGCGAAATCCGGATTTTAAAACGAAACCCGAACTCTGGCATAACACAATTTTAAATTATATGCAACATGAGACCTAAAAGAAAACAGAACAAAAAAGAACGAAAAACTGTGAAACAGAAAAGAGAACGAAAGCACTAGAGAATAATTAGAAAATCACCACTCAGAAGAGGATCGTGGTGGGCCCCACGCTGTAAGTTCTTACCACCAACAAACTTTCCCTTCTTCCACCGCTACTTCACACAGAGAAACAATGAAATTATGAAAATAAAGAGAAACAATGAAATTATGAAAATGGAAGCTTTTTGCGTCTGTTAAGAAACTACATATACATATGCATGAAACGCTCAAATACTAGCAAGTGTACTAGGTTGCGCAAGTAGTAAAAGGACGAAGTCCGAGTATCGATCCACGAAGGCATTTCGATTAATTCTAAGATAATATTCATAATTCTAATTTAGACTAGGAGAATTTTTATAGTTTTGATGATTTGATAAAAGAGATATAAGACGCAAATAATAAAATAAACGCAAATAAACAGATGAGGATAGAACAGTTGACGACGACGTGATCAGGACACATGCTCGGCATGAATTATTCCTACGTCTTCATGCAATCTAATTTATCTAATCAACATGAATTAAGTCAATGTGGAATTTCCTGATATATGTGCTACCCGTTATTCACGTAACTAGCAACCCTACATGAATAGTAAACCAATCAACTATATTCCTATATGACTGTAGTCCCTACACGTGCATTTGATCTTCATGAAATTCCCCGAGTTTAGGCGCTTTCGGCGCCTAAGGTGTTGGAAACCACACTACGAAACCGAATTCCATATATGGTAGATTTTACGTGGTGATGTTCGATATTTTGATCTAAGCTTTCTAGTCACCTGTTCGGTCCTCATGTAATAGGTCAATAATCGTGTGCGTGGTGGCCGATCACACACACGTCATTAAACTCAAATAAAGAACATGATAAACGTATTTTAATACGTTTATTGTTGTATGTACTTGGGTTATAATAGGGCGTTTTTGGACATTTTATGCATTTCTTAGCTCTATTTACACCCATTTAAATATTGTTGGACCTTCGAATGGTTATCGGGCAAAGAGGAACGAAAACGAGGCGAAAACGACGCGAAAAGGACCAAGTATGAAGCTACTAGGCAACGGTCACGGCCGTGAATCACCTCGCAGGAGGCCGTGAACGTTGGCAGTAAGCTTAAGAAGACATAAACCTCGAGTGTCACGGCCGTGAATGTTGTGCACGTGCCCGTGAATCGCGGCAAAAACATCACAATTTAGCACTCGTCATCTTCACGGCCGTGAAGCTCATAGCTAGAGGCCGTGACATTTCACTGAAGCAAATTGGAAACTGTACTGTCACGGCCGTGACTTCCATGTAAGAGGCCGTGACCTGTGGCAGAAAGTCAAGCTTTAGGGTTTAAGCCGCCGTAACGGTCGTGAGTCCTATTGGAAGAGGCCGTGAGGGGTTTTAGAGAGGCGGAAAATCAGCATAATTATATGTTTCACGGCCGTGAAGGCCCGTTAAGTGGCCGTGAACGTGCCAAATTTTAGGTTTAAGGCCCAAATTTGAAGCATAAAAGGGGAGTTCTTCTCAGAACTCAACCCTAACTTGGACACAGCCGAAAAAAACCTAAGAGAAGAGAAGAGGAAGAAGAACCCTAGAAGTCGCTCCTTCATTCGGAGAGCTTAAGAGACGATCCAACAACGCAGTCACGCCCATTTGATCGAGGAACGAGAGCTCCGCCTCAAAAATGCCCTGCTCATTTAAAGATTTATGAGTTCTCTATCCTCGTTTCCCTTGAATCTCGTTGTTGTTTTGTCTAATACGAGTAGCTAATCATCTTAGGTATTTGGGAGTAGATGAACGTTGGGTTATGTCGTAGTTAAGGCGTAGGATAGTCTTGAACACGTGTATTCGACTATTTATCGTTCTATGATATTGCTTCTTTGTCTCAATATGTCTATGTGTTGATGTGAATGTGTGGTACATCGTTTAGGGCGACAGCTAAATAACGATTAGGCCATTTGTAGACGTTAGGATTCGAGTATAGGGCGAAAGTAAATACTCGATCCTCGCCGTCTGGTAATCGCTAATATTAGATCCCCACGAACGTTTAGGGCCACAGCAAATCCATGAGTGGATAGGAAAATTACTGCGATTTAGTCGATATTCATGTAGGAGCGATATTCCGTAGCCATAGCCGAAAACACCTTTCGGGATTCGAATCCCAAACACATATTTGTCATCTTAAGTCACTCGTATTATTTCTAGTTGTGCTTCCTTATTCTTCTATTCCATTAGGTTGCTCTGTTAAATTAGTTCGTAGCATAAACAAACCCCGTCATTTTATTTAGGCTAAATATCGAGTCGATAGGTCAATACTAGTAATCAAGTTTATTCCTCATGTTCGATACTCGTTTAGTCACTTTTGTGGCGACCCTACTTTTCTAAGTACGATTAGTGGCGGATTTCCGCAACGTAAGCCGCGGAAGGCCCGTCTAATTAAAACTTTTTCCTATAATATCTACTAATATAAAAACCCGTCTACATCGTTATCTCTGTACACGGGCCGAAGCACCAAAAATATCAAAAGAACCAAAAGTCCTAAAGCCGCTCCACAGGTCTTCATCCATGTACCGCACCGCCCTCAAAAGTCCGTGGAGCACCGCCACCAGCCGCCTCAGTCTTGACGCGCATCAGCGTCATACTCAGTACCTACAACACGTAACCACTGAGCGATTTGCCCAGTAGGTGAATAAAATGCGTGTATGCAAGTGTGCACTCAACCCCAATCCCGATATCTCACAACATAATATAATGCACACTCTTCTTTTCCCACATTCTTATTTCACACAACACAGGGCCCTAGGTTAGGCTCGACACCTCCGCGCGCAATAGACTACTGGGAGGCCACCCCCAAGTCTCGCAGCGAGCTACGCCGGTAGTGCACTGATCGATCACGTCAATGTCCTCTTACCAGGTCGTATATCTCCCGCACCAATCAACAAGAAAACCCCATCCAGCGGTATGCACCTCGAATTGATCACGTCCGAGTAGACAGATCGATCACATCTGTCTCCGCCAGCTGCCCAGTGAGCCCAACCTCGACTCCTCTAAGAGTCGCCAATCACAAACATCTCATTCTACCTCGTACGTCCATATCTCATGTCCTATCGTCACATCATGGTATAACCATTTTTTGCTCTAACGTGATATGCACGTGCCATGCATATAAAATATCATAAAACATGATTTATATAAAACGTACGTAAAACATACAAATCACATAAGTCACGTAACTCACATAATTACATGAAAACACATAGATCACACATGTGTTTACGCATTGTAGATGGATGATCCACCTACCTGTCCTCCTGCTAGCGTCAAATAAAAAGTCCGGTGTAGTCCCTATATATCGATCCTCTGAATATTGAAAATATTTTCACATCAATAAACTTACTAAGTCTTCGAAAATACTAAAATTATTAAAACCCTAAAATTTATGAAAACCTAACAATAATGAAATCCCTAAATATAAATAAACCCTAAAATATTGAAAACCCTAAAAGTAGTAAAACCCAAAAATATTGAAAATTTATTAACTGAAATATCATGTCGAAATCTTTTCTGACTTGATGATGTCGAGATCTATATATATATAACTAATGTCGAGATCTTATCAACATAAATGTCGAAATCTAGTGATGTCGAATTCCTATAAATATCGAGATCTATCATCTCGAGATCCATTTGTTCTTATCGAAATCCTTTTTATTATCTATCTCGACATCTACCTATCTTTCTATTATGCAATTCGACACATGATAGGTCACGAAATCTTTCTTATCATATATGTCTCGAAATCTTCTGTTGGGAAGCAAATGTCGACAACTTTAATGATGTCAAAATCTTATAACATATATCTCGAAGTCGAAACTTTTTGGTAAAGCATTCGACATCCATCTAAAATACCTGTCGAAATCTTTTTAATATTCATCTCGAAATCTATCTATTAACTATCTCGACATCTTTATACTATACAGTTCGAAATCTTTGGTGGTACACCATGTCGAGATCTTTCTAACAGTCGGGATTTTCCCCCAAAAACCCTAAAACGTATACTATTAACATCAGTTTTAAGAATCATTCAAACCCAGAAAATCATACACTTAAGCCTCGAGACTTTTCACCTTAATAATCATCTACCCAAAAGTACTAAGCGTTCAAATTTTGTTCTAATGTCGAAAACTAATCACTAACCCTCAATCTCTTAGCTGACTGTACCAAAATTCTTAACAACACATATACGAATTATAATAAGAATATGAACTCAAGAATCTGGGTTTTCAAGTACATGATTACTTCGAGATTTACGATAGTCATATGATATCACATAAGTTGTGTAACTTCCTATAAATTACTTTGGAAAACCTATTAATCATGTCAAACACGAAAATTCCACATACCTTATGACTTGTTGTAATTGTTATCTCGTTTGAAGATGTCTATACACTTTGAGTTTTCGTGGAATGCTTATGCTATGAGTTTACCTTTAGCTATACATGCTAACCTTGAAATTTGCAATTGATTAGACACCAAGGGGTGACGTTGAATTGCCTTAGAGTTAAGTAACATGATCATTATCTTGTATTGTTGGGCTTATGGGCTTTATTTCTAAAATTTATTAATTGTGGTCCAATCTTATATTTGTAGTAGTATTTATTCAACTCTTTTGACTACTTTCTAAATCAACCCAACATAATCCCAATTTAATTTCTTTGTTAACATTTCTAATTTACAAAAATCATGTTACTAATTACATTCGAAATCCCGTTTTAAATGTTTACGGGTTTTACAACTTTACTACACTACAAACGATAGGTCCACTGCCTATCGCACGTCGGTGATAGTAAACACGTATTCGTTTTAATTATCACTTGTCACACCTGCACTTTATAACAGTACACCACGTGTCGATCAAGTTTTTGGCGCCGTTGCCGGGGAATTAGTTCGATATTTGGAAAACCTGAGTTCGGTAATTTAGCCATTCACTTATTTGTCACTTTATTTTAGTTTATTATAATTTCTTTGATTTGTGATTCTTCCGATTGTGACTTGTTAATTAACTAACTGAATTCGTTGATTTCTTCAAGTTGTACTTTTATGGTGAATGACCCGAAATCATCCTTCGTATCCACTCATTGAAGCATCTCCGGATTTCGAGCGTACGTTGCGACGAAGACTAAGGCAGGAAGTAATTGGAAAGTCATCCCCCGACAACTCATTTCAGCTAGTTGATTATTCTCAAGACACAACAGAAGGTTCTCAGGACACGGCTAGGGATGGCAATGGGGCGGGGCGGGGGCGGGGATCTAATCCCCATCCCCGTCCCCGCGATGCATTCGGGGACGAAATCGTCCCCGTCCCCGTCCCCGCGGGGATCCATGCGAGGCGGGGATTCCCCACGGGGATTCTCCGCCCCTTAATTTTCTTTAAAAAAAATAATATCTTTAATATAATATATAAATTTGAATACATTTGTGTAATAAATATTATATAAATTATAATTTTATATATTATTTGTAATAATTTAATATTTTTAATCTATATTTTGATATTATTTTACTATTATTTAAATTATAATGTAATATTATATATATTACAATATATAAAAGAGGGTTCGGGGACGGGGCGGGGATCCCCGTGGGGATCCCACGGGGAGACATCATTCCCCGTCCCCGCCCCGCGGGGATAAAATCTCGGGGATTCCCCACCCCGTTCGGGGCGGATCCCCGCGGTGACGGGGAATCCCCGCCCCATTGCCAACCCTAGACACGGCAAGCACTTCTCACGTCGAGACGTCAGTTGATAGTTCAGGGATACCAAAGGAGATGGCGGCCGATCAAGAAGTTAATAACGAGGAGCAATCACTGCAAGATTTGCTCAAGCACGACACACATGGTGGTACGGAATAAGCAATCGTGATACCACCTTTCGAGAGCAACAACTTCGAGTTGAAGCATTCGTGGCTTCAAATGATATTTAAGACGGCCCAATTCGAAGGAAGGTCTGAAGATTATCCGTACAAACACATAAAGGCGTTTCTGACAATTACGAACACTATCAAGATTAATGGAGTTCCAAATGACACCATCAAGCTTATGCTATTTCCATTTTCTCTCAAAGAGAAAGCAAATGGGTGGTTGGCGTTATTACCACCTAGGTCACTACTTGGGACGAGTTGCGAGGAGCTTTCCTTGGCTATTTTTCCCACAATCAAAGGTACTTAGGTTGAAAGCTGAAGTTCGCTCTTTCACCAGAAGGACACGGAGAATCTATACGAAGTTTGGGAGAGGTACAAAGCCTTATTAAAGAGATGTCCGCAGCATGGAATGACAAAGGATTCAATCATAAATCGATTCCACGAAGGACTCAATGATCAAACGGCCCATATGCTAGATGGAGCCGCGAACGGAGGACTTGTGAAGCTTAGTGCCACAGAAGCATGGAACCTAATTGAAGATTGTACAAGGAACAGCTTCATGCGAGGCAACACAAGAATGAGGGTGCCTGGAGTGTTCGAAGTAAGTGAGGACACGGCGATGAATGCCAAGTATGACGCTCTTCAACAACAAGTTGCAGCGACGCAAACTCAACTAGACGATGATCAATGCGCTACTACCAAAAGTTGCCCAACCACCGACCGTTACTGCTGTAATGACACCGATGACCGCCTCACCATCGCGACAGATACCTTATATACCTCATTGTGGAAACTGCGGTGCAGCCCACGAGACGTCGGAATGTCAAGCCATAGCACCGGTGGAACACGTGGACTATATGGGGAGTTACCAAGGCCAACGGAGTTACCAACCTCGAGTGCATGCAAATCTGGTATATGGGAACCAAAACCACCATGGCCAAGGGCCATCGGGATTCCAACCTAGACCATCTGGTTTCCAAGGAGGAGCATCACGTCCGTATCAGAACGCGTCTGCGGGTCGGGATCCGATGATATGAGGGAGATGAAGGATATGATGAAGACGCTCCTCACAAATTTCAGCAACACCACTCAAGCCCACGAGAGTCGAATGATGAAGATGGAGGAGTACACGAAAACCAACAACGTACGCGCTCAGACTACTGACGCCTCTATCAAGAAGTTGGAGGCCAGATGGCGAAGCAATTAGCGGGGCAAAAGCAAGGATCCCTCCCAAGTTACACCGAGCCAAACCCTAAGGAGTATTGCAAGGTGGTAACCCTAAGGAACGGGAGAGAATTGCAAGAGGTACCTCCCAAAAGAAAACAACTGAGAAGGCTAATTTCGAGGTCCACGACGAGCCAGAAGTGGGGGTGTACAAAGGCGATAATGTTGAGAATGCCGAATCTGAGAAGGGAGAACGCCGAAACTGAAAAGGAAAAAGTTGAGCCTGAAAGAGAAAAGGCAAAGGAAATTGTGCGGCAACCGGTGAAGCCGTACTAGCAGAAGATCCCTTATCCAACTTGGTTAAAGAAAGATAGATACGAGGCGCAGTTCCGTAAATTTATGAACATGTGTAAAGAACTACAGATTAACTTACCGTTTGTTGAAGCTATTACGAAGATGCCTAGTTTTGCTAAGTTCCTGAAGGATTTATTGACGAATCGACGGAAGCTCGAGCACGTTTCTACAGTATGCCTACGAGGAGAGTGCTCGGACTCCAGAACAAAATGCCGAAGAAGGTCAAAGATCCAGGGAGTTTTACTATTCCTTATCTTATAGGCGATTTAGTAGTTGAGCGTGCTCTAGCTGATTTAAGAGCTAGTATAAATTTAATGCCGTATTCCATGTTTAAGCGCTTAGGATTAGGTGAACCACGACCGACTAGGATGAGCCTTCAATTAGCTGATAGATCGTTAAATTACCCTCGAGGGGTTATAGAGGATGTCCTAGTTAAGGTAGGTAAATTCGTGATTCCCGCCGATTTTGTTATCTTAGATATGGAGGAGGATGATAATGTCCCGTTGATCCTAGTTCTTAGCGATAGACGAGACTATGATAGATGTTAGGAATGGGATGTTGACTCTGACGGTAGATGGCGAGAAAGTTACGTTCAATATGGCTGAATCGATGAAGAAGAGTAATGAACATGATGATAAGTGTTACTTCTTAGACGCTTGTGAGCATGATTTTCTCTTTTCTGTGCATGGTCTGCCACAGGTGTATGGCGAGGAAGGAACAATTATGGCCATCGACGAGTGCGATGAGGAGGACGACGAGCCCATTATGACCGTCGACAAAAGCAGCGAAGAAGATAAGGAAAAGAGCTCGGTCGAGGAGCCACCGGTCCTAGAGTTGAAGCCGCTGCCCGACCACCTCAAGTACGCGTATTCTTGGAAACAACGAAGGGCTACCGGTCATAATTTCTTCAAGCCTTAACGAAGAACAGAAGAACCAGCTTTTGGGTGTATTAAAAGCACATAAGAAGGCAATAGCATGGAAGATGTCCGACATCAGGGGAATCAGTCCGAGCTATTGTACGCATAAGATCCTGATGGAGGACGAGTTCAAGCCAGTCGCTCAACGTCAAAGGCGACTTAACCCAAATATGAAGGATGTCGTGAAGAAAAAGGTGATTAAGTTGCTAGAAGCAAGGATGATCTATCCCATTTCAGATAGCGCTTGGGTAAGTCCGGTCCAAGTGGTTCCGAAGAAGGGAGGCATGAGATCGTCACTAACGACAAGAACGAGTTGCTCCCAACAAGGACGATAACTGGGTGGCGCGTGTGCATCGACTACAGAAATTGAATGACGCCACGAGAAAGGACCATTTTCCCTTATCATTTATCGACCAAATATTAGAAAAATTATCTGGTCACTCATTTTATTGCTTTCTTGATGGTTTATCAGGATACCTGCGGATCCTATTGCGCCTGAGGACCAGGAAAAGACCACATTCACCTGCCCCTTCGGTACATTTGCGTACCGAAGGATGCCATTTGGTCTATGCAATGCTCCAGCCACCTTTCAATGATGTATGATGGCTATATTCGACGAGTTGGTAGGCGAGGTAATGGAGGTGTTTGTGGATGATTTTTCTGTGTTTGGGTCGTCGTTCGATGTTTGTCTTGCTAATCTGAAGCTCGTACTCGCATGTTGCGAGGATACGAACTTGGCACTTAATTGGGAAAAGTGTCACTTCATGGTTCGAGATGGTATAGTCTTGGGACATAAGATTTCCACCAAAGGAATCGAAGTGGACCGAGCTAAGTAGAGACCACAGAAAAATTACTCGTTCCCTCGAATGTGAGGTCAATTAGGAGTTTTCTAGGACATGCTGGGTTTTATCGTAGGTTTATTAAGGACTTCTCTAAAATTGCACGACCCATGTCTAGATTACTTGAAAAAGACGCCCCGTTTGAGTTTAATGACGAATGCTTACATGCATTTAATTTACTTAAGGAGCGACTTATCGCAGCACCTATTATGGTCGCCCCCGACTGGGGGCTACCCTTTGAACTAATGTGCGATGCTAGTGACTACGCAGTGGGAGATGTGCTAGGGCAGCGCAAAGACAACCACTTCATGCCGATTTACTACGCCAGTAAGACGTTTAGACGCAACCCAAGCCAACTACACGACCACGGAAAATGAGCTTTTAGCTGCGTGTTCGCCTTCGATAAATTCAGGTCATACCTTATTTTATCGAAAGTTATTGTTTCACTGACCACTCTGCCCTTAAGTATCTACTAGCAAAGCTGGATGCCAAGCCTCGGCTAATCAGATGGTTCTACTCCTTCAAGAGTTCGATATAGAGATCGGAGACAAGAAAGGCGCAGAGAATCTAGCGGCGGATCACCTCTCTCGACTCGAGGAGTACGGAATTTATAACAAGGACAACAAAGAGATTCTCCCAGATGAGCACTTGTACTCAATACAAGTGGTAAGCGAAGACACTCCTTGGTTTGCAGACTTTGCTAATTATCTTGTTGCAGGGGTTTTACCGAAGGGGTACACAAGTCAGCGAAAGAAGAAATTCTTTTCTGACCCGAAGTACTACTTTTGGGAAGATCCATATCGTTTCAGGTGATGTGCAGACCAAGTGATTCTGCGATGTGTTTCTTCACCTGAGACAACAAGGATTCTCAGTCATTGCCATAGCAGACCAACTGAAGGGCATTACGCAGCCAACCGAACCCACAGAAGGTACTGGAAAGTGGTTTCCACTGGCCTACGATTTTCAGAGACGCCCAACGGTATGTTGACATTTGTGATCAGTGTCATCGCACAGGTAATATCTCGAGACGCGATGAAATGCCTCAAAACTTATTTTAGTCTGTGAGATTTTTGACGTTTGGAGTATAGATTTCATGGGTCCGTTTCCTAGCTCGTACAATAATAATCTGGTCACGGTACACTATGTATCCAAGTGGGCCGAGGCGCAAGCTCTGTCCACGATTGATGCTAGGGTGGTCGTTAGATTTTTGCGAACATTATTTTCACGATTTGGGGCACCTAGATGCATAATTAGCGACAGGGGTACACATTACTGCAACACCCAATTAGCACGGACATTAGAGCGTTATGGTGTTAGATACAGCTTGTCCACCCCGTATCATCCTCAGGCTAGCGATCAGGTAGAAGTAGTGAACCGCGAGTTAAAACGTATCCTAGAGAAAACTATAGATGGTAACCGTAAGGAGTGGGCGAATAAGCTTAATGATGCACTCTGGGCTTATAGGACTGCATACAAGACACCAATAGGCACTACACCGTATAGATTGGTCTACGAAAAGGCATGCCACCTCCCCGTAGAAATCAAGCATAAAGCCTATTGGGCAATCAAGTCATTGAACATGGATTTGGGGGAAGCCGGCGGAAAGCGGAAACTCCAAACTAATGAGCTAAACGAGTGGCGTTTATCAGCTTACGATAACGCTAGGATGTATAAGAAGCGCTCGAAAGCCTACCATGACAGCAAAATTAGGCACAAACGAGAATTTCAAGAAGGGGGCCAAATCCTCCTCTGTAATTCTCGACTTACGTTTTTTCTCGACAAACTTAGATCACATTGGTCGAGATCGTTCACTGTCACTCGTGTTTTCCCATACGGTACTGTTGAGATTTCATGTATGGGGCAGGGTACATTCAAGGTGAACGGACATCGCTTGAAGCATTACCATGGAGGCGAGGAAGACTTGAGCGACAAGGAGGTATTATACCTCGACTTCCAGCCAGCATAAGAGCACAAGAGGTACGTCCGGCTAAGACGTTAAAAGAAGCGCTTCTTGGAGGCAACCCAGGTATTTTCGTTTATGTTTTAGGCATTATAGTATATTTATACATATAAATAAATTAAAAAAAAAAGAGGGGGGTTCACGGCCAAGCCCTTAGTACTTAACGGCCGTGACGTACTCGAAGAAAAAATCTAAAATTATATATATTAAATAACAAAAATAATAATAATAATAATAATAGTAAAAAATCATATAATAATAAATTTATTTGCGAATATTGAGGGAGAGTTTTTGCTTTCGCAAACTGATCTTATATCTCGTGTTTACTTAGGATTGTCACAGGGCTAATCTATCAAAGTGCGAAATTCACACAGAATCAAGATACGGGATAGGAACGATAGTTTTACTTCATATAAGATGGTTACATACCAATACAACCTGTGATGACCGAACACATAAGCAATTAAACTGCGAATAAAACACGGAACAATAGTTTTGCTTCATAAGGGCGGTTACTCACAAGTAAACCTTGTGAGAACCCAACACACGAAAGCCAGTAAAACTGCGAACAAACCCAAAAGAAGAGCAAAGTTGAGTGATAGCATATCTAAATTACGTCGAAACCTCGCATATTTCTCAGTCTCATTCTCACGACATTGCTGCAGTCCCCAATTCATAGTGGTTAGTTAACCCAGAATGTCGGAAATGAGATTGCTGAAGACGTGTGATTTTTGGAAAATGGTGTTGTGGTGTTGTCCGGGCAATGTCTATTTATAGGCATGAAAGGAACAAAAACAACATATCATAACCGGCAAAATCAAATAAATTATGACGAATTTTTGACTTGAGGATTCGGCACCGCGAGAGAAAGTGATATTTTCTTTGTCGATTATCAGATTTTTCCTCGCGCCAATCGTTCTCGAAAAACTCGTCGATACGTGTTAATCTTAGTCAAAGTATATAATGATATTATATAATAATATTAATTTAAAAAAAAAAACCTTCACGGCCACGTCTTAAGGGCTCACAGCTGTGACATGTTCTATTCGTGCACTGCCACACTTCACGGCCTACGGCTTAATCCGTCACAGTCATGACAACAAGCGAGACAATACCGAGCTTTCTGCCTCAAGTCACGGCCAGAAGCACAAGCTTCACGGCCGTGACTCCGCCCAGAGGTACTTGCTGCCGCATGTCACGGCCAGAGACTTGAGTATCACCGCCGTGGCGTTTACGGTTTTCATATATATATATATATATATATATAAACTAAAATTATATATAATTAAATTCAATAAAAAATGATAATAAAATAAAAATAAAAATATAAAAAAATAATAACAATATAAAAATAAAAATAATAATTTCGTTGTCACGGCCTGTGGCTCAGGAGTCACGGCCGTGACATCAACTGGAATAAACTTACTGTCCCTAGTCACGGCCCGTGGCTCAGGAGGCACGGCCGTGACATGTGCGCAAGGAGCCCACTGCCCCCTCTCCACGGCATGTGAATCGACATTCATGGCCGTGCAACGTGCGACTTATACCTCCTCTCTCTCTTTCTTTTTCCCCATTTCTCTTCTTTTCCCAATTTCTCTTCAACCCTCGCTCTCTCACGACCCCGCCACCTCTCCAACCGCCATAACCAACGCATCTCCGGCCACGCTACCGCCGTAGTCAGCGACACAAAACAACCATTTTCCCTCTTTTTCAACGTGATTAAATCAACGAGGCATGTTATTTTCTCCCAAAGCTAGTACTAGACGAATTTGGCAATTTCAGATTTGTGTCCGATTGTTAGCGTTTGCATTGCTCTCTCATGAATAGATTTATGCTATAAACGCTTTGAGCTTGATGGATTTATTGATTTAGTCCGTTAATTTTGATTTGGCATGATGAACCCTAATTTCGAAATTTAGGGATTTTGGGAAATTTTGACGAAATTGGTTGCTTTTAGTGGTTTATTTGGCGTTGATTAATTGTTTGTAGTCGAAGAGTGTGCTTGGTTGACCGATTTTTGCGATTAGAGAGAGTATTTTAGCTTGTCTATTATGTGTTCGATAAAATGCCGCTTTGAATGTTCATATGTTCTTGTTTTAAAATTATCAATTTTGTCGCTACGTTGGTCGAGTCGAGCTGTGTTGATTATTTTTCTCGCCAACTCACATATGGACTTCTAGGTACTATGGGTCGAAGCCGCTCAGCTGCATCACGTGATAAGGCTTCGCGATCGCCGACTCGTCAACGGCGACGTGCGGGCGCGACGTCACTGCTAGCCACTATGCAGTAGTTTGCCGATGAGACGCAGCAGGCCCGATATAACCGGCTAAAGGATATGCAGTTCACCCAACCGACAAATTGACAACGACACGCTGGCAAAGCATCACATCAACCAGCAAGTGGTCGGGTACGTGTCACTCAGTGGATGGCTCGAATTCTTCCACATTGACGAGCCGGCGTACAAGGAGCTGACCCTGGAGTTCCTATCCACTTTCTCCAACAACGAATACGGCATGAAGTCGGTCAAGTTCCGGGCATTTAGTGAGGAGGAAATGGCGGATGTAGACTATTTCTGCTGGGCATTGGAAGTGCCGGTACCATATTTTGGGCGCGAGGGACCATTCCCAGACATGCATTACAAGAACTATCTTCAAAATCCGACGGAGCGTCAGGCCTGTTGGGTTGAACTCGCGAGACCCGGCGAAGGTCTGATTCGTATGTTTTTCTAATCCAAAATAGATCCTTAGTTGTGAAGAAGTGAAGTAAGGAGTAGATTAGCTCGAACAACCCAACTTTAGTGTGAAGACCTCGAAGGCGTCTTCGCTCAGAAGCCCCGGCCTGCGCTACATCCACCGTCTCCTGACGACCTCGCTCACACCAAGAGGCTACTCGCACTGCGCGATTGACCTTCGTGACCTGTTCTACTTAGTCATGCAGCGTGGTCAATAGGTGCACTTAGGGATGGCCATGGCCCACGCCTTTGGGGCCCAAGCAGATGTTCGTAGTCACGGAATGCTCGCAGTTGGGCCTTTTGTTACGAAGGTTGTCAAGGGACTCAACATGTGGCCAGCAAATCCACCAGAGATGGAGATCGTAGGTGGGCGAAATCTAGTAAACGAGGAGATGATGCTAAAGATGAAGATGCTGATCAAAGCTCCCACCTAGTCCCGCACGAACAAGGTTTACTTCTGGCACGAGGTCTATCGTGGACAGACGGACTTGGGCAATGCATTCCCCGAGCCACTGGCTATCGATGGCCCGGGGCCATTTTCGGTTGACCAAGACACTGCCGAACCTTCTTATTCCTCCGACTATCATGAGGGCGAGTCATCAGGTGTCGCTCCTTACGCGTCAACCGCAGACTTTCAAACATTACGCTAGGAAATGCTACGCAACAATGAGGAGGCCCTACGACGAGATGAGGAGACACGGCGCCGACAGGAAGAGTATGAGCGTCGAAACGAGGAAGCCCACCGTTGCTACCGCGAAGAGCAACAACGATATGAACGTGCCCTTCGAGCCATGGAAAATGCGGTCAAGCATACGCAAGAATCAATTAGGCTTGCTCAAGAATCGATGGCCCACCTTCGCCCGAGGCCACCCTCTCCCCCGCCCCCACCACCACCTTAGTGTCGTTTGTTTTGCCATGTTTTTCTACTAGTGCTCTTTTTGTGTTTAGTCTAGTAATCATGATACTTATGATAACTATGACTCTTTTTGTTATCTTTTATTAATACCTCCGTGCGGTTAATTTTCTTTTCAGTGTTTTCAGGAAACGTGTCACGAATTCCGTCACTACGACTCAAAATCTTTCAAAATCAGTAGAACCGACCATGTTCAACTACATCAAATGCTCGAGTCAGGAGCACGTCACTTTTCTTCAAGGGAGTCACGTTGTTTCAACTTCTCTTACCTTCCTTTTATTTATTTTACACGTTGAGGACAACGTGCATCTTAAGTGTGGGGAGGGGATTTTTGTTGGGGAATTTCGTTGAAAAGTTACGTGAAAATTTTTTTATGACGTGTTGTGGTTATTTAATCTGTGAAAATCTGGCATGATTGTTTGTGTTCATCTCGAAGTTGGATTGTATTTTAGGAAGTCTTGTGAGCGATAAAGACGTCGATTCGTGATTTAATCTTCAGCATGAATAGACATAGTGTTACTTTGGGAAATTCACACACATAACCCATGTTCCGTTGTGAGAGTTTGAGCTGACGAGCTTTCTCATTTTTCTTGGTTGTGTGAGTAGTGCATAATTTACGTCTCTCTAGAACTTGCTTGTTTGATACGCATTGAAATTGCTTATAATATGTTTTGTACGAATATGCAAAGGCATAGGAAATAACTCCACGGCCAAAGTTCCTGACCACGACTGATCACCGTAGTTAACCACTTTGAGCTAACCCTTTTTATTTCGTAGACCTCGTATATCATAAGCCGCTAAACTAAATAAGCCTCCAGTGATCATCTGAACCCCAGTTAGGTAGAAGTGAATGTTGAATGTCAAAGTCGAAAAGCGTAGCCGGGTGACGCCCCCAAGACAACGCCGAAAGCAGTCGACAACTCCCTCTACAAGGAAAAAGGGCAGCACCGCCGCAATGCGAAGAGTGATTTGCATAAAAAAAAGTGTGAAAGAAAGAGAAATGGCGCTGGAATGAGGAAAAGTGAAGCAGAAAGAGGATAAGCAGTTGCAAAAAGATTGAAAAGAACCTTTCCCTCGATAATCTTCCAGTCTCGTGAATTCCACATCATTATCTCATTTTGAGACTTGGAAGAAGAAAGGCTTAGTGGAATACAGCATAAATAAGAGAAATATGAAGACGACGTAACAAAAAGGGTTGATCGTGGCGCGCTTTAGACAATGACATGAAGGCCGACACGACTGCTACTCATCTATGATTCCACTACCACCTCATTACTATCGGACCCATTTAACCCGAAAAGACCCTCTGATTCATGCTTACTACTTTAAGTAGTAGACGTGCGATTGACTTGCAAGCATATGGTTTTAGACTAGATTATTGCATGAAATTGAGCGATTCACCGATTTATTAGCATATACACTGAGTGATTTGAGTGAATCCCTGCGAGGTGTGGATCTTGATTAGTAGTGCTAAGGAAATTCGTATTGATAAGTGCTGATTATTATTGCAGTGTCCATAATTGCTTGCTTGATTCCATTTTGTGCTTTTCATATGCGTTGGTGAATTGTGAATGGTTGTGCCGTTATCTTGATACCCTTTTCTTGTTTTTAATTTGCTCGAGGACAAGCAAAGGCTTAAGTGTGGGGAGGTAATACATTTATTGTTGTATTTACTTGGGTTGTAATAGGGTGTTTTTGGACATTTTATGCATTTCTCAGCTCTATTTACACCCATTTAAATATTGTAGGACCTTCGAATGGTTATCGGCCAAAGAGGAAGAAAATGAGGCGAAAACGACGCGAAAAGGACCAAGTATAAAGCGCAGCGGTCACGGCCGTGAATCACATCGCAGGAGGCCGTGAACATGGGCAGTAAGCTTAAGAAGACATAAACCTCAAGTGTAACGGCCGTGAATGTTGTGCACGTGCCCGCGAATCGCGGCAGAAACCTCACAATTTAGCACCGGTCATCTTCACGACCGTGAAGCTCATAGCTAGAGGCCGTGACATTTCACTGAAGCGAAGAGGTTGGAAACGATACTATACGTCCGTGACTTCTCATGTAAGAGGCTGTGACCTGTGGCACAAAGTCAAGCTTTAGGGTTTAAGCCGTCACGGTCGTGAGTCCTATTGCAAGAGGCCGTGAGGGGTTTTGGAGAGGTGGAAAATCAGCATAATTATATGCTTCACGGCCGTGAAGGCCCGTTAAATGGCCGTGGACGTGCCAAATTTCAGGGTTAAGGCCCAAATTCGAAGCATAAAAGGGGAGTTCTTCTCAGAACTCAACCCTAACTTGGATAGAGCCGAAAAAAAACCTAAGAGAAGAGGAAGAAGAATCCTAGAAGTCGCCCTTTCATTCGGAGACGCTTAAGAGATGATCCAACAACGCAGTCACGCCCATTTGATCGAGGAATGAGAGCCCCGCCTCAAAAACGCCCTGCTCACTTCTTATGGAAGATTTATGAGTTCTCTATCCTCGTTCCCCTTGAATCTCGTTGTTGTTTTGTCTAATATGAGTAGCTAATCATCTTATGTGTTTGGGAGTAGATGAACTTTGGGTTATGTCGTAGTTAAGGCGTAGGATAATCGTGAACACGTGTATTCGACTATTTATCGTTCTATGATATTGCTTCTTTGTCTCAATATGTCTATGTGTTGATGTGAATGTGTGGTACATCGTTTAGGGCGACAGCTAAATAACGATTAGGTCGTTCGTAGACGTTAGGATTCGAGTATAGGGCGAAAGTAAATACTCGATCCTCGCCGTCTGGTAATCGCTAATATTAGATCCCCACGAACGTTTAGGGTCATAGCAAATCCGTGAGTAGGTAGGAAAATTACTGCGATGTAGTCGATATTCACGTAAGAGCGATATTCCGTAGCCTTAGCCGACAACACCCCTCGGGATTCGAATCCCAAACACATATTTACCTTAGCCGTAGCCTTACTCGTATTATTTCTAGTTGTGCTTCCTTATTCTTCTATTCCATTAGGTTGCTCTGTTAAATTAGTTCGTAGCATAAACAAACCCCGACGTTTTATTTAGGCTAAATATCGAGTCGATAGGTCAATACTAGTAATCAAGTTTATTCCTCGTGTTCGATACTCGTTTACTCACTTTACTACACTACAAACGATAGGTCCACTGCCTATCGCACGTCGGTGATAGTAAATACGTATTCGTTTTAATTATCACCTGTCACATCTTCACTTTATAACAGTACACCGCGTGTCGATCAGAACACATAATTTAAATTATATAATTAATATGAATAGCATAAACTACGTAGTCATAATCCGGCCTCACACGGCCTTATCACAAAAGAAATTAAGCTAACATGGAAATAAACGAAATCAACAATGAATAGAAAGAAAACATTGTTGAAAACGAGTTAATGAAGGTATAGAATTCGCCCCTCATTATGCTCGAGTCGTCACGCGTCGCCGCGGCGTCTCCCGTCGTGTGAACGAGGGAGAAACGCCTTGGAGACCCTCGGGATCGCCCTTAGCTTTCTCTAGTCTTCTTCGCCGTCAAAAGTTCCCAGCCGTCTAAAGCCTCTTTATTCCAGTCCGATGCTTTATTTTATTTTCTGTCGTAAGCCTTCTTTTCTCAGTCGTAGGTTCTCCCTTGCTATTTATTTTCTTCGCATATATATATATATATATATATATATATATGTATATATATATTGATGCAGCCGAATTTCTTCAAAGGTTTGATATCTTCTTTTGAATATTTGACCTTTTCCTTTTGTTGGCATGATTCTTGGCAAAAACATAGTCTTCCTTATTTGCTTTTTGCGTCAATATAGTGCCAAAATAACAGAAAATTCTGGTAAATTGCAGGGCTGCCCCAAGTAATGTAGAGACTTGCAATAAGATCTCTTAAGATTCGAGTTGTTCCAAAAGTGCCATTCTTTTCCCTTTGTCGATCTGGTTTGCTCGGACATCTATCGAAAATAAATATTAAACATAACTATAGGATATTCGAGGGGAATTTTTGATAGATAACAACCGGATATGCGCTTTTATGGGTAATAAAATTACGTGAAATCCTAACTTATCAATATGCACAAAACGCAGAAGGCAGCCTTCACTCCATTTCTAACCAACAAACCATTTCCTAATCTTCTACCCTAAAAGCCACCCAAGATCTTCACTTTCCACCATTGCCCTTCGCCTTTACTACTAAAAGAAACCATTCGATCGTTCTCAGCTTACATCAAAACGATCGTCCCAACTGTTTAGCATGCATAGTTTCTTTATCCGAGCACAAAGTTCAAATATTTATAGAAAAAAATGCACCAAGAAAAAGGTAAATATGGTTGAAAGTTCTTGGGTTTTGTCTGTATAATAGTACTATGTTCTTTGTGTCTGATGATCAAACTTGTCTTCATTCATATGCTAATGGGTCTATCGTTTCTTTGTTTCCCTTCTTGCAGACAAGATGTTTGTCGGAGAAAATGGTGATGGCTTCGATATCCGTGACAGTGCTTCTTTGATGAAAGAATGGAGGATAACTTTTCCCAGACCAACAATAACCACAACAACAACTTGCCAAACCAAACGATCACTGCTTCGCCATGGAAGAACATGGTTCTAACTACTCCGATCAGAGCCTTGCAGCAAATCATCAAGATATGGGAGCTGTGTGGATCGATTTAGATGTTCAAAACCGTCATCTCAACCAAGAGATGGAATAGTGCTACAACAACATGGTCGATCATTCATAAGCGTCTACTAAAACGCTTATAGTACTAGTTATTTGGGTCCTAATAGAGTATTCATTGTTTCATGCATTTATATGCTCTATTAATACCTCTTTGCACATTGTAGGACCTTAGGATGTCTACGGAGCGAAAAGGAGCAAAAAGGAGCGAAAACAAGACAAAACGGACAAGTTATGATGCTGACAGGAAAACGTCACAGCCGTGACACATTATGGACCAGGTCGTGACTATTATATGAAGCCAAGATTCAACTCAGTCACGACCGTGACACTTCTGGCACCAGGTCGTGACCCAAAGCAGCAGCAGCATTAAAAAAATTCATATATCCCAGTCCAGATCTCGAATTGAGAATCCCTTTATTCAGGAATAAGAATGGAGTGTCTTCTATCTCTGGTTAAAATTTCAGGTCAATCGGACATCGTTTACCCCTCCATCTGAGAGAAATACGAAACTCCCGCAATGCTGTTGAATGTGTTACGGCCGTGACGCTACTGCAGGAGGCCGTAACGCGCGGCAGTGAGCTCATTGTGTGGCCCAACAGTGTCACGGCCGTGAAGGGTTATGTCCCAGGCCGTGAAGGTGTCGAATTTCATTTTAAAAGCCCAATTTTGATTCAAAAAGAGGAGAACTCAACCCTAACATAACAGAGACGAAAGAGAGCAGTCAAGAACAGAGAAACACCCCAAGAAGCTCAAGAGACGGATCAACGACGCAATCACGCCGAATTGAACGAAGAACGAAGATTCATCCACGCTACCATCCCAGATCATCAGTATATCAATATCATGAATCTTTCCTCCTCGTTCCTTAATTCTTTCGTTGTTTTCCCGTCAATTATGAGTAGTTAATTCCTTATGTGTTTGGGAGTTGATGAACGTTGGATTAATTCGTATTTAAGACAGACTTGCTCATCCGATTAAAACCGCCGGTTTTTTAAACCGCCGGTTTACAAACCGCCGGTTACGGTTTGAGGGAACCTCCAAACCGCTAGAAACCGTCATAGGTACGGTTTCGGTTTCTAAAATCCGGTTCCGGTTAACCGGAACCGCCGGTTACGGTTTGGACGGTTTCGGTTCCAAAACCGCCGGTTTGGCGGTTTTTTTTCTCATACCCATGAAGTGGAGGTTGTCAGTTGATCATCAATCTCTAGTTGTTTGCCTTGTTTTATATTGGCCCGTCGTTCATCTTATTTTTTGTCCGCCCGAGATACCTTTAAACACAAATAAACATAAAATTAGTAGTAAACAATTAAGAAAAAGAAATATATTACTACTAGAAAAATAGTAGAAAGTAGATTTGAATACGCATCTTTTTTAGACTCTTCGTGAGCTCGACAAATTACACACCTAATTTTTGAAAAATATAAAATTATATGTTAGAAGAACAATTAAACATGATCAGTATTTTATTTGTAATAGAACGGTGAAAGTAGGATAGAAAACTTATCTTTTTTCGGACTTCTTTTCCGCATGTGGCATAGACACTACTTCATCACGTCGGTCTCGACTCTCGACAACTCATTCACTTTCTGTATCATCCGCAAATTCGTCACTTGAATCCGTATCGAATTGATCTTGCGCTCGACGGTCGGCCTTCACCCAATCATCGAGAAGGCATTGCTTTTCAACATTTTCAACCATTAACCTCGAACGTCTTTCGCTCAAAGTATGCCCGCCCATACTAAATGCTTGTTCTACTACTACGGTCGAAACAGGACATGCAAATATCTCTCTTGCAATTCTAGCCAATGTAGGATAAGTCGGCGTTCTTTTCGACCACCACTTAAGGATGTCAAAGCGAGTTTCCTCTTCTTCGCTATACTCGAACGTATTTGTCAAGTAATTGTCCACCTCGATATACGAGTTTTGCACCGATCTTGGACGCTTAGATGCATTTATGACATTATAGTATGAAGAAAGACCAGAAATGCGACTAAGACCACTTCCACCGAATTCGGTAGGATTTCCGTCACTAGCCCTGCTACTACTACTACTAGACACTTCGTGACCAAAATCAATCTTATATTCTCTAAAAATGTGTCTTAGAGTTCTATAAGCTTTTTCCTTTATTGATATATAATAGTTAGATTCTACATCCAAGCGAACTATAATATAAAATAAGTAACCTTTCCAAACCATCAAGTCGCATTTTTGGTTCAAGTATTTTAGCTATAAGAAACAAATCGGGAATATCAAAAAAAATACTTTAGCCATTTAATCTTCATGCCCATTACGGGATTTCCTAAGTAAGGATCATCAAGATTAGCTTGTAAAATTAATGCGACTTTGACGCAATGATCTAAAGCCAAGTTTGATGTGGGATAATATACACCTGAAAGTTCATTTGTGGCCTCGTGAAATACTTGTAATAAGTTGCATAGGCCTTTGCATCCATCCCATTGAGTCAGATGTAATTGTATACCGCATTCCGGATTTTGAGCATAAAAATCACAAAGCAAATTACGATATTCGTAAGATCCACATTACATTTTATATGTGGAATTCCACCTTGTTGACACATCTAACGGAAATTTTTTTGGTTGCATACCTAGTCTTTTACAAAACACTTTCCATTTCTTTTGCAACGATGAGTGTCTACTTAAATAACTAAGTGCGGTTTTAATTGGTAAAACATAATCTTTTAAAACATGCAAGCCATCTTGAGCACATAAGTTTAAAACATGACAAAAACATCTAAAATGAAAAAAACGACCACCAAAAGACGGTTGACAATATTGAATTAAAGATTCTAAACTAGCCGTATTTGCACTAGCATTATCAAATGAAACCGAAAAACTTTTTGAGAAATCACATCCTCTTGCAAAATAGTTCTTATTTTTTGAATATTTTGTGCCGTGTGTTCTTGATCGAATTCACGGTAAGCAATTAAACGTTTTTGTAAAGTCCAAGAATCATCAATCCAATGGCATGTGACGCCCATATAATGATGTGTTTGCCAATGATCTCTCCAAACATCAGAGCAAATTGAAACTTTACAATCCAACTTAGAAAAAGGTTTTATTAGCTCGATTTTGTAAATGAGAACCGTCTTTGCAACTTCCCGAGTTAATGTACTACGTGACACCCTTTTACCTTGAGGATTGTATGATTTTTTCACCCAATCCTCAAAGATAAGGTCATTTGCGAATCTAAACGGAAGATGCTTAGCGCATACAAGTTTTGCTAGTTCGCTACGTGCCACGGATTCGTCATACCTATATAGAGACATAGCATTGGCATCTTCATTACCAATACTAGTTGCCGAAGATCCCGTACCTGCTAGTATGTTGGATTGCGATGCACTAATTCCTATCTTATATACATGCTTACTTGCAATGTGAGTCGTATATGTACCATATCCTCCACCCCTTACATAATTGTATTCTTTAGGACAATAATTGCAATAAAGCTTAAAATGATCGGGTACCTCGGTTGGCACTTTATAGCGCACGGCGAAGATATCGGACCGGAGCTTAGCGGAAGCCTTCGCGTTTTTGACACGATCACGTTTGGCTTGGGCACCGTCACGTTGAGGTTGAGGACTCTCCTCCGTCCCAATAGGCATATCTTCGTCTACGGCGCCCATCGTCGGACCAAGTATGTTGTCCATCTCGAGATCGTCAACGTCGATATAAACCTCGTTTGTGTCGTATTCTTCGTAATCGTAGGCCTGTGATTGTGACGAACTACCAACCGCACGCCTTCCTCTTGAACCCGATGAAGAACGACAACGAGGATCCATGAGTAATAATAAACGTGATATAAAGTAGGGAAATGCGAGGTTGATAATGTAACAATATGAGATTGCGAGAACTTGATATGATAGTTAGATGAGGATTGAGATAAAAATCAACTTCTCAATACACATATTTATAGGTAAAAATTTACAACGGACACTTAATCTTGTCCATCGATCTCCAACGGACACTTAATCTCAACCGTCAATTTAATTATTGTAATAAAATTATTATATTTATATAAGACTAGCCTTTAAATACCTCATCTCCTTAACTTAAGGCTTTAGTACATATTAAAAAATATTAAAACTAAAAGTTCCAAACTAGCCGTTAGGTTAAAGAAGAGCTTAGATACTTAGATAATTAAAAAAAAAACTAATATAAACAAAGAAGAAGAAAAGAATCAAAAGCAAAAAAAAATAAACTAACATGACACCCAACTCACCCCCCACTAGCCGTTGTTGGGTGTTCAAAAAATATAAAAATATTAAAAGAAAATAAACCGGCGGTTAAAACCGTAACCGGATGAAACCGTCGTATATGCGGTTCCGGTTCCGGTTTGTTACGGTTCCGCTTTACAAACCGTAACCGGCAAACCGGCGGTTACGGTTAAATTGGGCAAGTCTAATTTAAGACTTATGTTTATCGTGACTTGTGTGTTTAGACTATTTATCGATCTATGAAATTACTTCTTCGCTTTAATATGTCTATCTGTTAAAGTGAATGTGTGGAAAATAGTTTAAGGTGACAGCTAAATAACGATTAGGCCGTTCGTAGAAGATAGGATTCGAGTAGAGGGCGAAAGCAAATAGTCGATCCTCGCCGTTAGTAATTACTGAATATTATATCCCCGCGAGCGTTTAGGGCGACAGCAAATTCGTGAGTGGGTAAAAAATTACTGTGATTTAGTCTTAAGCACGTAGGAACGATACCTCATTCTCTTAGGATAATACCTAGCGGGATTCGAGTCCCGAACATATATTTATCATCTGAGAGTACTCTTATCAGTTTAGGCGTATTCCCTTAGTCTATTAATTTAGGATTGATCTGTTAGGCTAGTTCGTAAAACAATATACGCACTTTATTTAGGCTAGATATCAGTCGATAGGTTATTACTAACAATCGGTTTATTCCTCGTGTTCGATACTCGTTTACTCATTTTACTGCAATACAAACGATAGGTTCACTGCCTATCGCGCGTTGGTGATAGTAATTAAGTATTCGTTTTATATTATCACTTGTCGCACTTGCAAATTATATTAGCACACCACGTATCGATCAATCATCAATCAAACGATGGAAACAATAACCATGAAATAATCCAAGATTACGCTACCCATGATCCAAATTTCTTGCAAGACACTGTAACTTTTAGCAGCAGTAACAACAATGGTTTCCCACCAGCCAGCAATAACGGTACAAGCCACGACCTGCTCAGCATGTTTCCAATGCCAATATCACGTTCATCTTCTTCTTGGCTGCCTATTAACCCGCGGCCTCCCTTCACAAACACTGCCCAGAAATCGCCTAGCCTCTTGGCCTCTCTTGGGCTCTTAGGCGAGCTTAACAATCCTTCAATGGATGGCTCGTCGAGCAGCATTGTGTATGATCCTTTACTCCCTTTCTTCCATTCTTGAGGGAGCTCTTCCATTCTCTGCCTTATGGGGGCTATGGAAATCTCGGAGGCGGTTCGAATAACGTTAATGGAGGAGGAGTTTCATCGTTGTTTGGTCGTGGGATTGACGAAAGAGAGCACGTGGATTATCAGAATGGCAACGTGGGGCAGTTCGACAATGGTGTTTTTGAGTTCACTGCTGGCGAATTGGACAGCATTGGTAAGAACAGAGATGGTAAGGTTGCTCAGCATTTCGCCACTGAGAGGCACAGAAGGGTTCTTTTGAACGACAAGTACGGGCATTGAAGAAACTGTGTCCCAATTCTACAAAGGTAATAACGATCTCTTCATTAAAGTAAATATCTTTCTGACCTCGATTACTTTTTCGACAGAACGATAAAGCTTCGATCGTTGCACACGCCATAGACTACATCAACGAGCTAAAGAGGACGGCGGACGAGCTAACGGTTCTTGCCGAGCAGAGGGGGTGCATCAGAGAAGGGCTCAAAAGGCCTAAAGCGGAGAACGAAGGCGTCGAATTAGGGAATGCTTCGAAGTCGAAGGGCGAAATGGAGGCTCCATTCAACAATGGGTCTTCGACGCTGAGAAGCTCGTGGCTCCATAGGAAGTCCAAGAACACTGAGGTCGATGTTAGGATCATCGACGATGAAGTCACAGTGAAGTTAGTTCAGCAGAAGAAGATCAATTGTTGTCTGCTCTTTGTGTCTAATGTCCTTGATGATCTTCAGCTTGATCTTCACCATGTTGCTGGTGGGCTCATTGGAGATTACTACAGCTAACTAATATCTGTTATAACTTTACTCATCGCAGGCAGAGTTGGGTGGCATCATTTTCTTGAAGACTCACTGGGGAATTAGGAGACACGTACCAAAGATATATACATATAGGAAGGAATATCAGCAGTGTAGTAATTCAGTTATTGACCAAACAGACCAGGGCTGTATCCTTACATTTTCCAAGTAGAAATATCTTGCATGTATTTTGCCGAGAAAAAACAATATTAATGTTTAAAGAACATAAACCATATTCACTCCTTATTCGTTCACTGTACAATCAAATCCATACAAAAATTTTACGAAAAGAAAAACGCATTTTCAATGACCTAACCGACCTCTGGCGTGTGGTATAATAGTCTACTGAACGACCAGTCGGCGAAGGTGTGATCTAAGAATTAGACCTCAAAGCTGACATCATCGGTGAAGATTATATCACCTCCAGGTTGAACAACGGCATCTGAATTGTATGGATTCAACTTCGCTAGCAAGAAACGGGCCTCTAATAATAATGCGTCAAACAGTATGAATCTACTGATAAAAATCTTTGCACGAAAAAGATGGGAAATGAAAAGAACCGAAAAAGATGTCGACTTAGAGAAAGGGTTGCGACTACAATTTAAAAGGAAAAAGAAAAGAAATGAGAGCATGATAAGCCTTAATTTAGTGAAACGAATTAAAATTAGAAAATTTTAATTTATTATAAATTTAAAAGGCCTTTTTAATTATTTAGGCCTTTTTAATTAATAAAATAGGGTGGTTTAAAAAATTATTAATAAAATAGGGCAAATCGTGGCATTTGGCGACGACGTCGCACCTATTGCGTGCGATGTGGAGTTTTGGCCTATTAAGGGCGGCATTCTTTTTTTTATTTTAACTTATTTTATATTTGTTAATTATATAATTCGCCGAATCATAAAATCATCGTTATTTCATGTGATTTACATAATAAAAATCAATAAACGCATCTAACTTATTGTTTGTTTCACCACGATTAAAATGATATGCATATTTTATATTTTTTTATATTCGGAAAATTTAAAAAAAAAGGCCAAAGCCCCATGTCGCATGCAATAGGTGCAAAATTGAAAAAAAAAAAGGCCAAAGCCCCACGTCGCATGCAATAGGTGCGACGTCGTGGCCGAACAAAGGGCACGACTTGCACATAATTTTTTAAACCACCATATTTTATTAATTAAAATTAAAATACACTTAAATAATTAAAAAGGCCCATTTATAGTAGGATAATAATTAACTAATAATGGTAATTAACTAAAAATAGTACTTAATTAAATATAATAATTAAAGGTAATTAGTGATTTTCTTAATTTTATTAATTAATTTTTCTCAACCTCAATTGACAGAATTGTTTATCCGAAGACCGAAACCCTCCCACTTGATATAAAAGAATAGATAAACAATAATTGATTCCTCCATCACCCGATTAGAGTTGCCTAATTAACAAAAATCGCAGTGCTAGTGACGACTTTTGACAAAATCAGATTACACGAGAAAGAGTTTGTGGTTGAAGTCAAACATGGACGAGCCCATTCTGATTCACAGTTATCTGACATCTCCCTTGAGTTCCAATCCGTCGTAGGTCACGTACTACATCTTCTGAGTTCTGATACCTCTTGGTGATGATTTTTCTCTTCAGTGTTTTCCCCTTGCTTGAAATTCGCGGTGACGTAGAGTAAATGTTCAACGTATGAGCCGTAGCTGCAGATAAGCTGTTCGACGATACTCCTCAAAGGAGGATAGTCCAATAAAATACCTTCAACTTCAGAAAATGTTCGTGACAGCTAGAAAAGTTTTCCCCTTTCCTCGTCCTTTACCGAAACTCATCCTATCGCATCCCTTTTCTTCCCAAGCCTCACTCGGACACTCCATAAGATCAGCAGTAGAATCCAAGAACTACCTCGAAATCCCCGACCTATTAAACTCAGCCTTCGAACATCCTCCCACCACAAACCAAACCAATCCCTTTCGCTTCCTCTCCTCACTCTCCTCAACCCACCGCACACATCTCATCGACTCCATTCTCCAATCATTCATCCCCATACGCCCTCGATCCAGACCAAGAATCGCCTACTCATGCCTCCTCTCCTTCCTCCTCGAAAACACTAACCCCCTCCCATTGGCCCTCGCCGTCCTACAACGAATGCTCCTCTCGGGATTACGCCCCAGCCCACAAGCCCAGCTCGCCCTCTCGCACGCCTGGCTCCTAGAATGCAGCGAAAAGACCCAAAAAGTCCACACCATCTTATCGAAGATGAGCTCCGTTGGGTACTCCATAGACTCGGGTACATGTAACTATCTGATCACTTCTCTTTGCAAGGCTGATCGTTCAGACGAGGCCCTCGAACTCCTACGTGGGATGTCGAGGGCAGGCTGTTTGCCCGATAGGGATAGCTACGGAGCTTTGATAGCTGGGATGAGCAAACGTAGAATGGTTTGCGAGGTCTTGGAAATGGTTAAGGAGATGGTTAGTGAGGTAGGACTGAGCCCAAGGCAAGAAACGGTGATGAAGGTCGTGGGCTCTATTCGGGCCAGTGGGGATTATCGAAGAGGCATTGAGATGGTCGAGTTCTTGGAAAACGAGGGGTTATGCATTGGGTTCGAGGCCTACGAGGAGATTCTCGAGGGCTGCTTGGATAGTGGGCGGTTCACTTTGGCTGGGAAGTTTGCTGTGAGGATGGCTGAGAGAGGGTTCATACCTTATATCGATGTTAGGCAAAGGGTGGTTGAGGGATTGGCTTGCGTTGGCGAGTTGGAGTTTGCATCTCTTGTGAGGCAGAGGTTTGCTCAACTGAAATCTTGAAATTAAGCTTTTAGTTATTTGTATGCTACTTTGTGTGTATTGATATGTAATACACCCCTTCGATTCTGAGTATAGATTTATATGAACAAATGTTTTGGTCATTGGCAAGAACTTAACTTTGCAAGTGCAAACTCTAGTAACAGCATTCTAATATATTCCATATAGAGGAAGATTTATTCTCCACCTTTTTTGTCAGCTGTGACGAAACTTCTACGATCAAATAAATCAGGGCAGGTTTTCATTTCTCGCCCCAGACATTATCCCAGCCACCGCCACCTTGAGCTTTTTTAGGTCCTTCGATGTTGTTTTGAGGTCCCGGGCCATTTTGAGGGCCAGGGTGAGGTGGGGCGATATTCTTGGGTTTTGTTTTGATACCTAATAGTCTTAGCACGAATCTTGCAAGTTCTGCGTATAACATCCCAGATCTATCAAACAGCTGCAGATCAGAGAAGTAATATTAGATGATGGAAATATTTGTTTCATACTTTTATATTTAGTGATTTTGCAGATGATGCTGTGGTGGTAAAGACATAGTTCAAAGATGATGGGAGTAAATGGTACCTGCAAAAGGCCCGTCATTAGCATATGGAATGCCTGTGTGTTTTGGTCAATCAACAAGGCAACACGACCGAAGAATCCGACGATGCCTTCCATCTGCAAATTTGGAAGGCAAACATTCGAAACTTGGTTAAATTTACTCTACGATGACTGCAATTTTTCCCAGTTGATTTCTATTTATTTTACCAAGTTATCTTCTGAAAAGGGAAGCTAACACTACATCAACCAAAAGTTGAGTCCATTCCACTACTTTGAATTGAACCATATTCATAAACAATCGACCAATCCTAGACTTTGTAAATAGTTCATTAGCACCATTTTAAAGCCTGAATATATCTTGAACTAAACCATATTCACAAATTCCAAGCATGCCCTAAATGAAATAGGGAATAGAGCTTCACATCAAAATCAAATTAGCAGTTCTCTTACCACTCGCATCAAAGAGATCCAAAAATCTGGAGGTGAAGAAGGTGGACCGAAGGGATTGTTTGGATCTTGCCCACCATTTGCTCCTCTATTATAGCCTCCCATGGAACCTCCAAAACCACCACCATAACCTCCTCCGTACGTACTCCCAAATATCCCATTCCCACGCCCAGCACCATACAATCCAGAGCCATAATTGTTAAACATATTTGAACCATAGCCTAAAATTAAGAACAAACAACAGAATTCATCAACTCGCTTTAAGATAAATGCCTTGCCGTTTAAAGATAAATATTGCACGTACCTCCTATGCCATAAGTCTGTTGCTGCCAAGGTCTGGCAGGCACAGGCTTCGTGAGAGTATTACTATTCACAGGAGATGTCCCATTGGCTTTTGTAACAACCTCGCCTGGCTTAGCCGTCCCCGAAGCTTCGACTACTTCAGTTGTGTTGCCAGCAGAGGGTGGCTTGAAAGGTGCAGGCCCAGAAGGTGGTCCGGCCTTTTCCCATGGTTTTGGGGGAGGATTAGCGCCTGTAACAGTAGCCCAGCGATCATAATATGCAACTCGGCGAAGGTAATCAAGTTCAAAACAATGTATTTATGTGAAACACTGTATGTTTCCCGTTTGCACTCGAGAATCGAGGATAAGAATAGACAGGCATTAAATCGCCCGATAAGTATGCGTTCGATTTCAACCAGTACGCAGCGGCCCACAAGGCTGTCTAAACTATGAATAATCCTAGGTTTCAGCTAATTTTCCAGAGTAGTCATAGGAAAAGGAACCGTTTTGCTCTAGATATCCGGAAATTTCATCGACCGATTGAAACGAATCGACACCAACGATCGTCGGCCAACATACAGAATTTGCCAAAAATCAGTGAAAATAAAGAACATTTAAATGAATACACGCGGCTCGCTCACCTGATGGATTGGGGTTGTTCACCATTGCAGATAGAGAGAGAGAGAGAGAGAGGCAGAGATTGAGAGACTGATCAGATTAATTTGAGAGACGAGTGAGTCCGTAATTTTCAAGAAATCATGGGGCGGGCGGGTTTCTTTAGTACATTGACGACTTTGCCCTTCGGACTAGGTGTGATTGGGTACCGTATACCGTACCAAAACTTCGATACCTTATGCCGTATCGAAATTTCGGTATCGAAAAAATTATACCAATACCATACCAAAATTTCGGTATACCTTAAATTTTGATACAGTATCATACTGAGAATTTCGATATTGCATCGGTATAATACCTTCTATACCATTCACACGGAGAGTTTTTTTATCATGCGTGTCTCGTAACTCGTTAATTCGTTGTTTTCCAATTTTTAGTCAATTCAAATTCCTTAGGCCCCAATAAGATTGACTATTAAACCAAATTTTACAAAATAAAAAGAATTTTAAATCATAAAATAACCTTAAATAATTTATATATTTTAGTCAGTCTCCTTAGTGAGACAAAGAACTTTTTACATAACCACAATAATCTTAGAAACTTGGATATAGTTAATAATTTATGGGCTAAATAAATTTATGCAGATCCTTATAATATTTTTATCAATTTTATATTTTTTTTGAAATAATATAACATTGTAGGTGTGTGTGTATATATATATATATATATATATATATATTAAAATTTCGGTATTTCAGTGTAATCGGTGTACCTAATTTTGAAAATTTTATGTACGTTATCATGTCTTACCAAAACTTCGATATACCAAAATTTTCCATATTTTCGGTATGTTTCGATACGATAAGGACGGTATATCGGTATTTCGGTATATTTTCCCAACCCTACTTCGGACTGACATTTTCTTTGGATTTGAGTTGACCGAATATGGAGAAACTAATTAGTACTAGTATTTTTTCCCCATAATGTATGCATGTCTGATATAATTATGTGTCATTAGATTTGTTTTTTAATGTTTAGTTGTTCAAATATAATTTCTAAATTAAAAGGAAATAATATATAGGGTATAAATACAATAATTTAAATGAAGAGTTAATATTAATTAAATTATAAAGAGAGGGGTTAATTGTAAATATTTTGACGGAGAAAATAACAGTTTATAATCCTTCATCACACTTTTCAAAAAATTCTAAATGTTAGCACTTAAACTATTGCCCAAACTTTTCAAAAATGTTTCTTTTTATTCTTTTCAAATGATCTAAAAATGACAGATTTTGCAAAGTTCATGAACCAAAACGACATATTTAAAAATTTGAGTATCAATAGTAAATTTGTAGTATAGTTTAAGCACCGTTTTTGCATTCTATTATTATTAGGTAAATCTATAGAAAAACACCCAATTGTATAAAAAATTTGCAAGTCAGTACCCATGTCAGAAATTTTTTTATATAAGTACCCGTTCGACTGTGCGTACAATTTTTCAGTCTTGACGTAACTTTTTATATGTATATTGCGTACCATGTCACGCTATAAGGTACCCATATGTGGTACCTATACGTTCCATACGGTACCTTGTGGCTGACTATACGATGTCCAAAAAATTTATCCTAAAAGGTACCTGCATATAAAAAAAATACTGACAGCTACTGACCTATTGCTAAATTTTTTTAATGGCAATCTACATATAAATACCCAATAACAAACTAAAAAGCCACTTAGGTACCTTGTCAGATATATTTTATAGGTAGATACCGATTTGACTAAACATTTTACACTTAGGTACCTAATCACCTAAGATTACGAAATTACCCTTATTAAATGATTTAGAATTTCATTTCTGTTTTTCTTTCTCAGCAAAAATTGAGGTCGAGCCCGCCGTCGACGAAATTCTTCCCGTCGATCACCTTCTTCTGCTCGTATCGGCACCGGACAGCGATATAAGAGCCTGTTGAACGTTGGGTTTTCGATTTTGGGCGTTGATTTAAGCTTGTCTTTTGGTTTGGGTTTGGTTTAGGGTTTTCACGCGTTTGTTCAAGATTTAGCCCAAATCTGGGAGCTCAATGCAATCCAGGAGCTCCAAATAAGAGTGGAATGTTAGGATTTGATAGTTATTGAGGCTAATCCATCGAGATTTCGGTTTTTTTTATATAACTGTTATCACGTACCATTTCTTATGTATATTGCGTACCATTGTATGTTGTTTACCGTACCTGAATATATTACGTGACACAGTCCGATTGGACATATATATTATGTAGTATCTTTGTGTGTACCAAGTAACCTGTCTATACGGTACCAAAATGTCTAGTTATGCAGTACCAATATAAACTATACACCGTACCATTTATACAGGTTGCCATATTATCTGAAAATATGGCATCTGCAAATTCGATTGGTGGCGGGACCTTATTTGCAACATATGAGTATAAAAGGGAGTGTTTCTTACTATTAATCAATGAAGCAACGACGCTTATCGATATATACGTATCCCTCCAAAGAAGGTGGTCGGATATCGATTCCCGGTATGACTCAATAAAGTATCAAGTTCCGTTCCAAAGTTTGTACTCGACATTGAAGGAAAATGCGGATGTTTTCAATATGTATCAGCTGTTTATTCGATACAAATTTTCAATGATACCGATGAAAGTAGAACGTGCCGATGGATGTGGTACAAGTGGCCCGACGAACAGGTTTGTTTTTATTTTATTGTTGTTAAACTTTAAATTTAGGATTTTCATATTGATGATTGATAGCATTTCTTGTAGTACGGAAGAGAACGGAGAATCCGTGGAATTTGATTTTGAAAGAAACACAGTAGATGCATGGAGTCATTGCATTCGGGGAGATGGACAAATCTTTAGGGATGCAGATGAATTTCGACGGAATTTGAAAAACTACTCCATTGCAATCCGGAGAAACTTTGTCTACGCAAAGAACGAGCGTAAGAAAATCATTGCCGTTTGCAAGGATGAGACGTGCAAGTGGCGGATATATGCATCGCGTTATAAATGCGACAATTCGTTTGCCATTCGGAGATCCAATCTCCAACACAGTTGTGGCGAAGATACTCTTAGGAGTCGTGATCATCCGCGAGCGGACGCACCGTGGGTAGGGAACATAGTGAAAGAGAGGGTCCGAGACGAGCCATCGTATCGTCCCGTTGCCATGGTTAAAGACATCCTAAGGGACTATGGTGTTGAAGTGGGGTACCATAAGGCGTATAGAGGCAAAGAAAGTGCCATTCGTAACATATATGGGCTGGATAATGGTACGTTTGATCAGTTGAGGTGGTATTGTAATGCCGTTAGAGAAACCAATCCGGGTAGTGTGGCGGAGTACGATGTATACCCTCACGACAACAAGTTTCGTCGGCTCTTTATCTGCTTCCATGCTTGTCTCGTAGGTTTTGTTCGGGGATGTCGGCCGCTCATATTTGTTGATGGTACTCACATTAAGACCAAGTTTAAAGGAGTGCTCGTTACGGCCGTCGCAAAGGATGCAAACGAAGATTTGTTTACGATTGCCTTTGGCGTTGTAAGCGTTGAAAATGATGAAAATTGAGAGTGGTTCTTTGCTAAGTTGAGGAGCATGTTTCATCATTACCCGTCGACATTGAGGGAGCTGACGTTCTTCTCATATCGGCATCCGAGTATTATTAAAGCTATTTCTATATCATTTCCAGGAAGTCGTCATGCATATTGCTTGCGCCATTTGGTTGACAACTTCAAAAAAGAGGTAATTGTTTAGTAATGTGTACACTACATTAGTGAATATGAGGCAAACAATTTGTTATATTTACAGGTGATGTAACATTACCCGAAGCACAACAAGAAACATTGGTCATCTGTCTTCAGAAAAGCGGCTTATGCTACTACTTCGGTTCAGTTTCAGACTCACATCGCCAGCATCATCGAGTCTATGCCAATTGCGCAGACTTTTATTGAGAGATCAGATCCAACATGTTGGGCAAATGCGTTATTCGACCGGAATAGGTGGGGAGTTATTAACAACAATCAAGCAGAGTGTTGGAATTCTTGGGTAAAAGAAGCACGAGCGTTGCCTGTAAAGGGCATGGTTGATACCATTCGCGTGAAAATCATGACAATGATGCACGAACGACGCGAGAGAGGACTGACCCTTGTTAGCGAGTTATGTCCAAAACAAGAAAAGAAACTTGTTTAGAATATCACTGCTGCTCGCATGTTGAAAGTGAGTAAATCTTCGAACGTGGCATTTGAGGTTGTCGGTGAAGATGGCTCAGTTGCGGTGGACATCCAGCAGCGGACCTGCACATGCAGAGAGTGGAAAGTCTATAGAATCCCTTGTAAGCATGCAGCAGCGTGTATTGCGACTATGAGACATTCTTTTTACGATTATTGTGATCCGTACTCCCGATGCCAGAAGTATAGAGATGCATATATGTCGATCATCAACCCTATTCCGACTCACGAGATGAATGCTCAAACCGATGATGGGAATTTCATTCGTGACCCGGATATCCGTGTTCTCCCCGGTCGCCGAAAGACACGGAGGATTCCTTCTCAGGTAGATAGAAGATCTAACAAGTGTAAAATATGTGGGAAATACGGACATAATCGGCGTACTTGTACAGAAGCCGTAACGACGTAGCGTCCATATTTTCCATGTATTTTCTTATTGTTTTTATCACATAACCTTTATGGTGCTCTTTTGCATGGCAATGGCTCATTCTTTTTGTCTAAATGATGCCATTAGGTCATTGTTTTGTTCAAATGTGTCAATAGGAGATGGCTCGTTGTTTTGTGTAAATCTGATAATGTAATGACCGCCACTTTGGTACTGTATATACCACGGTTTGGTACCCTAAGATAATCAGATTTGGTACTGTAATATATCACGGTTTGGTACCCTAAGATACGTAGCTTTGGTACTGTAATATATCACGGTTTGGTACCCTAAGTTACGTAGCTTTGGTACTTTAAAATATGACGGTTTGGTACCCTAAGTTATGCAGATTTGGTACTGTAATATATCACGGTTTGGTACCCTAAGATATGCATATTTGGTACTGTAATATACCACGGTGTGGTACCCTAAGATATGCATATTTGGTACTGAAATATACGTAAATTTGGTACCCTAAGATATGCATATTTGGTACTGAAATAAGCGTAAATTTGGTACCCTAAGATATGCATATTTGGTACTGTAATATATCATTGTTTGGTACCCTAAGATACGCAGATTTGGTACTGTAATACTAGTCTGTTTGGTACCCTCAGATACGCAAATTTGGTACTGTAATATACCACGGTTTGGTACCCTAAGACTTCGAATTAATACTTGGCTATATTTCGTCAGAAACAAGCACATTTCAGTCGATGTTCATGTGTAGAAAGGAAGAGACAATTTCTGACTTTTCTGTCATGATTGCACACTTTTATGACGTTTTCCTGTCATGTTTGGTACAGATTTCTGACATTTTCTGTCATGAGTGGACAAATTCTGACATATGATGTATTAAATCAAAGAGACAGCTCATAGTACATGTCGGTGGCTTTCAATAAATGTTTCTTGTCACTATGTAATTTTGGGTACTACAACCGTGTATGGGTTGGTACGCTTCAAAAGGTACCCCTACCGTGATATTTAAGGTACGGCGTCCCTTAAATATATGATACGTCATACTAGGGTTAGTATTTTTCGAGGTCGTACGAAATACATATTTCATCTCGAACCACCGCAGAACAGTAATATAACGTATTAAATACGTTTAAGACCAAAGTCGATGCATTAGGCCCCGCACACATGTATTAAATCTTAGAATACCAAGTTTCATTATAGTATAAGGATACAAACAAGAACATCTACAACATAATTTGAATAATTTGGTGAGTCCTACATCTGCGAATTCGGTGCACTAGGATTTGTTCTTTTTTTTCATTTCGTTATTGTTAGGTATTGTCAAAATCACGCAGGACAACGCGATTCAGTTAGGAATGTATTTATTTTTCGATCGTATAACAAATGGTACGATATACTTTCATATCTGGGTACTATATATGTATAAGTATGGGTACGGTAAGGCTGCCATTTATGGTACTATATATGTAAATGATAAGGTACATCATGTACAACACAAGGTACCTTAGTGTACAACAGATGAGGTACAGTACAAATTTACCTAATAGTACGGTATACATGCATATTAGGGTACTCTATATGTCACAGTTTGGTACGTTTTCCTGTTATATCTGGGTACCGTATATGTATACGTATGGATACGGTAAAACTGCATAAATTGACGACAGTCATAGAACACATCGCAGCACAACACTTGCAATAACCGTCCATGCACAAAAGAAAAACCAACATAAACAGCCAAAGGTCTCCAAACAGTCTATCCCCAACTTAAAATAAGTTAACCAAACTAAACATCCCGGTCTCCAAAGAGTCCAACAGCATTTCCAAGAACCTTACTGAAAAAGATCTAGCATACAGCTACGCTCGTCACGTAAAATACGAGCAGCCATAGAAGCACGATACACGTCCATGTTGACTTCTTTGCCATATTTCGCGAACTCTGGGGAGTCGACAACGTACTCCTCGATGGTTAAACATGCATGCACCCCGCAGTCTACAGCGCCAAATTGGGGCCGGTTGTACTCTGGATCCACGGACTTCTTACACAGATAATCGTACTTCCATGCCCAATACTTTGCCAGAAAATCAGCCTGCACAATAAAAAAAACAACATTAAGGCAGAACTGCAACGTAGTCGACCGAATCTAGCCAATGTATATACTTACGAAGGCTCTAGCGGCCCAGGTCATCTTATGCGAGGCCATTGGATCCCGAACGTAGAATTTCCGCTCGTTGACCTTGTAGACGAGCACTCCCCAATGGTTACCTGTCAACACAGGCGTCAACACGTATGACAATTTTGTGAGTGCATCGCCATTAAGCCGATCTAGCCATGTCCGGCTACTCCCCGCCATCTCTTGGACGAACTTCTCTAACTGATCAGCTTCCACCCTCCTCTTTCTCGACACCTTCTTCGTCCAGTAATCGATCTGCACAAAACTTGGGAATACAAAGACGCTTTGTCTCTCGGGGATCCCCGCGAAAGGCCGTGTCAAACAATCGACGAAAGCGTCGATAACATTTGACTTAAGCAAATCCCGAAATAGAAGCATATAGAATCCTTGTGCATCGACGGCGGCAAAGTCGCTTTGCCAAGTCGCTGCATAAGTATTAATCGTACAATTAAAAAGTAGTCAAACAAAAACAATCGAAACATTGAAGAAAACGGTACCTAAGCTTCTTTGCTTTAAGGTACGTGTCGATGCACCATCGCTGCTCCGCATGGATCTCCCGTCGGGCTGCATAGTCAAAGCTGTCCGCGTACTTGGAGCAGTATGCCACCGACGGCTCTCGAGCAGACTCGGTGGCCTCGACATCAACCACAACAGCTTTGCTTTTTGCCTTACCCTTCTTTTGTGGCCGCTGAGGAGTTGAATCTGGTGTGAGAAAAGCCGAATTTCGCCGCTTTTTACGATCTTTTCGGCCTCGCACCGTTCGAGCAATCGACGAAGCCTTAGCCTCCTCAGCCTGATCTTCTGCGCCCTTATCCTCCTCATCATCCTCTTGTTCTCCTTCTTCACTAACCTCATCCTCCGCTTGATCCCCATCACCAAACGCAACATTGCTCTCCTCGGCCTTCTCACCATCTCTAGGAGCCATCTCCTCGGCCATCTCGTTTCTGACCTTCTCACCTTCGCTATGAACCATATACTGTGCCTTATCATCGCCCTTACTGTGATCCTGTTTCTCGGCCCTATCCTCATCCCTATCATCGCGCTCCATGTTAGCCATATCGGGTGCCTTATCATCGCCATCATCCTCGCACACATCCTTGTCCTTAGCCTCAACCACTTCCTCCTCCATCGCATCCTCGTTGGACATATCAACCTTCGACGTCCGACCACTTGACCGTAGATCTCTTATAAGCTCGTTCTTCGATCTCAACTCGGCTTCTAACCTCTCCACACGAGCACTCAGGTCTAAATGAGATCCGTCAACTCCTCCATCAACCTTAACCACACACAATTCATTAAACAGTTAGAAACAAAGCAAATAATACCTAAAAAAGTATGGAATTTTATACCTCCGGAAGCAAATTTATCGGATGCACAAACTTCACCTCCTTCTTCGTTGGGTATATTGGGACAACAGAGGCAATTGCAGCCAATTCAGCCTCCGCAGCGATTACGTCATTTGGCTTCCTACTTTCCTCCCAATTGAACATTCGGGGAAACATATACATTTCCCGCCTCTGCGCCAAGGAGGGCACGTGCTCATACACCCAAATCTGAAAGTTGCCAAAGCATTGAATTCATCAATAAACACATAATCAAAGAGGTAAACTAACAACGTAACGTAGAGTATTACCATTAGCCCAATAGTGCACCCGTTCATCATCAGGCTGAACGAGTCGACCTGCATTGAATTCGCAACAATCTGCTTTATCTCCGCAACCAAAAACTCGTGTACCGCCTTTCCCCATGCGTACTCCCCCATCATGTGGACATCGTCGACGTACGCATTTACGAACTTTGGGTTTTTTGAATTCCCCATCGGGAACAATACAGAGTTAAACAAGAAAAGAGCAAACAACCTAACAAACTCATCTGTGTTCTCCCTCCCAGGCTCTCCTACGAACTTCTTCAACGACTCTAAGATTTTCTTACGGGTTACGTTGCCATTTTTCCCCCCGAAAAGTCGATCAACGGTTTTCGATTTCATTCTAGAATTTAGGTCAACGGGTTGTCCTACATTATGCAAGGCCATTACTATACTAAATTCCTGTGGGGAGAATACCACATTCGTATTCTCCCCCAACCTAAACGTGTTGGCCTCTACACTATAACGCTTTATCAATGCCACAATTCGAGCAAACGAATGAGACATCTTAGGCATATATAAAAAAAATGAAACGGGGACCTTCTTATAGCTTCTATTTGATCAGGGGTCATGCTATCCTTCAAACTGCTGATGGTAGATCGAAAGAGCGCAGGATGGCACCTGAAAGACAGCTCAAATCCTTTCCGCGGAGGCATTTCTGCAAAAAAAGCAAAACTGTAAACAAGCAATACCATTTTATTGACACAAGGGGTACCAATTTGCCCAAACAGAGGGTATCAAATGGAGTGATAAAGTAGTACCAATAAAAATTTACCCCATTTTCGAAAAACACTTTTATCAAACAGTACCATTTTATTCACACGAGGGGTACCAATTTGCCCAAACGGAGGGTACCAAATGCTTGATAATGTCGTACCAAAAACTTTTGACCCCATTTTCGAAAAACCCACTGTTAACAAGCAGTATCATTTCATTGCCACAAGGAGTACCAATTTGCCATAACAGAGAGTACCAAATGCATTCATAATGTAGTACCAAAAAAATTGGACCCCATTTTCGAAAAACCCACTGCTAACAAGCAGTACCATTTTATAACACAAGAAATACCAATTTGCCCTAACAGAGGGTACCAAAGGCAGTCATAATGTAGTACCAAAACAAATTTGACGTCATTCAAAAAAACCATTCTTAACAAGCACTACCATTTTATTCACACATGAGGTACCATTTTCTCAAACATAGAGTACCAAAACCAATTGACCCCATACGGAAAAACTACTGTTAAACACGCAGTACCATTTTATTCACGCAAGGGGTACCAATTTGTCGAAACAGATAGTACCAAAACCAATGATAAGGGCTTACCAAAACAAAAATTGACCCACGCGAGAAAACCTAAATCGACTCACTCGAGAAACCAAAATCGACCCATTCCAAATACCCAAAATCGAGACTATCCCCCATCTGAGCACGCACAGAAAAACCCTAATTTAGCCCCAAATCAGTCTCATTCCAAAAACACGCAGCAATTGATGCGAAAACTAACTGAAAATGCTTAAACACAACGAATTACGACAAAATCAAACTAGATACAAGCCCATTCAATATCGCGACGACGAACGAGTGGACAGACGACGGAAATACGGTGAATGACTTACCTATCGATTTCAGACAGGCAATACCACGAAGAACGAGTAGACAAAGGCGCAAAACCGCAAGGAATGAAGGGAACAAGGTCGATTATTGGGACTTCCTCGCGCGATTTCGAAGAGGGTTGATCGGTTTTTTTCTTTTTTTTTTGGAACGAAGGAACGAGCGTGAAACAATAAGAAAAGCTGGTAAAAATGTAATAAGCTGTTTTAGTAGGGGTAAATCCGTCAGTTAGGTACCTATCAGTAAAATAAAATTCAACTAGGTACCTAGTTTAAAAATCTATCTGACAAGGGACTGATCTGTTTTATATTTATTGATATAGGGATTTAAGTGTAGAAGCCCCTTTTTTTAATTTTTTATCCATTATTATTATTATTTATTGAGGATAATTCTTGAAGATGATACGAAGTTGCAGGTCTTCTCCATTTTCCTCCTTAGTATCTCGAATTGCTTCCACCGATTTCACTAAAGAAGGGTTGACGTCATCCACCTCAATCATTTCAAGCACGTCGACGTGTCCGACGACCGCCGGCACCTCCTCCAGCTCGGCGCAGCTCACGATCCTCAAACGCCTGAGGTTAGCAAAGTGCGAGTACTCAACCGTCCACTTCACCAATTTCAAGTTCTGCAGCGAAAGGAACCTCAGAGAGCAGAAAGTCGCCCCTTCGCTCAGCTCACACTCTCCTTCTTCGTCGAACCGCAACTCCTCCGATCGAAATCGACACCTCTTTATCTTCAGCACTTCGAGGCAGGGCAATGTGCCGACGACGTCGTTCATGAATCCATTGGGCAGCGAGCAATCGATCAGATTCAATTGCTTCAGACTGTTGCCGGGAAGTTCGATTGAAGCCCTAAACCAAAAATCGACGAGCCTCAGTGTCTCGAGCTTAAGCAGGTGGCTGAGATCGACTGCAGAATGCCTGGAATAATCGTATTCCTCTCCTCGAATTCCCAATTTCCTCACGTTGGGAACGCTGTGAATGAGTTTGCTGTCGAGGAAATCGCAGAGACGAACGCAGAAGGACGTCTGTATCTGCTCTTGAACCCTCGGGATATCGAATTCGATGAGGACCGTCGTTTCCTTCAAAACGATGTGCCTCAAGCTCGAATTCTCCCAAGCTTGGTACGGTACGTAAACCCCTCGAAAATTGTTCGCCATTAGCGTTTGCAACCGCAGCAACCATACTCTCGGATTTATGCTTTCCATGCACTTGAGAGCCAGGAATCGCAAGTTTTCGAGCTCGAGTACTTCCTCGGGGAACTGACCGAAGAGCACGTTGTACAGATCCAAAACCCTAAGAAGCCTCATACTCGAAAGCATCGAAGATATATCCACCTCGACGTAGAAAGGGGCGACGAGGGAACGCACGGGCGATCGTTGGGAATCATCAACATCGCATTCTTCGCAGTCGCCTTGGGCGAAACGGGCGAAAGGAATGCCCACACGCCGACAATCGTCGAATTTTCTTCCCCTAACGACGCGGAGGAACTTCTCCTCATCGGCTTTCCTCACGCAGAGGTCCCTCAAGAGGTCGTGCATGTAGTAAGTCTCCAGTCTCTCATTAGATCTGTTGATTGCTACTGAAAGGAGATTTCTTTCGACGAGAGCCTTTAGGTATTCTTCCGCGACGTCTTCCATTTCTTCTTCCGCGTTCTTCTTCTTCTTCCCTTTCCCCCAGAGAAAACCCTTGGCCGCCCAGAGTCGTGATATATAAGAGCCTTTGAATTTGAAATCTTCTGGGAAAGCGGCCATGTAGAGGAAGCACGGCCTCAAGTGGGGAGGCAAGTTGTCGTAGCTCAAAGACAGTATCTCGGAGAAGTGATCTTTGTCTCCCTTCGACGACCGAGCCGAGGAGAAGACGTCTCGGGAAATTCGGTTCCACAATTTCTTCGAGTACTTGTCTTTCCCCGCAGCAGAGAGGAGCCCTCCGATCGCAGCGATCGCTAGGGGTAGGCCGCCGCAATTCGTCGCGATTTTTCTTCCGATTTTTTTAATCGAACGACGGGATTCTCCTCCTTCACTTTCGGCGCCGAACGCCGTCAGGCAAAGCAAATCCCTGCTCTGATCGTTGCTCAGGAGGTGCATTCGGTGCTCCTCGCAGGACGGGTCGGGATATTTAGCCGCGTGAAGCTCCCTACTCGTTATCAAGATTCGGCTCCAATTTTTCTTATCGTTCGGAAGGAACGGCCTTATCTCGTCCCAAGCGCTTCTGCTCCACACATCGTCCAAAACGACCAGATAACGTCGGCCGCACAGTTGTTGGTACAATGCAAGTCCCAACTTGTCGTTATTGTCCATTTCGCGCATGTCCTCGGGAATTTCGCCAAATATGCAGCCGAGAAGGCTCAATAGGACGTCCCGAAGGTTGTAGTCCTGCGAAACGGTGGCCCAAGCGCGGACGTCAAAGCGGTAAGCGATGAGCGAGTCGTCGTATAGGCTTCGAGCGAGGGTCGTCTTTCCTATTCCGCACATTCCGACGATCGGGACGATCTCTCGGTGGGGCCGCCGTGCGTCGTTAGTCAGTCTGTCCTTCAGAGTAATCACGTCGTCGTCGAATCCAACCATTGCTGAAGCAGAAGACAAATTGGATGATCGATTTATTTTTATTGTCCCTTTTTCTTCGCGGCCGTGGTGGTGTTCCTCATCGGTAGTAATTTTCGTCAGCGTGTCGATTGCTTCGTCGAATTTCTCCATGGCCTTTCTCACGATCGTGGGGCCATCCACGGTGTTGGATTCTACAGCGTCCTCGGCCTTGTGGGCCGCGCCGCAGATTTCGGTACGCAGAGGGCGATTTCTCTATTATTACGGCTGTTGTTGCGTTTTTTTACAAGATGATGTTGCAAAGAAGATTTTTCTAGAAGGTTCTTCAGAGAAGTGGCCTTTTCGAGGAGGGATGTGAGGAGATCGTTATGGTCGCCGGCAGGGCGGCGAAGCGTTCCTTGGACGACTGTCGTAAGGGATACTAAATCGTGAGCCATCAAACTGTAGAAAGGAGGAGAAGAAGAGAGAATTTAGCAAAGAATATATAGCAATGAAGAAGGGATGAATGGCAAAGTCGTCGATATAATATGGATGGATATACCACCGAACGTTTGATCGAATGATTAAAAGAAATCATTGAAACGCGTCGACAGATATATTGAATGACTTTTTTGAGTACCACCAAGTCTTATTTTTTGATTTCGTGTTACATCTTTTGACATTACGCTGGCAGGCATGGGATAATAATTTAACGTCAAAAACTAGAGAGGCCATGTAGAAACGCTTTTCAAGTATTGGATTGAATTACCATACAGCTAATGCAATAACAGGCATTGAACGGTATACAAATTTTATTCTATATATCGGAATTTTTGACCCTTCCCCAATGAGATTTTGTTTATTCTCGATCACTTCCTATAGAGGAAAACGCTTCAGGCTCAGCTCTTAGTTATGCGAAAGCTATCATCGACATTTCTTGAACCAGCATTCACAAACTGCAAAATTGGGACAAAAATTCTTAAAAGGTTAAAACCTATATAGATTGCGAAAAAACGTGCTCACATCAAACATCATACCTCCGCTGTTAGATCAGTCTTCGTCGCGTGTACTCTCATGTAGCCATAATCAGACAACCTCGACAAACTCCAACTGTTATCCTGGAAAGCGCACGGCCAAATCAAAGCAACGATTTTAAGGTTCCAAACTAGCTAGAACATGAATGAAACTGAACGTAAGGATATATATTTACGGTCACTGTGAAGCCATCCAAACTAAACCCAGCCATGCCTATGATGGCGTGAACTGGGGCGGTGTAGTTGCTGTTGTTGTACGTATCTATTCCATTGCCATCTTTTGCGGGCATCGCTTGGCACTGTTGGTTGTAGACGGCGCATGTTCTTTCGTAGTTGTGGACATGGCCCACAAGCACGAGATCAACCTTTTAAAGCCAAATTCAGTATTTGTGAGTACGACATACATAAAATATATAAGCATATGGGATATATAAAACAAAGTGTGATACTTTATATGCACCTTGTTTGATAGTAGCAATGGTTCAACAGCTTGGACGAAGCCACTGTCGACGCTGGGATGAATTTCGAGTCCAGGGTTCGAGGAATAGAATGGTCTGTGCCTATAGTTACAATCAAAACCAAAGGATAAAACTGCTGTCTGATTTCTTAAACAGAGAGATGGGCAAGAAAATGGAATGATATTACTTTACTTACCCCATGAAAATAAGCCACGGAGTTCTTGTTCTGTCCACTGAAGCCATGTCATTATTCATCCAGTTGTACTTAACAAAGCGAGAAAAACGAATCAAAATCAATTGTGTATAGCATGATCGTTTTTTTGTTTTTTTTTTGCAATTTAGTACCTGTTCTGAATTAGCAGTCCAATCGTGTTCAGTTGAAATCACAGTAAAATGCACACTCCCTTGTTCGATGGAGTACCATGGCTTGTCTTGCTCAGATGTTGGCATTTGAAAATACGTCTCATAAGCTACCCCACATTCGCCGCCCGAGTCGGGAAGAATATATACTGAACCAGAGTCAACGTAATCCCTTGAATTAAAAACAGACAGAGAAAACATATAAAATAGTCGTAAGTTGAAATATCAATTCATAGCTGACTTATTGCAATATCATAACTGAGATATACACATTCATATACGCGATGAAGATAGAATACCTCTCATGGTTGCCAATTGCCGTCATATACGAGACTTGCGATGCCAAAGGAGTTATAAGATGAAGAAAATAATCCCACTCGACTAAAAATCCCGTGGCGTAGCTTATGTCTCCTATGTGGAATATCGAGTCGATGCCTCCTGACGATAATTCGTCCTTCATGGCATTTACTACCGATACTGATCCTGGCTGTGTTTTTTATGCAATCAACATTTTAACACTACAGTAGGCGGCTGATATTGTGCAATGACTATATGAACATGCAAAATCAACAAAGCTATGATATTCTCTGCTGGAACTTTCATCAAACACATGATAGACACTGAGCGAAATACGATCATCCAAAACCTGAATGTAGTGCTCTGCTGTAGAATCAAGCGGAGCCTTCCCCATATCACCGAAAGCAAGAAATTTGAGCTCATCAGATCCACTTGCCGGCGGCGTTTTGAACGTCAGCTTTTGGCTCCACCCCGCCGAATCACTGCGTCGTCGATTTACTAATTCGTAGCAAAATTTGTTGCATTACAAATGCACCTCATATAACATCAAATTCGAGATCGTCTATTACCTTCCATAAGAGTACGAATAACTAGTCGAAGGTTGAAGCCCAATCATCACAGCTGAATGAATGTAGCCTGGGTCATGCCAGCCGAAATCCACCGCTGGGCTTGCCAACAAGTCACCTGTAATTTAGAGATAATTAAGCTTTTAACTTTTAACAAGAATTAGAATATTTATGGTACGTTTGGTTATAAAAGTAAGAAAACGGCCCATGATAATATTAATTATATAAGGCCCAGCATAACTAATCTGACCCATTTTTTTGCTTTATTTATATCGGGCTCTGAGATCTAATACTAGGCTTGCCTACAATAACATCCTGCAACAAACAAACCAAATACTATAATACATACTATTATTAATACTATCTAGTCTAATCTGTTAAAGCAAACGGCCCTTAGCACATTGCCCAACCGCCGGTTAACCGTAACCGACGGTTGGCTATGGACTAACCGTAACCTAACCGGTCGGGGCGGTTGACGGTTAGCCGTCCCCGGTTGCCGGTGAATCTAACCGCCGGTTACGGTTAACTGGCGGTTTACGGTTAATTTTTCTATTTTTTTAATTTTTTATTTTTTTTTATTTTGCAATTTACCGCAAAGTTAAATGAATTTTCGGTGTATTTTCGTTTGTATTTTACTATTTTGATGTTAATTTTAAATATACATTTTTTTTATGAATCATGAAATATATTATAAAATTTTAATACAATATAAAATACATATTTTCAAAATTTTATAATTAATTAGTATTAATATTAGTAAAGTTACATAGTATTTCTAATTAATTAATATTAATATTAGTAAATTAATAGTATAATCTTTATTTTTTTATTTAACGGTTATAACCGCCGGTTGACCGCCTAACCGGCAGTTGGCGGTTTGGAAAAACCCCTAACCGCCCCGTACCGGCCGATGACGGTTACCGGCAGTTACGGTTAGCTTAATTAACCGGCGGTTAGGCGGTTTAACCGCGATTACGGTTCAAAGTGGGCATGTTTATCCTACATAAAATCAAAATTAGCTGTTAGTGGGTTCTTTTATTAACAATAATTTAATATTTATTAAAGTAAACAACATACTAAAATAGAAATAGAGGGGCTTGAATTGGGTGAACGTATATTATATTTTTAATATAAAAACTGACTCATCTATTGAATTTGAAACGGTTATTATGTGGGATTCTCGCTTAATGAAATAGAAAAATAAATAATTACTGCATACTTTTGCTCGTTAATTATTTTTCGGTCCTTAATTTAGGGGATTTAGCATTATAGGGACAAAAAAGTAGAAGCTGATATTATGCGGACAACGAGTTTCAAAATTAAGCAATTTAGGAACATCTCCATATTGTGTCCCAAAATTTTTTAATTTTGAAACTTATTTTCTACATAAATACACCCCTTACATTTTCGGAACCGTAAAATTATACGCTGAAACCTATAGCTTGGTGCAAAATTAAGGGTTCCGACGTATGATGTCACTAATTGCTTAATTTTGAATGTTATTATCTATATAATGTCAACTCGTAAGTTCGATGCCCGTATAATGCTACCCCTCCCAAATTACGGAGCACAAAAAATATGTAAGCATACTTGTACACATGTTCTTCTGTGTGAAGGTCGAGACTGAGGACGTAGCGCTCTGTCCTTCTCCGTACTGAACTTGCTGGGGATTTTGATCGCTGCTCACCCACGTCAATCGCATCTGCACACAGTTTATCACTGCATAATTAAATACGTTGGCGGTTAGAAACGAAACTTGTATGCATATATATTACCGAAGTGGCTGTGGAGTCGACGCTCGACACGTGTCCGTAGAGGGGCTGATTGGGGTTGGCGAAGCTGACCGGCTGTGACCTCGCAAGGATGCAAGGCGTCTCGAAGCCGCCGGCGAAGAAGACAAACTCGATGTCCGTGCGAATGTTGATGACGTGAAACGACAAGGACGCGCTGCACGTCGACAGAACGCACACTCCGGCGACTGATTTCTGGCACTGCGTGTTGCTGCAGCTAAGGTACCCCGGATCGTTTCTCACGTATTGTGCCTGTTTATAGTTTAAATATAACTCTGATTTTTAAATTAAATGCATATAGTATTACTTTATATTTTATAGTTTATCAATATCATTAATAACATAATTTGAATGGAAAATTTTGAATAAAAAAAGTGATGGATAGAATTGCTAAACAGTAAGTAGGGTAAAATCTTTAGCTAATATGATAGTATCAAATTACTTGAAGAGTCGCTTGGTGTTGAATGTTTATATATAATCGATGTTAAACATATTGATTTTCAACTTTCTACAAGATATATAAATTATAATCACTCAATAAATTATGAGTTTATGCAATATACCCGGAGCGTGAGTAACAAGGCTTGGTGATTTTTCAATCTGAAATCCACCCAACAATTATGGACAACACATGAGTATGACTAATGAATAATGTTCTTTTCAATTGATATCATTTTTCCAACACATCACATTCATGCCATTTAATTTTCTTAATTATGAATTATATAGATACTATATATGATCATTTCACTTAAAATTTGCCATCTTTTTAGCCGGTACCCTATCCCATGTTAAGATGTCATGAATACGAATCCTTGCGATAATTTGAAAACAAAAACTTTGCCTAATAAGCTTAGATCAGAAATAAATCAAACCAATACAGACTGGAAATAAAAAATCAATATATATGATCACTTCTCCTATCGCTTAAGATTATAGATACGTGGTGGTATAAGATGTTGCTTTGCTTGTGTGTGTTAGGTTGAAAACACAATTTATCATCATAAACTCGAAATAAAACTCTTCTATTCACAGTGAACGATATGAATATCTTAATGTACTTAAACCAAACAAATAAATAAATGAATAAAACTGAATATTAATATGTCCTAACCTTAACAGGGTAGTGACATAGCAGCGGAAGACTGCTAAGGTCACCTGTCTGTATATACTTATCAGCATTCTCCAAACACGTCCTCACACTATATATACATAGCGAAATATCCCAAGAACAAAAACATAAACCCTAGTTATAAATTCCAAGAACATGAATGAATGAATAGTAAGCAAGTTTTAGTTGTTACATACTCGGAATTCGAAGGCGAGATCATAGCAACCCAATCATTACTATCTGGGACCAATACGCCAGAAATATTCACCGTTAAAAATTCGTCGTCTGAGAGATTATTCGACGACGGAGCGCTAATTTGGAGATAAGGGTTTGGGTCGGGACAATCTATAAGCTCCCTTCTGTTGAGTACTCGAAAATCAGAGAGAGCGGTGTGATTACGAAGCTCGTCTATGTTCGATCGAAGAATCCTCTTGTGTAATGAATACGAATGGGAAAGATTATTGAAACTTGGTAATAATAGTAGAAGAATGAGCATGAATGATGATGTTGTCGTCATTTTTTTACTGGAGTTGGGAAAAAAGAAATGTGTTTGGAAAGTTTCTCTAAGTTTGTGTGTGTGTGTGAAGAAGTTAATTATACCTTGAATTGTTATTTATGATTTTTGAAAACGAAGGAGGTGCCTATTTAAGGAGTTACTATTTATGTTTTCATGGGTTTATATAAGGTAAGAAGACTTCGTAATATTAGAAATATGATTTTGGTTTCTTTGTAAGTGACAAACAGTCTTGTTTGTTGGGATTGGGATGATAAATCTGATGTGCCCAATTATTTACATTTTTAAGATATTTGTTTCTCGTTATTGTAATATTTGGACTGATTTAGCTTACTTAATATCTTCCCCAACCACGCCATTATGATTTACAGCTTCGTGTTGAATGTGGGGGGGGGGGGGGGGGGGGGGCGATTGGCCTAACTGGTCAAATAAACCTAATTAAAGTCTTTGCTGAAATTCGAAATAAGTCCATCTTTCAACGAACTCAAAATTAGTTACAGATCCTACATCTACGTTTTGAGGAGAATTTATTTGACTATTCTTTTGGACAAACAAATTTCCCTTTCAAGTTTTAACATCCATCCTAGAAAAAGATGCTGACATTTTTGGAGATATCTATGAAAAATTAATTGATAGGAAATTACACTTAAATACCTAATATATAAAAAAATTCAGATCAGTCCCTTGTCATCATTTTTCATATGTCGATACATAGTAGAATAAAATATTACACGTAGATACCCGCTTGGCTGAAGGTACATTATATAACAAATTTAGGTAGCATAATGAAACGTATTGTGGTACTGGTACATAATACAGTGAAAAAATGTACATCATACTTATAGAGATATCATATATATAACATTTAAGGATTAAGTATCAAATAAACACAAGATATGATACGCAATGTACATATAAAAATATATGTAACCGATGGTAAAATATACTCAACCAAACGAGTACCTATGTGTAAAAACTTATCGTACTAGGTATATATTATATATATATATATATAAAATTTATCTGATGGGGGATTGAACTGATACTTACTTATACTTTTGGAAATATAAATGTAGATTCACCTTAATTAAATTACGTGGATATCAATATGAATTATTATGTTAAATGTTGTACTTTTGTCCGGGTGAAAAAGAAAAAAAAAATGAGCCTTTGGGCCTTGCAAAGCCCATGAAAACAATTTTTACCTAATCTAATCCGTACAAAGTCGAATTTTGCTACCCCAGTCCAGTAGCATAACAATAGCCGCAGTTGTTCGTTCCATAATCGAATTTGGACATCTTTCTCGGTCATCGCAGAAAAATCATCGACTTGGTAATTATTTCGTGCAGCTTCACTTCTAGTTAAAAGGTATTTATGGTTTCGGTGAATGAGCGTTCCGATTTCATAGTATCGGTGCATTGGGAACTGTCCTTGTATTTGTTTCACGTGTAGGTGCCGCCGTTATTAGGTTATCCTTCTTCTCAGTTTTAAGTTCTTGTTTTTAACATCAATTGAATGCTCCATCGCATTGTGTAATGCAAGAGTGGCTCGTTTTCCTCTGATTTCTGCTGTTCTTGGTTGGGGCCCTGTTTCAGACTGCTTCTAAGGGCATGTTGTTGATAAATTTATATCGTGATGCAGATCTAGATTTAAGCATGGCGGATGAAGAGAATTATAATAAGAAGCAGGAGGAGGCTAAGGATGACATCGGAGAGGTTAATATAATATTCTGTATATATTTGTGTTTTTTTTCGATCCCTTTTCTGTTTCCATGTGAATTCATTTTTAATCTGTAAGAGGTCCTATTAAACTGCCAGTTACGGTGTTGAGGAGTTCATAGTAGTGAAATTATTTAGACAATTCATGGGTTTAGGAGTACTTTTGAGTTTTTCATATTAAAAACCTAGTTTGAATATTAGACAGTATCTTGCCTTTACATGTGAGACCTCAGAGATTGAATATAGTGGTTTTGCTTGTTTCCTTTTTCTTAACAAGAAAATATTCTATTTCAGATAACTTCGTTTGATCTAACAAAGAAGAAGAAAAAGAAGAAGCCCGTTGCTCAAGATCTAGCTGAAGAAGATTCTGTTGATTCTCTTGTCCAGAAAACGGAGAGTTTGTCTGGTACTTTATTTAGTTGGTTTTGAATATTTCTTCTCCATTTATGGAAATTATTGGTAACTTCTAAAAAAAAAATGAATCACCATTTCCTGCCATTTTGGTTGATGACACAGCTTATGATGTTCTAGCTAAGGTGCATCTTATCTCTCTTTAAATCATTTTGCAAAAGCCCTGATTTGGGCCTGCATGTACTCCAATTAGCAGGGGAGAATCCTCTTAAGTAATTAAAACAAAAATCAGTTGCAAAAAGCTCGACCGCTGCTCTACAATGCACTAAAGTTAACCGAACTTTTAAATTGGAGGACTTAACTATTTATTAAATTGTTGGTAGTGTAGCTTTCCGAATCTGTTCCACTAGTGTTCACTCGGTTATGTTAAGTTTGTGTGCCCTTATTTATTATCAAGTGTTGCCAATTATAATATTTTTGTGCAGTTTCTGATGGTCTTGAGACTTCGTTTACTGGTCCGAAGAAGAAAAAGAAGAAACCGGTTGGAATCATAACTTTTGTTTCCTGTTGCAGTTTTCTTGATTTCTTCAATCCAATGTGTCATGCCTTCTTGAAAAGTGGAACTTCTCTGATGCATGATAGTGCACTGTACTTATGCAGGCACACACTGATCTGACTGACGGAACGGAGGATGTAGGGGAAGATAAGGAAGGTGAGCTTAGTGTTTACTAACTTTATAGTTATTTCTTTATGGCCGTATTTGCTATATATTTTATGTAATACTATTTGTTTCCTAATTATAGATGCAGTTGAAGAGGATGAAGAAAGTGAGGGAATTGTTTTACATCAATATCCATGGGAAGGAAGCGACCGGGATTATGAGTACGAGGAGGTGAATGATTTCAATAAGTTTGACTGTGTCGACATGGAGAAAATGTGTTTGATGTTCGTTTTGGTGAAGTCAATTGTTTGATTGCATTCATCTGATCTGCAAAACACTATAATTTATCAAAAAAATGGGAAAAATACTGATGAAAGCTGTCTTGTTATATGTGACTATAGCTTCTTGGGCGAGTGTTCAACATCTTGCGCGAGAATAATCCTGAACTTGCTGGAGATCGGAGAAGGACGGTTATGAGACCTCCTCAAGTACTTCGTGAAGGAACCAAGAAAACTGTTTTCGTTAATTTCATGGATCTCTGCAAAACGTGGGTTTATCTTTCAATAGGTTCCTTGATTTTTAGTTCCAGACTATCTCTCAGGTCTTGTGTCATGGAGTTATTGTCCATTTTCGCAGCATGCATAGGCAACCTGAGCATGTCATGACATTCTTGCTTGCTGAGATGGGAACAAGTGGATCACTGGATGGACAACAAAGATTGGTTGTCAAGGGGAGATTTGCTCCAAAGAATTTTGAAGGAATTCTTCGGCGTTATATAAGTATGTTGCATATTCTCCAGTAACTATAAGCATGTGATAACATTACATTCTCTTGGGATTCATGGTATAATGCCAGTGAACTCTATTTTGATTTTATTTAGTATCAGAGTGGAGTGTCAGTGTTCGATTTGTGGCTAAATGTTGATGACATATGAAAATTGTTTGTGAAGCACATAACCATGTTGTATTTGTATCGTTCTTGTCCCTAGTTATTGATGAAATATGTATACCATATCAGTCTTACAGATCATTTTCTTGAAATTGTTGTTTCAGATGAATATGTCATTTGCAATGGATGCAAGAGTCCAGATACTATCCTGTCAAAGGAGAACCGTCTCTTTTTCCTCAGATGCGAGAAGGTGAGATACTATTTTGTCTCTTTCAAATCTGTGTTTTGGAATGAAGGATGTACTATGTTTTTCTGGGGCATGAACAACTGAATATGCGATTGTTGCCTTGTTGATATTTATTGGGCCATTGATGTTCGAACATATTGCCTTCATTGTCTGATTACTTTTCATGAATCAGACACAGCACATGTCTGAGGCCTTGGTTGTGCATCTAACATATTTTTGGGATTTTTTTCTCTACTTTTTCCAATCTGTGTTTTGTGATAATGAACTTACAACTGTTCCTTTTGGACTTATGTTAACATGTTATTGAATTAAACTGATATTGCGATCTTGATATTTCTGGGGCCAGTGATGATTGATTAGATTGCCTACATTGTCTGATTACATTCCATGAAAAGACCACCCAAGTTACCTGAGGCCTTGGAAGTGAACCACCAAATTCTGGAAATTACTGTACTTTGTTTATCACATATATGATAAGTGATAAACAATCTAGATATTTCTCGAACATTGTACCCCACCGTGGCATTGAAGATATGATATATGAAGTGAAGCCTTGCCGATACTTGCTATAGATGATTGATGACATTGACTGCATGTCTGATTACTTTCTGCGAACCAACAGACACAAATTTGCATCTGTTTGTATACTTGCGAATTGCAAGAACTATTGGTTTTTCTGATCTCATATATGTATTGCCTACATTGTCTGATTATTTCTGAACATACAGTTTTTATATTTGAGGGCTTGGTTGAAACTCTCTCGTCCGCTAATATGTCGAACATCTATTTTTCTTTGTCTCTCTTTTTTTTTTTTTTTTTTTTTTTCATTTTTCATCTTCTCAATTGATTGCTGAACTCCAAACCATTTGTGCAGTGTGGTTCTGGGAGATCAGTTGCTCAGATCAAGGCTGGTTTCGTCGCTCGTGTGGGTCGTAGAAAAGCTGGAACTTGATCACATTGAAGGTCTGTTTTCATTTTGTGGATTTTTAACTATAAATTTCTGGGTGCTGTTTTGGACTTATGGCCATCTCTAGTTTGTTTATTAAGTATGTATCAAATTTAACGTTGAAATCGCGCCATTAAAATGTTCCTAAAATGATATATTGGCCAGTCAAATAAATACGCGGCTCTCAGTAAAAATAGCTACTTTGGTCAAATTCAAACCTCGCATATGAACTTCATTTATTTACCAGGTCCTCAACAGTCAACAACAATCATATCCTGACATAAACTGAGCAGTGAATATAGGCGATCATAGAAGCTCTCTGTTTTCTCTAAAACTTCAATTTTTAGATCTTTAACATATTCTTGTGATTGTCCAAAAAAAGAGAATACAAAAAAAAAAAACATGTTGGCACGTAAGACGACCCTAATATCCGAAATGGATCTCCACATTAAGCGAATGTTGAAGCTCATCGAAGACGATGCCGATTCGTTCGCCAAGAAGGCCGAGATGTACTACCAAAAGAGGCCCGAGCTCATCTCCCTCGTCGAGGAATTCCACTCCATGTTTCGAACCCTAATCGAACGGTACGACAACCTTGAACCGCCCCGTAAGAGCGCATACGCGGACGATCTCCAGTCTCAGTGTTCGGCGATGTCCGAGGTTGTATCTGAACTAAACTCAACGTTGCCTTCTCCCGACATCAAGCCTAAGACGGGCGGTGCCATTGCTAAGAGTTTCGATTTTTTCCATGGGAATTGTCGGGAAATGGACGAATCATCTGAGATAGACTCAGAGTACGAAACGTACAATGATGATTATGGTGCTCGAGATTACGTGGGCTATCATGGGAATGATGTAGAGTCGAAGTTGCGCGCTAGGGTTGTGGAGTTGGATTCCGAGCTCCGAGATGCGAAGGAGAAGCTCAGAGTCGTCCATGAAGGAGTAGTTAAGGGTATGCTTGGTTCGGAGGGTTTGTGCGAGAGAAGTACCGAAGAAACTGACTATCACGATTCACTTAATAAGGGTATATATATGAATGCCCTTTTACTTCTCAGACACGCCACATACATATTGGCAAGTTTCGGTTTTTATTTCCTATCTGACATCTGGTGCCATGTTAGGAGCTTATGATTTAAAGTTTATAGACTATAAAAAAATTCAAGTTCGCATGAAACATAATATCATTCTAATATTTATGTGGGGTCTAGGTGTGTTTGGTATGCAGAATTTGTATGTGGAAAGCATGACAACTAAGTTATCGCATGAAATACCGATACTTTTAAGCTTTGACCATTCTACCTCCACACATTTCCTTTTCCTAACCGAAATCCCATACCAAATGCAGCCGTAGGGTTCGGGGTTTAGGGAACCACATCGCCTAACAAAAGTTTCAATTTTGCATGAAACATATTTTTGCTTTAAAATTCATTTTACTTACGGTTTGTCACCAAGAAAACTGACTCCGTTTGCAGGAGGAAAAGAGCGTGAATCCGCGATAGATAACCACCTCCAAAAAATAGACCTACACTGCCGATCCCTTAGGGACGATGCGAAGCTAATCAGAGCTGAGATAGAAGAGAACGAACGCAAGTTCGCGGATCAAATGGAGCAGTTCGAGGCCGCATTCGCGTCGGAGGTGAGGTCGAGAGACGGTCGGATCGACCGAATGACTGAACACCTGCGTCGAATTCAGTTCGAAAACTCTGAGCTGGTTGCTCGGGTCCATGCGCTGAATAGGAAAAGCGAAGGAATGAGTTTAAGGATTGGAGAACTGGAGAAGGACGTTGTAAGAAAACAAGAGATCATTGACGAAGGAGCTGAGGAGAAAAGAGAAGCCATAAGACAATTGTGCTTCTCTCTTGAGCATTACCGTAATGGATATCATCGTCTTAGGGAGGTTGTGTTGGGAAACAAGGGATCATCGCCCGTTGAGGCATCTTAAATGTGGTTTTGCTTGTTATTTAATTTTTTCTGATTTATTGTGGATATTTTAAGAGATCGATACGTTTGTTGAGGATTGATAGGTTATGTATTTTTTTTATTATAGTTTAAGTATTATTTGTTTAGTATATGGTTGTTGAAGTGAGGTGTAATGAATGATATTTTGTGTTATTTTTGTTTTACGAAACTGACATGGGGCTCTCCCAATCAACGAATTTTATATGTGGGGGTCAAGGAATTTAACTTAGCGGTAGATAAATTATTGCGAAATATTCAAAAGGCATAAGGTGCTGTTTAACGAGGGAACATAAAGGGGACGTAAATAGAAAATGCACGAGGATCTACGTGGTTCGAATCCTCTTGGATTCTACATCCACGGGGCGGTGAAAACTTCCTTTCACTAAGTTATAATGCTTTACACACTCAAGTATCCTCACTTTCACTCCTAAAATGCAGAAATTATGTTGGTAATAGAGATAAAATGCTATATGAACTTTTATGCAGAAAAGTGAGATCTGCTTGAAAATGTGGCTAAGTCTCCCTTTTATAGTAGCTCCCCGGCGCCTGTATGATGCTACGTTCCGGTTTTCCCGGAGACGTACTGGCTAGGGTACTAGGAAAAATGGAGGCTGCTTGATTGAATGACCCTTGCGGTTGCTACAGTGATATGACCAATGGTTCCTTCCTATAATAAGTTGACACGCGTCCCTGTGGCTTCTTTCCCTCCTTTCTGCTGTTCTTTGGTCCTGAATTACCCGGGAGTCCTACTTTTGTTGTCCGGATAATGCCTATATCCGGGGGATCTTCGCAAGTCCTTTCTCCCAGATTTGCTTCTGTACTTTGTTATGGGCTTTTCTTCTTTACGGGCTTGTTCGGCTTCTCCCCGTTTTTTGCTTCCTTAGCCCAGTCTAGTGGAGTCCACATCAACCACTCCCCTACTCTAATTTATTTTTGGGGGCAAAAGTGAATTAGAGTAAATGATAATCTAGACCTTACCTCCCCCAAAGGGCCTACTGTCATGATTCCTCGTGTTCTTTATTACTCCTTCTCAGTGCCTCGGGAACTACTTCTTTTTAAGAGTGACTTCTGGAAGTTCATTAGGTTATTTTGAAAAGTACTTCGTCATTTATCAGGTACGTCTCCCTCTCTTTTTTTCTTTTATATTTCATCCTCTTCCTTTGTCTCTATGGTTTCCACGATTTCAGACTCAACGAACCCTTCGTCTCCCCTACTCCTCCCCTTCAGTCGATTTCTTCTGATACATCGTCCACTGCTCTAGTTTCACAGCCCGATTCTCTTCCAGATATTCGAACCCGTCGTGCTGCCTTGCCGCCAACCAGCAACCGACCACGAACCCGCTCCGCCATTGCCTCTGCCGTGTCTTCTCTTCCCAGGGTGGAGTCAGGTCTGTTGATTTGCCAGACTTGGTCGCGTCCTCTGAACTGCCGCCCTTTCCTAACCCTAAATCCATCCCGTCTTCTTCTAGTTTGGCTCTTCGCAGTGCTTTTAGGGCCTCTACATGCCCGCCGGCGGGTCTGGATGCTTTGGTGGAGGGAGGATTCGCTTTTGAGGGTTTTACGGTGAAGATACCCTCACCTGATCAGAGGGCTGACCATCTGCCTCCTTCGTGTTTGGCATTTTGGGAGGCCCAAATCAAGGCCGGGCTGTGCTTTCCCATTCCCCTCTTTCTTTCCGAAGTGTCTAGGGCTTTTAAGGTCCCCCTGAACCAGTTCCAACCTTCCACTATTCGCCTCCTCATATCGTTTTTCGTGGCGGTGCGGGCTGGGGGAGGCGTCCCTTCCCCTGATATGGTGCTTTCCCAGTTTTCGCTCAAGCACCATGGCGCTTTCTCCTACCTTTCCTCCATCTCTCTCGTCTAGGAGGGGAAACTCATAAGATGGCATGTGGGACTTTCGGCAAGAACCATAAGATGGACAAGGACTGGCAAGGTCCTTATTTCTTTGTCGAGTCCCTAGATGGCATGTGGGACTTTCCTTGTCATAGGTGGGCGAATGGTGCTCCTCCTCGCGATTCTGGCAAGTGTTCCAAGAGGAATCTGAAAGCCCTGTCCTTTCTGAATGCCCACGCTGAGGAGCATGGCTCTTTAAATCCTTTTTCCCTGGTCAAGTTTCCCGGGGTTCTGTACCGTTTTGGGTTTTCTCCTTCCTTTGCTAGCTTTTCTCTTGAGGGTATTTACATTTGTTGCTGTGTTTTTGTATTTCTCTAGGATTGATGCTCTGTTGATTTGTTTGTGGATTTTGGGTGTAGGGATGACAGGCTCGTTGCTTAACCTGCTGGTGGATATAGAAGGGATTGCCTCCCACCTCCTGGGGCCGAGGGATCTGCCCTGGTTCCCAATCCTCCCTTGCTTTTGGGTGCTCCAGATATTCGCCCAGAAGTTCATCAGTTTTCTTCTAAGGATTCGGGTACTTCCGAGTTGCCCCAGGCTGCCTCTTCTCCCAAGGCAAAGCGAAAAGTTGGCTCCTTAGCGAAATTGGCCAAAAAATCTAAGAAGAAGCTACCCCTGCCTGAGGGCGAGGGCGATGAGATCCAGGTGGAGGCTTCTTAAGAGGGACTTCACCAAGGTGGCACCCCCCCTCCTGGGGACTCATTGGCTAGAGGAGAGATGGAGGTGCTGAGCCATATAGTTCCCCCAGAGGACAAGGAGGTATTCTCCCAGAGATCCGCCGCGGAGAATGAGGTGGAGCTTGCTCACCACCTCCTTAAGGTATACTTCCTCCCACCCTTTGGTTGATGCTTTTCCCTGTCTGTCTGGTCTCGGAGCTGCTTCCTTTGGTATCCAGGTTATAGGCTTGGTATCTGTACGGCCCTCCACGAGTTTATCAGTGCAGGATCTGGAGGAGCGCAATCGGTCCCTTCAGGAGCAATTGGAGAATGTTCAGGCAAGTTTAGCCGCTCGGGAAAAGGTGGCCGAGGAAACTCAGGCCAAGTTTGAGCTTGAGAAGGAAGGCTTGGCGAGGGAGAAAGCTGAGCTGGCTAGGCAGTATGAGGAACTGCGCACTTCTTTCGAGAAGGAGAGGGAAGATCATGCGACCCTTTTGAAGCAACGCGGGGAGGAGCTTAAGAGCTCCTTTGCTAAGGAAAGAGAAAAATGGGATGAAGATTTCGTCCGCATGACGGAGGTCCATACGGCGGCTGAGCTGGAGTCCATGAAGGCCGAGGGTGCCAAGATCTGCCAGCAACACCTCCTGTTGACAGTAGCCGGTCAGAAATTCCTAAGGGACCTGGCTGAAGATTGGCATCTGGCCTATCTGGAGGATTCCATTTCCGTCAGGGACTTCGTCCCCTTCATGCAACACTACTTTCTGGGGGGCCATCGCGCGGGATCTGTCGGTATTGGAGCGGCCACTGCCCTTAAGGACCTTCCTCCCCTGCGTCCTTCAAAGGGGATCCGATGGCCGAGGAGAATCCTTTGTTTTGGCGTCCTTCCGCTGAGAAGCATATGGGGGCTCTTGCCCAGGCCGACATCTCTGACCTCCCCGGCGTCGTCTTTTGGCCTCCTGAAGATCTTTCGACTTAGTATTTCTTTTGGGTGTTATGTAGCGAACCCTTTTTCCTTATGCTTTTGCGGATGTTTATAAGTTTTTGTTCTCCTTATGGGGGAGCTTAACTCCCCTATTTCTGTGTGCTTCTGCGGAGGCCTCATTTTTCCCTTTGTAATATAGGACCCCTCTATTAAGTATCCTACCGTTTTTCTAGGCTCCTTAATTAATTCGTAAACCAAATACGAATTATACACGCCTTTGGTTGTAAGGACCGTCGTCTTTAATGCGATAGGCTCTCTTCGTCCTTAGTGGATTCAGTAATGTAAGACCGAGGGTCCCCAATACGAATTAGGGAAATTCCATGTTGTTTTACCCTGGTTATAGCGCCAGCTCCGCTTAGGTACCTATTCACGTCGCAGGCCTTACTGGGGACCTTTGGTGTCCTGTACACCACAGCCCGTTACGGTGGTATCTTGTACGCCCTCATGTGCATCTTTCACGTCGCAGACCTGTGGCCTTTTGATGTCGGGTACACCGCTGAGTGCTGACCCGTCGGTCTTTGGCATCATCTCACGTCGTAGACTATTAGTCTTTGATGTCTTTGTACGCCGCATGTCCATCGACCCTTGGTATCAAATATAAGTGCATTACTTGTTATAACAAAACGTTTATATTCCATTGGGGAGGTACGCCTCGTTAAAACCTTATCTCGGCAAAACCTCACTTTGAGGCAAAAATCCCAAATGAAGGAAAAAGAGTACGGCCCCTCCCTATCTTACATAGTAGTATTACACGTAAACTTTTTCAAATTAGAGATGTTCCAAGGACGGGGCAAGGACCTTCCATTGGCATCTTCTAATTCGTAAGCTCCACCTCCTAGCACCTTCGTCACGCGATAGGGCCCTTCCCAAGGCGCTTCCATTTTCTTCAGGGACCGTAGGACATCAACTCTTCGGAGTACCAGGTCCCCTTGCTGAAATCCCCTGGGTCGAATTCTTCGATTGTATATTACCTTTATGCGGCTTTTGCATCCTTCCGTTCTCACATGGGCCTCTTCTCGCATTCCTTCGACAAGGTCCAAGTGCTCCCTCCTTAATTGTGCATTCTCCCGCTCGTCATACGCCATCATTCGGTGTGTCTCAATGCCAATCTCCATGGGTATCACGGCGAACGATCCATACACCAGTTCGAATGGCGTTTCTCCCGTTGCCTCACGGGGGCTAGTTCTATACGCCCAAAGGACGGCGTCCAGCGCCTCTACCCATTTGTTTCCATCTTGTTCGAGTCGGGCCCTGATCCCCCTGAGAATGGTTTGATTGGGGACCTCGGCTTGTCCGTTCGCCTGAGGATGCCCTACTGCCACAAACCTCTGGGTTATCTTCATGCCTTCACAGAATCTTCGTGTTTTAGCTCCGCAGAACTGAGTTCTGTTATCCGAAATGAGGACCCTGGGAGCTCCGTAGCGGCAGCAGATATTTTTTCACAGGAACTCAATCACCTTTTCTTCGTCTATTCTTGCTACTGCTTTAGCTTCGATCCATTTGCTGAAGTAGTCCACTTCTACAATAATGAACTTCTTCTGTGCCCTTCCTCGAGGGAACGGACCGACGATGTCGATCCCCCATTTATCGAAAGGACATGGAGAGTGCATGGTCCCCAATGCTTCGGCTGGGACGTGGATTCTGGGGCCGTACTTCTGGCAGTTGCTGCACCTTCTGACCAGGTCCCTTGCATCCTTGATGAGATTAGGCCAGAAGTATTCGGCTCTTACTACCTTCCTAGTCAGGGATTTGGATCCTGCGTGATCCCCGGTACATCCTTCGTGGATTTTCTCAAGCACCTTTTGGCCTTCTTCTCTGGAGAGACATCGGGCATACGCATGTACGAAGGATTTTTTGAACAGGCACCCATCTATCAGGCAGAATTTTCGCCGGTATCCCCTTTTGTCCTCCTGGCTGGCGTCCCTTAAGGTGGCTACGATGGGGGCCCTCCAATCATCTCTTTCTTCTATATCTGCCACGAGCTCCCCCATTTCCTCCTTGTCTGCGGCGAGGTATGTAATGCCTTATTCCTTAAGGGCTGATCCTGAGCTCGCCGCCTTTGCTAAATAATCAGCCCTGTGGCTTTCCTCCCTGGGACCTGCACAACCTCACAATAATCGAACGCTTTCATTAGTTTCTCAAATTTTTTACCGTATTCGACTATCTTTCATCTCTTGCTTCGTAGTTCCCCTTCACTTGTTGCACCACCAGTTGTGAGTCTGGGAACAACGTGATGTCTCGTGCTTCCATTTCCTTCGCGATAAACAAGCCATGGATGAGGGCTTCATATTCCGACTCGTTGTTTGAGGCCTGAAAGTGGAAAGTCATTGCGAAATGGAACTCCTCTCCTTCCGGGTTGATGATGAGGACCCCAGCTCCCGACCTTTGAGAAGTGGCGGACCCATCCACGTACACTTTCCACTGGCGCTTTGGTGGTCCCTTAGTGGTCTCAAGGACGAAGTCTGAGAGGGCCTGGCTTTTATGGCTGCCCTTTGCTCGAACTCAACATCATACTCCCCTAGTTCGATGGCCCATTTTACCATCCTCCCCGATAGGTCCGGCCTGTTTAGTGTCTGCTTCAGCGGGAAGTTGGTTCGCACGTTTATTTTGTGTGACAAGAAATATGGCCGAAGTCCTCGAGGGGAGACCATTACCGCCAGGGCAGCCTTCTCAACCTCCGAGTACCTAGTTTCAACATCTAGGAGCACCTTGCTTACAAACTAGATGGGCCTTTGGGAGGTCCCCTCTTCCTTCAACAGAACGGAGCTCACCGCATGGTCCCCCACGGAGAAATATAGTACCAACACATCCCCCATCGAGGGCTTAGTCAAAAGGGGCGTGTCGTGGAGGTACTCCTTCAATTCTTCAAAGGCTTGCTGGCATTCCTTGGTCCACTCAAACTGCTTGTTCTTTCGTGACACTCTGAAGAAAGGTAGGCTCATTTTTGCTGAGTGGGAGATGAACCTGCTAAGGGCCGCCAGTCGCCCCGTGAGCCTCTGGACTTCCTTAAGACCCTGGGGAGGTTGCATCTCTAGATAGCTTTCACTTTCGTGGGGTTGACTTCGATGCCTCGCTGGGTCACCATATAACCGAGGAACTTCCCCGATCTTACCCCGAACGCACATTTTTCGGAATTGAGCTTCATTCCGCTTTCTCTAATTGCTCCGAACGCCTCTTCTAGGTCCCTCGTATGATCTGTGGGGTGTATGGATTTTACGAGCATATCATCCACGTATACCTCCATGTTCCTACCTAGCTGCTGCTTGAAGACCTTATCCACCATCCGTTGGTATGTAGCCCGGCATTTTTAAGTTCGAAGGGCATTCAGATGTACCCATATGGTCCCCCTGGTGTCACAAAACAGACTATCATTTGAATCCAGACTTACCTGATGGTAACCTTGGTAGGCATCCATCATGCTAAGGACCTCACACCCGGAGGTAGAGTCCACGAGTTGGTCTATTCTTGACAGCGTGTAGTGGTCCTTGGGAAGGCCTTGTTAAGGTCCCTAAAATCGGTGCACATCCTCCATTGTCCATTTCCTTTTCTCACCATGACGGCATTGGCCAACCAAGCAGGGAACTGGATCTCCTGGATATGGCCCGCCTGGATAATTTGTCTACTTCCTCCTTCAGGGTCTATGCTCTCTCGGCCCCACACAATCGGAGCCTCTGTTTAACGGGCTTAGCAGCCGGCAGGACGTTCAGGTGGTGTTTGGCTATATCGGGGTGGATTCCTGTCATATCCTTTGGAGAAAACGCGAATAAGTTTGCGTTCCTCTGTAGGCATCCTACCAGCTCCTTTGTGGCTTGTTCCCCCAAGTGTGTCCCTATTTTGGTAGTCCTTTCTGGCTTGTCGAGGTACAGCTCCACGTTGATTAACTCTTCGTCTGGATCGGGCTGTAGGCTCGTAGGTCCCCCGCCTTCGATTTTGATCCTCTTGTCACGACCACTTCCCTCTCTGATAACCTCCCTCTCCTTGGTCACCGCCTTGACTTCATTGGCGTAGCATCGGCGGGAGCTCTGCTGGTCCCCCAAGATTTTCCCGACGTGCTCCCCCACGGGGAACTTGATTTTTAAGTGATAAGTGGAGGGGATTGTCCTGAATTCGTTGATGGTGGGTCATCCCAGAATGACATTATAGGAGGAGGCGATATCAACCACAAGAAAGTTGATCATTTTTACAACTCAAACCGGCTCTCTTCCCATTCCAACGGGCAACGTTATTTCTCCCATGGGCTGTATCCCAAGTCCCCCGAATCCGTATAAGGTGGTGGAGACTGGTCGGAGCTCCACTCCTAGGTCCATTTTCTTGAAGCAGTCCAGGAATATGTGTCGGTCGAGCTTCCCCCGTCTATGAAGACTCGGGACACATCATATTCGGCGATGTCCGTCGTGACGACTAGGGCATCGTTCTGTGGCCTAGTGACGTGTGCCTCGTCTTTCGGTCCGAATTGTACGTTTGCGACGGCCTCCGTATGTCCCACCAACCCCCATGGTCGGAGCTCCCCCGTCGTCCTAGCGTAGGACTTCCTAGCCCGGTTGGAGTCTCCGCCAATGAGACCTCCGATGATGATCAGGATATGGGCCCTGGGTGGACCTGGGGTGCCATTATTCGGTGGTGGGGGTAATGGCCTCCCCTTGTTCGGCGCAGGTCCCCCTTCTTCCTTTTTGTTTTTTCGAGGGCAGGGCTCAGGTCCTTGCTGGACGAACTCCTTCAGGTGTCCTGCTTGTATAAGTCTCTCTATATCATCCTTCAGATGCTAGCAATTGTTAGTGTGGTGTCCATACTCATTATGGAAACGACAATATAAATTAGAGTAGGGTCTAGAAGGTCCTGAAGATCCTGCGAGGCTTCCTCAAGGTAGGATGTCGTCCCGCCATGGCTAGAACCTCTTCTGGGTTGGCACGTAGTGGCGTGAACCTTCGTAGGGCTCTGGGTGGAGATCCCCGAGGTTCTTTGGGGGTAGTCGCGAAGGTGGCCTCCTCTGTCCTTGGCTCCTCACGGCCCCTTCCTTCTTTGGCGTGGTTATCTGCTTCTCCTCTTGTGCTTTGGCCATCTTGCTTTCCTCTAAATTGATGTACTTGTCTGCCCTCAGTAGTAGGTCCTCGAAAGTTGGAGATGGTCTCTTGGAGAGGGAAGCGAAGAAGTCCCCGTCTCGGAGCCTGTTTATCAGGGCACTGACCTTGACGGAAGGCGTAGCTGTTGGTACTTCCAAAGCGGCGATATTAAACCTGCTTATGTACGCTCGTAGACTTTCGTTTTCCCCCTGCCTTACTTGGAAGAGTGACATGTCGGACTTGGGTTGTTTTCTAGCACTGGCGAACTGGGTGATGAATATCAATTGAAATTCTTCCAAAGACTTGATGGATCCGGGCGCTAGCTGGCTGAACCATTGTTGGGCCGCCCTCACCAAAGTGTTCAAGAACACCCCTACACTTAACCCCATCCGAAAAATCGTGAAGCAGGATGGTGTTTTCAAAACGTAGGACGTGTTCTACAGGGTTCGTCATCCCATCGTACTCGTATGGTAGCTGTTTGAAGTTGGACGAGACTTCCCCCACCAGTAGCTCCTTTGCAAAGGGCGTTCCTGCTACCAGTCCTTCTCCTATCCTTGGTGGCATGGTCCTGCTTCGGACACCGTCTACCACTTGCTTGAGGTCCGCAAGTTGATCCCCCAGCTCCTTTTTTTTGGCCCAAACTTCCTCCCTTCTTTCTGGACGCAACGTGACCTTTTTTCTTCTTTTGGAGCTCCCTACCTCTTTAGCACGGTCTGGGGCTTTGCTGATAGACTCAATGGAGATCAGTGTGGGGGTTCTAACATCTTTTTCTGACTGATCTGCCTTATTTTGCTCCTCTTCCTTCCCCCGGACTTGCTCCCCAGCTCCGTCAGGGTGCTTGGGAGGTTCCGTTTCCCTCTTTGACTCATTCTCAGACTCGAACAATCGCCTGCTTTGTTCTGGGGGCGTCGCCTGGGGTTGCGCCTGTGTCTCATTTTCCTCACTTGCTTCTGTGAATCGACCGTCCACCTGCTCAGTCTCGGCGCGTGGCTGGGCCTTTTTTCGTTGCCTCCGTTTCTTCCGTCTCTCGGCTAGGGCGCTGTTGATAGTGTTGCGTACCAGAAGGCCCAACTGCGCGGAAGTCAGGGTGATCGGTGTTTCTGGAGCTATCACACAGGAGTAGGTGTCGGGGTGGTGGCTTGTCCTACTGGATCTCCCCCTGCAACTTCCTCAAACTGTGGGTCTAGGTTTTTTCGTATGGTAGAAACTCCCTCCATCAGCATCTTTGTGTTCCCTGCTTCGTCCCTATAACACAGAATAAACACACAAGAAGCTTTCAACGCAACCTCGTACCCTGCCTAAGAAATCTCTCACGCCTTCAACTCCAATTTCCCACAGACGGCGCCATTTGATATGGGGCTCTCCTAATCAACGAATTTTATGTGTGGGGGTCAAGGAATTTAACTTAGCGGTAGATCAATTATTGTGAAATATTCAAAAGGCATAAGGTGCTGTTTTAACGAGGGAACATAACGGGGACATAAATAGAAAATGCATGAGGATCTACGTGGTTCGAATCCTATTGGATTCTACGTCCACGGGGCGCTGGGAACTTCCTTTCACTAAGTTATAATGCTTTACACACTCAAGTAATCCTCACTTTCACTCCTAAAACGCAGAAATTATGCTGGTAATAGAGAGAAAATGCTATATGAACTTTTATGCAGAAAAGTGAGATCTGCTGGAAAATGTGGCTAAGTCTCCCTTTTATAGTAGCTCCCCGCCGCCTGTATGATGTTTCTTTCCGGTTTTCCCTGGGACGTTGTTAGGATATTAAATAGATTGTGTCAATAGTTTAAGTCTTGAATTATCTTTTGTAATTATCCTTTTAGCTTGGGCTTTGGACTAAAATTAGTTAATCTTTAGTGTTTGGGCCTTAATATACCTAGGGTTAATGTGGTATATAAGGTTTTTCCAGCACTATTTTTAAAGCAATCAAAAATCAAAAGGCTAACCCTACTTTTCACACAATACACACATTTGAAGGTGAGAACCTCTCCCTTTTTCATTCCATCCAAGCCTCTTTGATTCCTTGTTTGGTGCAATAGGACCAACAAGTGGTATCAGAGCAAACGTGGATCGATCTACAGTGATTTGAATCCCGTTTCGTTCGATTCCGAGAAAGATCAAAGGTGTTTTGGGCAAAAAATCACTTTCGGGTATTTTGGATTCGTTTTGGGGCGTTAATGCTTCATTTTTGTGTTTAAAACCTTCCCCCAGATCGATTCTATGCCTAAAATGTTTTTAGATGGATCAGTCTTAACGAGTTTTGAGCAAGATTGAAGCAAAAAATCTTCAAAAAAAAGTCATCTCGGCCATTTTCTGTTTTTGGTCGATTTGATCCATTTTTGTTGTTTTTAGCCCACAAATCGGTCGATTATGTGTTTAGGGAAGAATTTCTGAAGTTTTGGATCAAGTTTGAGTGATTTTGGTTGAGATTTGAGTGAAAACCGGACGATTTTCTGGTAAAACTCGCGACAAGCAATGGAACAGTGACTTAATGTTCTTGGCCGCGAAATTTTTATATCCGAGAGATTACATTCCGAGAATCTTTCTAAAACCGCGATTTGATCCATTTTTTGTTGTTTTTAGCCCACAAATCGGTCGATTATGTGTTTAGGGAAGAATTTCTGAAGTTTTGGATCAAGTTTGAGTGATTTTGGTTGAGATTTGAGTGAAAACCGGACGATTTTCTGGTAAAACTCGCGACAAGCAATGGAACAGTGACTTAATGTTCTTGGCCGCGAAATATCCTGTTGCGTAGTTCAAGTCCGTGAAATTTTTATATCCGAGAAATTACATTCCGAGAATCTTTCTAAAACCGCGAAAATTTCACTGTTTCACTTCACTGTCACCTCACTTTTTCTCAATTGCTTATCCTTCAAAATCCGAGAAACTTTATATGCGAGAAATTTTATTCCGAGAATTTATCTGAGCCGCGAAAATTTACAAAACTGAGACATATTTCTAAGCCGAGAAACTTTTTAAAAACCTAGAAAGTTTATTCCGAAAAATTTATCTGAGCCGCGAAAATTTTCAAAAGCTGAGAAATATTCCTAAGTCGAGAAATTTCTTAAAACCGAGAAAGTTCAAATCCGCGGAAATTCTTTGAAACTGAGAAAGTTTGTCAAATCCAAGAAATTTTCAGCCGAGAATGTTTCTTTCTTCCGAGAAAATTTTTCAAAACCACGACTTTTTCAAATCCGAGAAACTTTCTAAAACCACACTTCAACCCGCTATACTTCTTCCAAACTGAAATTTCTTTTAACCTGAAAATTCTCAAAACTGAGAAACTTTCTCACATGCGAAATTTTAAAATCTGAGAAAACAATTTTCAACTGAGAATTTTTTTTTCTGTCCGAGAATTTCTCTTTAAACTCACGCAAACACTGAAGTTTCTCAACCAATAATTTCTCGGGTAATTTATCTTGTAATCATGAACCATTTTGAAACGTCTCTTCAAACCGCAAATTTTTTATCGTGTTAAATTTTTCTCATGTTAATTTTTTTTCTTGAACTTATTCAAGTCTTGATCCTTTACACTTTAGTCCTATCCCCCTAGCCCACTTTTGACAAAAATTTGCTATTCCAATCTCGTTTTTAAATCTCTAGAACTACTCTAAATTCCAAGATATATTTTCCTTTCATTACACACGTTCACTTAATTCTAAGATATTCTTTAAACGATTTTCTCAAACTCTACTCATTAATCTCACATTTCTCATTTCGTTCGTCACTAACCTTCTTATCTATACAAGATCAAAACCACGGACGATTCGACTGCACCAACCATGTCTACCACAAATGACATCTCAACAGTGGGCTCCGACACCAGGCCTCCGATGCTGCGACAAGGCGATTACAGCATATGGACAAGCAGGTTCCTCACGTTCATCAGGAACAAAGGCGCACCACTCTCTCAATACTTACTGGACTCCATTTTCAACGGTCCAGCACAGTTCTGGACGATCATCCCTGCTCAACCAAACGCGAACCCTCCCATGGATGAACGCCGCACTCCAAGAGGTCCCATTAATGAGGATGAAGAGGCGCGCCTACAGGCCGATGAGACTGCCAAAGGATACCTTTTCCAGGCTATGGGCAACGAAGTCTACGCACACATCGAGTGCTGCACAACTGCCAAGGAAATATGGGATGAACTCGTGGAAATTATGGCAGGCACAACTGAGAGTGCTCAGGGGAGGAAATCAGCCTGTCTCTCGCAGTATGAACACTTCCAGGCCTATGAAGGAGAGGAGCTGCGTGACACGTACCTCTGATACTTGAAGGTCATCAATGAACTCAAGAAAGCCAAGATCTCGAGGGAAAAATTCGATATCAACAACCGCTTCCTTAGTAGCCTCAAACCACATTGGGGCAGTGCAACCGTAATGATGATTCAGAGTAACGACCTCTCCAACACCTCCATCCATGCTCTCTACGACAGCCTGTCTGCCTATGCTCCTTACGTGCAACCTCAGTCCGCCAACACTCGAGTTGACCCGCTGGCTCTCCTCTTTAACAAGACTACTGAACGATCTTTCACCTCCAAGACCAAACAGAACAAAGGAAAGCTACCAGCTGTTGTATCTGACACCTCTTCAGGATCCGAAGCTGATACAGAATCTGATGAAGATACTCGTGATCTAGGCAAGCAACTGGCAATGCTCACAAAGATGGTCTCAAAGAAGATCGGGAAAAAATCATCTCCTCCTCCAATCGTCAAAGAATCTTTAGCGGCACCAAAAAGACTACCCCTACGGAGGAAGCTAAGCCGATAAAGAAAGAGGAGGAGTCCGCACCTCAAAAGTCTGTGAAGTGCTTTCGGTGTGGAAAGTCAGGCCACTTTGCCAAGGAATGCCACGCCCCACGCGTGAAGGACTCTGACTACTACGACCGTAAGGCCAGAATGACCCGCAAAATAGAAAGTGGGAAAGTACTTTTCACCGAAGAAGCTGAGTGGGTGAACGACACTTCCGAAGACGAGGAGCCTAAGGGTGAAGATTGCTGCATTGCAAGGCTGGTCGAACATGACAAGGACGAGGAGATGGTTAACACCGGTGAGAACTCTGCTAAGACCCCTACCAACGGAGAGTCTGAGGTACGAATTTCTCAACTCGATGATGTGTTTAATCACCGTCACACCATTAAGAAACCCACCGTAGACGCTAGGGATTATGATGAACTTAAACTAAAATTTGAAAACAACTATGCCTTACTTAGTTTAAAAGTAGAGGTCGCTTGCGTAAACGAACGACTAATTGCCTCTGAAGCGTTAGTCAAACGTCTGCAAACAAGAATAAACAAAGTGAGACTAAGGTTAAGGAAACCACATTGGCCATCAGTTCATGTGAAACATCTCGTCTCTTGACGGCCGCACAATATGAACTGCTTACTAAGGAAAGAGTTAGGATGTACCGAAAGATGAAAGAACTTGAAGAGCAGCTTCACCTTAGAAACAAAAACGCACGTCTCTTATGCCAGTTGAACCAACCGGCGAAAACAGAATTCTACGATGCCCGGGAGGGAATCGGCCCGGCCAGTAATTGCGAACCAACGCCGATAATGGTTAAAAGGTATAACATGTGTAACACTGCGTTCCTGCAAACAAGAAAGGGTGCTCCCTTACAACTTATGCCATTTGTGAGATCATCCTCCGTTGTCCTTTCGGAAGAAAAGAGGGAACATAACATTCATTGGGCGGAAATCGCGTATGACTACACAGAATTGAATGGTAGTGATAAGACTAAGAAACCTTCACTCTCTGAGGACGTCGAGACTCTACTTCCAACCAAAGAACAGGAAATTGCTTTCCGAGAAGCGCTTTCTCGCATCTATATCCCAGAGAAACTTCTGGTCATAGCAGAACTAGAAGGAACATTAGAATTAGAGCGGAAGGCCTTCGCGAAGGAGCGAGATGATCTACTTAGCAAAATCTTTACACTAGAGCAATTTCACAATACGAACAATCCCTCTACGTCGAGTCAAGTACCCGATTCTCAAACATGTAAATGTAAGAGGACGGCGAAGATGACTCCTGAAGCTGAAACTTGTTCAAACACTAACTCTCGTATTCCTATGGATACAGGGAATGTCAGTTCGACGTCTCTGGAAGGGAGTTCATTTGAAATAGAGGAGAACCCGCTCTTCGATGACAAGAAGAAAAGATCATCCTATACTCGTCTTTCCTCTTTATGTATTGAATCTCAATATCTTAAGGACGTAGATAATTACGTTACCAGAACTTATCTTTCTTTTACCAAGCTTATGTCTATGTGTTGCTGCAATGACTTTGTACTCCCACGCTTTCATGAATATGAAACACATGAACATGCAACACTTCGACCACGCAAGCGAATCTCCTCTGCCACGCCTTTGCATTCTCCCATTTCGCCTAAACCTACGATTAAGCAAAAACGCCTTTCGTCGTCAAAAGCAAAGTCACCTACTGCTCACAAGCAAAAGGCAACTAAAACCGAAGGACGAAAACAACAACAACATCCCTCACGCCAATTCATGCATAAGGCACCATACATGCAAGCACTAGTTAGGCAAATATGGGTTAGAAAAACCATAATCCCGCCTCATCAAACAAATCACGACGGGAAATCTAAATTAGATCTAGCGCAACCTGATTTAGACCCCACATTTCCCGTTAAGCGCATGAAAATTTTACTTGTATCACAAGAAGGTCCCGTCCGTAAACGGGGACCCAACGTTTGTTGATGATTGCAGGTCTGTCATGTGTGGTATCTACATTCGGGTTGCTCCACAAACATGACGGGGAACAAGGAGCTGTTGAGCAACTTCTCCGAGCGCTATCTTGGAAGGGTCTCCTTCGGAAACAGTCAAATGGCGCCAATTCTCGGAACTGGCGACCTCGTCCATGACAAACTGAGATCAAGGGCATCTCTTACGTCGAGGGTTTGAGCTACAATCTCTTCAGCATCGTTTCTGCGACAAAGGATACAAGGTTCTCTTCGAATCTGACATCTGCAGCATTACCGATGCCTCGGGAGTGCCTCTTCTTTCTGGAACGCGCACGTCTCACCTCTACGTACTCAATCTTACGACCTCTCGACCAATATGCCTTCTCTCACGTGCTGCACCCAAGTTGAGCGATCTATGGCACCGACGTATCTCACATCTCAATTTCAAGACTCTCAACAAACTGCGCCAGAATAAGCTCGTCAACGGTCTACCTCAGTTGTCCTATCATAAGGAGCATCTCTGCTCTGCCTGTGAATTGTGGAAGATGAAGCGCTCGTCTCACATCTCCAAGGAAACGCAGTCCTCTAAGCTCATTCTCGAGCTCTTGCACATGGATCTTTGTGGCCCGATGCCTACGGCTACACTCGGAGGAAGACGGTATATTCTTGTAATTGTCGACGACTTCTCGCGCTACACGTGGACGAAACTTGTTCGCACAAAGGATGAAGTTCCTGACTTAATCATTGAATTTGTTGTTACATCCCAAACTCTTCATCAACAGAAGGTTCGGATTATCAGAACTGACAATGAAACTGAGTTTAAGAACAAGAAGCTCAATGATTTCTATGCCACTCAGGGCATCACCCAGCAGTTCTCAGCTGTGAAGACACCGGAACAGAATGGTGTCGTTGAGCATAAGAATAGGACACTAGTCGAAGCAGCTAGGACTCTTCTCATCCAATCCGGCCTTCCTCACTCTCTTTGGGGCGAAGCTATTCAAACGGCTTGCTACACGCAGAACCGGGCTTCTATCCACAAGAGATTCAACCGCACCCCATACGAGATGCTGAATAACCGTCGCATCACGGATATATCTTATCTAAGGGTCTTCGGTTGCCGATGTTTTGTTGCCAATGATCGCCAACATCTTGGGAAGCTTAATGCAAAAGCACTTGAAGGCATCTTTGTTGGATATTCGCTAAACTCGAAGGCATACAGAGTCTATCTTAAGGAGAAACGAGTAGTCCTAGAAAGCACAAATGTCACCTTTGACGAAAGCGAAGGCGACCACATGGCTTCTGCTCATATCAGACCAGAACCAGGTCTTCTACAGTCGTTGACAAAAGAACAACTTTCATCGACGGGAACTTCCTCATCTGAAGGCAATTCTGGCGAACTGGATCTCGATCGGCTCTTTGAGTACTTCTATCCAGTCCCCAAGACTCCCGTCGCCACCACTCAACCTACCGCTGCACCCACTCCACTTACACAACCGGCTATCGGCGATGATGTCGTCCCTCCAAACTTGGATGATCTCAATCTCAACGAAGACGACACTATACCCAACCATGGGAACATTGCTGATCCTGATGCTGAACCCTCTCAATCTACTGCGGTTGAGATCTCCTCTTCGGACACCGGACCCCAATCTAATGAGCCTCCAATCGACACAAATGCGGCTAGTTCTTCACAGACTAATGTATCACTTTGGGCTCGCTCTCATCCTACGGATCAGATTATTGGGGATCCCACATTCGGTGTTTCGACGCGTTCGGCTACGATGAATAAAAACCTGTTCGCTCGCTATCTCAGTCAAGCCGAACCATCACGAGTAGCTGAAGCTCTCAATGATCCTGATTGGCTGATAAACAATGCAGGAGGAAATAAATCAGTTCGAACGTTTACAAGTTTGGGAACTCGTACCACGCCCTCACAACAGATCCATTATCGGCACGAAGTGGATTTTCAAGAGCAAAAAGGATGAAGACGGTGTTGTCATTCGCAATAAAGCAAGACTCGTGGCTAAGGGGTACAATCAACAAGAAGGCATCGACTACGATGAAACTTTCGCCCCCGTTGCTAGGATCGAAGCTATACGAATTTTTCTTGCCTTTGCTGCTCACAAGAACTTCAAAGTCTACCAAATGGATGTGAAGACTGCATTTCTGAATGGATTTCTCAAAGAAGAAGTGTACGTTGATCAACCTAAAGGGTTCTTGAGCGAAGAGTTTCCTCATCACGTTTATCGACTCTACAAGGCTCTCTACGGACTAAAACAGGCTCCCCGAGCTTGGTATGACGTCCTTTCAGACTTCCTCGTTCAGTTTGGATTCAAGAAAGGATCTCTGGATACAACTCTCTTCACCAAGCGGAATGGCCCGGACATCATGATGGTCCAGATTTATGTCGATGACATCATTTTTGGATCGACTAAACCACAACTGTGTGAAGAATTCGCATTGATGAAGGAGAAATTCTAAATGAGTATGATGGGAGAGCTGAATTTCTTTCTTGGTCTTCAAGTAAAGCAACTCCCCGACGGAATCTTCATCAACCAGTCCAAATACATCCATGACATCCTCGAGAAATATGGAATGAAGGATGCTAAGACTGCCGCTACACCTATGTCACCCTCTGGCCGACCTGACGCGGACCCATCTGGTGCTCCCGTCAACCAAACTGTCTATCGTGGGATAATAGGCTCTCTTCTGTACCTCACTGCTAGTCGACCGGATATCGTTCTCTCGACAGGAATCTGCGCTCGTTTTCAGGCTACACCTAAGGAATCCCATTTCACTGCTGTCAAAAGGATTCTCCGCTATCTCAAAGGAACACCCAATCTGGGTTCGTGGTACCCCACTCGATCGGACTTCAAACTGGTTGGATTCTCTGACTCGGATTACGCAGGATGCAAGATGGATCGGAAAAGCACCTCTGGAGCTGCACACTTCTTGGGCGGTAGTTGGTCTTCTCGAAAACAAAACTGTGTCTCAACTTCGTCGACGGAGGCAGAATATGTCGCCGCCGCTAGTTGTTGTTCACAGCTTTTGGGGATGAGAACCCAACTACGAGATTTTAATTTACATGTTGATAAAATTCTCATTTATTGTGACTCGAAGAGTGCGATTGCGATGACGAGTAATCCAGTACATCACTCGAGAACGAAACACATAGATATTCGTCACCACTTCATCAAAGAACATGTCGAAAAAGGGACGATTGAATTGCACTACGTCACTACCGAAGATCAACTGGCCGACATTTTCACAAAACCGTTGGATGTCAAATGATTTCAACACCTTGTGACTATGTTCGGCATGTTGAATCTTCAGTTGTGATCAATCGACCCTACATGAACTTTGATAAAGTGTATATATTTCTCTTCACTTTACTCCATTTTCTATGTGTCTTCTGAATTATGTCTCTTAAGGGGGAGTTTTCGATTAAGGGGGAGTTTCTGCTTTTTCCTTCATTTAAAAAGGGAGTTTTCGATTAAGGGGGAGTTTCTGATTTTGCCTATTTTAAAAAAAAAAATTGGGATGAAATTTTAAATTTTAGTCAAACGGAGTCAAAATTGGACCAATTGAATTTTGGATTGAAATTTTAATTTTTGGTCAAACGGGGTCAAAATTGGACCAATTGAACACCAAATGGACCCAATTTTGACCAAGCCCGCGAAATTCGGCTCAGGATCCAATTTTGACCAAGCCCGCGAATTTCAGCCCATTTACTCAAAATCTCGCATGAACAGTCACAAAACCCCCAAAACACTTAACTCTTTTCACAATCTTTCCAAATTCCCGAGAAAATTCAAAAATTTCGCACCCTCCTCTTCGAAAATTTCTCAACCTTTCGCAATCGTCGTCTTCTTCGAATACGCCCTCAAAATCCGTTTTTCTGCATACTCCGTCGTCAAAATCAGCTTTTCGGTATGAATACATCGCAAATAAACCAATTCTCGTTCGTTTACTCTGTGTTTGCCCCGTTTTTAATTTTTTTTAGGTTTAAAATTAATTTTTCTCGGCTTTATTCGGACGCATGTTAGGATTTTGGTGTTTAAAACCCCAAATATGTATTGCCCGTCCAATTTCGAGTCGAATGAGTCCAGTTTATTGTATTTTGGTTAAGATTTGAGTGGTTCTAAGGCAAAAATCATAGCGTCGTTTCGTACGTTTTCGCACAGTGTTCTTCACCGAGAAATTTTTTCAGAGAAAATACTTTAACGATAGATTTTCGCTGCTACAGTGAGGGAGGTCCGCGAAAGTTTTATCCGAGAGATTTCTTACGATAAAATTTCACTGTCCCGCGAAAATTTTATCCGAGAAATTCCTTGCGTTAAAATTTTGCTACTACAGTGAGGGAAGTCCCGCGAAAATTTTCATCCGAGAAATTTTTTTTTCCCTTACTTTAATTTTTTTTCTGCTACAGTGAAGTCATGCCCCGCGAAATTTTTATACACCTCACTTCATATTACATCTTTTAGCACCCTCACTATTTCGCAACTACAGTGACCCAAAAAATTTCTCAATCCATAAACTTAAATTTTTCTCGGATTCATGCTGATCAATTCTTTCGCAGCTACAGTGGTTCAATAATTTCTCAACCCTTACACGCATCATCTTTTTGCGGATCACGAAACTTTCTCAATCTGAGAAAACTATCAATCCGAGAAATTTCTTTTCACTTGTCAAACTGAGAAATTTCAACCCGAGAAATTTTATCACTTAAGCAGATTTTCTAAGCTTTATCACTCCGCGAAACTTTCATATCACTTGAGAAATTCAAAACTTGCGAAATTTTTGCTAACTTGAAAACTTTTCTACTTGCGAAACCTTTTGAGAAAATATTTTAACCGCGAAAATTTTTGGATAACTTGTGCAATTCCATAACTTGCGAAAATTTTACTCTTCATGCGAAATTTTACACTGAATGCGAAAATTTTCTCTCGACTTGTCTATGTGTGATAATCAGCGAAATTTTCCATTACGTGCGAAAATTTTTGGATAACTTGTGCAATTCCATAACTTGCGAAAATTTTACTCTTCATGCGAAATTTTACACTGAATGCGAAAATTTTCTCTCGACTTGTCTATGTGTGATAATCAGCGAAATTTTCCATTACATGCGAAAATTTTTGGATAACTTGTGAAATTCCTTAACTTGCAAAAATTTTCCCCTACATGTGAAATTCTACACTAAATGCGAAATCTTTTATTTTTCTCGGCTTGCTCATGTACCAAAATTTTCTCATATCACATGAACACTTTCAATCCTGAAAATTCTCTAAGTGGTTGGAAAAATTTCGTCTAAATTCCGCAAATTGTCGAAACTCGTCATGACATGACCATCATTCAATCTTAACAACGATTATTTCAAAAGAACTCTTAGTTAGCTAATTTTAATTTTATTTTACGATTTTGGGCACTTTTATGTTTCGTTTTACTGTTTCACCCACGACTTACTTATATCCATATTCTCGCGACTTAGTCCGTACTAATCATGCTACTATTACCGTCGAGCACAGATATGACTAACACAAACCAAGAAGCACTTGAAGCACTTGAGGCTGCAGCAATTCAAAGGGACGTCGCTCGCATCGAGCTGAATACGCTGACATTCGTTCCACCAATCGAGCAGGTCTTCCCAACAAGTCGATGGGCCGCATTGATACCAAACAATCACATGGTGGACTTGGACAACTTTAGGTGTGATGCCCCCATCATCATAGAGATCCTCAAAGGGCATCCCCTCCGACACGCCCTCACCCATGGCGAGCCAGAAGCTCAAGTCTATCTCCAGCAGTTCTGGCACACATTGCAGATTGTTGGACCACACTATCGCGTTACAGCAATGTCCGCCGAAATCGATCAAGAAACTGTAGTCCTCACTCGCAAGATTGTCCAAGAAGTACTTCAACTCCCTGTCTACTCACCTTACGAACCACTTCCACGCACAAACAACTCATCGCGGACATCGACAGATTGGGACATCAACCTGAAAACAAAAAGAAGAAAGGCCCACTAGTTCTCAGCGAAGTCACCACACGCAACCTACCTCAACCCTGGCGCACACTGTACCTCCTACTGAACAAGTGCATGTCAGGCAAACATGCCGGCCAGGACCGCGGGAACCACCAAATCCTTACCATCCTAACCGGCATCGCACACAACCGCAAGTACAACTACGCTGAGATCATCTGGATGGATCTCGTCTCCATGATTCAGCGTCGCGATCGGGAAGTCGCCAAGGACGTCAAGAACCGCTTCGTACCTTACATGCGGTGGCTCCCAGCACTCATCAAACACTTCCGCCTGTTCTCCACCAGCATCCGCAGCTGCCCAGCGAGTGAACTCTTCGTAATCCCCGTCGTCGAGAAGTTCGCCAAGAAAAACACTACGGCGAAAGATCGGCACGATCATGATCATCCCGGACAAAGTACTTGCCTATGAAGACTAGACAAACCCGCACATCCGAGAATATCGCGCCTCCACCGCTTCATTCTGCGAGAGTCCCCATCCACTATCCATTGTCCCTACGGAGCAGACCAACCCCGCTGCTCCTAACCCCGGGACTAGCCAAAACCCCACCACCACTTCTAAAAAGTCATCGAGTCACGCCGCATCCGCTTCCACCCGCGTACCGAAAAAACAGTCGCGCGAGGATGACGTAAGCCGCACCACGGAGCGTCGATCAAGACGGAAAAACTATCGACCTCCTCAGCCACAAACAAGCCGAGCCCAAACCATAGGTGCATGGGGTGATGTGTTCACCTCCCGAGTAGAAGAAGTGGCACATGGCTCAACCACGCAAACAACCCCACCAATCCACTTATCTCCCTCTCTACAGGAGATATTTCATTCCACGAGGAGCCACATATGCCATCGACATCCCACTTGGAGATAGTCGATGTTGAAACAAGCAGTCCCCCGCCTCAGACTGCATCCTCTTCATTCACATCGAGTATAGTGCCCTCACTCCACATAATTTTCTATGTTTCTAGGGCACATACACTTTCTACTGCACTACAAAGTCTTCGTGATTCTGTCGGAACGCTCGGTGATGTCTCTGTGACTGAGAGCGGAAGGCCTAGCACGGCCAACATCACCATAACCGTGAGCCTAGGCCATCATTTGTTTGAGTCTGTCTCATCGATGATGACAACGGGAAGTCTTAGTGATCCGTCTTTTCTCGTCCTGTGCAAACGGGCGGCCGATCGGCTATCTTCTCCGATTCGGTGTCAGTTGGATTTCTTCGTGACTCTTGTTAGACTTACCCCATTTCGTCACCGAGACCGCGCTAGAGGCTCGTCTTTAAGGGTTTGCAAGACTCTTGAGGCGTCCATCCTCGATAAAGTCTATGCGGGTCTCGATGCGTCCACCCGCGACAAAGGCAAAGGTGTGGCCCCGGAGACGCCACCACAAAAGCAACATGTGGACGCAGAAGCTGTTCTCTCCTCCATTTCTGCAAATGAGCTCTTCTTCATCCTCCGAGCCCGATTTGAATCAGTGACGGAACTCGACGAGGAGGAACAACAAATGAAGGCCATTATGACTCAACCGATGACTTGCCGCGCTCAAGGCGAGTCTAGCGGGATCAGACGCGACGATCAAGAAGGTGATCATGATCGACGCGAGGGGGAGAATAGGCAGCAAGGCCAAACTCAAGGACTTGTGCAATCGATGCCGCCTTCCTCCTCTGCACCTGAAACGACGCCCGCGACTGAAACCTCACACCCCACCAACCAAAAATCCCATCCTATTAACCCCGAGTCACTAGCCAAATCACCCACCGTCTCCGAAACTCTAATCGTCACATCGACATTAGAGACTACCACCACATCTTCTCCACCTACCTTCTCAGAACCTCTAACTGTCATATCGACATTAGAGGCCACCACCACATCTACGCCATCCGACACCCAAATCATCCTCGCCAAAACCATCACATCAATCGAGCCCCAGAGTCCCCACCACAATCATCCCCACAATCCACAACCTCCTCCGACGCAACACCCTCGCCGCTTCACAGCTCTACCCCTCTCAATACCAACCGCAGCGTGCCTTCCGAGGACTTCTACTGCGCGCAGAACGAGATCGAGGCCTACATCTTCAACGATGAATGGCTTTACACACCCGCCGACGCAGTAGCAGCCAGAAAATTGGTGGAGAATGCTCGACGTCTGCTAAAGGAAGCATCGCTTACGCTGATCAACACTGCAGACAACGAGAACAGGGAGGAGTACGACGCTGAACCCGCCGATCTGAGAACATCCTACAGTTTCAAGCACAGCAAGCTGAGGCTCCTGCTGCTCAACCGGATGTGCCCACGACGGAACCGGAAGCGCCATGGGAAAGCAAGAAGATCACCGCACCATTCCAAGAAGAGATCAGGAAGAGGATCTGGCAGCACAAGGAGCAGATCACTCAGCCTTCGATGAATATGAGCTGATGAATATCCAAAACTGGAGCGAGGAGAAGAAGAAGCTCTATCGATGGAGCCTCCTTTGCCACAAGTGCACAAAGCGGACGCTGTCCGATGAGGAAAACATCGCTCTTGAAATGAATCGGGCTCCCATCTGCAAAGTCACTGACATTCGTCAGGAGTCGAAAGGACGTGTCCACTATCCAGTGTTCACGGTAATGAGGCAGGATGAGAGCTACAGTGAAGTGAGCGAGGCGGACTTCAAGTTTCTGCGCCTGAGTGATCTGTACAGCATGCTGGAATCCATGAAGCAGTTCAGACTCGTCTTCAGAAGTTCTGGACATCTAGTACGGGCTGAATCGGTCATTATGGGCTACGTGGCTCTCAAGTGACACATGCTCCGACAGGTGAGATTCTTCGCCTCCCACGATCTGCGGATGGCGGTGGAGCACAACCTAAAGAAGGTGAACCTGACTCGTCCATCTTTCAAGAAAGCGGACGACAATCGAGAGGGCGATGTGATCGACGGAGATGATCCGGCGGTCACCTACTCGAACTACAAGGGAAAGATGAGGCTACTGCGCTGCTCCGAAGTGGCAAAGTTCTCGGATGGGACACTCACCATCATCCAAGACAAGCTCATGAGAATTTGCCGCATCCTTTCGGAAGAAGACCCACACTACCGATCCAAATTCGCAAGTCCTTTCTCCGAGATTTGCTTCTGCACTTTGTTATGGGCTTTTCTTCTTTACGGGCTTGTTGGGCTTCACCCTGTTTTTTGCTTCCTTGGCCCAGTCTAGTGGAGTCCACATCAGAAACAGTTTATAACTTCATACTCTTCATAGTCTTTTACATTGCCATTATTTTCCACTCTTTCTATCTTATTTTGCAAAAATCCAAATTTGTTTCTAGTTTATGTTTGATGGGTTTTTTCGGTATATATTTTGTTTGACCCATACCGAAAAATAGATCGCATCTTGTCTTGATGGACTATTTAGCTTGTTTGTTTGTTTGTTCGTATATCACAATATCATTTCGAAAATGAACATAAGCAATCGTGAAACAACTCAACCTTCCCCTATATAATGTATTCTTTTGGTATCTTGCCCAAATCGTATCTTATATAAATGGTATTTGATGTGGGGCTATCCCAATCAAAGAAATTTATGTGGTTCGGGGAAATTTATATAGCGGTAGATTTCGTATTAATGTTTTGGAGCGTGCGTAAGGTGTTTATTGGTGAGAGACTGAAAGGGATATGATTGGAGACGTATCGGGACGCGTTGGGACGTGTTGGGGACGTGCTGGGACGTATTGGGACTGTTTGGAACTGTTTGGGACGTGTTTGGGACCTTGGGACTGTTGGGGACGTGCTGGGACGTGCTGGGATGTGTTTGGGACCTTGGGACGTAGTTGGGACCTGTTAGGGACGTAAGAGAAATAACACATGATGAACGTGGTTCGAATCCTTGCGGATTCTACGACCATGGGGTGCTGCGGAACTTCCTTTCAATATATTTGGACGAATTATACACTCAACTAACTAACCCTCGCTCAAAATATGCTAAATATCGAAAGGGATGTTTAACACACTAAAAAGAGAGAAACTAGAGAGTATTTTCATGTTCTGATGATGATTCTTGCAAAAATGATGAAGTCCCCTTTATATAGGAGGCTCTTGGATATCGTGTGAAGGTTTATCCTGAGATCCCTGGTGATATGACTCTCTGGGCAATGTGCTGCGCAGTTTTTGCAGTCCTGTCAAAAGCAGTTTTTTCTCACCTCTTATCTGTCTTTTCGTCTTGAAGCGTACTGAGGAAGCTTTCTTTTTCTTGGGGATCGTCAACTACCTATCGGAGGTCCCTATCTCTATCATTTATCATTATTTACTAAGTATAAACATTTTCGAACGGGCCTAACGGGCCTTTTCTGTTTTTTCAGGCTCATCTAGTTTTAGTCCATATCAACCACTCCCTAACTCTAATTTGTCTTTTGGGACAAAAGTGAATTAGAGTAAAATAATAGAATGAGCCTTACCTCCTTATTAGGAGCTCGGCATGGAGATCTCAAACACATAGATTGTATCTTCATTTCTAGCACGAAGTTGGTGTTCGTAAATCCCTAGTGGTTCTCCGTAAAGAAGTTGAGCTTTACGGATCAACGTGGAGCTTGGCTCTTAGATCCCGAATATAGGAGCTCGGGTCTTCATGGAGCTGGGCTTTTTAAGTCTTCTGCCAGCACGGAGCTGGACCTTAGGTCCTGGGAATTTATGCCTTTTAGCCAGTGCAGAGCTAAGCTTTTAAATCGTGAGAACCTTCGCATGTCGGCGAGGAGCCGGGTTTGGAGATCCCAAACATGTAGATTGGGTCTTTGTTTTCAGCGCAGAATTGGTTTCTAGGTCCCACGGACCTTCACGTGTCAAAGCGGGGCTGGGCTTGATCTCCTGCGGATCTTTGTATACCATCGCAGAGCTGGGCTTTGAGGTCCCGCAGATCTTCGTATGCCAGTACGGAGCTGGCCTTTAAGTCCTTTATGCGGCTTAGATCCTTAGGGCTCCTTATCGATCATCTTTGAATCATGTTCGCTGCTACAGCTAACACTCTTTTTAGGTATCCTGGGATAAACATCTCGATCATATCCTTCAAATGATATCAATTGTTAGTGTGGTGCACATACTCATTATGATAGCAATAATATATAATAGAGGAATGAGATTTAGAGGGCCCTGAGGTCCCGGCTAGGAGCCTTATCAACGCGAGATGTCTCCCGTGGATCTTCTGGGCCCCGTGGAACTGGGCTTCTATTTACCGCGGATCTTCAGGCGTCGGTACAGAGCTGACTTCTAGGTCCTATTTCCCTTCACCTTCCAGTGCGGAGCTGGACTTTGATGTTCTGCGGATCTTCGTTCGCCGGCGTGGAGCTTGAATTTTAGGTTCCATAGGACTTTATATCGGCACGGAGCTGCCTCAGTGTGGACATATCTTCTAGGTACCTCGGACCATCGCGTGTTAGTGTGGAGCTTGGCTCGCATCTCCCGCCGAACTTCGGACGCCAGTGTGGAGCTGGGCTTCTTTGCCTTCATTCCAGCTTGGAGCTGGACCTTTAGGTCTTCTGCCACTGCGGAGCTAGACTTTATAGGTCTCGAAGGCGGGGTCTTCTTGCCAGCGCGGAGCTGGGAGGTCCCGAATACGGAGCTTTGGATCTTCCTGCCAGAGCGTAGCTGGGAGGTTCCGAATGCAGTGCTCCAGGGCTTCTTGCCAGTGCGGAGCTGGAGTCCCGAATGTGGAGCTCAATGGATCCTTGCCAGCGCGGAACTGGGAGGTCCCGAATGCGAAGATGAGGAGCTTCGGATCTTCCTGCCAGCACGGAGCTGGGAGGTTTCGAATGCGGAGCTCCGGGGCTTGTTGCCAACGCGGAGCTGGGAGGTCCCGAATGCGGAGCTATAGGTCCCGGATGCGCAGGTTCAGGTCTTCGTGCCAGAGCGGAGCTGGGCATTGAGGTCCCTCTTGTTAGGGAATGTGCCCTCGGAATGCCATACGAGGACTAGGAATGGTATTGGGCGCACAATGATGTATAGGTCGATAGACAGTTTTATTGTATATGCTAAAATAAAGTAGTGAATATTATTTTCATTATAATAAAGGCATTATTATTTATTTATCGAATTTAAAGTCTGCTTGGCATCTGGCGGTGCGATAAATAAATAACACCCGAATGTTTGAGTTGGACGTCTGATTCTCGTGGGGACGAGGGAGGAGACACCGGACAGTCCTTAATCTCAACATTAAATAAAAAGTCCGTAAGTCTAAGGATTCTAGGTGGGTGACAAGATATCCGAATATGACTTATTCATTGACGACCACATAGTATCGGTAGTGTCACCGATTACCTGAGAGGTTGTGGGTCGTGATGGAGATATCGGTGATCAGAGAGATCGCGTATTCGGACATTCGGCTCGTATTCATCTCGATCACATGACTAGGATGATGTTAATGATTGAACGAATGACTATAGCAGCCTCAGACCGATAGGGTCACTGACGGATTTGCTTTCGCGATTTCGGTTTGTCGCTAGTTGGCTAGGTCCGCAAGTGTTCGGAAATGGGACACGGGCAAGCGACGAAACGCAACTGACTTTACGGAGGTGATTGTCGGGCTTTGACTGCTATCGGGATTCACTGCCTATATTCGTATAGGTTAATGTCCTATGAGGTAATTGGAGAACGACGATTGTAAAGCCTTCGGCCGAAGCTTAGAAAGCTCGATCGTATTAGATACGGAGCGGAGTTTAAATAATCGGTTTTGGGTCTCGATTATAACATAGTGTTAGGTCAGTGAGTTTGACATTTACATGGCTCTCACCTAACCGGGACGCAAGTGAAAGGCGTAAGATGTATTTAAATCTACACACTATAGTCGGTTCGCCCGAATTTCGATTGGATCAAAATTCGTTCTCAACTGGGATCTGTCCGGTACCGTGGGATCGGCTAGGCGAATACCGGGACTCGCGGGTTCCTCCCCTGCCAGTTGAGACGGACCTAGAGAGTCGCGCTTAAAAATGGTAATGAACTTGAACGAAAACGGCGGGCTTTTCTCTAGAACCTAATGAATGGGATTCGTTGAGGTAGTGGCAAAGTTGATACGAGGTGTCGATGATTTAGTTAAATTCCGGTGATGGTCACGGGAATAATTAGGACTTGAGATTGTCTTAAGTGTTTGATTAATTAACTAAATGAGGCTCAATTGTAATTAAAATAATTAAATTGGATTTAATTATTTTATTTCTTAAAATTGAGGGACTAAATTGAGAAATTAGAAACCTCATGGGCTTAAATGAAATATTTGCATGTTGACTTGGTCTTGGACATGTGTATGATTCCTAGCTTGCCACATTGGATGAGGTGGCATGTGAGTCATACTCTTGGCTTTGATGTGAGCATGACAAGTGTTAAATATAAATCAATAAACTAACGTTAGTGGATTTTTACTACAAGGTAAATGAGACACCTCATGAGCTAAGGGGAACATAAATAAGATACAAGCATAAATGTGAAAAAAAAGACCATGCAACCTTAGGTGCTCTAAGTTGACAAACAAGATACATGCTCTCAACAAGCCATTTTTATACTTGCCACGTCAAGCCACGGGATCATTCGAAAAAGCCCGACGCCCGAACCGAACTGTGTCTAGCCATCGGGAGCAGTCTCGGAGGTTCAATTAAGGACATACCGGCGTGACAATCTAGCCCGGAAGCCCCGGGAGCCAGACGAGGCGCAGCGACTCTCATCCGAGGTGTAATCACGTATGCCGAAGGTATATTTCGAACCCTACTGATTTGATTTTACGAAAAATACCAAACGACATCGGAATGATTTGAAAGACCCCTCGTTACGATCGACGGGAAGTGTAGAATCAATCTGGAAAATTTGGTATTGATTGGAAATCATTTCGGTTGTCAAACTGTCAAAAGACGGCAGACTGCCGCTTTAGTCGAATTGATAATTTCGAACCACTGATTTGATTTTGTGAAAAATACCAAATGACATCGGAATGATTCTAAAGACCCCTCGTTACGATCGTTGGGAAGTGTAGAATTAATATAGAAAATTTGGTATCGATTGGAAATCGTTTCGGTCGCCAAATAGTCGAAACACTGTCGGCTGCCGCTTTGTTCGAACTAGTTTGGAACGAAATTATTAATTCGAATATATTTGTAATAAATTCGAATTTAGGAAATTCGAATTAGACGTGGTCTCCTGAGGCTCAGGACAGTATCTTGAGCCTTCGGGAGAAGCCGAAGGGCGCTAGGTCGAATTTAGATGTTGGAAATCAAAAATTTGGCACCCTACGCCGCTCGGTTCAAGACGCGCTTCCGCTATCGCCACGTTGCGTTGTTCTGGGGCCGGCGTCGATTAATCGAGCCCACCCCAACACCTCTAACCTTTGTACACCATTGCGGAGCTGGGCCTCTAAGCCCTTCAAATGCTCAAGTGCATGATTCGGGCTCTGTTGGACATTGGAGTTCCCGGTGCCTCGCGCTCCTACTATGACAAGGACATGAGTCCTGAATGGAACTGGCCCCTATCTGGAGGAGGTGGACGTCGTCTGCCTTTAGTTGGCACAGTTCCTACAGACTCCTCCTCAGCTACCTTCGGATCTTGCTTGAGGCCATGATCAATGAACTCTCTCAGATTTCGATTCTGTCCTTCAAATGACAACAGTTGTTAGTATAGTGGTCATATTATCATGTTATATAAATGAGAATGAAATTTAGAGGGTCCTGGAGTTCCGGCTATTGACCTCCTCATCACGGGAGGTCCCCAGGCTAATGTCAGGATCTCTTCTGGATTTGCATAGTGGTGTGAATCTCCGTGGGATTCTTGGCGGAGATTCCCAGGGTTCCCTGTGGTGAGGCCGTGACATTGGCTTCCCTTTTTCCCGAGTGTGGCTCAGCTTTTTTCCTTCTTCTAGAGCTTCGAGCTCCCTTCGTTTTTTCGGGTGGCTCACTAACGAGACTCGTGGAGGTCCACCTGGGTGTTCTGAGATCCCTTTAAGGCTCATATGTACCCTCTTACTCGTCTTCATCATATTTGGCCTGTGTTTCAAGTCCTGGCCGTTTCTCGACACGTTCGTTAGTTTCTGGGGGTCCTCCTCCGCGGTTCACTTCTGACTTTGACTGTCTTTTGGGCGTTTCGGGTGTTAGCATCATAGAGGTGGGCACTGGGATGGTGGTCTTCTCCAGACGGTTATATTTAGCGGCTTCCGCAAATTGTGGATCTATGTTCTTTCGTAAGGAGAGCCTTCTTCCATTGACTTTTCGCGTGTTTCGTCTCGTCCCAGCAAAAACAAAGAAAATAAAGAAGAAATAACAAAAGCGTTAGGCACAGCTTCGCACAATGTAGGTAAAATCCCTCACGCTTTCAACTCTGAAATTTTCCCACAGACGGCGCCATTTGATGTGGGGCTATCCCAATTAAAATTTATATGTGGTTCGGGGAAATTTATATAGCGGTAGATTTCGTATTAAAGTTTTGGGGCGTGCCTAATGTGCTTATTGGTGGGAGACTGAAATGGATATGTTTGGAGACGTATCAGGACGCGTTGGGGACATGTTGGGACGTGTTTGGGACCTTGGGACTATTTGGGATGTGTTGGGGACGTGCTGGGACGTGTTTGGGACCTTAGGACGTATTTGGGACCTGTTAGGGACTAAGAGAAATAACACATGATGTACGTGGTTCGAATCCTTGCAGATTCTACGTCCACGGGGCGCTGCGGAACTTCGTTTCACTATATTTGGACGAATTACACACTCAACTAACTTACCCTCACTCAAAATATGCTAAATATTGAAAGGGATATTTAACACACGAAAAAGAGAGAAACTAGAGAGTATTTTCGTGTTCTGATGATGATTCTTGCAAAAATGATGAAGTCCCCTTTATATAGGAGGCTCTTGGATATTGCCTGAATGTTCATCCCGAGATCCCTGGTGATATGACCCTCTGGGGAAATTTGCTGCGCAGCTTTTGCAGTCCTGTCAGAAGCAGTTTTTTCTCACCTCTTACCTGTCTTTTCGTCTGGAAGCGTACTGAGAAAGCTTTCTTCTTCTGGGGGGTCGTCAACTACCTATCGGAGGTCCCTGGATGTCCCTATCTCTATCATTTCTCATTATTTACTAAGTATAAACATTTTCGAACGGGCCTAACTAGCCTTTTCTGATTTTTCAAGGCCCATCTAGTTTTAATCCATATCAGTATTTATGAATTATGTTGTTTATGCTTCACTTTAACTAATATATTTTCTTATTTATATATTAATTTGTGAGCGCGTTTGGTTCTTTGCATGGTGGGGGAACATGAAAGTAAAACGCTCGGCTAAGTACAAAAGACTACAATCTCACCTGAAAACACACACTGAGGAAGATTGAATCCCTAGGGTTTTCCTTCCTCGATCAAATTCATATTTCAGTTATATTGTCGAGACGTTGTCGCGTATACCAATAATCTGCACCATCTACAATAGTCGGTGAGTATGTTAATTGTCTTGTGCTTATTCATGTTTTGGTGAGAAATTGGGAGCTTTGGTAAGTCATTTTGAGTTCATAAAGACAGTTCCCTAAACGTTTTTTCATATCTCCTCACTGTAAGCTCATAAGTTAAAGACTGCAAAGGCACGATGTTGCAATGGATGGGTGGATCGAGGCGGAAAATGACCACAGTAAGTGTTTTTATCGTTTACCTAGATTTTTGGCTAATGGCGTGGGTGAGGATTCATAGAGAAGTGGAAAAAAAAACCTTGTCATATTTAGAAGTTTGTGTAAGTTTGTTGTGTGTGTATCTCGGGAATTTAATCGAATGCCATGGATAAATTGCAGTACAGAAACTCAACCCGGAAAAGGTATGAGTCACCCTCTGGCTATTTTGACATGTCATCACTGTGATCACGTGGCTGTAGCGGTTTTCGTAATTTCCGGATGAAAAGAAATCATGAGATGCATAAACCGAGAATATTCGTCAAATAGGCAAAGGCATTACTTTGAGGAAAGGAAACGTAAGCAGCAGCAAGAAGCTGGTTATGAAACCTGTTCGACTGGGAAAGAGTCATGCACTCAAAACTTCGAAGATACTCGATCACTTGACTTACTGAGTTTGGTAAATATATCTGTTGTGACTACTGAAAGCAGTGCTGGTGAGCTCAATGGTAATTATCCTCTCTGTTTAACTTTCGAATACCTGAACTTATGTGTAGTCATTTTCTTATTACAAAAGATTTCGATATTCGATCCATTTAGCGAGTGAACTGAACTTTGATTTTTCCCTGCCACAAATGATTATTGTTTGCTCCTACATTTGATTCAACTTCTTCAAGATGCAAGGGAGAGTTCAGATGATGATGATGATATCACTCTGAGCAATGAGTTCAGTGCTTCCGCTAGTATCAGAACAGAAATCCCCATTCCTCCATCTGGACCAAATGAAGGTAGAGCTTCAATAGATGTAGGCAATTTATTTATTTATTTTTCTGGCCAGGCCTTTATTGAGACGTAGGCTTATGTGCTCTGAACAGCATGTCTTCGATCGCCCTTTGTTTCAGGAATTGCACCTATCTCTATCTCAGAACAAACAGATACAAAGAGGTAGTGTTGTGTAACTTTTGGAGTTTTCTCTGCTACTTACGTGATGCAACTAAGAGGACATAGAATTATTATATAAAAAGTATTTTTTTTCGTATCAACCAAATTGTCTATCAAGTGTAATCTATACTTTGTTGTATTTTTTTTTAAGCATAACTGTTTGCCATTCTGGGCGGAAGGGTAACCCCTAATGTATGCATGCTGTGGTCAGGTTGCCAGACCAAAATAAAAACTGTGATCAGCATGGCAGTGAAGTTGACAATTCAAAGATTTCCACAATGCATAGGAGTAAGTTAGGGAATGTTAGTGTTTTTTCGCTTGTAAAGATTTTATTCCATCATCTTGTATATAATGCTCTTTCCTTCTACTCTACTCATTTTTCTGTGCTGTTAACTGTTGATGCAAAAAGGAGAATAAGTTTGAAGTTGTCTTTCTCTCTCTCTCGATGTTGCAGCAATCTCTATCATTGATTTGCTTGGTGATGGGGGAGAAAACAGCAATGCAATAGAGAATTCAGAAAAAGGAAAGGAACCTCATGTTGCTTTTTCTGTTGAAGGTTGGTAGTGATAACCCTGTAAACAACCATTATCGTTCACCATTTTCATTGCATCTTTTAAAATATGAGCAATCTTAACTCATCCATGTACACCCAAACATTCATTTACATTCATACACTTCAATAGCAATCTTAAATCATCCATGTACTCTTAAACATTCATTTACATTCATCCACTTCAATAGCAATCTTAACCCATCCATGTACACCTAAGCATTCATTTACATTCACATTCATCATTAACATGTGAATGGATAAGGAATCAATCTCAAAATTACTCCATGAAATAGAATTGAATGGATGCATAATTTCTCTGATTGAGGGATATTTGTAACCCTTCTGCAGTTGGTCATGAATGCAATTTATCATTATACCACGCTGTAATTCTTCTCCAGAACTACATAAGAGATTATGGCTCATGGCCAGTTTATCAGTTCATTGGTTGCTTAATAAGATAATATCACAACGTTCTGAGCTACTATTTACATCCAAATCTTGTCCTGTGTTTTCACTCGGAGACTTTCATACTTATCAGGTTTAGGGAAAGTGGAAACTCAAACACCAGTTCAATCACCGGTTGCACCTCACAGGTAAATACATATCAGTGGAATTTTAAATGGAAATTGGTATCCAAACATCCAGACCACTTTAGAACATGATAAATCCATTCAGTTGTGATGTAGTCTTTTTCTTATGGGATTTGGCCACACATGTGCACACACGCATACTCTATTAGAAAACGGCCCATTCTCGGAACCCATGACGACAGAATGAAATTGTGTTCTGTTTTCTCTGTCTTTGTCTGACGAGTTTTGGTAGCGACTCGCAACAATAGCATGCAGTCATGGATGTAATTTTGGAGCTCCAAAGTATTATTTGTTTATATGATGATTCAAGCTCCCTCTCTGCATTATGATCATGTTTTGACTGTGAGCGATAATGCCTCATTGATGCTTAGTATATGGATATTTGCTTTTGAAATGCTTTTTTATGTGAATTTATCATCAAAACATCACCCATTTGATATATCATCTAACCATATATATATTTAAATATATATTTATATGTATATATATATCACTACAGGACCTCTCAACCTGGTTCCCGTTTTCCAAAGAAAGCAAGAAGACAACCAGTCACATCTAAGCTCTTCGATTTTGGTTTTGATGACCTTGATTCCCAAATTGTAAGAACAATCAGGAAGCTCTCATTAGTATAAATATCACTTCTCTTTGACTGGCTTCGATATAAGCCTCTTCGTTTTGTTTTTTAGTTTCCCAGGATCATTTGCTTGCAATCAAACCTCGAAGCTTCACTTGGTTGAGGACCAAGTGACAGTGTCCTATATTTATAAATACATTCAGAAAATATACATCCAAATACAGTCAGAGTTCAGCACATAAAACCATGATGCAGATAATTGAGTTCTTGAATTGTTCATTACATATTTGAAATAGCTCGAATAGAATGAACTAGAAGTTTGTTTGAGTTTTTTCATCAATGTTTTTGTGGCAAGGGTGCTCATATAGCCACCAACATATTATTTCCAAAATCTATATTGCTTTTTTTTTTTTAATTATCGGTGGGATGCATATTCTTGCGACTCCCAAATCATCTTCGTACAGTTTTTTTTCTGTATCGATTTATTACATTTGTTATATTGCGATCTTACACTATGTAAGTGGACAAAGTGCAGGATGTAACGTTACAGGACCACGACTTCCCAACACATGTCAGTTCTGGGAAAAGATGTTTGTTTCCAAGGGATGTCATGGGAGTTGGTTGTTACCCTGACGATAACTTTTTTAATTTGAGAGAGTTCCAGTTCTCCAGAAAGGGCAGTCCTCCACAGAACTTTCTTGACGATGATGATTTCCTGCACAGTATTTCCAACAGTACCAGAAACAGAAACTCTTGGAATGGTAAGAAATTACTAATTGAATAATCTTCCCATTCTATGAAGTCATGGAAGATTCTATATGGCACTGGCACATGATTGTCAGTTGCAAAATTGTCATCATTGCAATAAAATCTGTGACATAAAGAAAAAAGAATTTTAAGCAGAAGTCTGCAGTTAATATCAAAACTGGATGATCCTCCCATACTTGTGTCTTTTCTTGCTTCTAGAAGGACAAGTATGAGATAGTTTTGATAAATGAAAATTGTGACAGCGGTGGTATGAATATCATGACAATATCCTAGATTTTCTATCTCAGATAATCATGGATAAAGGACACTAGTAAAAAATGAATTCTGCCCTTTTCTATTAGACTTTGGCTTTTAGAGATTCCAATCTGCTTGGCTTTGTCCAGGAGTGCGTAGTTTGCCATAACAAAATTTTGTTTCTCCTTCAGTGGGTCCTAGCTTCTCAGATAATGATTTTGACGACGTGAATATATCAAAGTCTTTTTATGGGGACCGAAGAAATATAAGAAGCATTGTTAAGGACGATCCTATCGATTCCAAGAACCCATGGAATCAGGACTTTAACTTCGATTCATGGAACCTACTGAGAAAAAGGTAAGTCAATACTAAATATCTTCGAACTATTCGTTAGTGAACACATCTGCGTAAAAGTGATGCGGTTTGTTCCACAGATCCAGCTCGGAAGCAATTGGAAACATCGGTTTTACAGGTTCCTCCCTCTTTCTTATTAAGATTTCAGAAAATGCTGTTCATCAGAGAATTAATCTTGTTTTCTTGATTATATTAGTGAGTACGTATTGGAATTCTTGGGGAGTACTAAATTTTCGTTTCAGCATATGGTCACATCTTATGCAGATTTGTAGTCCTATTTCTCATCTGTTTTCTTCGTCAAGCAGACTCTCCAGTTCATAAAAAGGATCATCATACGGTGAACCATCCCGAAACCTTCACCTCATATAAGCCTTGGTAAAAATGAACTTTTGCCGTGAGATTATATTTGTTTGCATCATCGTTATAAATTTATGAGGAACCTCTGTTTTTATGCGATGATTCTTCATTTAGGTACTCCCCAACTACATTGGATAGCAATGTTAGAGATCCCATCCAACGGTTAGTAACAGAAGATGCAAAAGATAGGTCTGAGTTTACTGTGTGTTTTTTTTTTTTAATTTCCAAATTTCGTTCTCTTTATTTCTTCTCCCATCAAGATCTCGAACTGATCGCGATTTTGGTTATGCAGTGAAGAATCGTGCACTTCGGCCGCAGGTCATTGTCATTTCTTGGAACTAAAGTTATATTTTGTTTCGATTTTCATTGTATGAATCGAACTGAATTCTATTTTTCGACGCTCGCAGTTTGGTGCGACTCGATAAAGAAGTCTGGATCACGAGAAGGGACCTGAAGATTGAATATTTCTTGGTAAGAAGGAGAGTGCTTTCAGCTTTTCGAGTATACTTAGTACATATAATACGATGGTAACAGATTCCCCAAGCTATTGTGTAAGAAGAACAAGCAGCCAGCCTCAAATATCTTCATACATATATGGGAATTATGCAGCAAATTCAATAATGATAACAGAAAAAGCAATTACGAAATAGAATCAGATGCCTGGCATACGTTTAATTTAAGAAGATTGAAATAAAATGTCAACTTTGCGAGAAAATGTGTACAAAATCAGTAATGGTATGTATTATGTTATGTATAATTTACGACATTCATATCTCTAGGCAATATCTTCTTATTGAAATACACTACATTATATTTATGCCAACCAATCTGAAGTTTGTTTGCCAATATTCTTCTGATTACGTTTAGATCGTAGGATTATCAATACGTTACGATTCTCCTTATTGATAATATTCTTATGTTAGTCTGTCACACATGACATATAGTTGTCGTTGATTAGACTAAGAGCATCTCCAGCCGACAAATACAATCAAGAAGTCAAATTCATTCTAAAACTCAAAATAGAATAATTATTCTCCAACGGCTAAACTCAATCTCGAACTCAAATAAACGTTTTCAAAATATTCACTTATACACCAACTTTACAGCTTTCCAATACCGTCCATATATTTTATACTTCAAAAAAAAATATTTAATATTATATTACATCTAAATAGAAAAAAAATATTGCTAGTATATTTTCTAGATTTAAAACCTTCTAATTACTTTTTATATATTTTCATTTATTTTATTTTATATAAGGATGCTTTAATTATTAAACCACCTAAAGGGCTTTAAATGCAATTATTAAATACAAAACTCGTGCGTTTTGGGATTAATTGGAGTGGATTTTATTATTCTCTCTCGGCTGTGAATATTTTGCTCATCTTAACCTTATGCACTGTCACTACGTAAAGGCATAAGTGATGCATGCTTCTATCTATTTTCATGATCATAATCTGATTCAAGAACGTAGGTCTCTCTCTAGACTATAGCTTGACCTAACAATATCATCAGTAGTTTGCTTGTATACTTCTATGCACATATTGTCATCTTTAACCGTTTTCTTACCTCAGATGACCAACATTACTTACTATCCAGAAAAATATTCAAGGTTTAGTTTCTTCCACTCAACTCCTATACCACTCTTGCCCCCCTACCAGGCGATATGACTTTGTTCGTAGCAAAGAGCAAATTCATGGAATTCAGACAAGAGATTTGCGCGCCTAAGATATTTTTAATGTCGATAAAATTTAGTGCATTTAATCCGTAAAGAAATCTGATTTCTGCGACGAAGATGTTGCTAGAGTTTTGAGACGTAAAGAGGGGCTTTGCTTGATGACAAGCAAAGCCCCTCTTTTGAGAGGTTTGCATGCGTAATACAATCTTGTTGAAAGCACAATGGTAAAGGTCTTCATAGTAGTAATCTACTTTTTTTTTTTTTTGAAGAGTTGGCTCAGTTAATTCATTTGAACTTTGGACATTATGCATCTTCAAAGTATAATTATGATGCTTATACAGAATTGGGTCGTCATGTGAATGTAAGAAAACTACTTTGGGATTTAGCTTATTTTGATATATTTTTTTTCTCCATCTGTGTATATTCTTTGAATAAATATAGACCTATAAATAAGCTATGGACTTATATAACGCATCTTTGTATTTTATCTTCAACACATGCCAAAAAAGGGGCTCTCATAAAAAAACCTTTAATTAATGATTTGGAACTCAATATCTGTCTCAATTAAATGACCATTAAATGATATTTGCCCTATTAATAATTGTATATGTTAGCAATATCTCACGTCCCATCCAACATTGTGAATTCCCAGTTGGATGGTGATCTGTATCTATTGATTATTCCATTTGAATTCTTGGTGACCCAAAATAGTATATATATTGGATTTCGATAATACCATGATTGCAATACATTTTTCCAAGAATACATGCACATATAGAAATAGAAAGTTATTACTAGGACCAAAATTATAGTTTTTTGAAATTATTAGGACCGAAATTATATATATCTTCAACACCCTTCGTCACCGGCGAAGCTATGATACGTGGAGAAAGCGACGCAGAAAATATATATGAGAAGAAAAGAGAAAGCTTTTGTGCTGTGGCGTTTGTTATGATCTCTTTCTCTTTCTCTTTCTTCTGATGAAATAGAGAGAGAGAAAGGAACTCTGAGAAAACAAAACGTAACTGCAGATTTGTCTTCATCTGTCTCTTTCAATCCTTTTTTCATTTTCCTTTGTCCTGTTTTTCCCTCACAAAAAAATGTGCATATGTATGCATTAAATGCCATAATTGGGGAATTACGTATACCATCTGATATAAAGGGAGGGGGATGAAATCGACAGAAATCTCTGACAAACCCCGAGAAATTTTTCCCCTAAAACCTCGTTTCTGCATAGCCTTCGTCATATTCCTCTAGAATTCTCTGCTTTTTTTCTTTTTCCAATTCTCAGAAGAGCTCTCAATTTCCTGAAATGATCACTGAAGCCCATCCTTGAATCTTTACTTCTGTTGCTGTTAGAAAGGATGGGCGAGCTTGGAATTGACGACAGAGACGATATCACGTCAGCTGCTGAAGACGCGGCGCAGAGAGTGTTGAATTGCATTCAACCCACCTTGGACTCTGAGGAGAACAGAAGGGACGTCATTGACTATGTTCAACGACTCTTCAAAACTCGTCTCAACGTTGAGGTCTCGCTAAAAACTCTTTACCTTTCTCTTTCTCCTTCTTTTTCCATAAGCCTTCTAGGGATCTGTTAGTTTCAGCTTTACTCAGCTGATTTCATCAAATTGATATGCATGGCATGTCCTTTTGTGGTTTTATGTGTAATTAACTTGATTTTACTTCCTTCCGTGTGTGTGCGCGCCTTGAGTTTTGTTATGATTATTTTATTAGTCGTGCTGTAATCAGAATTTGTAAGTATCTGATAGGAATGGAATATATTAATCTAATCTTTGCTGTAATCCTGCTTTGTATATATTAATTCGTTTGTTTAATTGTTAAGGAGGGTGGCTTTGTTCTATTTTACTCGTCTCCCTCTATTTGGTGATTGTTAGTTTATCCATGACCAGACAGTCAACACAGAATATTATGATAATGTGGTTGAATGGATGAAAACCTAGGAATATCTTTAGATCCATGTTAAAATTTAGTTGTTTGTATTCCAAATTCGAGGAATCTACACATAGAGGCATGTGTTCTAGCCTCTCTTGTGTCCCCATAGTAATGTAGTTGAGGGTTAGTGTTGCTGGCTATCCTTTGAATATGAAGCACCTCTTTGAGATGAAATCAGAGTCCATTTATCCGAATCCATTTGATCAAGCAGTTCTTCATAGTTTACCGTATTGATAGTTCATTTCTATTTTATGTGAAGTAGCTTAGTTTTCACAGTCTGGCGAGTAGTTAGGTAAAAGTGGAAGCTTTTACGCCGGAGCGACACGTAGCATATGCATATGCGACAACTTGTGTGCGTTATAAGGCATCTTATTTTGGTTACTCAGACAAAAAGTTCTTCAATGTAAGGCTTAGGGTAGTCTAGTTTGCCTTCTACGATCTGTCTATTTGGAGATTCCGATTCTGAAGGTCTTAAATATCTCATTCAGTTTTCTGGGGATTCGATGTTAAAAGGTTGGTCGTCTAATATCGTTTTTCTATTTATTATGTTATTTAACTTCATGTAACTGTTTTATGTATATCTGTCATGATAGTTAGTTCAATCCGTTTAGAACTTAAATGATTGTCTCTCCTTAGGTCTTCAGATATGCCCTGTTTTAATTTCATTACTCCCAATGCTTCTTAGAGCATTATGCTTTATCCTCCAATGCTGAATGTATTTATGGCGTCTTTAGATTCAGTGCACCTAAATCAATGATCAGTAACTGCTAATAAAATTGATTTTCATCTCATTTTGTTCTAGAAGCTTTTGGTTTTACGATATTTAATTGACAGGTTCTACCATATGGGTCCGTGCCACTGAAGACGTACTTACCCGATGGAGATATTGACTTTACTGCCATTAAAGGGCCTAACGCTGAAGAGTCCTTTGCCCATGATGTTTTTTCTATTCTAACAGAAGAGCAGCTTAATCAGAATGCAGAGTACCAAATCAGAGATGCCCAGTTTATTGATGCCGAGGTGACCTTCGTACTGATGCCCTTTGGAAATAGTGAATTTATATAACTAAGCTCCTTTCGCAGCATTATGGATCCACATATACTTTATTTCCAGTATTTTGTTTCATCACATTGCTTCTCTTCTAATTGTATACGAAATTTTACCATCAAAATGATGTTTCACCTTTGATGCTTGGACTGGAGATACTGGGTAGTTATGACTTATACCCCACTAGGTAGTTTCAGAACTTGCACTTGTTACGTGGCTCTATTGCTTAAGTTCCGGAAGCTATGTGAATGCTTCTTAGTCTCTTTGATATTTGACTGTTTCTTACATTTTGTGTTTTCACTCGATGTGTGTTATACTTGTCTTTACTGTTGATTTATTTTGTTTAAATGTTAGTGTTTTGGGCATGTCGCTGATGTAAAATTTTAGCATTAAAACAGTTTTTGAGTGTTGTTTGTTCTATGAATTGTAACTCCTATATATTTTGCTCTCACTTTGCTTTATGTATTCATCATCATCATATGAAGGCTTTAACTGTGTTTCTCTGTCTTCTCGTGGCAGGTTAAACTTGTGAAATGTCTCGTTAAAGATATTGTGGTGGATATGTCTTTCAACCAATTAGGCGGACTTTCTACCCTTTGTTTCCTGGAGCAGGTATGGATGATATATGCTTTATGAAATATCGGTCATTTATTTCGTTTTTTTGGTTTTCAATGTTTTACTCTTCCTTTATGTCATGTAACACATAAGTTTCTTCCGTTGGGTATGGGTTTTTGTGAATAGCATTTATCACCTTAAGAAGCTAATGGTTTCTGTTCTGACATGTATAACAGATTAAATATTCTTTCGTGAAACTTAGATGCCCTTAAGATTAATGGGAGGCCCTTCAATCAGTACCACGTGTATGGTTCTACGTATTGAGTGTCATTGGTTGACGACGAAACTTCCTTAATTGGGATTTGTATAAAGAAACATTTAGAGTTAACAAATCCGTAACACGAAATGAAATAAATAATATACCATCAAGCAGGGATGTAAATATGTGCAGTATGTTAAATAAGGATGTCATCGGGTCTAGTGGGGAATAGTTAACTCAAGTTTTTAGAATAGCATGGCTAAGTTCAACGTTTCTTATTTTGCAGGTTGATCGGCTAGTTGGAAGGAATCATTTATTCAAGCGTAGCATTATCCTGATTAAAGCTTGGTGCTATTATGAAAGCCGTATCCTGGGAGCAAACCATGGTTTAATTTCAACATATGCTTTGGAAACACTTATCTTATACATATTCCAGATGTTCCATTCATCCTTAACTGGACCACTAATGGTAAGGGACGTGAAACGGATTTTGGGTTCCAAAGTTTAAGGAAAACATTATGACCAGTTAATTATGTGATTTGGATATATGTAGGTACTCCATAAGTTTTTAGATTATTACTGCAGTTTCGACTGGGAGAACTATTGTATCAGTTTGAAAGGTCCTGTATGTAAATCTTTGCTTCCTGACATAGTAGGTGAGCACTATTATTGTAAAGATTTATGGGTCTTTTAGATTGCATCAAAAGAAATACGTTTCGTATAAATTTCTCTTTTCTGCTGTTATTTGTTTTATGCTTGTTGATTCATTTTATGATTTACTCTCTTTTGTTGTTCATTTGTTTAGTGAAAATGCCGGAAGGTGAATTGAGAGATCCAATGTGTAGCGAAGAATTCCTGAAGAACTGCTTCGAATTGTTCTCTGTGCCATCTAAGGGTCTTGGAGGCAACCCAACTGCATTTCAAGTTAAGCATCTTAACATAATCGATCCATTGAAGGAAAACAACAATCTTGGCCGAAGTGTACACAAAGGTGAGAACAATTGCTATTGATGATTAATCATTTTTTGGTTGACATTCCAGATTTAAAATTCGATCAACATTGAAGTGGATTCCGTATAGTGAAGTGTTTGTATGAAATAGTGTAAGTGTTTGTATGAAAATTGCTATAGTTGGATTGGAAAGGAAGGTATGCTCTATTGATCTGAAATGGGATATTTATTCACATTTACGGCACGTTAGATTGCCTATAATAATGTCAAAACATTCTCTTTTCCTCATTTGGCAACATTTGAGGCGCCTGTTTAGTTACTAACGTCTCTAGACTGCAAAAATTGGAAGATAAACTTCGGATTGTCGTTGAGTGTACACGGTTTTAAATCCATCTTTGGAAATTGGCTTTTTGAAGATACACAATCTTATCTGCATTTAGTTATCCTTCTTTTGCTAGAATTTGATATGTGACTTAGCCGTCCTTTACATTGCTCCTTTCCAGGAAATTTCTTTCGGATACTGAGCGCTTTCAAGTATGGTGCTCGTAAGCTCAGTCAAGTTATCTTTCAACCAAGAGATAAAGTTTCTGACGACATCTGTAAGTTTTTCACAAATACGCTTCAAAGGCATGGACCCGAATGTAGAATTAGCACTGAGCTTTTGGTCCCAAGATTTGAAGATGAAGATTCCTTAGCATCATCGATGGAATTGTCCTTTGAGGATGATGGATTAATATATTCATGTGACAGTGATACTGATGGTGATGGTGAGAAATCTTCGGTTTATACAAACATATACTCGAACAGGGAAATTTCTATGGTGGATGGATTAAAAGAAAACGAAGAGACTGACCACAAAAGTCACAGTTCACTCGGTCTAACAGCTAACTCAGGTTGTTCTACTCCAAAGGCTGACGATGCTTATGAAATCAACGCATCCCTATTCGACAGGAAGGAACTAGATTTTGCTAGTTTAGGGGGAAACTTCCATCCTTGGGCTGATCTCACCGGGGATTACGATAGTCACATTAGGAATCTCCTCCATGGTCAATTATGCCATGATTGTATGCCAAAAGCATCTGCGATACAAAATTCTCTATCATCTCCATCTTCACTGTCACCTTCTATATACGAAAAGCAGCAGCTTCATATCGCTCCTCGTCAGTCTCCAACACATCAACAGAGTTATCACCATCCACATGCTGATTCAGTTCCACCATTTGTGGAGGAAAGTATCATCACTTCAAGTGATTCTGTTTTGCCCGCTACTGCTCTTCAATCTGTAGGTGCACAAAAGACAAGAGGAATTGGAACTTACTTTCCTATCGCGGTATGCTAATTTCTTGCACAATCATGGCTGTGTTGTTTTCACTACATTATCCATCTATATATATATCTTGCTTTCTTTACGCCTGCAGACTAATATTTATCGGGAGAGACCCTTTACGAGGAACCGAAACAGGTCACCAAATGATTACTATCCATCTCAGAGATACGGCCATAATTATGGATACTATCCCTCTTCGGGAAATTTGAACCATTCAGACAATAACAGCTATTCCGAAGTAAGGCTTGCAAGAAACCGATCTTTAGGGAGTAGAATAGATTCACCGTTAGTATCTCCCCATTTTGTTGGAGAACAAACTCAGGACAACAATTTTGCAAATGAAAGAGGTATAATCCGATTTGGGTCTGTTGGAGATTTAGCTGTGCAGCTTATTGCAGGATCTGACCCTGTTAAAGACTCAACTGCACTTGTTCCCCGTCCGGAAACAAAAGCTATTCAAGACGATAGGTAGTTATCAGATAAGTTCATTTATTCATTCTCACATTTTTTCTCGACTGATTTCTCTCATTGGGTCATATTTTCGCTTCTTTCAGGGTCGTGGGAAAGACAGTTGGTCTCAAGAACGACGAGGAATTTCCTCCTTTGGGGCTGTGCTAGATGTATCATTGGGAAAGAGATACTAACGTGACTGTGTAGGGCTTTTCTATGTAGCCATGTTTCTTCAAACATAGTGAAATAGTGTGTGATCTAATAGATAGATTGATAGATCACCAGATGAGTGGTTTTGTTTTCGGTTTGTTGATGTGGAAGGATTCGATGGTTTGTGAAGTTTGAATTGCTGAAGTGTTCATCAGCTTCTGCTCTGTGATATATGGAATGAACTCATGCAGATGTTTGTTGAAACATAATCTTGTTTTAATATTTTAGTTAAACTCTTTCCTGTTTTGTTCTATGCTCTCTTTTATACTATGTTATATCCATTGATTTATTCCGTCCTCTGTGGAATGATTGATTCATTCGAGTTAATTTTGATAAAAATAGATCAATGAAGTTATAAATCTTGTAGCTTTTTCTTTCACTGCTCATAGTATATTTTCTCGGTCTCTTCTGAAGCTATTTTTGTTGCCCCTTAACAGATCTCCCAACATTAGAAAGAACACAGCACAGATGACCAATGGTGAATAAGGGAAGAAAAGAAACCAAAGTGCTTTTCAGTATAGGAATGCATCTCTTAAACACAAATGAAGTTCAACAAAGCTTCTAAGTATCAGGGAAGTTCCTGAACAAGCAGGCTCTGGTCTGCAATCACATCGAATCTCTGCTCATTAGAGCTCAATAAAGGCTCATCTTGAAATACATTCTGCTCTGTTCTCTCCTCGCCTTCATCTTCTTCCCCAGTTTCAGGCTCTCCATGCCAAGCCCAGGCGATTTCTTGAAGGCACGGTCTGATATCCTCATCGAACATCTTCTGATATTCCAACGTATCCCCACTCGTCTTCTTCACTTCAACCAAGTGATACTCTGGGGTGAGCTCGAAAACCTCAGCATCGAGCGATAAAATCCCCTTTCTACCACACTCTGTAGTCACTTCGAATTTGAACAAGCCCGGCTCCTTTTTACTAATCTTCAGCTTCAAGCGCTTGGCCAGCTCTTCGAGCTTGGCGATTATGGTGGAGGCAGGTTTCCACGATATGAATCTGTGTTCTTTCTTGGGACAAGAATCCTCAAACAGCCCAGAAAGATCAAATCCAGCCGATAATGAAATAATGTCGAACGCATTTAGGTTCGAAAGCCTAGACGATTCTTGATCGCCTGATACAATTGTACTGCGCCCACTCGAGGATGCATCTTTATCTAATATGCCCTCGTTAGCTTTCAACTTTGAACTCAATCCCTTTCTGTACCACGAGCTTTCCTTAATTTTCGCTATCGTAGTTCTACTACTCGGGCGAGGATCGAGCATTCTGCAGATTAACCTCCTTAAATCGGCGGGAAACCAAGAAGGGATAGTGAATTCAGCTTTGCCAATCTTCCTATACATTTCCATTAAGTTAGAATCTTGGAATGGTAAATAACCAGCCAACAATACGTATAGAATAACCCCACATGACCAAATATCAGCCTTAGCACCATCATATCCTCTTCGGTTTATTACCTCTGGCGCCACATAAGCAGGCGTCCCACAAGTAGTGTGGAGAAGCCCATCTTGCCTTTTGGACTCGGCGAGCGCACTCAAGCCAAAATCAGAAACTTTCAAGTTATCATTTTCGTCCAGCAATATGTTTTCGGGCTTTAAATCGCGGTGGTACACACCTCTGCTGTGGAAGAAATCGACTGCGTTTATCAGCTGATAGAAGTATCTGCGTGCGACGTCTTCTTTCAGTTTGTGTCTGAGCACGTTGTGGAAAAGCTCCCCTCCTTTGGCGTACTCCATTACGAAATAGATCTTTGTCTTCGTTGCCATGACCTCGTGAAGATTGATGATGTAAGGATGCCTTACGATTCTCATGATGGATATCTCTCTCTTGATTTGAGTAACGATTCCCACCTTGACGACTTTGTCCTTGTCTATTACCTTTATTGCAACGCTTTGCCCTGTCTGTAGGTTTCGAGCGTGGTAGACTTTTGCAAACGTCCCTTGACCTAATAACTTACCAAATTCGTATCTGTGCATCAAAACTCGACCGTCACGATCCATTTTATGACAGTTGCAATCTTAAGATATCATCAAATTATATCGCCTTCAAGAGCTAATCAACCATCGCCAGAGAATGCGAGGACATCGATGTAAGAGTTACAATCTCGAAAACATTTTGCTGCATTCCATCGAATCTTGGTGGGGCAGTCGTTGAAGATTGATGAGAAGCAAATGTATTTCTCTCATCACTGCTTGAAACATGTCAACAAGGCAATTCAGCAGAGCAAAAAATTCTAAGGAGTGGTATCATACGGTAAACCACAATAGACGTACTCAGAAAAATCCTTGTTCTTTGTAACTTTTCACTTCTAAAGAACAAATTAAATAGCAACTGAATCAAAGTTGTGTTTCCGAAGTGTTCCCATAGACGTAAGGCTCCAACTTCTGTTTGGTGAATTTTAGGTTTCAAAAGTTTATACTTACTTTATGTTTCAGAAACAGTTCAAAATGCCAGCAAGTGTTCCAAAATGCAGATACGAGTCCACTTTTACTACCACAACATACTCTTCTTTACTACAATATTCATATATATTTACCCGTTGTGAGAAACCAATAACCAATGAATAAAGCCCTGAAATATCGGTTTCTCAACTCATCTATTTCAGAAAGATCATGATATTCCTTCATAATTGACCACGCTAAGTGAACTGACATCTGAAGAACACCAATAAGCATACGATCCAATGATACCCTCACCATGTATCTAAACTTCTCACAAAAAGCAAAACTGTAATAACAAGTAAAACCCACAAAGAAATATAACTTGAACTCGAAAAACAACAAATACAACATGTTTTGCAACCAAAAATCGGTCCATAATCAACAGCTTAGTAAAGAACTGAGATTTAATTACCTTGTTCCCTCGACGACTTCCTTATCTTTCCCATCGCTGAGCTCCAATGGAAGATGGGAGAGTATTTCTACCACAGTTGACTCATCAGAAACGGTAGGTGAGAATGATCTTTCTGATTCGAAGATCAGACAAGGGCAGTTTCAACGTGCAAATAGAATGCCTCATGGTGGCATCACTTCCGTGATTCGAGGCCCACATCATGGTAATATTGCTTAATAAGAAGAGATGATTTTACGTATTGATCCCTCATATTTTCTAGCATACCAAAATACTCCTGACACTTCATTTGCTGTCACAATCCAATTCAGAAATACACGAGGATTATATAATCTTAAAGAGAGCCTAGGGAGTCTGTCAATTGGTATGCCAAGTGCTTTTCCCACTTAACCATTAATTTTTTTTTTAATTTATTACAATTTTATTTTTACAATCTTATTTTCTAAATAATCTAATTAATAATATAAAATATTCAAACTATAAAATCTATTATGCATTCATTGGATGTGAACTGGATTAATAACTGGACTAAAAAGTTCCCATTTGGGTTGAAAAAATTCTTGTTGAATTTTCTTTCTTGCCGGTGAACCCGGACTGAAATCAATATTTTGGTTTAAAATCCATTAAACACGAAAATCATGCGTCTGATATTGGATGGAGGAATATTATGGGAGAGGTTTTTCTTCTTGAATCTGATAGTGAATTAGAATACTCTTCGAATGATGAAAATAATATTATTGAAGATATTTCATCAGAATCTGATGAATGATTCTGATAATATTGTTCACGGTGTTTTTAAAAATCAGGAAGTCGAAGCTCTAGAAGGTGATCTTATCATATAATCACTACTAGTATTGAGTTATTAAATTTCCATGATCTTCTATAAATCTAGTATAACTTATTATGCATCGTGTATTATACTTTCTTTTATATATTTTTAGGGTAATTTTACGATAGAAATTTTGGCGATAGCAGAAGATTGGAACTTAATACATAATGGGATTAAAGCGCTTACTTATTCTTTTTTTTCTTTTTTTTTTCCGGTCGGGCAGTACCCCACACTACGCCACCGTAGTCCCTACACTCCGACTAAATTCTGTCTCAATCAAATCTGAACCTGAATGTTAAGTATGGGATGACCAAGGCTTCCGACGTAAGCTTGTCAATGAGGCAGGAATTTCCCGTCCCTGCGGGAGACCATCCCGAACGGGGCGGGGAATCCCCGAATTTTAATCCTCGCGAGGCGGGGGATGGGGGAAGATCTTTCCCTGTTGGCGGGGACGGGGTGATCATAGCCCCGCCCGTTCCCCGTCATTAATATTATTTAAATAAAATGTTTTATACCTAAATTAATATTATACATAATTTTATAATATATTAAATTAATATTTTTTACACATGTTTTATTATTATAATATTTAAAAATATACATTAAATAATATATTCAATATACATTATAATAAAAATTAAAAACAACAATCGTGGGGGTGGGGACCCAGGGGGACGGAAATGGGGATGATTATTTCCCAGTTTGGTTCGTGGGGACGGGGGTGGAGATCTAATCCTCAGCCCAACCCGCCCCATTGAAATCCATATTCCAGCGGCACTAACCCTCCCTGGTCCATGAACTCACCTCAGGATCCCACAAACAATGAGAGTCACACGGTTTAAACCCACAACCAAGAGGATGGACTTGACTTATTCGATGTGGGATAAATTCCATTTTATGATCTCAACATTTATCGAATACATTTTATTTTTATTATCATTTACGTTATTGCATTTCGAAAAAAAAAAAAAGATTACACATTGAAAAACATCGAGAAACCGAGGATCTATACACAAAATAAATAGCCTTAGGAGCTCAACATGCTCGTCACCTTCCCGACGATCACCGTAATGTCGTCGAGCTTTCCACCTGTGCGAAACACCGCAAAGGCTGTTAGAATATTCGAGGCTGTAGTAAATAATCATCATAAATAAATCAAAAGAATTAATTTCGACGACTTGCCTGTTAATTTCATCCCCATGGCTTTCTTCCACGAAGGAACGTCGAAACCCTGCAACCCAATACCGAAATTTTCGATATTAATTGTTTCAAAGGCGAAAAGGGTTTCATGCAATAAAAGCTTTACCTGCGCTCGAGCTTCTTGCGAGTAAGGTGAGTCAAAGTTCGAATCTTTCGAATGATTGTGAGCCGTAATAGCTAATGCCTTGGCTAGAAAAAAAAACAGAGAAATATTTTACCAATCATCATTCAATAAGGGCACAGCATCGAAATTTTTGAAGACCTTAGTTCAACGTACCAGCGTCAGAAACGTTATCGCAAGAGGTAACGATCGAAACAATTTCGCGGTCGATAATATTATCGAATAAACCGTCCGAGCCCATAACTACTATGTCTTCTTCCATCAACTCGACAGTCATCACCTAAATTCATTCGATTAGGATGAAATTCAACCAATTTTCACAAAAAAATTAACGAAAATGGACTCAAAATACCGTGGCGTCGAGGAAGGTCTGACCGATAGGTTCTGAGCTCAACTGATACGGACAGTCGAAGTAATGTTCTTGCGGAGATGTAGTAAACACTACTTGTCCTATGGGGAGACAAAGAGTACAAAAGAATTCCATAACCAAATTCCTAGAAAAAAAGGAGAGAAAATGGTAATAAAAGTAGTACGCATGAAATGAAATCCACCTCGGCGAACGACTCGTACCCCACAATCGCCGACGTTTGCGATTTTCAATATCCCATTTAGTTCCAGCATTGCGACGACTCTTTAAACAGATAAATAAAATTTAAGGACGTGAATAGAAAAAAAAAAGACAATTCGAAGGATAAAGCTCAAGAACATACGCTGTGGCAGATCCTATCGAAGATGTAGCAGAGTGAGCTTTCCTAATCAAACTCCTCGGGTCATAGTTAACCTATTACAAATCGGCGAGCGTGTTTGTAAGAATGATCAAGAACCTGACATTATGCGTTTACGCTGTAATGAAACAACGGGCGATAGATATGCAAGGTGTTATATAATACCTCCTCGTCTTTAACTAGGTTTGCAGCATTGCCCATAAGCTCCCGAGAAAACAGAGCTGGGTTCACATCTTTCTCGGCCCACCTTCGCGAAATAAAAACGATTAATCGAACTCACGAGGATCGATTATATACGAAGAAACGTCGAAAAGGGCAGAAAAAATAGAAAGAATGGATTAATTTCGGATAAATACCCAGAAACCCCATCAGCAACTGCAATAACTCCACCTCTGTGGCTGCTAACAAAGTAGGCATCTTCCCCACCTTTTTCAACCTGCGAATTAGGGCAAAACATTGATGAATAAGTCAATTGCACAAATCACGGGAACGATTAATCTAAGATCAAATATTACTTTGTCTGGGTGCGGGATTTGGTGGGCTCCAACGGTTAAGCAAACGCCCGCGTCTGAATCTGAACTGCGAGAGATAAAATTGGATTTAGGTTATTACTTCCATCGAGGAATCTCTAGGCAATAGGTTTTACCCCACAAATCTAGGAACTGATGAAGGAGCAGAGCAACGCAGCTTGGATGATTTTCGAACCGTCGTCAATTTGTTGAAGTCGCTGTTTTTGTAATGAATAATAGCACTGCTGCTAAACTTCAATGGTCTTAGAACGGCAGGAACTGCCATTTACAGAGAGAGATTAAGAATGGAAAGCGAGAGAGAAGAAAGAATGAGGGACGAAGGCTTCTTGTTTGTCCACGTCACTTTACAAACTGTAAATATATACACACAACCACACGAGGTAATGGATTAACTGAAAATTGAGGCAAAGGTTCAATCTTTTCTTTCTCCCTCCATTATTTTGTTGAGCTTTGTTAGTTCAAACTCTCCTTAATTGATTTCTATTTTATTTGAAGAAAGTACTGAGAAAAAAGAAATTGGAAAAAAGGGTTGTTTTAATGTAATCTATAGAAAAATGCCTAATTGAATAAAATTTTTACACATAGATACCCATGTCAGAAAATGTTTTAGTTAAGTACCCGTTCGATTGGGGGTACCATTTTCCTGGTGTTAACGTACCTTTTCATATGTGTATTCCTTACCGCGTTACGCATCTATATGGTACCCGTATATGGTACCAATATACGTTACATACGGTACCTTGCGGCAAGCTGTAGCGGGGTACCAATTCTACCTGTATTGATGTACCAAAATACTTTGATATATGGTACCTAAATGTGTTGTATGGCGTACCTACTGCGGATCGGGTACCCATCTGCAAAAAATTTATTCTGTTAGGTACCTATATATAAAAAAAGCCGACAGGGTACTGATTACAATTTTTTTTTTCAAATGGGTATTTATGTGTAAAAATCCCTTTTAAGTATAATCTATAGAAAAATACCTAATTGAATTAAATTTTTACACATAGGTACCCATGTCAGAAAATTTTTTAGTTAAGTACCCGTTCGATTGGGGGTACCATTTTCCTGGTGTTAACGTACCTTTTCATATGTGTATTGCGTACCGCGTTACGCATCTATATGCTACCCGTATGGTACCTATATACGTTACATACGGTACCTTGCGGCAAGCTGTAGCAGGGTACCAATTCTCCCTGTATTGATGTACCAAAATACGTTGATATATGGTACCTAATGTGTTGTATGGCGTACCTACTGCGGATCGGGTACCTATCTGCAAAAAAATTATTCTGTTAGGTACCTATATATAAAAAAGCCGACAGGGTACTGATTTACAATTTGTTTTTCAAATGGGTATTTATGTGTAAAAATCCATTGTTTTAACAAGTTTTTCTTTCATTCATTCTACTCACTATATGTTGGAAAAAAAAATCTACTCACTATATGGGGAAGAAATCAATGATACTGAGTGCAAGTATCACGGCCTTCTATTTAGCAATAGATTGGATAAGTGGTTTTTAATTGAGTACACACTACCATTGATTTATATTGCCTAATCATCACAATGTAGTAACCTTTCGTTGAGTTAGACATCCATGTAAACTTTTTTTGTGTCATTTAGACTTTATGTTGAAAAAATTATCGCGATGTTATCAACTTCTTGCATTCGAATTTTTCGGCCAGTCCAGTCTCCATTTGGATCAAATCCTAATAAAGAAGCCCCTCTTAAGTCAAATTGAATATTTTCTCATTCTCTCTGATGCCGTCGAAAATTGACCTATCGCGAAAATGTGTTAACGAGCTTTTCCCCGCCTGATTTTCGCTGTGCGTCGTGGCTGAGAACTGTCGGACAAGGTGAGTTTTGGTGGGTCGTTTGCCCTCTTGCCTTAGTCAAGAGGTAGTTCCGTTTTAAGGTAGTGATCAAAGTATAAAATGGCAGAGTAACAATGTGTTATCAGAAAAACGTACCTGGACTGTGAGATTCCCGGTGGTATTTATAGTGTTGCGAGGGATGTGCTGGTTTTTGACAGTTATTCCCCACGTTTGACGTCCCTTGGCGGTTTTTTCCACGTCTTGGTGACCACGTGCGCGAAGTTGGCGGAGGCCACGATCGGATATTGCTGGACATCTTCTCTTAGGGCGTTGGTAGGGGAAAGCTCCATTCGGGCTTCTTCCGCTTATCCCTGGGAAGACGCCGTCTGCATGTCCCCGAGCGGACCACCCCTGTGCCCTATGGTCCAGGATTTGGAATATCGAACTTTGTGCCGGGTAACCCGAGTTCAAGTCTCCTCGAGGGGTTTATTGATCAAAATACCCCGAGGGGAACTACTCCCGACCTCAGTCCGTCAGTAGAGGTATTTTGGCAGGCGGTACGAAGGTCCCTAAGTCAAGACGATGCAAAGTCGGTCATGGCTGATTCGGGTATGTTGCCGCGTTAGGGGTGAAAACCGGGGGTAACAATAGTCCCCCTTTTAAATAGTCCAAAAGAGTATGTGAATTTTGGACGTGTCTGATAGCGGCGGAATACTCGAGTTGGTGACGGGTCTATTCGGAAATTTACGAAGAGTCCTCCGGGCTTAATGGGAGATTTCTTCGGCTGGTATGCCGCCTCTCCTCCACCACCACGTGTCACCTCGTCATTGGCTGTTGCTGATGGGACGTTTGGGCGGGAGTTCTGACGCCTTTTCCCCTGATCAACGCGGGTCATCGCGATCCGTCGATGCATCTCAAATCCAAGGGTACAGATCGATCAGCTGGAGCCTATATATACCCCACCCTTCGCTTTCATTTTCTTCGTCACACTCTCTTGCTCCCGAAATTCGCCCGAGCTCAAGATCCCTCCTAGCTCTTTGCTCCAGCTTTTAGGTACTTGTAAGTTTTCCTTCTCCTGTTCCTTCTTTTCTTCTCTTTTTTAGCTATGTCTTCTCATAGTAATAGTGGCTCATCGGGTAGTTCCACTTCGGGTAGCTCTGAGAGTAGCTATTCGGGTAGGACGGTTAGCAATATTAATGATGGGGGTGAAGGTCCCTCGCGAAGTAGGGAATTAGTAATTCATCCCGAACTTGCGACTCCCCTAGGTCGTCCTCTCCTTAATCTAGATCCACCACCCCTAGAAGCAAGCTTTCTCAATAACCATGCTTATCGCGCTGCGGTGAGGGAATGAGTCAGGAACATGGAGCGGGAAAGGGTCGCGAGTCGGAGAAAGGGCGAGGAGGGGCCGCAAGTCAGAGAGGGAGTGAGGAGGAGGAAGAAAATGAGTTCCTCCGTTGACATGAGGTTAAAGTGTCTTCCTTCACTTCCGCCCAAATTCCTCACCTCCAGGCCAAGTCGGGCATGTCCGATCTATTCGAATTCAGGGTGCCTTCTCTAACCGATGTCGCCAGCGACCCCCTGAGGGCTTCGGGACGTATTTTCTAGATCAGGTGGATATGGGCCTTCCTTTCCCTCTCCCCCAATTTCTTGTAGATATTTTTAAGTATTACGGTATTTCTCCTGGCCAGTTAGCTCCCTACTCTTTCAGCCACATTATTTCCTTAGCCGTCCTTAGTTGATCAATCCCTTTTTGAGGATTAGCAAGAGGGAAGAGGGGAAGTTCTTCTTTTTCCCGTTGCCTCGATATCCCGATTTAATTCAGGGACACCTTTCATCCCACAAAGGCTGGATGAGTAAATACTTTTTCCTTCGATCCCCCGAAGGTAGTGAGAACCAACTTCTTCCTTTTTCATGGGAAGATGATACGCTTTCTTGGCGAAAATCGGGGAGAAGCGTTTTTGGGCTCCCGAGCTCATAAAAGATGACCTTCTTTTTCTATTTGGATTTAGTCCCAAGGTGTCCGAGATGCCTCCCAAATATATTCATTGCCCGGACCTCATAGGCCCGAATATCCTTATGCAAAGTTTTCTAATACTTCATCTTTTGCAGCTCAACGGATGGATATAGCCACGGTCGCAGCCATGCAATCTTCGGACAAGGAGGGTGACGCCCAAATGCTCTCCTAGACTCTCCCGACTCAATCCTCCCGATCTAAAGGGAAGGGCAAGGCACCGGCCTCTTCCTCCAGATCTAAAAAGGCGACAGGGAAGAGGCCAGCAGCGCCTTCTGGAGACCCGTCTTTGAAGAGGTCCAAATCCGTACTCGTATCTTCCTCGGCCTCGGGAGAATTTGTGGCCCTGGGTCGGGCCAAACAGCCCCGCTTTTTCGAAGAGACGTCTCGTGGCGACTGCTGGAATTTTTTGGAAGAGTTTCCGAAAGAGGAGAACAAATGATGGTCTCGCTGCATCTCCAACCCAGATATTCGGGACGCTATCTCCGCTACCTTCGAGCAGGAGGTTCTTGCGTCCTTGCGTGCAGGGCCTCATCATTGTGTCCGATGCCATGAAGTGCTGGGTTCATCTCTCCGGGAGCTACGAAATTATGGAGAAAAAGATCGAGACCATGGAGGACGAGAACGCGTCGGGAGGAGCTCCTTCGGAGGCAACCGGCGGAAGCGAGACAGCAGCTTTCTCGGGCCGAGAACGGAGAATAAATGGTCCGATGACCTTAGGGCTGATGTGGAGTCGGTCCGTAGAGCCTTAGAGAAGCAGCTGGTCGAGGACCACTACTTGAAGAAGGACTTCGCGAAAGGGATGCGCCACTACTTCAAATACGGCTTCTACGGATGTCTCTCCCAGCTTCGGGAGAATGGGTACGATCGTTCTGCCCATTAGGGATGGTAATGGGGCGGATCCGGACCCGAACCTGCCCTGGACCCGCCCCTAATGGGCCGGGTATTTTAAAATAATCGGGTATGGGGCGGGTAATGGTTTAGAATTTTTCTACCCGGCCGGGTCTGGGGCGGGTCCCGGGTCCTGCCAAACACGCCCCGATACCAGGCCCGAAACCCGCCCCGATACTATATCTATATTATAATTCATTTTGTAATTAAAGTTATATAATATTATTGTTAATATTATGAATAAAAGAGTTGTTGGTCTAGTGGTAGAGGTTTGGTATTACAAATGTGAGGTTGTGGGTTCGAATCTCAATCAACATATTTATACATTTTATCTTTTAAAAAATAAAAAAAAAAAAAAAAAAATTGGAAAAAAAAGAAAAAAATATATTCGGGTCTGGCGGGTCAGACCCGGTTCGCTCGGGTCTAGCCTGGGGCGGGGCGTGTCCAGACCCGAGGCGGGGCGGGGCGGGTCCCGGGTTCGCTAAAAAATAATCGGGTCGGGTCCCGGGTCCGGCCAAACCCGACCCATACCCGGCCCGTTGCCATCCCTACTGCCCATCCCTTTAGCTTCCTTGATGCCGGCCACACCCTGCATAGTGCTCCTGAAGGTGGCTATAAGCCCGAACCCAGGGTCGAGGTTCCTCCCCCTAGAGCGCCGACTTCCCATGTCTCGGAAGAAGTGGTCGAGGAACCGAAGCTGAGGAGGTCCTTGCGGAGCCAGAGAAGCCTGAAGATGTCGATGCAGATGCCGAGGCCGCCGAGACTTCGGAAAGGGATGTCGAGATCGAGGAGGCCACCGAGGAGCCTGCGGGGGACGATGAGGTCGGGGGGGATGCTGATGGGGAAGGTGATCAGGCGGGTCGGCTGAATGAAGAATTTTCTTCTTTCTCTTTTAATGCTGTAACATGACCTAAGACATTATATATGTATTTTCTTTTTCATATGTTGAACATAGCCCTTCGGGGCATAATATTTGTATATTTCTTTCGAGCCGTTCCTTTATTTTTCCTATTTTTCCCTAACTCGAGTTATCCCACTCTTCCCCATAAGCGCTGCATGCCCCCAATTACGTATCTTCGGGATTATTTAACTCGGGACCCGTACGTCTTCCCGACTTCCTTTGTCGATCTTATCAGTTTATTTTCGATAATATTTCTCTTATTTGTATCGAGCGGAATAACGTGGGGTTTTCCTGTCATTTCTCGACCCCCTTATCCTAGGGTTTTTGCTCTTTTCGTCGCAGCCTATTTTTGTTTCCCCGACTCCGAATAACTCGTTCTCAACTTATCCGAAATTAATGGGGACTTAGTTGATTTAGCCGCGACTTTCCTATTTTTCCGCTCAAGAATATTGCCGTGACTTGGTTGACATGGGACTTGGCCTTTTCTTAGGTGACGTTAGCGTATGAATAACCCACGAATGTCGTGGACCAAGTTAAACTAGAACGTTACCTGTGCGTCTGCCTTTCAAAGTCGAACTACCTGACTTTCTGCATACGTCTAGGAACTCTCTCATATGTATACAGGGTGCCTTTTGCTCATTTCCTTTCATCTGCCCTTATATTTCCCTGTTTTTTTTAGTGTTTTTTTTGCGTCCCACTCCTTTAGCGTTCTCATGGCTTTTTTTGCTTCTTTCAAGAACAAGAGCGTAACTGGTTCTTCTTCTATGGCTGGACAAACTTTTTATGACCTAGATGGCACCCCTGAACCTTTTTCCGATGCGAATGTCCAGCAGGACCCTGCTGTTACGGTAAAGACGCCACTTCCCAGTGGAGATGGTGAGGACAAGAACTATCGCAGAAATTTGGCCAAGTGGTCCGCTGAGCCGGAGAGGTTCGCGCTAAAGCTAATTTACCATGGCATCGGGCCAAGGTGTCTACTCTTAGCCCTTTGTCCCTTGGGGAATATCTTGAAAAAGCTCGAGTCCCTTCTGACTATGAAGTTTTACTGCCTGGCCGTTTGCAAGTAGCTTCTGCTCCGCCCTTTGGCTTCTTCACCTTTTACACTGATCAGATAGATATGGGTCTTAGGTTCCCCATTCCTTCATCTCTTTTAGACCTTTGTGAGACCCTAGACATCTCCCCTGACCAAATCTTTCCAAATTCATGCAGTTTGCTGTTGGCTTTGGCCGTGGTTGCGAAGCGGGTCAGCTTCCCCTTCAATACCGAGTTGATCAAATGCTTCTTTCGTGTGTGCGAGAGGGATGCAAGCAAATTCGCTTTTGTGCCTTCCACTGATGTCTTTTACGACAATTTACTGACACCAAGGGATGGATGAACAAATTCTTCTCCATGCGTCCCTACCTCAGCATCAGGACCGTCGATTCTCTCTGCTGCGCTGGAGGGAGCAATGCCAAATCCCCAGTGAATCTCCCGACCTCTTATCACAATTCTGGCTCGGATCGGGGACGATCGCTTTTCGGTGCGGGAATTGGTGTCAGGGATCTCTACTGAAGCGATTGTTTTCCCTAGGGTCATGGGTAAGTTATTTCCTTTATTTCAGTGTTAGCCTTTCCTTCTTTAGTTAATCTTCCCTTTCACCAGGCGATGGAGGGGATTTTATCCCAGTTATGGGCTTTCGTGCTCAAAATATTAAAGGTTGGCATTCGGGCGAAGGTTCTTCTACCCTTTACCCGACATGGGAGGCTACTGAGGGTGATCCACCGATCTCTTGATCCGAGGCGGGGGATCCAAGCGTGTGAAGCCATCCTCTCCTCCTCCTTCCATAGAGGTATCGCGCAAAGTCCCTCTCGAGATTCGACCTGCAACCCATCTTCACTTTCTGTTGAAGAGGGACGGGGAGTCCGCTTTGTCTTATATGCTAAACTTCCTTACTCCTGAGGAGACGAACTTCGCTAAGGAATTTCCTGATGGCCGCTTTGGGAAGGATTGGGCTTTAGCCTTGAGTCAGGTAAGATTGTTGCTTTCAGCCTTGGGTGAATATTCATTATGACTGCCTTGTTTTGTCCTCAGGCGTATTCCCTGTCCTGTGAGGGAGCTCGTCGATACCGTCATCAACAGCAGATGGCGGATTCAGCTCAGAACTGCAACATAGAGATGACTATGAAGGTCAGTGAGGAGGCTCAGGAAGTTGGTCGTTTGAAGAACTTGTTAACCAAGGTCCAGTTTGTGGTAGGGAAGCTTCGTCAGGAGCCTCATTCGGAGAGAGAGATACGTCGAAGTCGGGAATCCCAGGCGAGTCGAGAGATGGTGCCTGTTGAAAAGGTGTTTGAGGCGGCCAACTTGTACTTCAACTTCTGGTTCCAGGGGTGTTCCCAAATCAGAGCCAACGGCTTCCCGGAGAATGCTCATCCCTTTGATTTCTTGGACCCCGAAGCGGCATTTATGGCCCTGGCTCTCCGTCACTCACCTCCAAAGAAGATGAAGGGGAAAAGTCTCTGGGATGAGTTCGATCTAGGCAATAGCAGCGATGCTTCTCATGGTAGCGACCCAGCTGGGGAGAGTTAGCTTGTTAGGAGATTAGCCTTGTTACTTGTCTTTTAGAATCTTGTTTAAGCTTTTCGTTTCTTCATTGCTTTTCCGTAAATGTTTGCCTTTCCAGCTTTTCGCTTTGTCTGCCTTGATGGCGTTCTGGGTATATTATTATAAATAAAAAAGGGCTTTATGCTTTCCGTTCCTTAGTTTTGCTTCAATCCCTCAATGCTTAATGCCTCATTTCTCTGCAATCTCAATCAATCGCGTGCCGGAGGTCGAGTCAAGCTAGAGATAAGGTCCCCTACCCTGGGCCAGGGGCATCCCCCTGAGCCCGAGGAGAGCCTTAGAGATCGTGAACGATGTTCCCGAGGCGAATTGTGAGCTACCTCTCGCAAAGGGATTTAGTGTGCGCTCGGTCTTCTCTTCCCTTGGGGAAGATTTCAGCCTCTCGCAGAGGGATTCAGAGTGCACGACGTTCCCGAAGGGAATAGTGCGCTGCCTCACGCAGAGGGATTCAGTGTGCGCATGGTCTTCTCTTCCCTTGGGGAAGATTTCAGCCTCTAGCAGAGGGATTCAGTGTGCGCATGGTCTTCTATTTCCTTGGGGAAGATTTCAGCCTCTCGTAGAGGGATTCAATGTGCGCATTTAGTTTTACCCGAAGGGGATGATTTTCCCCTGGGGGACAGATATTGCGTCTCTTAGGGAATAAGTCTTCTACGTGGGTCTTCATGTCTTTTATTTGTTTTAAGTGTTTGCCCGAATAATCCTCGTACAGAAAAGGAAATGGATTGCAGTAATAATAGCGTATGGCTTACATCCAAGTAATAAGAAAGCAACCTTGGACAAATAATGCAAAACATAAAGAAAAAGTATAAGTACGCATAATGAGGGTACCCCCTCTAGGGATAATATTTGCGCAACTTGCGAGCGTTCCAGTGTCGGTCAAGTTGCTTCCCTTCGGCGTCTTCCAGGTAATAGGAGGCTTCTCCCACTTTCTTGACAACACGGTAAGGGCCCTCGAACTTAGGTTCCAGCTTCTTCCTTCCCTCTTGGTTGAGGATTTCTTTCATTACCAAGTCCCCGCTCCGTACTTTTTAGTCCGCACCCGGCGTTATGACTTGGTCATTCTTCTCTGGTAAGTGGTCATCCTGAGGGATGCTCTTTCCCTTCCTTCCTCAACCAGATCGAGGTCTTCAACTGAAGCCGATTATTATCTTCGGGATACGTCAGGATCCGGGCGCTTTCCATGCAGATTTCTGCGGGCAGAACTGCTTCGCTTCCATAGACCAGACTGAAAGGAATTTCATTCGTTCCTTCTCGGGAGTTGTTCGATATGACCAGAGGACGCTTTGGAGCTCATTAAACCATGAGTTTTCCAGCCCTTCAAGTCGGGCCTTTAATGCTTGGATGATGGTGCGATTGGTGACCTCCACTTGACCGTTACTTTGAGGGTATGCTACCGAAGTGAAGACTTGCTCTATCGCTAGTTGCTCGCACCACTCCTTTAGTTTTTTCCACTGAACTGTCTTCCGTTGTTGGAAATCAACCTCCTCGGGATTCCATAGCAACAGATGATATTTTTCCATATGAAAGCCATGACGACTGCCTTGCCAATTCTTCGGCCTCAACCAACTTCGAGAAATAGTCCACAGCAACCAACAAGAACTTTTTTTGGGCCACATTCCCTGAAAAAGGGCCGACGATGTCTAAGCCCCACTGGTCGAAGGGGCAAGGTGAGGTCACCGACTTCATAGCTTCGGTTGGCATTTTCTGTAAGCTGGCGTGTTTTTGGCAGCTAAGGCATCCTCGCACTATCTTCACAGTGTCTCCCTTCATTGTTGACCGAAAGAAACCAGCTAAGAGCACTTTCCTGATGAGTGCCTGACTCCCGATGCGGCTTCCGTAAATACCCTCATGAATTTCTCGAAGGGCATACTCGCCCTTTTCCTGGGATAGGCATCGTAGTAGCGGTCTAGCATAAGATATCTTAAACAAAATTTTGTCCATTAGGGTGAAACGTTGGGCCCTCCTCAGAAGCTTCCGAAATAAAGCCTTGTCTTCGGGTAAGAGTTGGTGACCCAGGTACTGATATATCTCATACCTCCAATCCCCTGGGGAAATATTGGGGTCGGGTGTGATCTGATCCTCGATTTTCCAGATGGACATGACTTTCCCTGTCTCCTCAGGCGTTCCCATGGCGCTGGTCCACTTAGTCATTTGATCGGCCTTCTCATTTTCAGCTCGGGTGACTAGGATGATCTTAAGTTCCTGGAAGCCCTCTTTGATTTCCTCGAAAGCCTTGCCATACTTCTCCAGGTTTTTCCCTTTTACTGCGAAGTTTTCCCCTAATTGCTGAACGACGAGTTGGATGCAACGTCAGGCGGGTGATTCCCATCTTTCGAGCTACTCGGAGCCCCGCGAGAAGTGCCTCGTATTCTGTCTCGTTGTTCGACGCCTTGAGGTCCAGCCTAATGGCCAAGTTGGTCTCTTCCCCCCAAGGGATATGAGTAATATGCCGACTCCATTTCCTGAGCTGCAAGAGGATCCGTCGACGAACATTTTCCACATTTTATCGGGAAAGTCCCCGACCAGTTCCACCATGAAGTCTGCCAATGCTTGGCCCTTGATTGCCGTCCGAGGTCTGAAATGGATATCGTATTCTCCCAGTTCCGTGGCCCATTTCATGGCTCTTCCCGAGATGTCGGGTCGGGTGGCGATTTTCCCATTCGGTTGATTTGTCAGTACTGTGATATCGTGTGATAGAAAGTAAGGGCGCAGCTTCCTGGCCGTGATGAGTAGGGCAAGTAGCAGCTTCTCGTAGTTCGTGTATCTTGTCTCCGTGCCTTTCAGGATATGGCTTACAAAATAGATCGGCTTCTAGACATTCTCTTCTTCTTGAACCAGCACTGAGCTTATTGCCCGAGGGGTAGCTGCTAGATATGTTATAAGCTCCCCCTCAAGCAAGGGTTTGTTAAGCACGGGCAGTTCCTTGAAATATTCCTTCAAGTCTTGGAATGCCTTTTCACATTCGGGGGTCCATTCGAAGTTTTGGACTTGCGTAGCACTTTGAAGAATGGTAAGCTTCGGTCGGCAGATCGGGAGATAAAGCGCGAAAGAACAGTGATTCGGACACTTCGGAGGTGTCATTTCCACCAGCGCTTTAACCTTCTCGGGATTGGCTTCAATTCCCCTTCTTGTCACCATATCCTAGAAATTTACCCGATCTGACCCCAAAGGTGCATTTGATGGGGTTCATCTTGAGGCTGTACCTTTGGGCGGTCGAGAGTGTTTCTTGGACGTCGGCTAGAAAGCAGCCATGTTCTCAAGATTTTATCAGAATATCGTCGACGTATACTTCCACGTTTTATCCATTAGCCTCTGGTATGTGGCCCCAGCATGTTTTAGCCCGAAGGGCATGACGGTGTAGCAGAATGTTTCTCCGGCCGTGATGAAGCTTGTCTTCTCCTGATCTTCCTTGGCTAAGAGAATCTGGTTGTATCCTTGGAAAGCATCGAGGAAGCAGAGCAACTCATGTCCAAGGTGGAATCCACCACCTGATCTATTCGAGTTAGGGGATAACAGTCCTTTGGGCATGCTTCGTTCAAGTTCCTGAAGTCCACGCACATACTCCAGTTACCCGAGGATTTCGGGACGAGGACCGTGTTCGAGAGCCACGTAGCGAATTGAACTTCCCTAATGTGTCCTGCTTTCGGCAGCTCCTCCACTTGTCGCTTGACATCGATGTCCTTCTCCGAGCTAAGATACCTTCTTTTCTGGAAGATGGGTCGTGTGATTCGGGAGACATTCAGTTTGTGCTCGATGATCCCTCTGTCGATTCCTACCATATCTTTGATGCCCATGCGAACGCGTCCGAGTTCCTTTTTAACAGCTCGATGAGATCCTCCTTTAGGTCCCGAGGTAAGTTCTTGGCGACTTTGATCGCCCCCCGGGCAGCTTGATCACGACTTCTATTTCCTCCTCAGCGGTTTTCCCCTGAACTGTTCCAATGGTGTACAAGGTTTCTCTTCCCTTCGGGTGGTCGTCTTTTCTGGCCTTAGACGATTTGATCTCTACCCTGACTTCCTCCACGTAACATTTACGAGCCATCTTGCGGTCTCCCAATACTTCCCCTACTTTATCCCCCACGGGGAACTTGATCTTTTGATGTAGCGCCGAGGCGATTGCGGTGAAGGAGGTTAACGCGGGTTTCCCGAGGATAATGTTGTAGGGGCTTGAGCCATTGATGACCATGAAAGGTGCTATCCGAGTCTTTCTTAATTCTCCTTCACCAAGGGTGAGTGGAAGGTGCAAGATCCCCACTGCCTCGACACAATGTCCCGTGAAGCCAAAGAGGGCGGTCTCCACTCTGTCCATGGGATAAGAACCCAAATCCATTTGGTCAAGTGCCCTCTTGTAAATGATATTGACAGAACTTCCATTGTCGACAAAGACTCGTCCGACATCGTGATTATCTACTTCGGCTCGGATTACCAGGGCGTCCTCATGGGAGTCATCCCCCCATGGAAATCCTCAGGACCGAAGCTGATCAACGGTCCCGATTGTTTGCTTTCGGACTTGATCTCAAAGCTCTCAAGTCAGCGGACTCCGGCCTTCGTTGCCCTATTAGAGTCACCTCTTGTAGGTCCTCCTGAGATTATGTTGACTTGTCGAGGCGGTATTCGTCTATCGGGGGATTTTTGTGGTTCCCGGTTATCGTTGTGCCTACATGTACCGTCTCTCTCTGGCCTCGGGCCTCTTCTCTCCTCCCTCTCTGGCGTTCTATTTGGTCTCCCCCAATGGTCATGGGCTCGATGATCGGATTGGGCATTGAACTGATTCCCGGTTTCAGGGTATCGTGGTTTGGTTCCGAATCCGCCCTCCCCTTCTGTCAACTTCGCCCTTGCTTCAGGATTCGACGCGATTAGTTTGTCCAATTCCCGTCCGAGCTGGAAACATCCTTCAGTAGTGTGTTCGTATTCATGATGGTAGTTACAGTAGGTGACGGATATCGGCCTTTTCGGCTTGTTATCGATGTAAGGGGGTCTGCGAAGGAAGTCGTACTCATCGCATATTTCTAGGGCTAGGACCTTGTTGACTCGCCACTTGGGCTGATTCGCTCGAGGCATGGTCGGGATTGGGATTGGGCGATCATCTCTTCGAGAGAAAGACTTGTGGGCTTGGTCCCTAGGAGGACTCCTCTTCCTTTCTCGCAGAGGGCTTTTTAGCTTTTTGTACTCGGGTTCTCTGGCATGGGATTCCTCCACCCGAACGTACTTTTCCACTCGGGTCACTAATTCCTCCATTGTTGTCGGGTACTTCTTCACTAAGGATCTGAATAACTCCCCCTCACGGAGGCCGTGGTAAAATGCCCCGATAAGCAATTCGGGCGCTGCATTGGGCACCTCCATTTTTACCTGATTGAAGCGCCGAAGGTAATCCCGCAGGCTTTCCCCTTCCACCTGCCTTATTTTCAACAACTTCACTGACGAATAGGGGCGTCTTCTGCTGCTCGAGAAGTGCTTCAGAAAGTGACGGGTAAGGTCTTGGAAATTGCCAATTTGTCCCGGAGGCAACAGTGCAAACCACTGCTGGGCTCCCTTGGTCAAGGTGGTGACAAATAGGCGGCATTTGACGGCGTCACTCAGTTGGTATAACGCCGCGTTTCCCTCAAAAACGGATAAATGATCCTCGGGGGGTCCGATCCCATCATATTTTCCCATCTCGAAGGTGCAGAAGTGTCCTGGCAAGGGGGCTGCCAGCACTTCGAGCGAAAATGGTGAAGCTCTAGGGACTAGTGCCGCTTCTGGCGGATTTGCTAAGTCTTTGAGTTTGCGGATCTCCTCTCTCATGTCCTCCAATTCGGCCGTTCGTCTTTCAGTGCGCCTCCTCTTATTCTCCCCTACTTCCCTAAATTCTGGTGCTAGTGTCCTATTTTCGTCTTCTTGCTCACCTACGTTTGATTCGGCATCATACTCTCTGTTTGGTCCAGGCTGGCGATTCTCCTCTCCGTTATGTCCAGGCTGGTGGTTCTCCTCTCCGTTTGGTCCAGGCTGACGATTTCCTCTTCCATTTGGTCCAGACTTGCGATTTCCTCTTCCGTTCGATCCAGCTGGCGATTTCCTCTATTCCTTTCTGCCATAAGTATTCCAACGTCGGTTCCTACACTACAAAAAAAATATTTATTGTGTGCCATCACTATATATAAATATTGTGACAAAAAAATTGATGTCACTAAGTGAAGAAGAAAGTGACAAAAAAATTCTGCCATAACTCGCTGTCACTAATTGTGATAAATTGTGACAATATTTTCTCACGTCACTACTCGTTGACATTAAAACCTTGGCGACCTATTGTGGCGAAAGATTGGTGTCATTAATGCAAAGCAAAATAATGATAACATTAAGTATCATCACTTTATGATTAACAAGAAATATTTGTGTCAATATGACATTATCACTGAAAATATAAAATATTGTGTCAATATGATATCAAAACTAAAAATACAATTATATTATTGATGATAATAATATCTCACTAATAAGAGAAACACACATTGACACACACAACACATGAACCCACGCACACTCAAACACACACATGACACAACACATATACGAACACAAACAGACACTCACAACACACATACACGCAAGCACACAGACCCCTCGCAAGTTCTCTGCTCCAAGGTCACCCTCCAACCACTTGACCTCCGCCCCGTTGTCTGCCGTTGCTCTACCGCCTTTGTCTGCCGTTCCGCTACCGCCCGACTTCACCCCTGTGCTTCGGTGTTGATTGACTAAGAACAAGGTCAGATTCCAATCAAGAATTCAGCGTAATCGTTTTAATGTTTGATGGGAAACTAAAATTGGGTTTAATGTTGGTGTGTTATGATATGGAATCATTGTAATTCTGTGCAGTTAGCGTTAATTTCATCTTGAAATTGGGTTTTATGTCCTTTTTATGCATAGATCTTTTCTGTGTTTTTTCCTCCGTTTTTATTATTAAATGCAGTGCTTTACGTTCTTTTCTTAGACGTGCTTATAAAGTGCTGTAAACTGATATTTTATGTTTCGCTTGTCGACTTGCTGTCAACTAGAGCATTATGAAAGTCTTTTATGGTTAAGCTTCGAAGGGTTGGAATATTTTGCTAAATTGAGGAAAAACAATTTAACCGTATAATTTCCGCCTAGAAACTATTATAACTTATAGTTTATTGCATGAGTCTTTATACTCTTCCTTAATTTAGTATATTTTATCTTAGTAGAATTTTAAATATTCAATTTCATATATATGAACAGGAAGTTGAAATGGATAAAAGTTGGATGAAACTTGCGAATAGAGCATGCCCAGAGTATGAAAATGGAGTTCAACAGTTCTTGGGTTTTGCATATTCTTCTGTTGGAGTGGGAGAAAAAATTAGATGTCCTTGTAAGAGATGCAACAATGTGTGCTTTCAAAGTCGATATGACGTTGAAGCTGATTTGCTACAATATGGCATAATTCGAGACTACGACCGTTGGATTCTTCATGGTGAGGAGTATGATGAGTCTGATATAGAAGAGTTTGATACCGATGAAGAAAGCAACGACGAGCATGAGTCCAACGACTTAAATAGGAATGACATGCAAAGTATGCTAGAAGATTGCTATACAGCAGCAACAACGAATACTTGGGAAGGAGATGAGTCTGCGAGAGATGAAAGTGCTGTGCCAAAATGGGAATCCGATAAATTTATGAGATTACTGAAAGATGCTGATAAAGAGCTTTATCCAGGGTGTGAAAATTTCTCAAAGTTATCATTTCTCTTGACTCTAATGCACTTGAAGATTCTTAGCAGATGGAGCAACAAATCATTTTCAATGTTGCTTGAAGTGTTAAAGAAGGCGCTTCCAAATGGTGAGACACTCCCTTGCTCGTATAGTGGCGGGAACGGCATGTCACTAAAGCATCACTTAATAGTGGCGGGAAATTCACGTGGCTAAAGCACATGTCTTTGTGATGATATATTGTATCACTAAAGCATCTATTTATAGCAATGAGTCTGCTAGTCATCACTAAATTATTTAGTGACAATGCCTATAGTCACGACATAGGTAAAATCATCACTAGGTTATTATAGTGACAATTTTACTACATATAGTGACGAAATAAGTTGTGACTAAAAAATTTTATTTTTGTAGTGGTCCGCCTTATCTCTTGCATGGTGGCAGCCATCATTTCAGCGAGGTCGGAAAGGGTCGGCCCGTTACCATTGGGCGGTGCGTGATCGTTTTGACAGTCACCATATTAAATTTATATTGTAAGAAACCAGACGTTTCCACAGACGGCGCCAAATTGATGCCGTCGAAAATTGACCTACCGCGAAAATGTGTTAACGAGCTTTTCCCCGCCTGATTTCCGCTGTGCGTCGTGGCTGAGAACTGTCGGACAAGGTGAGTTTTGGGGGGTCGTTAGCCCTCTTGCCTTAGTCAAGAGGTAGTTCCGTTTTAAGGTAGTGATCAAAGTATAAAATGGCAGAGTAGCGGTGTGTTATCAGAAAAACGTACCTGGACTGTGAGATTCCCGGTGGTGTTTATAGTGTTGCGAGGGATGTTCTTGGTTTTTGACAGTTATTCCCCACGTTTGGCGTCCCTTGGCGGTTTATTCCACGTCTTGGTGGCCACGTGCGCGAAGTTGGTGGAGGCCACGATCGGATATTGATGGACATCTTCTCTTAGGGCGTTGGTAGGGGAAAGCTCCCTTCGGGCTTCTTCCGCTCATCCTTGGGTAGACGCCGTCCGCATATCCCCGAGGGGACCACCCCTGTGCCCTATGGTCCAGGATTTGGAATATCGTACTTTGCGCCGGGTAACCCGAGTTCAAGTCTCCTCGAGGGGTTTATTGATCAAAATACCCCGAGGGGAACTATTCCCGACCTCAGTCCGCCAGCAGAGGTATTTTGGCAGGCGGTACGAAGGTCCCTATGTCAAGACGATGCAAAGTCGATCATGGCTGATTCGGGTATTTTGCCGCGTTAGGGGTGAAAACCGGGGGTAACACTCACTTTACACTAGTATTGCAACATGTGTGCATGTGTAAATATATAACATTAAATTTATTTTAATTAAAATAAATTTATTGAAGTTATAATTTAAATTTTAGCTATACATATATAAATTATAATTTAAAAGGCATAAGAATTAACTAAAAATAGTAATCAACTACATTAATTAATTAAAATTAGTAATTGAAAAGGGTGGGTGATTTTTTAAGTTTTATTATTAATCTTTTGTGAAATTGACGGACGCCATCCCTCACATCATCTTTAATAAAATAGAATAGATAAATAGTGAAATGTAAACGTGCGTAAACTTAAACTCGACGATCATACATGTGCATTTATATATATAGGTATGAGGGTAAGGTAAAATAATGGTTTTGTCTTTCCTACACAATTGGGTATAACTAAACTCCACTCAAAAAATGACATGTGGCAAATTACACCCTACCTCAACCATGTTAAAATACACATACGTTTCTCAGTACGCATATACATGTCATATTTTTATTGGGAGTTAGGTTGTACACAATTGGATAGGTAAGTCAAGGCCAAAAATAACCTCAGGCGAGATTGCCAGCAGAGTATCCCAAAATATTGATATTTTCGTGACCCGTAATAAGACTCGACTCAATTTTTCATCTACGAACAGAAGGGAGGGGATTCTCGAGTGCGGAAAAGGATCCAATGAATTCTAAAGAATTGAACGAGGAGCCGTATGAGGTGAAAATCTCATGTACGGTTCTGTAGAGTGGCAGAGGTGACTTATCTGTCAACTTTTCCACTATCACCCCCAAAAAACCAAACTCTACCTTACGTAAAGTTGCCAGAGTCCGATTAACCTCTGGATTTGTAATCACTGCTTATATACCCGGTATTGGCCATAATTTACAAGAACATTCTTCAGTCTAAGTAAGAGGGGGAAAGGTTAAGGATTTACTGTAAGATATCACATTGTTCGAGGAACCCTAGATGCTGTCGGAGTAAAGGATCGTCAACAAGGGCGTTCTAGTGCGTTGTAGATTCTTATCCAAGACTTGTATCATTTGATGATATCATGTGAATCGCTAGAAACATGTGAAGTGCATAGCTAACCCAATAACGAAAGTTTCGTAAGGGGACTGGAGCAGGCTACCATGAGACAAAAGATCTTCTTTCTACATAATTTCATTGTCTCGGTGCTGATGCTTTTTTATTACATCTTAAGGACTTTGCGGGTTTTTTTAACTTGATTTTATTTACTAAATTACCATAACGTATGCCCTTTGTATGTATTATATATATAGTCCTATTTAAAGTGTTGGTCATTGTAGCGTTTAGACATTTTCACCTAAGCATCAACGCCAACCACCCATTTTCCCCATTTCCCTCACAAACAGTTTGATCACACATACGCACACATTGAAGTGCTCCCTTCCTTGCACACACACAAACACGCACATTGATGTATGAAAATGCTAAGATCGATTTCATGTTGTTCAACAACGGCAGCAAAAATCGCATCTCATCATCGTCAAGAAGAAGGCACCACCAACCATCTATGGATAACAACTCCGTCGTCAACAACAACCATAGTAATCTCCACGGCGTTAATATGCACCGAAAAAAGTTCGTGTTCGCCTTCGCCACCCTATTCTTCTTATGGTATCTTCTCCTCTACGGTTTCGATAGGTATTCTTTGCCCGTCCTCTCCTTATCTCGTACGTCCCGAGACCCATCCCTCGATACAAACCCTAATCCCATATCATCATCGTCGGGCATTTTAGTAGATTCAAACGTCGAAAATCAAAATGGTGACAACAACGAAGACAAAGATAAAAAAACCGAGGTAGATGATGATCGTGAAGGTAAGACGAAAGAGAATAAGGAGACAGTCGTCAGTGCAGAAGATGTCGATGGTAATGACAACGCCAGTGATAAAGATGACAAGGATGATAATGACGTCATAATGGAAGACGACCTCGAAAAACTAGAAAAGGAACTAGAGTCGATCCTACCAAGAGAAGAAGAAACCCCAAAAACGATCGAGGCCAAGACTGCAAAAAGAAACCCTAATAACAACTGCATGGGGCGGTACGTGTACATGCACGAAGTACCCGCACGCTACAACTCGGACTACGTCAAGAATTGCAGAGCCCTAAACAAGTGGAACGACATGTGCCCGTACTTTGCAAATTCGGGCCTCGGACAAGAGCTGGGAAACCCTCAGAGGCTCTTCTCTAGCTCAGGATGGTACGTAACCAACCAGTTCTCCCTCGAGGTCATCTTCCACAACAAGATGAAGCATTACGAGTGCCTCACGGCGGACCCTGCCAAGGCATCGGCCTTCTTCGTGCCCTACTACGCGGGCCTCGATGTGGCCCGATTCCTGTGGGACCCACGGAGCACCGCCGTTGCTAAAGACAAGGACGTCTCGGGAATTTTCGAGTGGCTTAGGTCCCGCCCCGAGTGGGCCCGGGCGGACGGGAGGGATCACTTAATGGTGGCCGGTCGGATCACGTGGGACTTTCGTAGGCCCGCTGGCGAGGAGATGGGATGGGGGAACAACCTGATGCTGAGGCCTGAGGCCCGAAACATGACTGTCCTGACGATCGAGTCGAGCCCGTGGCACAAGAACGACTTCGCTGTGCCCTACCCCACCTACTTCCACCCGTCGGGCGACGAGCAGGTAATGTTGTAAATGAATCGAGTTTTTCTGATACGATTCTTAATTAGGAGTCAAATTAGAAATATTCGAATAAACATAATTTTTCTGATTCGAATAATATTTGAATACGAATACAAATATGAAAATATTCAATTCGAATACATCGAATATTCGAATATATTCAATATATCTTAAAATATAATATCTTATAATTAATATGTATCTAAGTATAATATGTCAATATGTATACAAAGTGTAATTTAATATACTTAAGTATAATATTTTTACATTTTGTTAAAAAATTAATAAAATAATAATCGAACTCAGATATTCGATTCGATACGTCCAAATGTATTCAAATATATATTAAGATGTTGGTTTCAATAATCGTTAGAAACCGAATACAATGTTATTTCATTCGAATCGATTCTTTTGCCAACCCTACTGCTCGCAGGTCTCCCAATGGCAGGCCCACATGAGGCGGGTCAGGCGCAAGAACCTCTTCTGCTTCGCGGGCGGGCCCCGGCCCGATACCCCCGGGTCGATCCGCGGCGAAATCATGGACCAGTGTGCCAACGCTCCCAAGAGGCGGTGCAAGCTCCTCGAGTGCAAGGACTCGAGCAGCAACTGCATGAAGCCCGCCAACCTCATGAAGCTGTTTCAGAGCTCGGTCTTCTGCCTCCAACCTCCCGGGGACTCCTTCACTCGGCGGTCGACGTTCGACTCGATCCTCGCGGGCTGCATACCGGTCTTCTTCCACCCCAACTCGGCCTACGTTCAGTACGTGTGGCATTTACCGAGAGACTACGGGTCGTACAGTGTTTTGATTCCCGAGGAGGACGTGAAGGGGAAGAGGGCGAGCATCGATAGGGTTTTGTCTAGGTTTTCGAGGACGAAGGTGAATGAGATGAGAGAGAATGTGATTAAGATGATACCGAGGGTTGTTTATGCGGACCCTAGGTCGAGGGTGAAGGGTTATGAGGATGCCTTTGATTTGACGATGAAGGGGGTTTTGAGGAGGGTCGAGGGGTTGAAGAAGAAGGGCGGCGGGGAAGATGATGGGTTTGATGAGTATTTTAGTTGGAAGTACTTTGCTTTTGGAACTACCAAGGAGCATGAGTGGGATCACTATTTTCGGAGGGGAAAGAACTATTCTTACAATTCATAGCGAATCAGTCATGCATGGAAGGATCTTTGTTTTCTTCATAACATTGGCATCATTTTTTTGGTAGTTCTTCCTTTTCTTTTTCTTCTATGATTTAGTTTATTGAGTAGTGAGTTGTAACATGATATTGTCTCAAAACCCAATTAGATTTGCAATTCATTTAGTATTTTCTGTGTAGTTCGGCTCTCCCTTGCATGACACAATGTTTGATTTCGAATCATCCCTGACTAATACTGTCAATGGGCTGGGCCAGGGGGCTGGCCCGCCGTCCGCCAAAGCCCGCCGCCCGCCCTCTAGCGGGCATAAAAAATGGAATCCAGCCCACCCCATTAGATTTTTTTTTTAATTTTTAATTCTATACTTTAAGTTATATATTTTTTAATTAATTGAGGTATTTATTAATAATTATGGATAACCAACATATGATTATATATTTATTAATATATATGTAGTTAATTATGGTATAATGAATAATTAACTATGAAATTAATATATTTTAAATATAATATATAATATAAATAATTAATAAAACTGGCGGGCCGGCCCGCTCATTAGTGGGCCTAAAATATTGCAACCCAGCCCGCCCTTTTGGAGGGCGGGGCGGGCCTGCCCGCGGGCCACGGACCAAATTGGCGGTACTAGTCCTGACAATGTGTCGAGTGCTAGGTTTACATAGAAAACGAGTGTGACTAATTCTCTCCAATCTCAAAGAATCGAGATATCAAAGAGTCTAATTAAAATTTTATTTATAATTTCTTTCTAGAGAGAGTAATGTGGATGAAACTTAACTCGACTTCAATCCAATCCAATCGTATTATGAAACTTTGATAAAAATATCAACCTTTTGAATTATAAGTTTAATGTCCAATAAATTAAAGACTAGAGAATTCAAAGTTCAACCTTTTTTGACCTCCTCTATTAACGTCACACATGCCGAAATAACCCACGCGCCGCCTCATGCCAACGCAACGGCGCCATGTTTTTTTTTTATGGCGTATGGATACGCGCTACGTTGACGCGTAGTCTTTTCCTCCCAACTTATTAGCTAAGCTTAAAAATATCCTCGTTGTAGTGATTTAATATCATTATCATTTACCAAAATTGCCCCTGATAGCCTACTAAACGCCGAGATTGCCAGCTGAACTTTCGTTGCTGCTTTTATTCTTTTCTGTTTTTCTTATTTATTATCGACTTTCGTCGTCACTTTCGATTCCTTCTATCTGAAGATCGTTCGATTGCTAGGGTTTCCGAAGTTGGTTTATTTGATTTTTTAACTTGCAGTGGGTTTCGGTTGTTCTGATCGCACCAGCTTTGGTTGAAAATGGGGAGTTCGGACAAAAGTCAAAACAAAGGTGGATTTTTCTCTGCGATGAGTTCGGGGTTGTCTATGTTCAGCAGCGCCATGCATAGATCTGTCAACGGGTAAATGAACACAGACACACGCGTAGTTATTGATCTGTATCTTGCCTTTCATGTTTTTAGATTTATGGATGCTGTAGATTTGCCCATTTTGCCCGTTGCGTAGTTGAACTTACAGCTAGATCGCTGGTTTTCTTGATTAGTTGTATCCTTTTGTTTGTCTGTGTATACGATTCTGATGACATGAGGTTGTATATAGATACGGAGCGTACATCGGGGGATAATTGAGCACTTTGATCGTTATCTAATAACTGATGGGTCAAGGCATATCCATGTTTTTTACTGCCGGAAAGTTGAAGTTTGGTTGTGCTAACCATATTAACAGTGTCGTGCAAATGTGTTTTTATCGATGGCTTTGTCTTGCTCTCTTCACTGATGTAGCGCGTGATTTGCGAATTCATATTTATCCTTTATCCCCTAGATTGCTCGGCTACGAAGGTATGGAGGTTATAAACCCAGAAGGAGGAAAAGAGGATGCTGAAGAAGAAGCACAGAAAGGAAGATGGCAGCAAGAGGTTGTTTATCATGTTTTTTCAGTTTATCTTCTTGATGAGGGATTTTTTAAAGTTTCTTAGTGTTATATCTGATGTGAATTATGAATTAGAAATCTGCTGCTATATGTGTGGTATGTATGACCCAGAAAAGTTGTTAAATATTAACTTGTCTTCTACTTTCTTAAAAGGAACGAGACAGTTACTGGAAAATGATGCAGAAATATATTGGTTCTGATGTCACTTCAATGGTGACTCTTCCTGTTATCATATTTGAGCCTATGACAATGCTTCAGAAGATGGCAGAGGTATGTTCTTTGTCCTTTGTAGTTCTTTCTTAATTGACTATGTGTTATGCATCACCTTTGATTTTGATGTAAAGCTACAATTTTATCGCAGTTGATGGAATACTCGCATCTTTTGGATCAAGCAGATGAATGTGAAGACCCTTACATGCGGCTTGTGTATGCATGTAAGTACTGTCATGCTTTAGAGAACAAGAAACATGGTGGGATTATTTTAGACAATGATGCATTCTACATCTTTGATTTTGATGCAGCATCATGGGCAATCTCTGTTTATTACGCTTACCAACGTACTTGGAAGCCTTTCAATCCAATTCTTGGTGAGACTTATGAAATGGTGAACCATGGCGGGATAACATTCATATCTGAGCAAGTGAGTCACTTATTTATAGGCTTATGTCTCTTTTCTCAGTTCACCATCCCATGCTTAATCTCTTGATATTAACCCTTGCCTACTTGTTTCATCCTTCCTTAATCTCCATTTGGTACCGGAGAGGATTTTGTAACGCTGTATTTTTGTTAGCAAATCCAAATTTGCATTTATTTCACACGATTGGTTATTTGTACTTTCCTCAATTTATAGGTCTGCCATCATCCTCCCATGAGCGCTGGACACGCTGAAAATGAGCATTTCACATACGACGTGACATCAAAGCTAAAAACTAAATTTTTGGGGAATTCCGTCGATGTATATCCCGTTGGACGGTAACTTGTGGTTCACAGTCGATCATCCTATTTCCTATCTCCTGTTTGATATCAACGTAGCTTTTCATAAGGAATCAAATATTTTTTTCTAAATGCAGAACACGCGTGACTCTGAAAAAAGATGGCGTTGTTCTTGATTTGGTTCCTCCTCCTACAAAAGTCAACAATTTGATATTTGGACGAACTTGGGTAGATTCACCTGGAGAAATGATCATGACAAACTTAACTACAGGAGACAAAGTCGTTCTCTATTTTCAGCCTTGTGGTTGGTTCGGGTATGTGATTTCAGAGCTATTCCATCTCTCTCATCATAACACACTCTGATTATTTCTGGATTTGTTGCTTACTATGGTATACCCTAATCGGAAATCAGGACTTTCTTGTTATCACTAATCTGCTGCGTTCCCCACATAATTTCCAACTACATGTTATAAAAAATACGCTGACTTTTATTGCTTTAGCTAACTAACTGTACTCAATCTTGAGTTTCCAATGGTCTTGTAAAACCATTCTGCAGATTAGTTAACGGTAGTTTATTGGAGCTTTTTATTTTGTTCCACAAGCTTGGACATTGAACTCATCTAGCAGAATATTGTCTGTGGCGCTCACGTTTAATACTACAAATCGGTTTTTGTTGATCTCCCCTGTTCCAATAAAACATCTTAAGCTACTCTGGTTATCTTAATTAAATCATTTCAAATATATGTCAAATGGCATCGTGCGAAACTTATTTTTTTATGCAAGGCTGTCATGTTTTCATCATTATTTTCTATTCATGCAACTGTAATGATGTCTATTTATCTGTTATTGGGTACGTTCGTTAATTTGCTTCAATCACATTTAAAATGCTTTTAATACACATGCTATCAATTGTTTCTCAGTGCTAATCGATACGAGGTGGATGGATATGTCTACAATGCCAACGAGGAACCCAAAATATTGATGACTGGGAAATGGAACAAATCCATGAGTTATCAACCATGCGATTCAGAAGGGGAACCACTTCCCGGAACGGAACTGAAAGAGGTTATTATTTTTCTTTCATATGAATTTCAAAATTTATACCGAGGATTTTCGCGCTTGTTGGAAAACGAATTTAAATCTCAACTATGATACGATGTAGGTTTGGCACGTCGCACCTACCCCAGCAAACGACAAGTTTCAGTATACTCATTTCGCACACAAATTGAATAGCTTCGATACTGCTCCTAAGAAGTTGTTGGCATCAGATTCTCGTCTACGACCTGATAGGTGGGCCCTCGAAAAAGGCGACCTATCCAAGTCTGGAGCTGTTAAGAGCAGGTTTCTTCTCTATCTATACTGAATATTGAACAATCTTTTCTTTTTCTTCTTCCATTTGTAAGTGATTGATTTATTAGCTGGGAATTTATAGATTCTCGGGCCTTCATTCTGGGAACTCCATAACCTCAAACATGTTTTTTAGAACGATAATTTTAAAACCTTAAGAGCTGTTAGAGTAGATATGATATATTATGGTGTTCTTTTGCACAGTTTGGAAGAGAGGCAGAGAGCTGAGAAGAGAAGCCGTGAAGCTAAGGGAGAAATATTCTCGCCGAAATGGTTCGATACGACTGAGGAAGTCGCCCCTACTCCGTGGGGAGACTTGGAAATATACCGTTTCAATGGAAAGTACATTGAGCATAGGAATCAAATCGATTCTTCAGATGCTGTTGATACTGTTGATAATCAGTCGATTGAATTTAATCCATGGCAATATGCTGATTCATCTGAGGAATGACTGAGGTAAAAGAGAATTCCGTACATTTTCTATTGTAGTTTGTTCTCTATATTTTTGTTGGATCTTTTGGGTTTTTCTTTTTAAACTTGGGTGTATTATTAACTTGTGCTTTTTATGGGATGCTATGTGATGTTAGAATGATCATATTTCATTTCTGGGTTTATCTTTACTACATATTTATACGGATTACATCTCAGACAGACGGACTATTTCATATGATTTTATACTATGTATACATACTTACCTTCTCAATTACACGCAACAATATACTTCAATATACCGTTCTTACTATTATTGGTTTAGTGCGTTGCAATTCAAGTTACAAAAATGCAAGACTCGTTAGATTTTATATCTTATACCATCTCTCACATAGTATATAGTCTATGCATTATAAATTTTACGACATATCCTCCTTATGAGGTGTCTGTTGTAATTATTCCACGTAATAAAGATGTTCTACCCCGGTTCAACCGAACCACGTAAATCTCGTGTCCACTGTCCAATTTTATTTTTCATCTCTATTATTTTTATTGTCATTTATCGGCAATTAAAATATCGGGATCAAAATATCCTAAAATTGGTATCATAGCCAGCTTGATTTATTTTTTTAGCCATCATGACAATAACAAAAATGTCAATTGAAAAGTTCAACAGAAATGTCAACTTTGCAATGTGGAGTTTCAAGATGGAAGCCATACTCATTCAAGACGGTTGTGAGGTGGCGCTTGAAGGCGCAAAGAAGAGACCAACCGAAATGAAATATGATAAATTTAATGAATTGGACAAAGTCGGATCGGCTATTATCTTAAATCTCCCTTACGAGGTTTTACAAGAAGTTGTCAGGCCATGGGTATGTGGGATGCGTTAAAAGCTATCTACATGAAGAAGACTAAGGAGAACCGATTTTATTTAAAGCAGAAGCTTTAGAGTGTGAGAATGACGGAAGGTACTTCTATACTCGCATCTCGATAAATTCGATTCCGTCATTATTCATTTGGCGAACGTAGAAGTCAAAGTGACGGACGAAGATCAGGCCACAATATTGTTGTGTTCCCTTCCCTCGTCTTTAAAGCATTTTCGTGACAATTATATATGGAAAAGATATATCATATGCTAGTGTCAAATCTACAATCGAAAGAACAGATAGACAGGGATATAACGGGAGAAACAAGTGGTAACCAGATAGAAAGTCTGTTTGCACGCGGAAGATCAGAACGTAGACACGCTGAAAATAGCAGATCCAATGAAATGTCAAAATCCAGGTACAGAAATAAAGTCTCTAATGTTTGCAAGAAAATGGGTCACATCAAAGCTGACTGTTATAAATTAAAAAATAAGGAGAAAAATAATCAGCAATATAATAAACTCGCCGAAGCTAGTGTAGCTGCTGATGAAAGCGATTGAACTATTTTTGTAGCAACTGCAAATATTGTTTGGTCTGGTAATGAGTGGATCCTATCGGGTTGTTCTTACCACATAAGTCGGAATCGAGATTGTTTTTCCACATATAAAAATTCGATGATGGATATGTGTTGATGGGAATGATGCTCCGTATAATGTTGTTGGTAAGTTACAGTTCAGATCAAGATGTTCGACAGAATCATCTGAACGCTCGCAGAAGTCAGACACGTTCCAAATATGAAGAGAAATCTTATCTCTTTAGGCCACTTGAATCTCAAGGGTGCAGGTTCTCAGGTGAAGGTGGAGCTTTGAAAATTGCCAGAGGTGCCCTTGTCGTGATGAAAGCTTGCAGGTCTGAAAATTTATATGTTTTGCACGGAACTACTGCTACAGGTTCCAGTGCAGTTTCGACATCCCCAGAGGTTGATACCACGAGATTATGGCATATGCGACTTGGACACCTGGGAGAAAAAGGCTTGACGATTTTAAGTGATGCCGTCGAAAATTGACCTTCCGCGAAAATGGACTAACGAGCTTTTCCCCGCCTGATTTCCGCCGTGCGCCGTGGCTGAGAACTGTTGGACAATGTGAGTTTTTGGGGGTCGTTTGCCCTCTTGCCTTAGTCAGGAGGGTGGTTCCGTTTTAAGGTAGTGATGAAAGTATAAAATGGCAGAGTAACGGTGTCTTATCATAAAAAAGTACCTTCTTAAGGGAATCTCTAGTGGTATTTATAGAGTCGGCGAGGACACACCCAGCCCTTGACAGTTACTTCCCACGTTCAGCATTCCTTGGCAGTTTTCCTCCGGATTTGGTGGGTACGGATTCGTCCCTGAACGGTTCCCTCCCCCCACGTTGGGGCGATCGTGCACGTTCCGGTGGCCTTCACACATGTTTTGAGATAATGAGGTAATTGCCTTCGGCTGGCCCCTGGGGCTTCGATCATTTCATGGCATGCGGTTGTCCCCCGCGGCCTTGGGCGACTTCGGTGTGTGGTTGTCTTAGGGACTTATGACGACTTCGGCGTGTGGTAGTCCCCCGGGTTGGGGCGACTTCGACGCGTGATCGCCTCGTGGGATTCCAAAGCTTCTCCGTGCACTACAAAGTTCCCTCCTTAGTCAAGTCGATCGATAGGTGTTATCCCTGAGTGGTGTTACCCCTGATTGGTGTTATCCCTGAGTGGTGTTATCCCTAAGTGGTGTTTTCCCAGAGTGGTGTTTTCCCTGAGTGGCCCTGGCTTACATATTCTGAGGAGGCGATGTGCTCCCTCGCTACTTTGTCGGGGCAGAGTCCTTCTTGCCAGGGCAACATGGTATTTTGTCGCGTTAGGGATGAAAGTCCGAGGGTAACACCAAGGGTTGTGGGTCTTCAGAAGAGCTAGTGTTCGGGATGTTCAGAAGGAAGCTTCCTCCTTACCTTAGGTCACGGACTTGCCTTGTGTCATGTTGGGGACTCCGGGGCATTCTTTCCCAGATCGGGGATTTGCCTTATGTCAAGCTGGGGACTCATGGGCATTCTTCCCCAGGTCGGGGTTTTGCCCTATGTCATGTTGGGGACTTCGGGGCATTCTTCCCCAGGTCGGGGATTTGCCTTATGTCAGGTTGGGACTCTGGGGCATTCTTCCCCAGGTCGGGGATTTGCCCTATGTCTCGAGGGGACGAGGAGCGTCGCCCCTGTTGGGTCAGAGTCGGGGTGTTCTTCCCGCTGGGGTAGTTTGGCAGGCGAAACGGGGGTCCTTAAGGTAGTTATGGTCGATTGAGTATTTCGCCGCATTGGGGGGTGAGAACCCGGGGTAACATTAAGCAAGCCGGACCTACTTTGTGGTCAAAGCAGTGGTAAGATGGACTTTTGCGAACACTGTATTTTTTGAAAACAGAAACGAGTCAGCTTTAATTCGCCAGTTATCCACAGGATGAAAGGTACTTTGGACTATATTCATTCTAATATATGAGAACCTTCTCATATTCCGTCCAAAGGTGATACAAGATATATGTTGATTTTCATTGATGATTGTCAAAGAAAGTGTGGGTCTATTTTCTTAAACAGGGTGATGTTTTCCTAATATTTAAACAATGGAAAGCTTTGATTGAAAAGCAGAAAGGAAAATGATCAAGCGATTGCGGACAGATAATGGCTTAGAATTTTGCGGAAGCGAGTTCAACGAATTTTGCAAAAATGAAGGAATTGCTCGACATCACACTTTTCGAATTATGCCTCAACAAATTGGTGTTGCCGAGCGCATGAACCGAACACTTTTATAGAGAGCTCGATGTATGATCTCCAATGCTGGGTTGACAAACGATTTTTGAGCTGAAGCTATCGCCACAGCATGTTATATTGTCAACCGCTCACCGTGTTCATCGATCAATTTCAAGACTCCCGAGGAGGTATGGTCAGATACTTCTGCTGATTACTCCAACTTAAGAATATTTGGGTGTCCAACTTATATGCACGTAAACGAGGGAAAGTTAGAGGCTAGAGCTAAGAAGTGTATTTTTCTCGTTATGCTTCAGGGGTGAAAGGATATAGACTATATAATCCTGATCCCAAGTCACCCAAATTTATAATTAACAGAGATGTTACATTTTACGAGTCTTCTACGTTACATCCTTCAAAAGAGTCTATTAATTCTTCTAATCAAGAAAAGAAGGATAGTGTACAGAACGGGGTTGAGCTCGAGATCAACAAAGATTTTTCAGAGGATCCTGCTACGAGTTCAACAGATCAAGAGGATGGGCCATAACCTGATTTAGATCATGTTGAAGATGGAAGCACCGATTAGGAATATTCTATAGCCAGATATAGGGAGAGATGAGAGATTCGACTACCCCAGCGGTATGCAAATTTAGTTTCATATGCTTTATCAGTGGCACAAGAAACAGATGGAGGCGGCGAATCTTCTACCTATTCGGAGCAATAAACGATGATAATTCTGATAAGTGTCTACTAGCGATGAATGAAGAAATGGAGTCTCTACACAATAATGGTACATGGATTCTTGTGCCACCGCGAAGAAAAGGAAAATAGTCGGATGTAAGTGGGTCTTCAAGAAGAAAGAAGGTTTAGCTGGTTCTGACGATGCAAGGTATAAGGCACGGTCGCGAAAGGCTATAGTAAGGTACAAGGTGTTGATTTTAATGATGTTTTCTCACCTGTCGTTAGTCATAGCTCTCTTCGTGTATTACTTGCATTCGTTGCCATGTATGATTTAGAGTTAGAATAGCTTGACGTCAAGACGACGTTGTTACATGGCGATTTAGATGAAATTTATATGAAGCAACCTGAAGGCTTCGTAGTTGAAGGAAAAAAGACAAAGTTCGTTTGTTGAAGAAATCCTTATACATATTAAAGCAGTCTCCAAGACAGTGATATGAACGATTTGATTATTTTATGTTGGGTCATGGTTTTCACGGAGCAAGTATGCTAGTTGTATTTACTCTGGAAGTTAAATGACAGTTCGTTCATTTATCTATTGTTATATGTTAATGACATGCTCATTGCGGTTAAGAATCTTGCAGAAATTCACCAGTTGAAGGCCTTATTGAACGGTGAATTTGAAATGTAGGATTAGGAGCATCTAAGAAGATTCTTGGTATGGAGATTAGCCGTGATAGATGAGCTGGTAAGTTACACCTGACCCAGGAAAGTTACCTCAGTAAGGTTTTGGAGAGATTTGACATGAACGATGCCAAACCAGTTAACACTACTCTTGCTAGCCATTTTAGGCTATGCACTGCTCAGTCACCATCATCAGATGAGGAAGAAGCGTACATGGGACGAGTTCATTACTCGAGTGCATTCGGCAGTATTATGCATGCAATGGTATGTACACGTCCTGATATTCCACAGGCTGTTAGTGATGTTAGCAGGTATATGGCTACCATAGGGAAAGAATACTGGCAATCAGTGAAGTGGATTCTCAGATAGTGGATTCTCAGATACTTGAATGGTACTCTAAGCATTTGTTTGAAGTTTGGCAGAAATAGTGATACTCTCGTTGGCTTCATTGATTCAGATTACGCCGGTGATCTCGATATACGATAATCTCTTACTGGTTATGTATGTTCTATTGGAGGTTGTGCAGTTAGCTGGAAAGCTACTCTTCAGCACGTAGTGGCGTTATCTACTATTGAAGCAGAATACATGGCGATTACTGACGTAGTTAAGGAAGCATTATGCTTGACAGGGTTATTCAGCGAATTAACCCAGAATCAAGGAACCATTACTATTTTCTGTGACAGTCAAAGTGCGATTCATTTGACTAAGGATCAGATGTGTCGCGAAAGGACTAAGCATATTGATGTCAGGGATCATTTTATTCGTGATATCATTGCAGATAAGAAGGTGTTTATCAAGAAGATCAACACAAAGGATATCTTGCAGATATGTTTACGAAGGCTCTTCCAGTTTCCATGCTTGGACTTCATTGGCGTTTTAAAGTTAGTGAACTAGCCCATCGGGGTTAAGGTCGAAGGGAGACAAAAAGGTGTTACTAATTAAGGTGGAGTTATTTACGGAATCAAGGTCAAGGTAGAGATTTGTTGATAGTAACCTTGATTGCTATTCATAGATGAAGAGTTACATGGGAAGAGGAGAATTTCCTTCTCATTATTTGCCGCTGAAGCAAATAGTCCATGGAGGCACATGGGTTAAACATCAATGTAGCTGTATTTTTTTTTTATTTTGTTCACATTATTAGTCGAGGGAGAAATCACCTATAAATAGGTTCATTCGATGAAGGAAGAAAACCACCACAACAAATAAATTCTGTCAGTCCGCTCATTTTATTTTCACAGTCGTTGTAGCTGGTTTTCGACATATCCTCCTTATGGAGTGTATCTGTTTGTAATCACTCCACATAATAAAGAAGTTCTATCATCCGGCCCGTGGACGTAGGTCATTCTGATCGAACAACGTAAATCTCGTGTCCACTGTCCAAAGTTATTTTTCGTCTCTATTATTTTTATCGTCATTTCTCGGGCAATTAAAATATCGTGGCTTAAATTATCCTAACAATATTAATACTTACGAAAGTTGGTACCAATTGTCTATGTTGGTATACCGACAACGACTTTAACTTTTCAGATATTTTTAGGAGTCCCTGCATCAAATGTAATCGGATTGGCATTACATTAAAGTGGACTTCTTGTGGTTATCAAATGGATTTTGCATATTATTCAATGTGTCCTATAATCAATTGATGTCTACAATCAAAATAAAAACCTGACTGTTAATTTCGTGAAAAACAATTTTCTTTCGACCATAACGCCTATGAAAAACGAAAAGCTAAACAACATACAAAAATAAAAAATATAATAGTGGAGCAGGAAGTCTGTAATTTTTTTAAAACAATATTACTATCTTGGATATGAAGAGACTCTACTGCTGTTTTACATGGATTGGGAAGCTACTTCTTCTTCAAATTGTTGATAATGACTTTTCCAAAGAAGATTACGAGTATGCACTGAAGTAGAAGGCGAATCTATGCCAGTTAATATGTCAGGGTCACATGAACGATGTCACGAGATTAGAGATCCTACCCTAAGACTTAAATGATGACATATCAATAGGCGTTTTGCTACTACGTCAACAAATCATTGAGCTTATTCGGATAGGAGAGGTGGAGAAAGCTGTATAACTTAGCAGTAATCCACGAAAATGAGCTCAAACCACCTGCACTAAGCCTTGGGCGAGATGCCGGTGAAGACTATTGGTCAAAGTGGATTCAATCCTAGCTTTTGTAGTTCTTTGCAATCTTTGATTGCTTCCCATTAATCATACGGCGTCAAGGTCCCTACAATGACCTAATATCAACCTTATCGGCACAATACCAAATATGCAGTGACATATTTTGTGAAGGATATGGTATGGTACTCTATAATTCACAAATGATGTACTTTAGTATCATGTCACATGATATCATTCGTAATACACTACAAAAAATTATATGACAAGACCTAGCTAACAAAGTGGGGGATTTCGACTACAAAACAATGAGTACTAGTGTTATATCATCAAATATGATACATAAGTGAAATGTGTATAATAAAATAGTTTTCCAGTGAAAAAATATGAATTAGGACGAAAAAGATGTATACTAAATACAGTACCAAATTTAGTAATTGAAGTACTCTATATCAACAGGTTAAAGTTTGTTATTACGTTGTCATACGGTAATACTGTTAAGTAGCAAATATATAAAAAATATTGCATTTTTGGCACATGTTGAACATATTTAACATCATCTGACATATCAACAATTATGTGATATATCAAATCTATTTTTTTTACAGTTATAATTTGAGTTAACGTATTTTTATTACATGTTAGTAATATTTTAATTAGCTTAAATTACCTATTGTAGATTGATACCATTTCAAAATCAAAATACCATCCCAAAGCACCTTTCTATGAACTATGAAGTACTCATTTTATATGTTCATAACACTATTTCAATGTGTTTGAAATACCTTGGCAGCATCAAATATAGCTATTTTGTCGTATAATTTTGCAATTATAATAAAATATCATTTATGCTAGAAAGAAATGATGATGTGACCTTGGTGGGAAAGAAAGAACAAACATGAGGCAAATAAGTCTAATGGTGGCTAAAGGAATTCAAAGAAATAAGCTGTAGTTCACATGGCAAAGCATGGCATGATCTCTGCCTATAAATAGATACCATTCGATTGAAGAGAAATACACCACTGACCACAACAAATAAATCTTCTGGCTCCGCTCATTTTCTTCTCACAGCCATTGTAGTAGTTTTTCTATAGTTCCTCCTTACGAGGTGTATTTGTCTGTAGTATTTCCACATAATAAAGAAGTTCTACCCTCCGACCCGTAGACGTAGGTCATTCTGACCGAACCACGTAAATCTTGTGTTCACTGTCCAAAATTTATTTTCGTCCCTTTTATTTATTATCATCATTTTTCGGGCAAATAATTATCAGGGATCCGCATATCGTAACAAGAAATAAGATATTTTCATTCTTTAATCAGTATGTAATCAAAATAAATCGCACTAATAACGTTATCAAGAAAAAAAAAATTTGTCGGTCAACACTCTGGTTCAATCTATATGCAATATATGGAGCAAAGAATATGTCATAATATATGATAGACAAAGACAGCCACCAATCATCAACCTATATAGTTAACATGACAACAAAAGAGGTCATAACCAGAAAACAATTACAATATGAATTGATGGCCCATCTTGTTTGAAGAGATATGTAAATCGATAAGCGTGGTGACTTCATTGATCAATAATAGAAATTTATCCCGCATAATGCAAACTACGTCCCCTTACCAACTACATTTATAGACATCATAAGTTTAGATAATACAGTAACCTGCTAAAAATAATATGGCAACAAGTTAAAACATAGCACATCATATAAATATTTTAGTTACCAAGAACACCTTATATAAGTGGTACATTATATACAAAAAAAGATACTACATTATGAAATTAGGCAAATAAATGTCATTTGCAGCCAAATACTAACCTCCCATGCTTACAACTCAGTCCCGTAGCATACTTTGTAGGGATTTTTTCAAGGACCAATTACAGCCCAAGCTCAAGCCCAAATAAGCTTGTGAGGTTCCTCTCTAAAACCAATTGGTGATAGAGAGAGTTAGCCCACAAACTTACATACTTGACCAACTTCTTCGATTTATCCAATGTGGGACTTGGGTTTAACACTCGACATACTTATTTAATAGAAGGTTGGGAAAAAGAGAATGTCGGAATTCAGAAAACCTCCTAGATTCTTATCCGAGGATGCAGCGCGCTGAAGACAGTCGCAACAACCTGGAATGGTTGTTTTTTTAGGCGTGTCCAACTTGTATACTCGAAAAAAGACAAAATTTGAAGAAATTTGGAATACCTTGGCCGAAATAGATATTGTCATGCTGGATAAACCATCTCAGTATTTCTCGATCGCATAACATCTAACGATAACCATTGCAAGGTTTTGCTCACAAATGATTTTGTTGTTCTCGTTGGCTTATGCACAATTGGAGATATGTAGTTTAGAGTAAATTAAATATTGCATTGGGAACCTCAGAATAATAAACTCGGACAAGGTACGGACGCATTTTATTTTTTTATTTTTTAAATTGAGCTGTATTTAGTGGGGTTCTCTGTATAATCATGAGTCGTTAGAATTAGAACGTAAGATTTGACGTGTACATCCACATTATTTAACAAATGCACTATGGTTAAATACGACGTTTACACAAAACGGCGTTACATAAATATCTGAACATCACATAAGTAAGAAAAATAAAATAACATCAAAACAGAGGGCATAACCTTGGTTTGCTAATGCTAGGAATACGACCGGGAATTTCTGCTATGGTTTAGCAAATCCGAGAGTTTTATATTGAAACCTCGAAAACGAAATTCTGTTTGGGAATAAAATATGTTTACCATTTATGGCATTTACTTGGCATTCACGTGTTATAATTTAAAAATACTATTTCGGTGGGGGAAAATACTATTGAGGGGACGTAGTTGAATCCAATGGCCCATCTTTTCTTTGAAAATCAACTGAATCCGATCCTATCATCCTCGTCAAAGTGCCACGTGTCATAACCTCAACCCCAAAGAAGAGACAAAGCCTTCACTTTAACGTCCATCCACTTGAGTTTGGCTCAGATTAACTTGCGATAGCCGGTGAACTTTCGGAGAAGAACCGGTTCGTCCAGTGAAACTTTCGATGCTATATAATAGTCGCGTGGGTTTAAAAGCCAATTCTCTTTTCTGTCTTGGTACGAAGGCACACTCCACACTTACACTTACACTGGGTTTTTTGCTTTGTTTTGTTTGTCCTATAAAAACAAAAAAAATATGAGAAGGCCGAGACAATTCGCAAAATTAATTGAAATAGGATTTCAGGGGGGAGGAGAATACAATTCGTCAAAGATTCGAAGATTGTGGGTTGCTCGATTTATTGTTCAGTGACGGTTATTTTTCGCACATCATTTGTTTTAAGTGTCTTGTGTAGGTAGATTGATCGTCAGAGATATCTGCAATAAAGCTCGATTCTTCGAAGGTTTGTTTGATCGTCTGCATTTCTATCTTTTTTCGTTTTTAGGTTTGGTTCTTAATTAAGTTGAGTGCCGTTTTGATCATCCTTTGAGCCCAATGTCAAGAATCACAGATGCATTTCTTCCACATTTTAGATGTCTGTTTTTTAGGACACGCATTTTGGAACATTATCTCATTATCTTTGCTATTGGTTTCGTATTATAAGGCGTACTACGGCTAATCGAGCGTCCCTCGTGGGAATGGTTTTAAATGATCGAGTTAACTACGGATTGTACAACGGCCCTCGAGTTCCTCGAGCTAAGAGATCTGTTAGGGTGATCATAATCTTTATCTCTCTCAAAAGTCTGTGAGAAATCTTACGACGCTCACCTTATGTGAGCACCTCTTTATGTGGCACTGATTTGTGCAACATAAAAATGTTATCTCAGCATAAGATGTGGTGTGGTTTTGGTTTACAATTGACATATTTTACATGTCATTGGTTTAACCCACGTGACATTTCTATGTTGCATCAATCAGTGTCAAATAAGAGGTGCTCACATGACACGAACAACATGATATTTCTCCTATTTATGTGCTCGTTTTTCACATTTTTCCTAATCTATTCAGAGGAGGAGGCTTGTCCTGAAAGGAAAAGATAACGGCAAACAAGCTTGTGCATTCGAAATATTGGCGTCTTTGGAAAACAACATTCGATCCGTTGAAGAAGAAAAATCTTTTCATGGAAGGAACTCAACGGTCACGGAGCTTGTGACCTCTGATTGTTCGGAGAAGGTCGATAATGGTTGCATTTGCAAGCTTCGACTTGGACTTTCTCTACCATCGTCGCCCGAGGTTAAATCTTGTACTATGTATGAGGGAACTATTTGTCAAGGGAAATCTTCTCCTTCGATTAGTTCAAGCGTGGACTTTCCAGCTTGTAAGGGTCGGGAAAGTGTACATATACTTTCCCGGGACTATAATGATGGCTATGACTTCTTGGCTCGTTCTGCAAATGATTCCTTCTTTAATACTCCTTTGCGAGTCGCAGAAGGAAGGCGAAAGATGATTTTGGAGGCGAATCATTGTAGGTTCCAGAACGATAAATATAACAAGCACGTTCCCACCGGTTAATGCTGCTCTATCGTTTAGTACGATGATGCCCATTTGTTTTTTTCGAGGATGTTTTTTAAGTCATTGATATTTTTTTCTTTTCTTTTCCAGGTACGAAGAGCTTCGGTTATACGAACCATCGGAGACCTGTTAAGGATTATCCGATAAAAAAGAGGATGCTTTACGAGCTTACTAACGTAGGAACACATAATGTTACTGATACAATCGGACATGGTTCAGCTCAGACGAAAGTGGTTGGAGGTAATAATTTTCCCCGCCCTTTCCTTCCTTCATTCTTATTTGAACATATTCCCGAGAAAATGATTTTGATTTTTACGCAGAGGGCTCGAAGAAAATCGGCGGATCGACCGACCGTTTTTCCTTCGTAAATAGTAATCACCAACACCAAGGTCAAGGTATGCTTTTCTTTTCTACGATAGATTTTGTGGCGAAACTTGGTAATTTGCTCTCCTTTTTTTGTATCAGTGAAGCTTTTGATTAGGTCGTTTATGGTCCCCGAGCTACGCATAGAGATCCCGGAAACTGCCACCGTGGAATCTCTCAAGGTATTTAAAGTTCCATAGGCAAATATTTTTTTTTTCCCTAGTCTCCGTTTGGATTAAGGATTTCGACGTGGAAAATAAAAGAAAACGTGTAACTGTACGAGACTCAAAGCGTAACATATCTTCATTTGATGCATTAACATCGTTTCCCTTTGCCTTTCCTACGCGTAAATTCCACGTTCCAAACGGAGCTTCAAGGTGCATTTGGTATGCAGAACTCGATCGCATGTGAAGCGATGTACAACGATCCGATGCGTATCATACATGTTCCTTCATTTTCTTTTTCGCGTTGGATTCTGCATACCAAGTGCACCCTTACAGATGAAGATGTAAAAAATTTATGGTTTTTCGAAATTATATTGACAGAAGGCAGTAATGGAAGCCATAACATTAGAACTCGGCGGCGGGCTCCGAATAGGCGTACTCCTCCAAGGTACCGAGATCGAAGACGATAGCAAAACCTTATTACAGAGCGGGATTTCTTATTACAGCGCAAAGGATAACCTCAGATTTCGTCTCAAGCCCAGTAAACCTCCAAACAAGCCAGCCCCATATCAGCACGTCCAAAGGTTTTTTCTTCGAGGATTTTCCGAGCACATTACGATTTTCTCTAATTTTTCTTTTTTTTTTTTAACTCGGAGTTCTCTGTTAGAAGGTATTGTCCCACTTCAGCGATTACTCAATACAGTTTGGATTCCGAACGTCGTTATTCAGCTCAGCGTTCTTCTGACTCGGTTTTATTGAAAAAAGCTTCTGTTGAATCGAAAGCCATTGTGCCATTGCAAGACGACGATGCACTTTCTTCTCTGCCTCTTCAGAAATCCAAGCGGTCGGAATTTGCCCAGCGTAGGATTCGTCGGCCTTTTGTCGTTTCTGAGGTCGAAGCTTTGGTTGGAGCCGTCGAGGAGCTCGGGACTGGAAGGTAATAAGTAATATCTATACCCGAGAAATAAAGGTTAAGCTTAAAGGGAATGTTTTAAATTTTAAATTTATATATTTGATTACAAAATGCCCACTACGTTCAGGCTGATTTCTTTATTATCTATCTAGCTTTATACTTATAATTTTTTTAAAATGGGTGGTGGTCATGATAATTCGTATTTATAACCTCTTTGACCTCTGAAGTCTGCTACCATATCAAATGACCATTTGACCTTAAACTTAAGCTTAAAAGAAGGGTAGATATTTTAAATTTATATATTTTCATTTTCCAATTCGTACCCAAATTTTCTTTGGCCCTGAGTTCTGATACCATGTTGAACCGTCACTTGCCCTAAAGAAGCTTAAAAAAAGTGTATCATATTCTGAATTTGCATATTTTATTTCCACAAGATATCTCTTTATAGTTCCGTCTGAACAGGTAATGACATTGCAACTGCAGGTGGCGCGATGTTAAGCTACGAGCATTCGATCAAGCGAAGCATCGAACTTACGTAGATTTGAAGGTATGATATGGACTACAAACTACATCTTTTCCTCGTTTTTCGATTGAAGAAAAAAACCCCGTGTCCTTGCAATGCAAAACGGATACGTGTGTTTTCTTTTTTTGTTGATTTTTTTTATTACCAGGATAAGTGGAAAACGTTGGTCCACACGGCGAGAATCTCGCCTCAGCAGAGGCGAGGCGAGCCCGTGCCTCAAGAACTCTTAGACAGAGTCTTAGCAGTACACGCTTTATGGACTCAGCAGCTTAAGCCGAAAACCTGACAATTTTTCCTACATAGCTTCTCCTCCCAAAATACTGCACTGCACTCTACATTTTTCTAAGAATTTTTTTTTGAAGTATTTAAGAATAAAAAAACACTATACTATATATATATATATATATATATATATATAGTATAGACATATATTGAGAGATAAAAATGATCATAAGTGTAATTGCATAGAATTTCATACCTCTGATAAGAGTTTTTGTTGTAGTGAAGACAATGTTCCAAGGGGGCTTCGTGTAGTCAATAAACCTTTATCAGTTTCATATCTTCTGTAATAATAATACCGAGTTTTTCTCTGTATTAAGTACTTGGCTTAGAGCATTTCAAAGGAGCTGCAAAACCCAAAAAATGGAGTAGAATTACTCCAACCGAACACAATAATTAAACCAAAAATGCGATTTCCAGTTTCTCTCTCATCATTCAATGCAAAGATGCGTTCCAATCTCAAAAGATGTGTTTCATCTTTTCTAAATTGCATACTAGCCCCTAAATATTTTTTCTCTCTCTCTCCCTCTCTCGCAGAACGAAGGCGGATGAAAAGGATGAGAGCATCTCCAAACTTCCTCTACAGCGCCCCGCTACCAGTTGCGGAGCACTGTTCACCCGCAATCCAATTTTTTTTTTGCCTTTTTAATTTAAGCTCTGTCTAGAACATGATTTCAACATATTTTACAGAAAAAATTGTTGGAAATGAATGGGATGAAGAAGACGAAAAATGACAGATTGGGAATTGAGAAAAAATTGCAGGAAGGCAAAGAAGAAGATGTCAGGAGAGAGACGATGAACAGTACTGCAGTGCATAGATGAGAGAGAGGGTATTTTTAATAAAATAAACGAAAAAAATAATCATTAGCAAAACAAACCAAAAACTAAAACCATTAATAAAATAAGACGTTTCGTACTCTTGGAGTACGAATTAGAGTAACTCATACTCCAAGAATACGAGTTAATACACGCTGGCGCGGGGGTCTAACGTGGAGTAACTCGTATTTCTGGATTACGAGTTACTCTAACTCGTACTCCCAGAGTACGAATTAGATCTGGTTTTTAAAAACCCTACACCGCGACGAAGAAGACGATTAAACGACGAAGACGAGACGACGGCGACGACGAGACGACGAAGACCCTGCCGTATCACCTGTTGGACGCCGCCGCCGATGCCACCCATCACCGGTCGCCGCTGCCCGCCGCCTGTGCCTTCACGCAGCCGACCCGTTAAACCCGTCAAGACAGAAGCGATGGACTCCATTTGGTGGACGAAAGAATTCAGTCGCCTCTACTGCTCCCGTAAGACCTGTACACGCCATTTACGCCAGAAAGAGTCATTGATATTAAAAAAACACCAAGTCAATTACATAAATAAGATTTATTACCTTTGTAGCTATCCGAAATAAGGCAAACCGATTGATTCTCTAGAACAAATGTGTTCAAATTAGTTAGGACCCAAGTCCGTGAGTGTGTACTTTCATTCGTGACGATGGCAAACGCGAGGGGAAAGACGTTTTGGTTGGCGTCCAGCGACGTAGCAATCAATAATTTGTGTCTATATTTGGAGTATAAATGCGTACCATCGACACAAACAACCTTCCGACAATGTTTGAAGCCATCGATGCTCGGTTTAAAAGCCCAAAAGACATACTCGAGTATGAAATGTCCTGGTCTCCCTGTCTCCAGATTCAGCCACCTCACGATTGTTCCTTGATTATAATGCTGCAACGCCTTCATAAATGTTAGGAGTTTTGTAACAGACTCTTCCCACGTACCGTAAACATTTTCCATAGCTCTTTTCAGACCATGCCATGCTTGAATATACAAGATATCGTAGCCATATCTATCCTTCACGAGTTGTTGGACATTCTTGGGTAGGAACTGCGGATCGATTCTCGCGGTTCCAACCAACAAATCAGCAATAAAATTTCGAGAGATATTACGGTGTGTGCTCGCCAGCTCAGCCATATAGCAAGTGTGTGGTCCTTCAAATTTTGTAATAGACCAGTAACCTTTTTTGGCTTAAAGGATGCCCTCAGTCTCCAGGGACAATTGGTCGTATGATCACATTGAACACTTCAACGTGTACTGCTGCTCTCGTTGACGTTGTACTCGCGTCTAGCAACCCTGATCGAAAAATCATCGACGGCATGTTGTAAATGTTTCTTAGTTTGAAAAATCATATCTCGGCAAAACATAGGGTTTTCTCTATCGTAAAACTCCCCGTAACCACCGTAGTCGTCACCACTAGGAGGCGGCATTTGGTACGTTTGAAAAATGGGACGGGCTGAAACAGCGTAGGAGCAGCAGAGTCCAGCGGAGTGGTATCATCTGCAGCATCGTCATCGTTGTTGTCGTCGTTGTCGTCGTTGGGGTCGGGTAACTCGGACAGTGGATCCTCATCGTCCGCTTCTGAATCACTAACATCGACGTATTCCTCGAGTTCAGGCACGAAGTTTGGCACGAAGTCTGACGGGGATTCTGGCATATTGAATGGAACACCAAGCGTCGACATCTCCAGAGAAACATTGCTGAACCCTGCCGTAACTGAGACTATGTCGGGAAAATCCGGACATGTATAACTCGAAGAACCAACTTCAAAATTTCGATGAGGCTCTTCGTTCAAATCAAAGTTTGAATTTTCAACTATTTCAACGAAAACCTCAACACAATTGTTCTCTGAGTCGGGATGTATGAAAAATTGTATATCGTCGTCGTTGGTGATTTGAAAAAGTGACGGGAGTGTTGAAAGTATTCATTTTTGCCATGGCCAATCAAGGAACAACGACTGCAATCAGCACCCGTAATCTCGAACAACGACCTAAAGTCGGAAAAACTGGTGTTGCGACGAATTCGCCTATACCCAACAGGACGGATACTATAATTGATGGTAGAATCGGATGATTGAATTATTTCACCGCCGAAATATACTACGACTTGTACGCGAGTCGACACCATTGTTTGAGTTATTAAAAGAAATCGATGAGAGTGATAGTTAACGCTACGGGAGGGGACTTTATATAGAAATTTTAAATCGTAGCTTGGTGATACGATAAGTAACTTGTAACACAGAGATACGATTTAGGGTAACTCGTACTCTGGTGTTACGAGTTACGTCAATTATTGGAATAATTCACGTAACTCGTAACACCAGACTTCGAGTTATAGGAATTATTGCTCGACACTTGCATGGCCATGCAAGTTGGTCGGGCCCCCAAGTAACTCGTACTCTGAAAGTACGAGTTAATATGTCGTATCTTCAGGGTACAAATTACATCGCCATGTAAGCTGCCATGTCACGGTCAGCTGGTCAATGGGTCAGCCCAAGTAACTCGTACTCCAGGATTACGAGTTACTAACTCGCAACCTCAGGATACGAGTTACTTGGCCACGTCAGTCAGACAATCGGCGTCCAAATATAACTCGTACTCTCAGAATACGAGTTACTGGAAATACGAAAATCTGTATTTTATTAATGCTTTTGCTTTGAGGTTTATTTTGTTAATGATTATTTTTTTCGTTTATTTAATTAAAAATGCCTGAGAGATAGGATGTGTTGATTGGTTAATCTAAGTGAAAAATTATAAATGTAATAATTTAATTAAAATATTTCTGTATTGTATTTAGTTAGTTTGTTCTAAAATTAAACATATTCGAAATAAAGTATTTCTAATTTTATGTAACCATTTTTTCAATAAGTCTATGTACTATAAAAATATTAAATTAGTATCTTTTTTTCTTTTATAGTTTTGTTTAATTTTGTTATATTTACCAGAGAGAGATGATAATTCTCGATTTCAAGAATTCATATTCTCGTACCAAAAAATTAGAAATAAAGATGTTCCCATTGTACAGATATTTTCTATATGCATATCGAATTAGTTTTTGTTTCCCGTGTTATGTAATTGTCATGCTTTAATAAATATATTGTAGTTGTCATCATTTTAATGAACACTAATCGGTCCTTTTTATATGTATAAATATATTTTTATTAACCTTATTAATTTTTTTGATTAAATCTAAATTAATATTTTTGTAGTCTAATTTGTAAAGTTGTAGAATATGTGAGTAGTATTGGAGTTTGTAAAAATTGGTGTGGAAATGAATATTACAAAATAGTCTATTGAGTTTGAGAATGCATTTATCGGTTGGAGATGGTCTTATGTTGTTATATTCTTTTTAAATAAATAGGATCATTACGCCTTTTCTTTGTGTAAATGGAGGCTCTCATTCATTTTATTTTATGAACTTCAATGATCAATTTGCTAGACAAACCATGAATAGGACATTCAAAGTTGATGAGATGGATCAGAATATATATTACGTATATGAATCCACCTGGAAAAAAAAAAAACTAAGCTAAAAACAACCTTAAATCCTTCGTCATGCAACGAATCAAAGCTACACTTATCAGCTGCTGCATAACAAAACAAAGAACTAAAAAGACAAAAAATAAAAAAAAAAGACAGATTTTTTTTACAAATTTCATCACAAACACCCGCCGGGAACTTGCTTTCCATAAGACGAGCCCATTACATGAGAGCACATAGAAGTCGCTTGGCCGCCCGTCCCATTATACGATAAATTGATGTTTATGAGCTTCACATTCTTACAAGGCATGGATCCACTGCACTGTAGATTTAGGGCAACCTTGGTGCTCGAAACTCCATGGATGTTCTTGAAGGTCACGTCCCTTATCTGTACCGCCGAGGAAGACGACTTTCCCTGTAATAAATGAAACAATGAAAAGCTTTTAGACGAAAGAATACGCAGAGATTTGTTTTGAGAAAGAGAGTGAGTGTAGACTTTGAGGAAGCAATTTGCAGATGGGCAATAGAGCTGATCGATGACGATAGGGTTTCTTGTGTTGTCCATGATAAGATCTTGGAAGATGATGTCCGAAGCAAGGCTGTAAAGAGATGGGGCCCACGTCTTTATCCTCACGCCGTTGTCCGTACCGACGAAAGTACAGTTGCTGACGTGGATTCCTCTCACGTACTCGCGCTCGTGGCTCCGGCCGAGGCTGCCGACGCTGATTCCGTGGCCAGGGCCGCAGGTGACGTCGGAGATGCGTATTCTCCGGCTGCCGGAGACCATGGATATGCAGTCGTCGCCGGTGGAGATGACGGCGTGGGTGACGGAGATCTTTGAGGAGTCTCCGATTCTGATTCCGTCGGTGTTGGGGCTGTCCGCTGGCGCCGTTAGGCGGAGGTGGGAGATGTTTAGGTTGCTGCTGGCGAAGATGTTGACGTGTGAGTTCTTGCTGTTGATTGATCGGAGGTTTTTGATCTTTGAGTTTGTGACGAAGTCGAATCTCAGCGTCTACAACACGAAAGTAATAATCTAAATCATAATAAATTCTTGAAATTTAATCGAATCACATACAAGACGAGCAGTCGTGACTAAGTGGGACCCAGCGCGTGAGTTAGAATCACAACTCCCAACCGAAAAAAATGAACATTAACTAAAGAGAGAGACAACCATTTACTACGTGGTGGAAGAAAGAATCTCTCCGAAAAACAGAGAAGAAAAAGATTAAAAAAATCAATCTCAGTTCGCAGTTCGGACGATCTCCTAAAGAGATCAGAAAAGAAAAGTCTTACAGTAGGAAGCTGTCTGCACTGAGGATTCCTCTGACAATCATTGTACGGCCAGGCGGCGCCGCCTTGGCCGTCCAAATCGCCGCCGCCCTTCACGACAAGGTTGTCCACGTATCGAAAAGCAATCCACGTGTCGGTGAACATGTTCTTGAGATCCGTCGTGGCTTTCAACGTACCTTTGATCAGAAAAGCCATCGGCCCATTACACCGTCCTCTGAACTCGACGGAGCCGACGACGAACGTCCCCTTTGGGACCCACATCCTACTCTTCCCTGGGTACTTGCAAGCATCTCTCCATGCTCTCATAAATGCCTATTGATCATCATTAATCATGTGAAACGCAGTTCATTTCTGCCATGTAATGAAATGTCAAGAAAATAAAAATTAGGGTTTTCTGTACAAATCCCACCTGAGCATTGTCAGTTTTTCCGTCGGAAACGGCGCCGTACTTGACGACGTCGAAGAATCTCGGCGGTGGCCGGAGTAGGGCATTAGCGGCGACGGGTGAAAGGATGTGTAAGAAGGTAATAAATAGAGCGATATTCAGCGTAGTAATGGCGGTCATATTTCTTCACTCTCTCGCTCTAGATTTTTTCTTTCTTTGTCTTAATCTGAGGAAGTACGTGGGTATATTGATAGATGGATAGATGGTAAGGGAAAAGGCAATAAATTAGCGGTTTGTGCATGTAGTGTAGAGAGAGGGAGGGGCGATTTTTAATGCGATTTATTTCATTCCATAACGAACTTAGCTCGTTCAAAATTCGTTTAAATCAATTAATGTCGAGAGATTTATTTTCGGCGTGGAATAGAGACAATGAAGATTATAGGAGTGACTAGTGATTATGTTTGGGCGACGTTTGGATTGCTTAGAAATTTTATTCGGGAGTGGGAAAATTTTCATGAAAAACCATTTAAAACATAATAGCTTCAACAGTAAGGTTTTCTAAATTTTGATCTAGAGAGAAAAAAAAAGAAGCTATTTTTGTAGCTATTAAGGTAAGATAAATCTCTCCCAAATTTTAGATGGAAAGAGAAAATGTAGAAGTACGACTGTAATAATGGTAATGGTTTTTCCGACTGCGACTGACTATCTTCTTTATTCGTTATGAGCTAATCTAAGGACGTGGGTGGATTAGATGGCAAGGGAAAGCAATAAATTAGCGGTTAGTGCAATAAATTAGTAGGGTTTATTTCATTCTATAAATTACCATTTAATGCCAGAAATTTAAATTTATTTTTCGGGTAGTAAGAAAGGTGAAGGGAATGATGATGATGATCAGAAGTGATTACGGGACAGTTTCTGACATTTGGATTTCATGCTTTGCATGTTAGAAAACGTTAATGCGGAGGTGAATAATGCTACAAAAAATAATTGACCTACATTATTTATTGACCTCTCCCAAATTTTGATCAATCCGTTGGAAATAAAAAAGATGTCAACTTAATATGTTGAACGTCTAAATCTTCCTCGTAAATTTCAAAGATCATCCTAAAGGGAACAAAACTGATGTCACTAATCACAGTTTTATGCAGTGCGAGATTGAGAAAGTTGTTGAAGTGTAATTTAAATACAGGCAATTTTGCCGTAGAAAGGTTCTAAAAACATCTCCAATCAAACATCAAAACCAAAAATTTGAAGTAAATTTACTCCAATCGAACACCAGAGCTAAACGCAAAATGCGTTTCCTACCGTCTGTCTCTTCTTCCAGACGCATGTTTGCGTTTCATACCGTTATTATGCGATGGAATGCGATGCAGTTTTCAATTTGCACTGTAGTCCTTTAAATTTGTCTCTGCGTTTGTGTCAGAAAAAAGCAGTCGATGTCAGAAACAATTGAGTACCTCCAATTGAGTTTTTAATTTGCACAGAAGTTTTTAATATTTTATTCTCTCTCGTACCTGAGTACTTTTTTTTTCTTCTCCCCACCCTGACTCTTTTCCACTTTGATTAGAAATAATTAAAAGAAAAATAAATGTCACATCAAAGTGTCTAGCTTTTATATGTACCTACGGCTCAATTAATTATGTACTTAATTAATTTCTTTATTGTGTAGATTAAATCGAATTGATAAATAAAAATATATACATCATTATGATTTGATTACTTTGGTGAGATTTTGGTTGTTACTTGTCAAATGATTCAATGGACTCAATTTTATTAATTTTTTGTGATTATTTTTGTAAAATTGTAAAATATGTTGGTAGTATTGAAATTTATAACAATTGGTGTGGAAGTGAATATTACAAAATAGTCTATTGAGTTTGAGAATGCGTTTAATGGTTGGAGAAGAGTTACTGCATTTTGAATTTGAAAATGCGTTTGAGTTTGAGAATGCGTTGCTCGATTGAAGATGGTCTAAGTGAATCTTCTAACCGACACGATTTGCCTGTCTGAAATAATCTTGTTAAGTTAAAAAAGAGATATGGGTACGTAAGGTAAGTCAAAGTAATAAAGTATTGAAATAAACAAGCTTTATGGTTTATGTTTTAATAGGTTTTGAGACTTAAAGTACTTAATGAGCAGAAAGCTTTCGAATTTTGCTAGTCCAATCTTCATATACTAAATAATAATATAAAACGTATGTATCTCTCATCATCCAAATTCCAACTACCATTAGTTTATTCCTACCCAAATCATCATCATCATCATCCTTTTGTGGTGTTTAACGAGGGTCGACATAACATATTATTATTATGCATCGATGCCAAGATTTATGCTACAATTACAACGTTAAAAAGTACAAATCAAGTAGTAAAAGAAAGAAAACAAAATAACACACATAATCATAATCATTCATCAAAACCCTTATACTAAATGAAAGCCCAAAAGCATAGATAGTCACACGAATATTGCTCGATCCTCCGAGTGATCCCCGATTCGACCCAATTTCTCAGGCCTTTTTTATTTGGGATTCAACACTTAAATCCTTACATCAATAAAATTTAGACAGATCCGTCCCTTGTCAGTGTAATTTTTAACCTAGGTACCTAGTTGAATTTTATTTTATTGATAGGTACCTAACTGTCGGATTTACCCCTACTAGAACTGGTTTTTTACATCTCTTACCTTGTTTCTTATTTCACGATCGCTCATTAAAAAAAGAAAAAACCGCACAGCCCCAAACCAAATCGCGCGATTCCTTGGCAGAAATCGACCCGGGTGTTTTTGGCTTCAGATTCTACGTCGTCACTCCAGTCGTTCGTCATTGTATTCCCTTCTGAAATCGATTGGTAAGTCTTTCACAGTATTACCGTAAAGTGGTCGCATTTCGTCACAATTAGGGTTTTTTGTGCCTGTTTTTGGAATGACATTGATTTGTTGGTCGATTACGGTTTTTTTGTGCGTGCATTTCGTCGTGGCTGTTTGATTTGGGGTTTTTTTGGAATGGATCGATTTTTGTTTTTTCGAATGGGGTCCCTTTGTTGTGGTACTACATTGTAACTGCATTTGGTACCCTTTGTTTTGGCATATTAGTACCCCTTGTGTGAATAAAATGGTACTGCTTGGCAAAAGTGGTCGAATGGGGTCAATTTTTTGGTACTACATTCTGCATTAGGTACTCTTTCTTTAGGCAAATTGGTACCCCTTATGTGAGTATGGTACTGTTGTTAACATTGGTTTTATCGACTGAGGTCAATTTGCTTTGGTACTACATTATCCATGCATTTGGTACCCTCTGTTAGGGTAAGTTGGTACCCCTTGTGTGAACAAAATAGTACTGCTTGTTAACAGTGGGTTTTTCGAAAATGGGTCAATTTTTTTGTACTACATTATCACTGAATTTGGTACCCTCTGTTTGGCCAAATTGGTACCCCTTTTGTGAATAAAAGGTACTACTTGTTAGTGGTTACCTTGAATGGGGTCAATCTATTTTGGTACTACATTATGACTGAATTTGGTACCCTCTGTCTGGGAAAACTGGTACTCCTTGTGTGAATAAAATGGTACTGCTTGTTAGCAGTGGGTTTTTCGAAAATGGTGTCAATGGTATACATTATCACTGCATTTGGTACCCTCTGTTAGGGTAAATTGGTACCCCTTGTGTGAACAAAATAGTATTGCTTGTTAACATTGGGTTTTTCAAAAATGGGGTCAATTTTTTTGTACTACATTATCACTGCATTTGGTACCCTCTGTTTGGCCAAATTGGTACCCCTTGTGTGAATAAAATGGTACTGCTTGTTAACAGTTTTGCATTTTTTGCAGTGCTCGTCTACAAGGTCAACGAGCGAAAGTTCTACGTTCGGGATCCAATGGCCTCGCATAAGATGACATGGGCTGCTAGAGCCTTCGTAAGTCTTTAACATTGGGCATATTTCGTCGACTATGTTGCAGTCTGCGTTAATGTCGCTTTTATATTGTGCAGGCTGAACGAAGTATTGGTCATTGAAGTACGACTATCAATGCAAGAAGACCGTGGATTCGGAGTTCAACAGACCCCAATTTGGCGACGTAGACTGCGGGGTGCATGCCTGTTTGACCATAGAGGAGTACGTTGTCGACACCCCAGAGTTCGAGAAATATGGCAAAGAAGTCAGCATGGATGTGTATCATGCTTCTATGGCTGCTCGCATTTTATGTGACGAGCATAGTTGTATGCTAGATCTTTTTCACTAAGTTTCTTGGATATGCTGTTAGACTATTTGGAGACTGTGTTGTTTAGTTAGGTTAACTTATTTTGGGTTGGGGATGGGACTGTTTAGAGACCCTTGGTTGTTTATGTTGGTTTTTCTTTTGTGCATGGACGGTTATGGCCAAGTGTGTGCTGTGTTGTGTTGTTCTATGACTGTCCGTAATTTATGCAGTACCATATGTTATTGTAGGACCGTATCTTATCCTTTACGTACAAAGTACCATTATGTAAATATATGGCGTACCATAAACACAAGATATAGAGTACCTTGTCTTTCATATTACCGTACCATATCGCTTACGTATAGCGTACCGTAAATGCAGGTTAACCGTACCAATACGTAAATATATACCGTACCTTATATATCGCACATGAAGTACCTTATCTGTTGTACACTAAGGTACCTTGTGATTTACAGAAGGTACCTTATCATTTACATAAATAGTACCATAACCTGCAGATTTACCGTATCCAGAATTACACATATACAGTACCCAGATATCAAAGTATATCGTACCATTTGTTACACCATCGAAAAATAAATACATTCCTATATGCATGTTAACCGTACCATTACGTAAATTTATACCGTACCATATATATATCGCACATGAAGTATCTTATCTGTTGTACACTAAGGTACCTTGTGTTTTACAGAAGGTACCTTAACATTTACCTATATAGTACCATAATGTGCAGGTTTAGCGTATCTATAATTGCACATATACAGTACCAAATTATGAAAGTATATCATACCATTTGTTATACGATCGAAAAAAATACATTCCTAATCGAATCGCGGTGTCGTGCGTGATTTTGACAATACCTAACAATAACGGAATGAAAAAAAATGCGAAAGCCTAATGCACCGAATTCCCAGATGTAGCACTCACCACATTATTCAAATTATGTTGTAGATGTTCATGCTTGTATCCTTATACTATAATGCATCATGGTATTCTAAGATTTAATTCATGCGTGCGTGCGTAATGCACCGAATTTGATCTGAAACGTATTTAATACTATATATTATTGGTCTACGGTGGTTCGAGATGAAAAAGTAATTCGATCGACCCCGAAAAATACTAATCCTAGTATGACGTATCATATATATAAGGGACACCGTATTTTAAATATCTTTGTAGGGGTACCTATCGTTTTGTTTAAAGCGTACCAACGCAGCCACAGTTGCAGTACCCAAAATTACATGAATGAAACATTTTACTAAAGCCACTGACATGTCAGATGAGCTGTCTTTTATTATTTAAAACCTCGTATGTCAGAATATGTCCAAACATGACATAGAAAATGTCAGAAATCTGTCCACTCATTACAGAAAAACGTCAGAAAAGTGTGCAATCATTACTGAAAAAAGTCAGAAATTGTCTAATCCTCTATCCACATCAACACATGCTGAAATGCTTCGTTTGTGACGGAATATAGCCAAGTCTTAAATTCGAAGTTTTACTTTAATTTATACGGTACCTACTTCTGAAAGGATACAGTACCCTATGTCGTACACTTAGAGTACCTATATTACCTATATTACAGTACCAAGGCTGCGTATATTAACGTACCAAATTGGCATATATACAGTACCAAATATGCATATTACAGTACCAAACATGCATATATTACGGTGCCAAATGTGCATATATTACTGTACCACTTTTGAATATCGTACGGTACCAAACAGGCATATATTATAGTACCAAACAAGCATATGCTTCAACGGTACCAAACATGCATGTCGTAGGGTACCAAACTGGCATATATTACCGTACCAAATTTATATATATTAGGGTACCAAACTGGCATATATCACAGTAACAAATTTACATACATTACGGTGCCAAATGCACATTAGCAAACTGGCATAGGTTATGGTACCAAACATGCATATATTACAGTACCAGATTTGCATATCTTAGGGTATCAAACCGGCATATATTACAGTATCAAATTTACATATATTGCGGTGCGAAATGTGCATACATTAGCAAACTGGCATAGGTTACGGTACCAAACATGAATGTCGTAGGGTACCAAACTGGTATATATGACAGTACCAAACAGGCACATATTACCGTACCGAACTTGCATATCTTATGTGACCCAACTGGCATGTATTACAGTAACAAAATTACATATATTGCGGCGCGAAATTTGCATACATTAGCAAACTGGCATAGGTTACGGTACCAAACATGCATGTTGTAGGGTACCAAACTGGCATATATGACTGTACGAAATAGACACATATTACCGTACCAAACTTGCGTATCTTATGTGATCAAACTGGCATGTATTACAGTAATAAAATTACATATATTACGGTGCCAAATGTGCATACATTAGCAAACTGGCATAGGTTACGGTACCAAACATGCATGTCGTAGGGTACCAAACGGGCATATACGGCAGTACCAAACAGGCACATGGTACTGTACCAGATTTGCATATCTTAGGGTATCAAACCTGCATATATTACTGTACCAAATTTACATATATTGCGGTGCGAAATGTGCATACATTAGCAAACTGGCATTGGTTACGGTACCAAACATGCATGTCGTAGGGTACCAAACTGGCATATATGACAGTACCAAAGAGGCACATCTTACCGTACCAAACTAGCAGTCAGTACAGTACCAAATTGACATATATTACGTTACCAAAACTGCATATATTACTGTACCAAACTGGCATTCATTACAGTACCAAATTTACATATAATACGGTACCAAATGTGCATATCTTACTGTACCAATCTGGCAGTCATTACAGTACCAAATTTAGACAAAAACAATGTGCCATATCCTATTGACACATTTGAACAAAACAATGACCTACTGGCATCATTTTGACAAAAAGAATGAGCCAATACCATACAAAAAAGCACCGAAAATGGTTATGGGACAAAAGCAAAAAGAAAATACATGGAAAATACGGATGCTACGTCGTTACGGCTTCTGTACAAGTACGGCGATTATGTCCGTATTTCCCACATATTTTTCTTTCAATGTCGAGTACAAACTTTGAACTTGATACTTTATTGAGTCATGCCGGGAATCGATATCCGACCACCTTCTTTGGAAGGATACGTATATATCGATAAGCTTCGTTGCTTCATTGATTAATAGTAAGGAAGACTCCCTTTTATACTCACACATTGCAAATAATGTCCCGCCACCAAACGAATTTGAAGAAGCCATATTTTCAGATAATATGGCAACCTGTATAAATGGTACGGTGTATAGTTTGGATTGGTACTGCATAACTGGACATTTTGGTAACGTATACACATGTTACTTGGTACGTAATATAAATACACAAAGATACTACATAACATAAATGTCCAATCGGACTGTGTCGCATAATGCATTTAGGTACGGTATAACAACATACAATGGTACGTAATATTCATAGGAAATGGTACGTCGTAACAGTTACATAAAAAAAAACCGAAATCACGCTGGATTAGTCTCAATAACTATCAAATCCTAACATTCCACCCATATATGGAGCTCTTGGATCGCATTGAGCTCCCGGATTTGGGATAAACCTTGAACAAACGCCCAAAATCGATTAACCAAACCCAAACCAAAAGAAAAGCTTACCTGACAAAATCAACCAAATCGAGAACCCAACGTTCAATAGGCTCTTCGATCCTTGTCCGGCGCCGGTACGAGCAGAAGGGGTTGGTCGGCAAGAAGAAATCGTTGACGGCGAGCTGAAGGTCGAATTTTGCAGAGAAAAAAAATTTTTATTCAACTGGGTACCTAGCTATAAAATAATTCTGACTAGGTACCTAAGTGGCTGATTTGTTTTCTATTGGGTATTTATGTGTAGATTTCCGTTTTCATTTTTCCGAGAAGCCAATTAAAAGCGAAAGGCCAAACCAACACTATTGCAGGCAAAAATATCCAAATTGCAATTGGAAAGTGCTTTGTAAGTATCATTGAGGCCAAGGAAATGGTTGCAAGAATCACAGAAGGCAGAACAAAATGGTTGATTAGGCGATTATATTTGTGGGCTTGAGCACTACTACTACTACTACTGAATTTATACTATGAAGCCATAAAGAGCTATTGTAGAAAAGTATGATAATATGAATGTGTATTTCGTTCTCACTTAGTATTTTTTACACAACCATGTAGCATAATATATAGACTTTGGTAAGGAAATGACGTTAGCTAAAATCAAGCTAAAGAATTATTCTCGATCTACTTTCCTTTCCAGCAGATATGAGGTTGGTGGAATGAATCAAGCATGATTTGGTGTTGACCAATTTGGTAAGTGGCCGTTATTTTCAACACTCCCCCTCAAGTTGGGATTGTAGATATCGATCAAGCCCAACTTGTCGAGTATATTCTGAAAGGCTTGATTGTCGACCGCTTTCATGAATATGTCGGCCGGTTGGTTTTGGCTTCTGACAAATAGTGTCTCGATTTGTCGTGCTTGAATCTTTTCTCGAATGAAGTGGCAATCCACTTCGATGTGTTTGGTTCGCTCGTGAAACACTGGATTTGATGCAATATGTCTTGCCGCTTGGTTGTCGCAATACAGTTGCATCGGCTCTTTGCATGATATCTTCATGTCTTTTAGTAATTGTTTTATCCATATTAGCTCACATGTTGTAGAAGCCATAGCCCGATATTCTGCTTCAGCACTTGATCTGCCTACAACTTTCTGTTTTTTGCTCTTCCATGTGACAAGGTTGCCTCCAACGAATGTGCAATATCCTGTCGTCGATCTCCTATCATGGCTTCCTGCCCAATCAGCATCAGAGTAGCCAATAATGTCATTTGCGTCGTTTGGTCGCATCCAGATTCCACGTCCTGGTGTTCCTTTTAGATACTTTAAAATTCTGTCTATTGCTTCGAGATGAATGGACCTAGGAGCCTGCATAAACTGACTAACACAACTAACAGCAAATGAAATGTCAGGTCGCATGGCAGTTAGATATATAAGCTTTCCTACTAGTCTCTGAAATCGCCCGATGTCTTCAAGGGGTTCTCCATCCTCTTGATTCAATTTTTTCTTTGATTCCATGGGAGTTTTAGAGGGTTTTCCTCCCAATTTTCCTGTTTCTTTGAGTAAGTCTAGAGTATACTTTCTTTGGGATAGAAATAAACCCTTATGTGAATGAGCAATTTCTATTCCTAGAAAATATTTGAGATGTCCCAAATCTTTTATTTCAAACTTTTGTTTTAAGTAGTTTTTTATGTTTTTTATTTCTTCGTTATTGTTTCCGGTTATAATTATGTCATCTACGTATATTAAAATTATGATAGTAGTTTTGTTTTGATTTCTAACGAACATAGAAGTGTCGGCAGAGCTTTTCTCAAATCCACGTGAAAGGAGTGCATTGCTTAATTTAGTATACCAAGCTCGTGGAGATTGTTTTAGACCGTAAATGGATTTGTTGAGTTTACATACAAGATTCTTTGCTTTTTCTAGTTTGTGACCAGGTGGAAGTGACATATAAATTTCTTCCTCTAAGTCTCCTTGAAGGAAAGCATTTTTTACGTCCATTTGTGATAGAGTCCATCCAGAATTTACTGCGACGGACAAAAGTATCCTTACAGTTTTCATTTTTGCAACGGGAGCGAAAGTTTCTTGATAGTCAATTCCATCTGTTTGAGTATACCCTTTAGCTACTAATCTTGCTTTATATCTTTCGATGGATCCGTCGCTGTTGTATTTGATTTTATAGACCCATTTACAACCGACGGGTTTTTTATTATTGGGTAGAGGAACAATGTCCCATGTATGATTTTTTTCCAATGCATTCAGTTCTTCTGCCATAGCTTTGCACCAAGTGTTTAAGCTAAGTGCTTGTTGGAAGTTTTTCGGTTCCGTTTCTTTGTTTAAGTTTGATAGGAAAGTATAATATTTCGGACTGATATTATTATATGAGATGTAGTTTTGAATAGGGTATGTAACTTGATTTATTACATAATCTTTTAATCGTTCTGGCTGTCTAGTTATCCTTGTGGATCTTCTTTGACTATTTATATTTCGAGGTTGAATGTTGGAATTTTCTCCCCCTGAAATTGATTCTATGGTTTCATTATTTCGTAAAATTTGTGTTGGTTCAGGCGTTGGGATATTATTTTGATAGGAATCTTCTTGAATCATTGGAAGTGGTGCGTTATATTGATTTTCTAAGTTAAAATCTTTTAAATTTTCATTATTTGGATAATAAGGCTCATTTTCCATGAATATTACATCTCTAGAAATATATAGTTTATTATTTTTCGGGTCATAACATTTATATCCCTTCTTTTGGGATGAATATCCTATAAATATAGTTTTAATAGATGTTGTGTCCAATTTATCAAGTCTCTTGATATGTACAAAACAAGTACATCCAAAGACACGCAAATGCCTTAAATTGAGTTTTCTATTTAAGAGAATTTCTAGAGGACTTTTGTGATTTAACTGAACACTGGGTAGTCTATTAATCAGATATGCAGCTGTTAATACTGCATCAGACCAAAAATGTTTTGGGACATTATTTTGAAAAAGAAGTGATCTTGTTACTTCAAGGAGATGGCGATTTTTCCGCTCAGATACTCCATTTTGTTGTGGAGTATTGACACGCGTTGTTTGATGTATTATGCCTTTATCTCTAAAGAGATACAAAAAGTTTTTATTAATGTATTCCGTACCATTATCAGATCTAAAAATTTTAATTTTAGCATTGAATTGGTTATCAACTAGGTTTAAAAATTCTTGAAAGCACGAAAAAACTTCAGACTTATCCTTAAGTAGATAAAGCCAAGTGATACGGGAATAATCATCTATGAATGTAACAAAGTATTTATAACCGTTATAGGAATTTACCGGGGCTGGTCCCCAAACATCAGAATGAACTAAATCAAATATTTTCTCTGATTTGGTTGTAGAAGAATAAAATGGTAGTCTAGTTTGTTTCGAAAATTTATAAGTATCACAGTTTGTAGAATCTAGAACTATGGAAGGAAAAATTTTATTTAAGACTTTATCGGATGGATGACCAAATCTCTTATGTAAGATTTAATTTTGGTTAATGGAATTTTGTGTAGTATGTAAGGCTTTATTGGGAATGTCGACTAGATATAATCCGTTCTCTAGTCTTCCTTCACCAATTATCAATTTTGTGTTTAGATCTTGAAAAATTACTTTGTTTTGTGAGAAAATGACGTTACAGTTTAGATCTGTAGAGATTTTTTTTACGGACAACAAATTTGATGTAAGATTTGGTAGATATAATACGTTTGGGATTTTTCTCGAAAAAATGTTTGAGGTTCCAATTTTGTTTATTGGAATTCTCTCTCCGTTTGCTACGGTGACATATTGGGGATATTTTGGATTGAAAGTATTAAATATATTGTTTGGGTTACATGTCATATGGTTAGTAGCGCCAGAATCGATTATCCAAAAATCTTTAGAAGAATAATCACTACTACTCATGCCAGTGTAATTTCTTAAATGAGAAATAGGACCCATACCTGAGTTGTGTTTACCTGTTTGGTTTAATAGAGTTGAAAGTTGATTTATGAGATGCCTAATTTGAGAAGGATCTGCTCCAGCCCAATGAACACTTGACCCACCAAGTTCCACTTCAGATCCAGGTCCAAGCTCATTGATGGCCCAATTAGACTTTACCTTTAACTTAGCCCACATCAATGGTCCATAGCTTTTTGTTTGCAATGTTGTGCCATAGTGCCTTTGCTGAATTGTGGGCAGTGAGTTGTCAGCCACTGAGTTCTTCACATGGCAATTGTTAACATCACCTCCGTGTGATCTTTTTGGCTCGTAGGGATAAATTGAGAACTCCTGCAGCGGTAGGGTTTTTGTGGCTGTGGCGGCCGACAACGACGGGAAATCCCCCCTCTCGATGCCGTTATACCGGTTCTTGGAATTGTTGTCGTCCAATTTGCGTCGGAGAAATTTATCTTTTTCCTTATCAGTGTCTAGAGGCCCCGCGCCAGGTTTAGCCCAAGTGCTCGCCGTTTCTGCCATCTTTGGATGTCGTGGGCTGCGATAATTGGTCGGATTGACTACGGGGTAGATGTATGAGGTGATATCGGTTTTCTTTAGGGCCTTTCTTGATCTGCCCTTTTCGTTGGGTTTGGTCAGATCGACCATTTTTTTTTTGTGAAGAGAGCTTCTTGTGTCTGATGATTCAAGCACTCTATGAATGTTTTTTTAGAGGTTAATAATCATGCTCTGATACATGTAGAAAAGTATGATAATATGAATGTGTATTTCGTTCTCACTTAGTATTTTTTACACAACCATGTAGCATAATATATAGACTTTGGTAAGGAAATGACGTTAGCTAAAATCAAGCTAAAGAATTATTCTTGATCTACTTTCCTTTCCAGCAGATATGAGGTTGGTGGAATGAATCAAGCCATGATTTGGTGTTGACCAATTTGGTAAGTGGCCGTTATTTTCAACAGCTATGCTTATCAAATAACAAAACAAAGGTGCGATTTTTTCTCCGAATAAAATATGAGGTGATTGCTGATATTTTAATATTAGTAGAGCAAGGAGAGGTTGGTGTATGTATTTTAGGATGACGTGAGGAAAATAGAATGGCTTCATCTCCATTGCTTTCTCCCTGCAAGAAGAAAAGTTACGAAAAAATTATCATAATTATTATTATAAAAGCATCATCACATCGACTTGGTATATAAAGAAAAACTTGTAAGGAAAAGGCCATCCATCATCTTTCAAAGGAGTTCGGGCCGGGCCAGAAACCCTAACTCTGCCCTAGAAAATGAATATAACACATGCTGCAACTTATAACATGTCCTCATGATAAAAACGGAGCTAAAATAATACAGTTGTGAATGTGATTATTATTTACTCAAAGAAGATGCTGCCAAAATTAATATGAATAACATAGCTGCTTACTTACTATTTGAAGAAACAACGAAATTCATCGCCTCACTCACCTCACTATGAATGATCTTCTTCTTCTTCTTCTTCTTCTTCTTCTTCTTCTTCTTCTTCTTCTTCTTCTTCTTCTTCTTCTTCTTCTTCTTCTTCTTCTTCTTCTTCTTCTTCTTCTTCTTCTTCTTCTTCTTCTTCTTCTTCTTCTTCTTCTTCTTCTTCTTCTTCTTCTTCGTGGTGTCGTTCGACGGCAATAATTAGTTGTGGGTCGTTCTTGATCTCGGGCGTTGATGATGGTGATGGGATCCTCCATGATTTCGCCAGTTGGCGATCTGGGGACATCTATATTTGTTATTGCCATGAAGCTTGTTTTTGTTTTGCAAGGAGAAATGTATGTGTTGGCTGTTTTAATGCATTACATTGCTCCGTGATATTATAATACTAGACTTTTGGGAGTCAACAATTAACATAAGGGTAGAGCACATAAGAAAAGGGGAAAGGAGCAACGAAATATTATAAATCTCCATTATATTATTTATCTCCAAAGTCCAGCCGCTTGAAAATGACATCTTAGTAGCAGCAAAAAAGGAAATTAGGGGATAGAAATTCAGGAAGCAAATGACCGCTAAAGTATTTTAGTACTTTCCGCAGCATCTTATTGCTTTCCCATTTCCATTATAGTCGCATCGGTACAAACCTCCGTACTTTCCTTGTTTCTTTTTATCTAAAAAAAAAAAGTGGTTTCCCTCCGCCGCTCCGCCGCCTTCCCGCCGGCCGCCACCGCTGTTTCCTCTGCCACCTCCACTGTCCCCGCCGCCTCCACTGTCTTCTCTGCCGCCACCGGTTCCGCCTCGCCACCTCCGCCTTCCACCCTGCCGCCCTCGCCACCTCCGCCGCCTTCGCCGGATCTGCCTCGCCACCTCCGCTTCCGCTTCAACCCTCCTGCCGCGCCCCCTCCGTCGCTCCGCCTCCACCTAGCCCCTCGGCCACGCCGCGTCCGCCCCTTTGCCGCGCCGCCTCCGCCCGCCGCCTCTCCACCTTCGCCCGCTGCCTCGCCATAGCCACCCACCGCCGCCTCACCCCACCACAGTTCGTCGCCCACCGCCCACTCGTGAGTCTCCCACGTGGAGCTCGTTTCTCCCGTCCTTTGGGTCGGGAGCTCTTTTCTCCCTTTGTGGAGCCATTTCTCCCCTTGTGGGAGCCCTTCCGATGAAAACGAGGGCCTCGATCGTTGGACAAAGAAAGTGTAGAGTATTGTGGATTCGGCTTAATAGCCTTGTTTGTGATAGGTTCTATACTCTTTGGTCCAAGTTTGGGATTTTCTCATTTTCTGTCGGCTTTTTTCACTTTTGTTGGTTGTGTTTGTGCTCCTATGTGAGCCATTGTTCTCTATCGGAAGATGGTGTCACCGGAGAGACCTTTCGCGCTATTTAGTCCATGTACTTTTGTTTATCAATACAAGCTATCGTTTCGAAAAAAGAATACTATGAACTAGTAAAGGGAAAAATGAATTGATGCAGTTATTGGATATTTTGGATCCGTCGGGACTGGACGGGCTTGAACCCGCAGTTTCCGCCTTGACAGGGCGGTGCTCTGACCAATTAACTACAATCCCATGGATATAAGGGTATTTTTTTGTAAGAATGTAGAAAAACAATTATGTCTAGTTTATAATTGGAATAGAGAAAAAAGGTAAAGGATAAAATGGCAAAATTGAATTATGTGATGGTAACATTTTCGTTAGGATCGACATACCAATTGACCTCTTCCTATATGTCTACCATTTTACTAACTAGTATTTAAGCACATTCCATACTTGTGCAATATATCAATATAGATATATTATTTTATATTTTAAGTAATTTTTGAATTACTTTTATTACATTTAAGAAAATTAATTTAATGATATAATTGTAATGTATTACCAATACCAGTAAAATTGAAATTATAACTGACACACCAATTTAATTAAGAGGTGTGTTTTTACTATAAGGGTTCGGACAGTAATAAAAGAGATAGATGTGAAGGATGGATATAAACTTCATTTGGTATGTATCCCTTATAGTTTAAATTTCACCCTTCTATTTTTTATTCGGCATTTTATCTTTACTTTTCTATATTTTGCTTTTTATAAACTTATACATACACATAATTAGAATTAAAGTACATATCTATTAAATATTTTAAATTATTATAGATATAACAATATATTATAGCACATACATTATTAGATTGCGCAAAAAATATTAGTAAATATAGTCATTAATTCACACACACACACACACACACACACACACACACACACACATATATATATATATATCTGTACTATCTATGCTATCTATAGTATTTTATTAAGCGTGAGGGCTTGCTATAAACCATTCAATTAGTCTGTCAATTGAGTCTTAAAGTAAAAATTTTAAATAAATAAAAAAAGAAATCACCTACTATACTTACTATTTTTAGTTAATTACTAACTTACGATTATTAATTTACCTTTAATTTAATAATTAATCAATTTTCCTTTTTATTATGTTAGAAATATTTTAGAAGTGTCCAAAATATTTGTTCTAAGTCTTGTTAGTTCTTTACTATGTTTTTTTACATTACACTTCGGTTAGATGGGTTGTAGTTGTAATGAGTTTGTTAGGGGCCCAATGGGCTTAAATACCTTACAAGGTATTTAAGCTTAAACCCTAACCATCACTAATCAAGTTTTCCATTATTCAAAACTCTAAAAACACACATACGCCTCCAAAGCACTATTCACAGAAAATCTCAAAGCTTTAATCCATTGAAGTTAATCTGTGCTTTTTGGATAATTTGGATTTTACAAGTGGTATCAGAGCAGCGTGTAGGTGAGGAAACTTCAACTGGGAACTCAAACAAGATTTACAGTTTTCTTGCAGGCTTTTCAGATTTCGTCACACGTTCAAGAATCAAACTCTAAAGCTGTTAAGTGACTCAAGCAGCTACACTGCATTTCTTTCATTCCTGAGAGTTCTCAGATTTTCTTAATCATGTTTGAGATTATTTGTCTGAAATTTTGATCCGAAAGTGAAAGAACAGCTTCACCTCATCATTTGTTCTTGATTCGCAATCGGCGCCTGAGTAGGGTTTAAGGAATTCGCTAATTTTCAATAAATTTTGCGAACTCTAACCTTGGAAGAAATTTTGCGAATCCTTGTCCGTCCTTTAATTTGCGAACTCGTTCTTCAATTTGCGAATTAGTTCAGTTGATCACTTTTGCGAATCCATCTTTGACGAATCCAGTTTTCACTTCGCAAAACCTCAATTCGCGAACTCTCATTTTGCGAACTAGGCTAATTTCACGAACTCTGACTTTCCTGGATTAAGTCCAATTTGCGAACCCTTCTCATACCATTTCGCGAACTTCACATTTCACGAATTTTGTCACTTCGTGATTTGGTCAATTCGCGAACTTCAGCTTCAATTCGCAAATCTGAGTCACTTCGCGAACCTGGCTCTACCAACCCGCAAACCCTGATTCGTAAAACCCGAACAGTCCGCAAACACCTATCTTAACCAATTCGCAAAAACAACCCTACCAAATTCGTGGACAAATTCCAATCCTCATTGTACGAACACCCGTGCTTATCCAATTTCAAAAAAAAAAATAAATTTTTTTTTTAACAAAGCTCCAAGTCAACTCTCAGATTTTTGACTTCGACCTAAACCTATTTTCCTCACATTACACGTTAACGATCATATCCAAAACACAAGCAATGGACTCTTTCAGTATGGGAAATGATGTTAGACCTCCCATCGTCCGACATGGAGAATACGCAGTCTGAAAGAGAAGGTTCATCAACTTCATAGAAAGCAAGGACAATTCAGAGAACCTGCTGGAATCTATTTACAATGGACCTACACAGTATTGGACCATAATTCCCGCCACAACTGGCACCACTCCTGCAAGAGAGGAACAAAGGATCTTGAAAACTGCTGACCAATGCAATGATGAAGAAAAACTGCGACTAAAGGCAGACAAAGTGGCGAAATCATACATGATACAGCCATTCCCAATGACATTTTGATGCAACTCGAATGTGGTGATAGCGCAAAAGAAATGTGGGATGCTCTTCGAATTATGATGCAGGGGACAGAAGTCAATACAATGGCAAGAATGGCGAACACACTCATCTCTTATGACCGTTTTCATGCTAACAAAGGGGAAACTCTCCAAGAAACCTTCCATCGATTTCTTGTTCTTCTAAACGAGCTAAAGATGAATGGAGTCACAAAAAGTGTAATGGAGATCAATATCAAATTCTTAGGATCACTTCATCCAGAATGGGAGGCTACTGCAATATGATAAGACAAATGAACGACCTAACCAAAGTTAGCATTCATACATTATTCTACTACCTCAATCAACATTCCAATCACGTGGAGAAAGGGAGGAAATCAAATCAATAGGAAGCGACTCACTGGCTCTTATGACTGAACGATCATCAAGAAAACAATCCAAGGACAAAGAAATTATCCAATCATCACAAGTTAAGGAGGGAGGAGACTCTGATTCTGATGAAGAATCCAAGGATCTTACAAAACATGGAGACCAGGAGATCACCCTCAAAGATCTTACTAAGCAACTCGCTCTGGTCTCGAATTCTGTGCAGAAGAAATATTATAAGAAGACTGGATCCTCCTCCAATCGTCAAAGAACTTCCTCCAACTCTAAAGGAAAGACTCAGGATGAGGAAAACAACTCTGAAACTCCTCATCAAGGCGGCAAATGCTTCAACTGCAGTAAGAATGGACACTTTGCCAGAGAGTGCAGAATGCCCAAGAAAAAGGATGTTAACTATTACCGCCGAAAAGTTCAATTAGCTGAACAAAAAGAAAAAGGACTGGTCTTAATGGCAGAAGCGGATCATTGGCTTGAAGATACCTCAGACAGCGAGAATGAGAACGTGGCACTGATGGCCAAACTGGATGACGAAGAAGATGGAACTGGAGCTGAAGGAAGCGTGTCAGACAGGGAAACCTCTAACAATTCAGACATAGTGGAGGTAAGTGAAGCAAATTATGATTCTTTACTTAAGATGAAAAATGAATTTTTATCCTTATATAAATCTAACAAATTGGGGAAAAGAAAAATCAAGGAACTAGAAGCTAACTTAGAGAAGAATTTAGTAGTATTAGATAAGTTTAGATATGATTATGCATGTGAGAAGAATCGTGTAATTGTAGCAAATGAAAGGTTGCTAAGCTAGAAATACAAGTGCAAAAATCCGAAGCTAAAGCCAAGGATTTAGAAAAGGAAATGAAATCTCATAGAGATCAGGCGATGAACGCTACAACTAAATATGACTTACTATGTAAAGAACGGGAAAGACTGTACTCCAAAATTTAAAAATTGGAGGACATTTTCACCCGACGAGATCAGTCAGAACAAACGATCTTCTTGAACAAACCAGCTAACGTTGATTTCTATAATCCCCATAAAGGACTAGGTTTTGAAAACCCATGTAAGTTAAAACAAGGCATATCAAGTTCACCTTATCTATATGATCTCAAATTCATGCAGACAGGTTGCCTGGCAAATCTCATGCCTTTTGTTAGTGAAAATGAGACATCAACACACAGTAAAACTCAAACATCATTTAACTACATAGAATTAAATGATAGTTATAAAGAAAGAAGTTGTCCAGCAATAACTGAATTTGAGTCAGATATTCCACGCCCAAATGAAGGAGATAGCTCAGGTGTTTCGGGAAGTAAGGCACCGATGGCTACATATGCAACAGGATATATGCCTGATTGCATAAAGAAAATCAGTGATCTTCACTCCACTCTCGAAAGCGAGAGAAAGTCATTTGATGAAGAAAGGCAGAAACTTCTTCAGGAAATATCTTCGCTTAAAGAAAAATTAAGATTACACACAATTTCATACACCTTAGTTTCGCATGACAAAATTTCCTGCACTAATACATTGAAATTTTCAGGACCCACAAAAGAGTCATTGAAGGGTCAAGTATGGGTTAAAAAGGAAGATATCTTGAAGGAGAATAGCGATCTCAATGCACCTTTTGTCATTGAGTATTTTCCTTCCAAAACCTTTGTACCTTCTTTATTTCGCCATGTATCGAATAAATTATCTTCTCAATCAAAAACAAAGCTTTCCGTGCACGATCATGTCACTAAGCAAACTCACAAAACAATTCCTAAAAACAAAACTGCAATGTCAAGACAAGAATCAAAACCAAAAGCTATCAAAGAACCTGTCAAACCTTGCTAAACCAAAAAACTCCATGTCTAAGCTTAAGACAAAGAGACCCTTACTAGAGCACAAATGGGTTCCAAAGCTTCAGACTGCAGGAACACAAATCCCAACCCTAGAAATAATTAGTGACTCTGTGTCATCCACTAACAAAGGAAAATCTAGGGAGTCTAAACGGACTAATAAACTTAATAGAGGTGGACCCATATTTCAATGGGTACCTAAAACCCTCTAGTTTTATTTTGTAGGCCCTTCATGTGTGGTACTTAGATTCTAGTTGCTCCACACACATGACTGGGACAAAGGAACTGTTGAGCAACTACGTTGATAAACCAAGAAGACTGGTACGCTTTGGTAATAGCAATGGAGCCAGAATGCTTGGTTATGGCGATCTCATAAGCAATCGACTCACAATCAAGGAAGTTTCGTACGTAAAAGGACTAACACAACCTTCTCTCTATCGGACAGTTCAGTGATATAGGACTCCAAGTCATGTTTCAGAAGAGAACATGCAAAATTCTCAATGCCAATGGTGATGAACTACTCACTGGAACTCGCAGAACAAATCTATACACCATTGACATTAGAACAGTCAGACCAAAGACGAATATATGTCTGATCTCCCGCGCAACATCAGCTCAAAATAACTTATGGCACCAGCGGCTATCCCATCTAAATTTCAAAACTCTCAACAAGCTGGCGACTAACAAATTGGCTATTGGAATTCCACCACTGAAATATCAAAAGGAGCATTTGTGCCCGGCTTGTGAGAAAGGAAAAATGAAAAAGGCAACTCATCCTACAAAACACACAGCATCCACGAAACATCCACTAGAGCTTTTACACATCGACCTATGTGGTCCAATGCGAACAGACATTATCAGTGGAAAGCGTTATATGCTGGTTGTTGTAGACGATTACTCACGCTATACTTAGGTCCGATTTCTCCGGACAAAATCAGAGACAGTTGACCATATTCCAAATCTCATCAGGATAACACAGAACTTGCTACAGCGCAATGTTCGAGTGATTCGATCTGACAATGGCATAGAATTCAAAAATCAACGACTTAGTGAATCTTTAGACTCTCTAGGGATTACCCAACAATTCTCTGCCGTCCGCACCCCTCAACAGAATGGAGTCGTAGAAAGGCGAAATCGAACACTTGTAGAAGCTGCCCGAACAATGCTTATACAATCTGCACTACCTCATTTTCTTTGGGCAGAAGCCATGAACACCGCCTGCTATACTCAGAATCGCACCAACATTCACCTAAGATTTGGAAAGACCCCTTATGAATTAATGAACAACAGATTACCCAACATTGCTCACTTGAGGATTTTTGGATGCAAATGCTTCGTTGCTAATGATCGAGAAGACAAAGCTAAGCTTGATCCAAAAGTTTTTGAAGGAATTTTTGTGGGCTACTCTTTGCAATTAAGGCATATAGGGTATATCTTCGTACAAGGAGAATGATCATTGAAAGTACAAATGTTACATTTGATGAGGGTCCAGAAACTCAATCCGGACTAAACAGCTCAGGACCAAACCACACACAACAAGGTGCTATTCAACCACAGATGGAATTAGGCGAGTTCTCACAGAGAGTCTCTGAATACACTACTTAAGAACCAGCATTAAACAATGCAAGGCAAGATCAACAACATACAACTGATGAATCTTGACACAGAAACCCAACGTATTTCAGTCAACAAGCTCAAGATGAGCACATATACATCTCTCTAAACAGGCCAATCACCAATTCTTTTTCAAATACAGAAACCAGTGCTTGTCCATCACCTCCTGAATTCGACCATATTCCTGATCAATCGTTTCCAACTACAAACGTTGAAACCTCAATCCCAGAAACACAACCAGAGGACTCATCCACTTCCGCATGCAATCCTACTACTTCTGTGATTGAGTATCCATTACGAAGTTGGTTCGAGTTCTGTCTATTTATTGGCATAAAATGAACGATAACATCATTAATGCTCCAATCAACATAATCAACAGGGAAGACGAATTTTTGACTTAAGGATTCATCGCCGCAAAAGAAAGCGATATTTTCTTTGTCGATTTTCGAAATTTGGCTCAGATAAATCATTTTTGAGAAACTCGTAGATATGAAATTTTATGATTTTATAGTCAAATTAATTTCTTTAGGCTAAGTTGTTTTTTATTTTTTTCCTTCTCTAATTTTTTATTAAAAAAAAAGATTTCGCATTCTCAGTTTTGGGAAATTTATGAACGTTATTTCATTTTTTCGCGAAGTGCTAAATTCGCGAATCCTCTCAAACTTCGACTTGTCAAAGATTTTTTTGCGAACTTTGAACCTTCAATTCGCGAATACACTGATTCGCAGTACACTTCGCAAATCGGTTCAAATGCTGACCAGTCAAAATTGACGCAAGTTCGCGAATCTAAGATTTTGAAATCTACAGTTCGCACAAATTCGAAATTCGCGAATCAAAAGTGGGCCTCCACCTATAAATTTTGCGGCCCAAATCTAAATTTTCTCAGCCCGCAAAACTTTCTTAAACCTAATTCGCCAAATCCCCAAATCCGATTTCGCGAACTCAAAAATTCTACGGCCTCTCTTAAAAAATTCCTTTCAACACCTCACCAGATTCGCTCTCAAAGTCTCTTCTAACACACTCACCAACTTCGTCGTGGTAAGGAACCCAACAGCTAACGATTTTTCAGTGAACATTGATTTTGCAGGTGTCGATTTCGTCCAGGAAAAAAAATCACGATGTGTTTCTGAAATAAAAAGGGGGAAAATCGGCTCTGTTTTTTTTCATTAGGACGATCTTTGTTTTGCTTGGAAAATTTTTCATCCTTTTAATTTCGATGTTTGGAAATCTGGGTTCTGTCGGATAATCGTCAAATTTTAAAATATTAGGTTCGAACAGTTTTAAAGAAAACCAGTTCTTGATCTTTCAAAGTCTGTTTTGCGAATCAGAAATGTGTTTTGCGAATTCCTTTAGCTCTTGACCAAGTCAAACTTGCGAAGTGTCTTTCACTACTTCAATAGGACTGCGAATTCCAATTTTAAGTTTCGCGAATCTGAATTTTTGACCAATTCGCGAAATACCAATTTCCAAGTCAATTTGCAAAAAATCGTCAAGTTCGCCATTTGACCAAACCAATTCGCAGATTGTTAAGTTCGCCAAATTTCTTTAACTTTTGCCAAAAACAAATTTGCGAAGTGCTTTTTGCGAATCCTTCAATTTTAAAACTCACTTTTGACTTGTTTGACCAATTCGCGAACTGACGCTTTTTGCTGCTTTGATGACCAAGTCATTTCACGAATTGTCATATTCCCAATAGAATTCGCAGAATCGTTTTGTTAACCCGCAAATTGCATACGTAATTCGCAAAACGCCTTAATCAATTTTTTCTTGAAGACAGTTCGTGAACATTTCTCAAAACCTCTTTTAAACTGATTCGTGAAACTTTACAAAAACTTTAAAGGCAGTTCGCGAACCACACTTAGCAAACCTTGAAACTTATTCTCTTCACTGATTCGCGAAAAACACTTAAGAAAATTTCGACAACTTTCTCAAATCACAATTTGGGCCAAATAGTGATGGGCCGACCTCAATCTCATTTTCATACACATAAACAAGTCCTTACTATTCATGAGCCATACACTTTCTATCTATTATCCTAATCCATTTTTCTCTCGTGCTGCAGGTGTAGCAGGATTTTCCGATGTCCAACAACAAAAAAAAACAAAAAAAAACACAAAAAATGACAACGCCGGTCGATCTTGTATTTCCAACCTCAAAATGGATCGTGATCAAGGACAACAATTTTCAACTTGACTTAAGTACCTTCAAATGTCAGGACGAGATCATTACATCCATTTTGAGGAATCATCACCTTGGATATGCTTTCTCAGCTTCTGTTCAAGTCCCCACAGTCTACCTTCAACAATTCTGGGGAACAATGACGACTAAGATCGCTCAAGACAACAGCATCTACTATGAAGCTCAGCTTGCAAGTGACACCGTCAGGGTCACAAAAGACTCCATAGGACAAATCCTTCGCTTACCCAGTCAACCAGAGTACGAGCATGAGGCATCTGAGGATAGCTCATAACTGATATGCTCCGAATGGGTTCCTACTCCTCACTCGAGTTTGTTTCCCGTTTTCAGCAATCAATGATTCCCCACCCATGGCGGACTCTTTTTGCAATTGTCAACAAGTGCTTCTCACCAAAGCACTCCGGATGGGACAGATGCAATCTCACGATCCTTCGGATCTTTCATGGAATCGCCTTCAGGAAGAATTACGACTATGCCAAACTGATCATGTCGGATCTGAATGATCAACTTCACCAAAGATCGAAGTCCAAAGCAAAGAAGACACAGAACCTGCCCTATCCCCGATGGTTCTCGCTAATGATCCACCATTTTATGATCACAACACCGGGGATACCTCCAAGACCAGCAGAAGAGAACTACAGTCCACCCAAACTAAACTTTCTGCAGAAAGGGAAGACCGACGAGAAATACTCTAGAACAGCCATGCCAATTCCACTAGATTTACTGTCCCTAGTCAGCCCAGACAAAATCGAAGCCTACAGACACAAATACAATGTGTATATCCCTACGACTCTGGAAAACCCCCCCGAGTCTGTCCCAGGGGATAGTGAGAGAGAGAGAGAGGGAACGAGTGAGGGCCTGAGAGAACCCATAGAACAACAGATAGTACCTCAACCATCCCAACCGACCCAACAACTACTCATTACTGATCAACCTCACGAGGAACGACCATCAAAAGAGCAACCAGAACCACCACAAATTGTCTTTCCCGTGTTAGAAACTATCCAAACTACCCAATCAGATACAGCCGGGTCACCCCCTAGGATAGGAGACGCCGCAGTCGACCCAACTGCGCAAATGCAACCTGCACCAGACCATTCACTTGCCTCCCAACAGGCACGTGTCTCAAAATCCCCAGAACCTCCTCAAATATCTGTCACCTCGGCTCCTGTGTCCACTCCACAACAAATAATCACCATCCCTACGACACAGTCCGAGTCTCCGCCTGTCCTTCAGGCATCAACGCCCATAGAAGAGCCACAGATTGAGGCCCTTCGAGGATTGGACGGAAGCCTCACGGATGATGATGATCTCAGCAGCACAGCATCCGAGAGCCACCGACCAGAACATAGTTCTGGACGAGTGCTAACGGGAAGTGGCCCCGGTGAAAGCTCCACTCCAGCCCATCTTATCGATGTGTCCATAACGACCCGAGCACCATCTTCTAAAGATGTGTCGCAAGGAGAGGTCGGAAGACCCGTGGAAACTGAAGTCCACCTGACTTCGGTTGACGAGGGCCACCGTCCAGAACCTAGTTCTGAACGTGTGATAACGGCTAACCCAACAAGCACCGGAGCACCATCCACAACTCCTCAAGCTGTGACGATGCCTTACCTGGAGAATCGCCTTTTTGAGTTCCTTGAATCCGTGACCTTACAACGGGTTCGAGGACTCATTAAGGATGCCATGCAATCAGCCTCCACAGCCTCGTCTCATCTCACTACCACCACCACGAGTCACTCCTGAACCCAGTCCATACAACATGCCTCTACTTGAGCTCTTCGACGTAGGTATCTCCCGAATTATCGAACTCGACAATCAGCGGACTCCGGACGAAGAAGATTTCTACAAAAAGCTGATTAAAGGCGGAATCATACCTGACCCATCCACATGTAGTCAGGAAGGCTCAAGACAGAAACGTCGTCATGACGGTCCTGACGACCAAGATCGCCCTGAGGGGGAGAAGAGACCAAGAGTCATGTATCTGGTCACTCGCGGCGGACGAGGGCGCAGGGTTCTAACTCGTGGAGGCGGTTCTTCCCGACAATCCAACCCACCACCAAGGTCCACTAGGGGCAGACAAGCTACGCTAGGGCCGAACCAGACAATTTCCCTTGGCGAAGTCGAATCTGGCTCCTTGAGGATTTCCACCCAATCAGTCCAAACAACCACAACCCCACATCTCACAAGTCAGATAAGTCCCCAAACTTCCATCCCATCCCTTCAGATCGACAATCCAGACACCTTAGTCGAAGAACTTTACAGTCCACATGATGTTGTGGAGAGGTACATCTTTGGCGAGGAATGGAGAACTCAACCTGTTAATCCGATTATGGCCAGAAACCTTATGGATAATGCTAGATACTTTCTCTCGAAAGCTAACATTAGTCTAATTCGTCTTGAAGATGAGGAGCTCGAGGAAGGAGAAGACTGTGAAACAGAGATACCCGAACTTCCAGAACTTCTACAGCACACGGTCGTAGACGAGGATTGCCCTCCAGATACACACAAAGGAATTGACGAGCTACAACTTCCATGGAAAAATGTGAAGGTTAATGCTCCTTATCAAGAAGAAATACGAAGGAAAATCTGGAGGAGGGAAGATAAGATCTTGAAGGTGGATGAACTTGACCTCAGAGGTTTAATGCATTTCCCACGATCAAAAGCCGTTCCGTACCTTCTGTCTATCCGTCGAACACTGATGTTCAGAGGAAAAGGAACGAACGTCGATGATCTCCGAAGACTTGAGGCAAAACGACCGAGAATCAAACAAATTCTGACTGTTCGAAAGGAGCGATTTGGAGACAATGATTTCCCTATTTACATTGTACGACGTGAGGATAATTCAGCTGAAGAACTGAATGAAGGGGATCTCTCCTATCTCAGAGGTGAGACATTGATCAATTAGTAGGGGATTATAGGAGGCTTGGAGTACTCAGGACTCCGAATTAAGGATGGGCTATGCTTCATTAAAAAGGTTCATGTTGCGTCAAGTCAAGTTCAACTCTACACATGACCTCCAAATGACACTTGAAAGCAACATAAAAAGAGTGAATCTCAAGAAGCCCTCCTTTGAAGCACCTGAGTTAGAGAGCTACGGAGAAGGCCATATCTTTGATGGAGAAGACCCTTCAGTAATCTACATCCATTACAAGGGAGAGAAGAGACTGATGAGAAGATCAGAAATCCACAAGTTCTGTGATGGAACTCTCCGTATTATTCTTGCTAAGCTCAAGAGGAAGAGGAAATGAGAGAAGTAGAATCTGAAGTATAAGAGAAGTATCATAAGATAATCGAAATCATCTCCGACAAAATCTCCTTTCGTAGAAGTTTGAGATTATATGAATTAAGACTTGGACTCAGAAGATCAGCCAACGAACTTCTGGAACCTCGGCCTCCTCCTTGCTCGAAGAAAAAGAAGACTTGAAGACTTAGATAGGTTTATTTGTAATTTGGACATTTAGGGGGAGAATGTTAGGAATATTTTAGAAGTGTCCAAAATATTTGTTCTAAGTCTTGTTAGTTCTTTACTATGTTTTTATACGTTACACTTCGGTTAGATGGGTTGTAGTTGTAATGGGTTTGTTAGGGGCCCAATGGGCTTAAATACCTTACAAGGTATTTAAGCTTAAACCCTAACCATCACTAATCAAGTTTTCCATTATTCAAAACTCTAAAAACACACATACGCCTCCAAAGCACTATTCACAGAACATCTCAAAGCTTTAATCCATTGAAGTTAATCTGTGCTTTTTGGATAATCTGGATTTTACAAATTATAATATGATCATTTGAGTGTGCAAAAATACTAGTATATACTATACTAGTCTAATTGCACACTTACGTGTGTGTTATATAATTTATAAATGCATTTATCAATCGTTGAATAGTACTATAAATAGAGGGGTAAATATGTCAATATAAAAATATAATTAGTTTTCTTGTAAGTAAACATTATTCTTTTTAACGTATTTTAATTGACAGACTACCACTTGCACTTTATCCTGGCCCTGACCCTTAATAAATGTGCTAGTGTTGCATGTGTGTGCTTAAAAGATAATTTTATTTAATATTATTTATAATTTTGAGATTACTAATTTTTAGTGTTTAAGATGAAACATAATTTTTAAATATAAAGGTAAAAAAATAATGTAGAAGGGTGTAAGTACGATAAATAAACAAATTAGAAGTTATATGAAAAATATTTAAATTAAATCACAAATAGAATGACTAAATTGTAGATAACTTGACAGACCAAATTTGACATTTTATTGCAATACTAAACCAATTATGCAACGCACAATTTATGCATGTGTTTAAAATATAATAATATTTAAGGCAACTTCTAATTTTGAAATTTATAATGTTTAATGTTTAATAAACGAAATATAAATTTTAAATATATAAAAGAAAAAGTAAAGTGTATGATAGTACAATAATAAAAAAGTTTAGGAGTGTGATGATAATTAATTCAATTAAATAAATTATAAATAGAGGGGGTTAAATTATGGATAATTTGACAGACAAAAAAATGACAGTTTATAGCCACCTTGACCTCTCACCCTTAATCAGTGGCGGAGGCAGGATGCTCAATCAGTGGGGTCCAGTATAATTGGACCCTATACCCAATATTTTGAAAACATTTCAGTGGGGTTCTAATAGTGTAAGTTTTTTCGATTTTAGACCTTTCATTAAAAAATCACATTATTTTATTAATACGATTTTTTCTTCTAGTGGAGTCGGACCACACTGACGTAATGTGGCTCCGCTACTGCCTTTAATATAATAGAATATATAAGAGTATAGATAGTATAGCTATATATTACCCCGTGTGATCTAAATCCTAGTCATCAATGTAAAGGAGAGTGGAAATTGGTGTTGTTGCAAGTCACCTAGACAATTCATATCAAAATGTGTTAATCATATGCATAAAAAATAAATACTAAAAATTACCAACTCTTCTCCTTAAACCAGTGTTTTAAAAAGCGTGAAGCATATGGCGTCGCGTTTTGGTTCCGACAGCGCGTAGCGTAAATAGCGTAGCGCGTTGCGTGAGTATTTCGGACAGTCCATTTATAATATAAAAAAATTACAATATATGAATTGGAAAATATTTGAAATTTTTTTTAGCAAACCTAGTCTTAGAAAATGCAGTCTTTAAAAAATAATTTTTATATATATCGAAAAATATAAGATATGCATGTCATTTTGATCGTTGTTAAACAAAGAATAAATTAGATAAATTTATTTATTTTTACGATATGAATTACATTAAATAATCGTTTTTTATCATTTGATGGAAGTAATAAAGAAGGTTAGAAACAAATTGAAAAATCAAAATGATATATGTTTTGTCAGACGTCTTGTATCACTTAGGGACATTGCAACACCTATAAACATCTCTGTTCCACTTAATAATATCCTGTCAGACTCCGTACGCTTTTAATTTTACGCGTCAACGCGTTTTACAGAAAATATTCGCTATAGCGCGCTTCAATGCGCGCGTTATCACGCTTTTTAAAACACTGCCTTAAACCACATTTCATAGAAAAAAGTTATGCTATATAGAAAATTACAGAAAACAGTTGCTAAGTTATTCATGTTGGCCCCACCAACCAAACTCCCTTTAGATTGCCGAAAAGTTATACAAAAAGCTATAAAAGACTTGGATAGAGAATAAGACAAACATAAAACATATATACGCATACACATGCTCCTCAACCAAAAACTGCCATCAACGAAATCACAGTTCAAATATCTAAATAATCCAGCGCCAAGCAATAAATTAAATTCAAACAACGCCTCTTTCAGAGTTAACAGATTCATATCATTCATACATAGCACAGAAAATACAAGTAAAAACTATTCACACCATCAAACACTTGGCTCGTTATATCATCACTCAACTAACTTAGGAAGGAACAGCTCCCGGAACTAAAGGTAAAGAAAAAGAAGCATCATCATCGTCCTTCCCATCAACGCTCCCTCGAGGAATCTGCTGCTCATCGCTCTCAACAACTTTTTCGTCGACAAAGCCCTTTTCGAATACGTCGTAATTTCTCGTCTCCAAAGACTTAAACGGCCTTTCGCCTAGAACCCTAACCAAATCCTCTTGGTGGAGCGTTTCTGTTATCCCCGGATTTAACCCGTCCAATATTCAAGTTTAATCGAAATAGGCAGGTAGTATTCCCTGCCAATAAAACACCCTGTAGACAATTAAAATAAATAGACAAATAAATTGTCTATGATGTTTTATTGCGATTTAATAAATCAATTCCAAGAAAGCAAATAAAGCCATTTAATTAAATTGCTATTTATTGAGATATATAAATTAATCTCAAGTTAATAAATAGTTTATTTAATTAATAAATTAATGCCATATATGATAATATATATTCCTTTTATACAAAATCCTATACACGGTAAATATGTGTAGAGATTTGTAAATAAGTAAATGAATCAAATCAAATCAAATCAAATCAAATCAAATATCATAAAGTCGGCAGATATTGAGAGAATCAAATCAAATATGGAATAAATCAAATTAAATTAATATCATACCATATATGGATAAAATCCACAATAAATATGGAGGAAATCATCCCAAAAAGATTATTCTTTCCGTAATTGTGAATTCTCTACGCCTATAAATATGGGGCTTCAGAGTTCAGAAAGGACAAGTCACAAACACTCAAGAAAACACGAGCTTCAAGAGACGATATAAGACTTTTAAAGCTTTCGATTATCTCTACGAAGTTCATCGTGTTTTGAGTAAAAGATTGAAGACGTTCGAGGACGACGATCGAAGAAGCTCGAAGTTCAAGGACGAAGATCTTGAAGACGTTCGAGGACGAGGATTGAAGACGTTCGAGGACGAAGATCGAAGATCAAAGACGCTCAAAGATCGAAGGCGCTCGAAGATCGAAGATCGAAGACGCTCGAAGATCAGAGAGGCTCGAGGATCGAAGATCGAAGACGCTCAAAGATCGAAGGCGCTCGAGGATCGAAGACGAAGACGCTCGAAGAATCAAAGATCTGAAGAATCGGAGATCAAACATTCGAAGACGAAGCCTTGAAGATTCGAAGACGACTTGAAGATTCGAAGATCGAAGATTCGAAGACGAAGCCTTGAAGATTTGAAGACTCGAAGATTCAAAGACGAAGCCTTGAAGATTTGAAGACTTGAAGATCCGAAGACGAAGATCAAGCCTTGAAGCTTGAAGATTCAAAGACGAAGATCAAGCCTTGAAAATTCGAAGATCAAGCTCAAGCTCAAGGTTCAACGCCCAAGTTCAAGAATCAAAGCCCAAGATCAAGCTCAAGCTCAAGGTTCAACGCCCAAGTTCGAGAATCAAAGCCCAAGATCAAGCTCAAGACTCAAAAGCCAAGTTCAAGAATCGAAGCCCAAGATCAAGCTCAAGACTCAAAGCCCGAGTTCGAGAATCGAAGCCCAAGCTCAAGTTCAAGGTTCAACGCCCGAGTTCAAGAATCGAAGCCCAAGCTCAAGCTCAAGGTTCAAAGCCCAAGTTCAAGAATTGAAGCCCAAGACCAAGCTCGCGACTCGGAGACGAAAACTGAAGACTTTCGTGATCAAGCCCAAAAGCCCACGAAGGAACTTCAGCGAAGGCCCAAATTAAGGAATTTCAACACTCAAGAATTTCCAAAGTCTTTGAAGAATCAGAGGAATAAATAGAGATAGAGCCCATTAAATTTCAATAAATTATATTTGTACTATTTTCCTATTATTTGATATTCGAATAAAAAGAAAATACGTTACAAATTTTTGGCACGCCCAGTGGGACCTCTCTACCTCTCATCTCTTCAAGAATTAGAACGATCGATGATAAACTCATCAAACTTTAGTGTTTCGAGTTCTTCCAGTCAAAACACTGGTGTTAAGACCCGAAGCATGTCCAAAGTGATTTCAGAGTCCATGGAGACCGATCGCCACCTCGTTTTTGGCAAAGATAATGTCATTATCGAAGAAGAACAAAATGCCGAAGATGAGTGCTCGTCGGTACCTTCGCTCCACTCGACCTCAAGCAATTCTTCTAAGCGGGATGAAGTCATGGTGACGAATGCTACGACCATGGAAGAGCAAATTGCAAGTTTAACGAGAGCAATCGAAGGACTTACGAAACACGTGCAAGAACAAGATGCCCAGATTGCAAAGCTGACTAGCAAGAGCAACAATGTTGATAACAGCCACACATATGAGAAGCGGGAGGAATCTTCTGACGAAACTGAAAAGGAAGAGAAAAAGGAACTCGAGAAGCCTTCAGGAAGCTTCCAAGTTTCGAACGACGGGATGATCCCCGTTAGCCAACTGAAGCAGTTCATCATTGGGACAATGAAAGACGGAGGGTCCAAATCCTCATTGACGTATTCTAAACCATATACTATGAGAATCGATAACTTGAAGATGCCAAGTGGTTACCAACCTCCAAAATTTTCAGCAGTTTGACGGCAAAGGAAATCCAAAGCAACATGTGGCCCACTTCATTGAGACATGCAATGATGCAGGAACTTATGGAGACCGCCTCGTCAAACAATTTGTCCGTTCACTGAAGGGCAACGCTTTCGATTGGTATATTGATTTGGAAGCTGGTTCGATCGATAGCTGGGACCAAATGGAACATGAATTCCTCAACCGTTTCTATAGTACTCGTCGCACGGTTAGCATGATTGAACTCACTAGTGCTCACCAATGGAAAGATGAACCCGTAATCGACTATATTAATCGCTGGAGAAACCTATGTCTTAATTGCAAGGACCGCTTATCTGAAGCCTCGGGAATCGAAATGTGCATTCAAGGAATGGCATGGGGATTACGGTACATCCTTCAAGGAATTCGCCCGGGAACATTTGAAGAATTGGCTACTCGTGCCCATGATATGGAACTCAGCCTAGCCACAAGTGGAGCAAATGGACCACCTGTCCAAGAGGCTCGAAAATTTCAAGATAAAGCTGATGTCAAGAAAGGGGGTCGAGCATTTGTAAAGCCCCACAACAAAGAGTCTTTGGCGACAAATGTCACACCTCTCAAGCTTCAAGGCAGAGAAAAGGGCAAGAAAATTGAGGTAAGTGATGTGCCGCCAGAGCATACAGAAAGGAAATTGACGCTTAAAGAACTTCAGGCAAAGAAGTATCCGTTTCTGGACTCCGAAGTATCAGAGATCTTCGATGAGCTTCTGCGGGCAGATCTCGTTGACCTACCAGAGATGAAGCGGCCCGATGAAGCAGGACGAACTCACGATCCTAATTACTGTAAGTACCATCGTTTGGTAGGTCATCCAATTCACAACTGTTTTATTTTTAAGGATAAGGTCATGCAACTAGCCAGAGAAGTAAAAATTACTCTTGATATAGAGTCGGCAGAGTCAAATTATATTTCGGTTATTGACGAGGACTTTGAAAGTTGGGAAGAAGACTGTGCTACTTGCTATATGACTCAAGAAACTGAAGTCCTTGATGATGACTGTCAAGATGAGATCGAGGAAAACGATACCATTGGCTCGTGCATGTCTGCTATGACATTCACCGACGAGGATCTGCTCCTAGGTTCTAAGCCACATAATCGCCCCTTGTTCGTGTCTGGCTACGTTCGCGAAAAGAAGGTAAAACGCATGTTGATCGATGGAGGCTCTGCGGTGAATATTTTGCCTCTACGGGTGCTGAAGGAACTGGAAATTCCAAAGGAAGAACTCTCTAGCAGTCGCTTGATGATCCAAGGTTTCAACCAAGGAGGCCAAAGAGCCATCGGTATGATCAGATTGGAACTAGTAATGGAAAATATGACATCAACAGCATTGCTCCACGTGATTGACGCCAAAACTTCCTACAACGTGCTGCTTGGTCGCCCATGGCTGCACGAGAATGGAGTCGTGCCGTCAACTTTACATCAATGTTTCAAGTACTGCGATAACGGCACCATAAAGAAAGTTCTTGGCGATACAAACCCGTTTACTGAAGTTGAATCATACTTTGCCGATGCAAAATATTATCTCGAGCGTACAAAGGAAACGAGTGAGAATGTGACACATGAGAAAAGTACGACACACAGGAATAAGGGTGATGAAGGCACGCAGGACATCGAAGGGATGATATACTCAATGAAAGTCCTGACAATACCCTTAACTCAAATTGGCTCTAAGAAACCGTAGAGCTCGCCGGTCAAGGCTGAAGGATCTACGCAACAATCACAAAATGGACATCATATGTCGCCAAATAGGCAGATAAGTGGGGTATTTGGGCCTAATGCTTATAAACTCCTCACAAAAGCAGGGTACGATCCGAATGAGAAACCAATACTGGGTAAACTCCCAGACTCCCTAAACAAAAGTTCTCTTGAACTGAAAAATACTCAGAAGGGTCTCGGGTTTACCCCTCAGAAGCCTGTGTGTATAGTATTAAAGAGGGCTAGTATAAACTGTGTATCCGAAACTGACGCATATTCCACTAACAATGCATTGAAGTGGATAATGCCCAAGTCAGTCTTTGAAAGACTAGGATACAAGAAGAGCCCATTTGAAAGACTAGGACACAAGAAGAGTCCATTTGAAAGATTAGGACACCAGAAAAGTCCATTTGAGAGACTAGGAATTAAAAAGAGTCTGTTCAAAAGACTAAGACTTGAGAAAAAGCTACGAATTTCCGTATTTGATAGACTTGAGCCATGCGGAAACTTAAAGCTGCTGAAGAAGCAGAGCCATCGACGAGTCATTCGGCTCACGACTCAGATTAAAGTAAAAAGTCGTGCCCACATGATTCTACCATGTGATGTGTCATGTAACGGTGATCAACATCACAAGGACGAAGAAGATATGGAAAGCATAGGTTCATCTTGTCATATCACCATAGACAACGCAAATCCCATTGAAGAAGATGCTGAGATAGCTCCTCTTGAGCTTGAGGAAGGCATTAAGGCAACAGTAGACGAGTTGAAAGAAATCAACTTGGGCAATGAAAATGAAAAGAGACCAATATATATAAGTGCACTTCTAGATGCCGATGAAGAGAAGAACTACATCGAACTGCTGACAGAATTCAAGGACGTGTTCGCTTGGTCATATAAGGAAATGCCTGGGCTGGACCCAAAAGTAGCAATCCATCACTTATCGATAAAGAAAGGTTCACGCCCAGTTAAGCAGGCACAGAGGCGGTTTCGACCAGACCTAATTCCACTCATTGAGGCTGAGGTCAATAAGCTGATTGAAGTTGGATTCATTCGAGAAGTCAAATATCCAACATGGATCTCAAGCATAGTGCCCGTCAAAAAGAAAAATGGACAAATACGAGTATGTGTCGATTTCTGAGATTTGAACGAAGCATGTCCAAAGGATGATTTCCCGTTGCCAATACCTGAGCTTATGATAGATGCCACGACTGGTCATGAAGCGTTATCCTTCATGGATGGATCTTCTGGCTATAATCAAATTCGCATGGCGCCAAGAGACGAAGAGTTGACAGCGTTTCGCACACCAAAAGGGATCTATTGCTACAAGGTTATGCCGTTCGGATTGAAGAACGCGGGTTCTACATACCAGAGAGCAATGCAGAAGATCTTTGATGATATGCTTCACACGGATGTTGAATGTTATGTCGATGATTTAGTAGTGAAGTCTAAAAGACGTGAGGATCACCTAAGTAATTTGAGAAATGTGTTCAATCGCTTAAGAAGATATCAACTCAAAATGAATCCTCTCAAGTGCGCAATTGGTGTTTCCTCGGGGAAGTTTCTCGGGTTCGTAGTGCGTCAAAAGGGCATCGAAATCGAGCAGGCAAAGATAGATGCAATCTTGAAGATGTCAAAACCCCATAACATCCACGAGCTCAAAAGCTTGCAAGGGAAGTTGGCATACTTGAGAAGATTCATCTCGAATCTAGCCGGTCGATGTCAACCTCTTAGTCGCCTCATGAAAAAGGGGGTTACGTTCGAATGGGATGAAGCCTGCAACAATGCATTCGAAAGCATCAAATCATATCTAACAAATCCACCAGTGTTGGCCGCACCTATACCAGAAAAACCACTAATCTTATACATAACTGCCCAGGAAAGCTCTGTTGGAGCCCTATTAGCACAAGAGAATGACAATGGGAAAGAAAACGCGTTGTACTACCTCAGTAGGATGATGACACCCCACGAGCTAAAGTATTCGCCAATCGAAAAATTATGTCTAGCGCTCATCTTCTCAATCCAGAAGCTCAAGCATTATTTTCAAGCTCATAGCATCCGCTTGGTGTCAAGGGCAAATCCGCTGAAGTATGTGATGTCAAAACCGGTGCTTTCGGATAGGCTTGCGAGGTGGTATTTGCAATTACAACAGTTCGAAATCACATATGTGCCTCAAAAGGCCGTTAAAGGACAAGTCTTAGCAGATTTCCTTGCTGATCACCCTATCCCAGCAGAGTGGGAGTTATGCCACGAATTGCCCGACAAACACGTACTCTTGGTCGAAGTAGTTCCCCCGTGGAAGATGTATTTCGATGGAGCTTCACATCAAGAAGGGGCCGGAGCTGGAGTAGTATTTGTCACTTCCGATGGAGACGTGCTTCCTTATTCCTTCACTCTGACCCAGAATTGCTCGAATAATGTGGCCGAGTACCAGGCTCTAATTCTTGGATTAGAAATGGCTGTGGAAATTAAACAAAGACAACTCGCAATATATGGCGACTCCAAGTTGATTGTTAGCCAGATAATCGGCTCGTATGAAGTAAAGAAGCCTGAGCTCCTCCCATATTGCAACTACGCCAGAAGGCTGATAGGATATCTCGGGGAAGCGACGATTGAACATGTGCCGAGATCCAAAAACAAGCAAGCAGACGCATTAGCCAAACTTGCTTCGACTCTTTCAACGCCGCACGAGAAAATCCAAATACCTATTTGCCGAAATTGGGTCGTGCCACCCGATTTTGATGATGATAGCGAGGACGATAACGCTGCCGAGGAAGAAAATCACACCATCGAGGTATTTGAAGTGGAGGAAGAAGACTGGAGGCAATTATTGGTCGACTACTTGGAACATGGAAAACTGCCCGAGGACCCACGTCAAAGAATTGATGTTCGACGAAGAGCACCTCGTTTCATCTTCTACAAAGGAACACTTTACCGCAGGTCTTTTGATGGTGTGTTCTTGAGTTTTTTTTAAGTGAAGAAGAAGCTGGTCAAGCCATGGAGGAAGCTCACTCGGGAATATGTGGTGCTCATCAGTCTGGACCTAAGTTGCACTTTCGCATAAAACGGATGGGATATTACTGGCCAACGATGGTTAAAGATTGCTTAGATCATGCGCGACGATGCCAAGCTTGCCAGTTCCATGCTAACCTTATGCACCAACCACCTGAGCCACTACATCCAACAATTGCTGCATGGCCATTCGACGCTTGGGGATTGGATGTCGTGGGACCAATGACAAAGTCTTCGGGTGGACACTCATACATTCTGGCTGGAACAGACTACTTTTCCAAATGGGCTGAGGCTATTCCTCTAAAAGAAGTGAAGAAGGAAAATGTCGCTGATTTCATTCGCATCAACATTATATACCGCTTCGGGATCCCTCGCTACATCATCACTGATAATGGAAAACCATTCTGTAATAGCACAATAGATAAACTCTGCGAGAAGTTTGGGTTCAAACAGAGGAAATCATCTATGTATAACGCTGCCGCAAATGGACTCGCTGAAGCATTCAATAAAACGCTGTGCAATCTCTTGAAGAAGATAGTTTCAAAATCAAAGAAGGACTGGCACCAGAGGATTAACGAAGCTTTATGGGCATACCGAACTACTCACCGGACGCCCACTGAATCAACACCTTACGCCCTCGTTTACGGAACTGAAGCCGTAATTCCGCTCGAACAACAAATTCCTTCTCTTAGAATGGTTATACAAGAAGGACTCACTACGGAGGAGAACGCTCGCTTACGTCTCGAAGAATTGGAAGCCCTTGATGAAAAGAGACTTGACGCGCAACAAAGGCTGGAATGCTATCAAGCTCGTCTTTCAAGAGCATTTAATAAGAAGGTGAAGCTTAGGTCATTTCAAGTCGGAGATTGGGTACTGGCGGTAAGAAGACCAATCATCACGAACCGTCGAGTTGGGGGCAAGTTCAAATCAAAATGGGATGGTCCCTACGTCGTAAAGGAAGTCTATACGAGCGGAGCATACAAGTTGGTATCCGAAGACAGATTAAGAATTGGCCCGATCAACGGCAAATTCTTGAAACGTTACTATGCCTAAAAAGGGGGGACCCGATTAAAAAAAAAAAAAGAAAGAAAAAAAAATAATTAAAAAAAAAAAAGCATGTCGCTCCTTAAAGCACGAGCCTAAACTGCATGTTGCTCCTTAACGCACGAGCCTAAACTGCATGTTGCTCCTCAACGTACGAGCTTAAACTACATGTTACTCCTTGACATACGAGTCTAAACTGCATGTTACTCCTGGCCCGCACGAGTATAAACTGTGAAAAGGCAAACATTAATGATAAGTGCATATGTCTAAACTGCTAACTTATCCCACATAGTCCGGTGTGGTTAAACAACGGATACTCCTGGCCCGCATGAGTATAAACTGTGTACGGCACCACCCCCTTAAAAAATATATATATACATATATTGAACTACGAGAAATGACTTGATCCCCTCAAAGGGTACGTAGGCAGCTTGGACATCGTCTAAGTTCAGTCATATGTAAAAAAAAAAGGGGGGGGGGGGCAAGTAACAACTTCGGTGAAATGAGGGTATATGCAGATATGGCCTGGGAGGTGTCGGATGAAGGCCTAGACGGGATCGGGAACTTTATTCGACAAATAGCTCTAAGCAGATTAATCAAGTGTGTTGAGCCACTCACAATACGCGAAACGTCCGACGCAAAGGAACGAAAGGAGAAATCAATGATATGTAAAGAAAGCATACTTTTATTTATGACTTAATAAAGTTATTCGGAACAAAGTAACGAAAGGATGTAAAGCTATGATTAATTAAAGAGCTTAAAATTCCCTAATTCGTCTATGGCGACTTGGAGAATTGTCTGGGTCGCGCTCAGGTTCTTTGCAATCTCCTCGTTTATTGGAAGTGCATTACGAAAAGAAGTAACAACCCCCTCGGCTTCACGACGTTCGGTTTGAATCGCTTGGAGAAGTTCTTCGCCATGCTTGATAGAAGATATAAGCTTTTTCTTAATTTTCTTCAACAACTGCATCATCACCCAACGAAGCATTATTGGGGGCAATATCTTCCGCCTAAAAAAAAAAAAAAAGAAATAAAAAAAATAATAAATAAAAGGAAAGAAGGGTTTCAGGTTTCTACAAAGGAAATATATATATATATATATAAATAAATAAATGAATAATAAATGCAATATATGTTATCGGAGTTTGGAAAGACGACCTTATCATGCGACGAAGTGTGTCTATTTCCATTGTCTTCAGGACAATGGCGACTCTTCTTAGGTCTCTTCCAATGACGATCAGCATTGCTGCTCGCGGTATCTCCAGATAAGCATGGATCGCCACGTTTGCCCAAGACGTCAACCGAGGCGCGTGTGGTCGCAAGGGGATTACAAATGCCATTAGAAGAATTGTGGAACGTTGTTGCCACTTCGCCCTCGACGGCCTGTTTGGACTCTAAGCATGGTACCCCTACACCAATTAGCTTCACAACATTTTCAGTAAAATAATTGCCATGAACTTCAGGCCACCACTTCTTATACGACTCCGTATAATACTTCTGAGTGCATGGAGGCATGCTAGGGAACCATACTCGAGAACCCGTTTTAGTCTGGATACACGCGCGCCAATAATAAAGGCCTTCACTCAAAGACCCCTCCTGAATATCGTGTTTCAAGGTGCCAGGCACATCCTGAAGGAATCCGAATTGGCGACTGAAACGATGTGGACTATATGGCTCGATAATAAAGCGATCTCCTCGCCTCAACGGGATCCGACTCGAACGGATGGCCATGAAATAGTTTTGCTCATATTCTTCCGCGCTCCCATTGTCCGTGAAGAGAAAGTCTTGATTCGGAGTCAAAATGTTGCAAGTCCAAAAAATTATGTCGCCTTTGTGAATCCTCCTATGAGCCTCAGCAGGACTAAAATGCCTTGCGCCGTTTTCGCCAGAATAGCACGTCATCTTCGAACCCTTCAAACTTTGGTAAACTTTAAAATGAGTCTTGAAGTAGCAAGCCAACCAAGCATAAAGGAAATGGGCTGGGAAAGCGGCATGGGTGTCGCCAAACTTCAAGGAACTTGTAATAAGATTAAGACCGTTATAGATGCTAGCTAGAACAGGATGCGCCAAGCCTATCTTTTGACCGGACGCCATGAGGCATGCGACTTTGAAGACACTAGGGCGCATAAAGCCAACCTCTTCGATGGGAAGGACGAACGCACACAACCAACAAACCAAAAACGCTGCCAAGTAGACCTCATCCTGCAAGTTTCTCTAAGACCCAAACTGGAAAATAACTTCTTAGCTCCAGTGGACCACGGACGGCACTGTCCCAGCACACCGAGAGGGTTATAAGTCGAATTGTCTCGGGTACGAACGTTTTTTCTCTCCTTGCGAGGAGGAGGCTGAACGTACTTTATCTCCTCTTTCGACCAAAACTTCACCCACTGCAACAGAGGCACCCCAGAAGATCGGCCGCCGCGGCCCCGGAGTATAGAGTAGGCATGAAATAAGTATTGGCAGGAACGAGGGATGTGTCGATCGCCAGCCTCGTCGATACCATTCAGCTCTGATGCGGAGGGAACGACTTCATCATAGAGAGAGCCATTCATCGTAAGCCCTGCAAGGTTATATAGGTCCCACAAAGAAATCGACAGTTCCCCAAGAGAGGTCAGGAGAGTGTTGGTAGTCGGGCACCACGCCTCGCAGACGGCCTTCATGATGTTGGTATCAACGTCATATGTGAAAAGCGAAGCGTATATCGGGTCGTGAACTTGGATATCTCTCAACGTTTTCTCGTATCGACAAAGAACGTCTTCGGTCCACTCCCAATACCCTTCGATATACTTGAATTCGCCGGGAAATCGAACAACAGTGTTCACCCACATAACACCCGACTCCCCTTCGATGATCGCACGTCCCAACGAAGGAAGAGGAAGTGAGCCGTTTGACGATGTACGATGATGGGGATTGTTCGGCAGTGAATGATGACTCGACTTCAGAATCCAAGCCTTACGATTTCGGTTCAGATCGGTTTTCGTGGACCAGTCTGGAGTGTGTGGCGGATTCGAAGTTCTCCGATCTTCGCTGAACGACCCAATAAGAGGAGGATAGACGACGAGCGTGACGCAATCTTCGACGGATTGGTTCTCATCCTCGAGTATGGCTAGGTGTTGTACGCCTGAAGAAGATACGATGTCTTTGAAGAAAATCATGTTCGAACCTGAAAATGGGAGGAGCATGGTTAAGATATTCCAGTACTCCTAAACAAGATGGTGCGAACGTCGTTATTAAAACAAAAAAACTAAAAGAACTAAAAGGACAGAGATACAGAAGCTTCGTTGGCTTACTCGTGGCCTTCACTGTGGAGGACTTCATAGCTTCAAGACTGATGTGGAGACTTATATTATTATACGATAAGTTTGTTAGTTGTGGGGTATTTAACGTGAGGACAAAAGGGGCTTGCTAAATACTAATGCAAGTGGAACCTAATATGGATATTATATTTAATTCCTAAAATAAAAGATAAGCTTGCCTATGCTCGTTCAAGTCAGCTTATTAGCAATCATCCTCTCATGATTGGGCATAATGACATCTTTTCCTAACTGGATTATTGGGGAAATACTACGGAGTCAAGAGACATGTAACGTCGTGCGAGCTTTAATGATACATGCATGACTACAGAGTAGCAAGCTGATAATGCTATAGCAGACGTAAATAAAGAGAGTATATACTTCAAATCTCGTCTCCGTAAATCCGTCAACAAGACTTGAAGTGGGGGCATTTGTAGACAATTAAAATAAATAGACAAATAAATTGTCTATGATGTTTTATTGCGATTTAATAAATCAATTCCAAGAAAGCAAATAAAGTCATTTAATTAAATTGCTATTTATTGAGATATATAAATTAATCTCAAGTTAATAAATAGTTTATTTAATTAATAAATTAATGCCATATATGATAATATATATTCCTTTTATACAAAATCCTATACACGGTAAATATGTGTAGAGATTTGTAAATAAGTAAAGGAATCAAATCAAATCAAATCAAATCAAATCAAATATCATAAAGTCGGCAGATATTGAGAGAATCAAATCAAATATGGAATAAATCAAATTAAATTAATATCATACCATATATGGATAAAATCCACAATAAATATGGAGGAAATCATCCCAAAAAGATTATTCTTTCCGTAATTGTGAATTCTCTACGCCTATAAATATGGGGCTTCAGAGTTCAGAAAGGACAAGTCACAAACACTCAAGAAAACACGAGCTTCAAGAGACGATATAAGACTTTTAAAGCTTTCGATTATCTCTACGAAGTTCATCGTGTTTTGAGTAAAAGATTGAAGACGTTCGAGGACGACGATCGAAGAAGCTCGAAGTTCAAGGACGAAGATCTTGAAGACGTTCGAGGACGAGGATTGAAGACGTTCGAGGACGAAGATCGAAGATCGAAGACGCTCAAAGATCGAAGGCGCTCGAAGATCGAAGATCGAAGACGCTCGAAGATCAGAGAGGCTCGAGGATCGAAGATCGAAGACGCTCAAAGATCGAAGGCGCTCGAGGATCGAAGACGAAGACGCTCGAAGAATCAAAGATCTGAAGAATCGGAGATCAAACATTCGAAGACGAAGCCTTGAAGATTCGAAGACGACTTGAAGATTCGAAGATCGAAGATTCGAAGACGAAGCCTTGAAGATTTGAAGACTCGAAGATTCGAAGACGAAGCCTTGAAGATTTGAAGACTTGAAGATCCGAAGACGAAGATCAAGCCTTGAAGCTTGAAGATTCAAGACGAAGATCAAGCCTTGAAAATTCGAAGATCAAGCTCAAGCTCAAGGTTCAACGCCCAAGTTCAAGAATCAAAGCCCAAGATCAAGCTCAAGCTCAAGGTTCAACGCCCAAGTTCGAGAATCAAAGCCCAAGATCAAGCTCAAGACTCAAAAGCCAAGTTCAAGAATCGAAGCCCAAGATCAAGCTCAAGACTCAAAGCCCGAGTTCGAGAATCGAAGCCCAAGCTCAAGTTCAAGGTTCAACGCCCGAGTTCAAGAATCGAAGCCCAAGCTCAAGCTCAAGGTTCAAAGCCCAAGTTCAAGAATTGAAGCCCAAGACCAAGCTCGCGACTCGGAGACGAAAACTGAAGACTTTCGTGATCAAGCCCAAAAGCCCACGAAGGAACTTCAGCGAAGGCCCAAATTAAGGAATTTCAACACTCAAGAATTTCCAAAGTCTTTGAAGAATCAGAGGAATAAATAGAGATAGAGCCCATTAAATTTCAATAAATTATATTTGTACTATTTTCCTATTATTTGATATTCGAATAAAAAGAAAATACGTTACACACCCCCCAAGACGACACCCCGCGAAAAACACCCCGAGACGGTCTAAGCCTAAAGGAGCTCTGCCCAAGAGGTAAGGCCTTGCTCGGGATAAGGGCCGCCCGAGAACTTCGTAAAAGGCGCTGACACGATGAATAACTCTTTTATAAGGTAGTTATTATATGCGAGGACTTAGTCAAAAGTATTAAAACCAACTACTTCCACTTGCTTAGTGATGCAAACCCACTCACATCATGGGGTAAGCTTGGTAATTCACGTGGAATCCATACTATAAAAAGTTCTTCTCCACTTCGGTTAAGGGGAGGATCTCTGATCTCATTTTTCCTTATACACTCGATTATTACCAACTATATACTTGAGAGAATAACGATGAGATGGCCCGAGAGACCTCGAGAAGAGACAACGGGCAGAGCAAGCCGACGAAGAGCGAGCCGATGAGATGGCCTGAGAGACCTCGAGAAGATACAACGGGCAGAGCAAGCCGACGAAGAGCGAGCCGAGTGAATCAACCCTAAGGAGCGAAGTGGGCACGTCGAGTGGATCACGCTTCGAAAGGAGAACGTGGGGAAGACCACGTCGCCGCTAGAAGTCCGCGAAAGAAGTGGGCTGGGGTGATGACCAGGTCAAGGCAAAGTGAAACGAGACTAGTATAAAAGGTAACGGCCGAGTCATTTCGCAGGTACGCCATTATGAACATTAAATCTGTCTTTTGAGCTTAGCACCTGTAATTACCCATTTTTTACGATGAAGATGATTATCTGACTTGAGCGTCGGAGGGGCGTCGCCGAAACGGCGCCTTTCTTAGCGTATTTTCTCTGATATCGCAAGCACTCTATAGCGGCGACGAAGATAAAAGGTGTTTAACGGTGGCGACGGGAGCGAACAGCCCCTTTTACGCGCCAACGCGGGGACGTGATTTTTTTGGACGCATGGATTGGCGCCGTCTGTGGGAACGTGTAGTTCTTTAAACATTACGATGCGTTCTGAGAAAATCTGCCCCCTCCGAAGCCGTTAGCCATTGTGGCCTTCACGTCGTCGGCGGCCAAACCCGCCATGAGACCACCACCTCGAAAACCAGCCGTGGCAAACGAAAAAAGCAGATTATGAATGGTTACAAATCAGACCCGAGCGACTGATTTCCCGGAGATAACTCTCGGCAACGCCCCTCTGATGGCCTATTTTAGATTACCGCCAGCCCATCGTCGAGACTCGATTCTCGGTTTGAATGAACCAGTCGCTGTCGCTCGGGAATGGCGCAGAGCAAGCCATCGCCAGACACGAATTGTAGAACGGTGCATCCCCCAAATTGGAAGACGAAGCGTTGCAGCGACCGATATCAAGGGACAAATTCACACCGTTGCGGAATAACCCTAACGCACAGCCTCGACCACTCGAATGAATCGGCTCGCGTCTCGCAAAACTAAAGTCCCGCTACATGTCCTCGATGACTAACTGTTTCTCCTATGCCCAGATTTTTTGGAGCCAGATCCCGGGCGACTCGTTCAAAGGAGTGATTCCCGGATTTCGTCGAGCGAAGTCACCAGAGACCGGTCCTGATAAGTCTGAGGGCCACCGGTGGCAGATCCGCCATCGTCCTCAGTGGGGACCCGGTTGTAAGTTTTCCTTGGGTATCGGGATCTGTTAGAGATTAGTTAAAATAGTCGGTGGATTCTGCTATTTTAATTGGGAGCATATATGATGAAATATGAAAATCTTGGGTAATTCTGTGAATTGAGAAAATATATGAGCTGTGGGCGTAATTTCCCTGGGTATTATAATGGGCTGTTGGAATATGTTATATGGGGAGTCGTTACGAATTTTTCTGGGCTGCAATTATTACTTGGGCCAAATACCGTGAATGCTTGAGCTATTTTTTTAGGCTTGCTATTATGAGGCCCATCAGGTTGCTTAATTAATGGATCAGGGACATAAATATGAGTTACCTCCAAAATGGGGGTTTAATGGTCGGGCGTTGACCCCTTGGCTTTAATTAGATTGCCGTTGTTAAATAGTGACTTGCAAATATGCTCTGATGAGTTTGATCGTATGCTTATGATTGAGATAAAACCTTGAAAGAGGTCGGGCAGAGGTTATTCTTGACGAATTATACCAACGGAAGCCTGAGAGAATCAGAATGCACCTTCATGTTTCTTCTGAGTTGTTTAGAATGCAGGAACACATCAACCGGTGAAGCGGCAGCCAACTCGCTGCGATCCAGTCGCGGGTACCAGAACTGAAATGACGCTGAAGCGGCACGACACGAGAGATTAATAAACCTCGAAGAAAAGCATCCAGAATGTTAATGTTGAGCCTTCAACACTGGCAATGTTGGGGTAACATTATAGTCAACATCTGTTGACTGAGAGTGTTCCCTTTCTCAGTTTTATCTTTCATGCCCAAAACGTGTTTAATCCGTATCTTGGCTATTTTTAGTAATGTGCAGGACTTATATAAGGATTGGGAATGGATCAAACCTTGTGGAAAACGTGTGGAGCTGCTTGAACGAATTTGGGAAGATCACTTACCTTAAATAGAAGATTTAAAGATCAAAAGAGAACTAGTCAAGCTACGACCAAAATTAGAAGATCTGAATATCAAAGAGAATCATTCAACCTACTACCATAAATAGGAGATAAGAGATCGGCCAATTAGATGAGAAGATTCGAACTAAATATATACTATATTAGAGAGATCTTCGAAGAGATATTCAAGGGATCTTTTACCAATGCAAGATGGAGCCAAGACCTTTAAATAAGAGTTATTTTCGAGCTGCAAAGTACGACTTTCGAGAGAGCTTTCAAGGAGTAACTTTGAGCGACATATTGAGCGAAAACGATGAGCGAAACACATATCGAGTTTGAGCGATTTTTACATATTGCGGGAGTTGTCTTTTAGTCTAGCTTTTCAGGTCGAAAGATCTTGTAGTTTGCAGAATCCTTTTTTGATTCGTAGGTTTTGCTAGACGTGTTTTTGACTATCCTTTTTGATAGTTTGTAATCCATCTTTATAGTGGAGTTTTACGCCTTGAGGCACGCAGCAAGTTATTTGACTTGTTGTATAAAATCACTTCTCGTGTTCGTTTAAGTTTCGTCACTAAGTACTTTATATTTCCGCTGTGCGTTTCTGAGTGAGTGTGAGTGTTAGCCCAACATCACGTCCAACATCAGTTTACAACTTAGTGATTTTACATCCATTTAGAGCATCTCCAATCGAACACCAAAACTCAAAATTTGGGGTAAATTTACTCCAACCGGACACCAAAACTAAACCCAAAATGCGATTGGTACACTCTCTCTCCCCATTTGGATGCATGTTTGCGTCTGTAACCGTTATTATGCGATTGATAATTTAATTTGCATTAAGTACTTATTTTCTTATCTCTCATACTTTGTGTCAGGAAAAACAGACGGACAGTGCTTTTCTTTTTTCTTTTATCTCCTAAGCATGTAAAAGGTTTAAAACATCTTTTTTCCTAGTTAATATATGATGTGATTTGATTGGTTGGCCTGCCATGTGACGGGAAAGTATCACATTTCTAGTCTCTTTTCTTACAACAAATCTTCTCCACCACACATTTCTCTTTTTATAAATATATTTTTATTAATAACCTTATTATTTTTTCCGTGAATAAATCTAACATAATATTTATTGTCTAATTTGTAAAATTATAAAATACTTGGGTACTATTGAAATCAATAAAAATTAGTGTGAAATTGAATATTACAAAATAGTATATTGAGTTTGAGAATGAGTTGATCGGTTGGAGAAGAATTACTGCATTTTGAGTTTGAAAATGAGTTTGAGTTTGAGAATGCGTTTCTCGGTTGGAGATGGTCTTAGTATGGGACCACCTTCAAAGTGGTATCAGAGCCTACGCTTGACGTTACTAAGCGCTAAAGATCATCTACGATGGATGTTTCAAGTTAAAATTATATCGGCAAAGTCCCTGTGCTAGATGGCCCAACTACGCCTATTGGAAGGTTCGTGTTCAGCAGTGCATCAAATCCATAGATGTGCGAGCGTGGGAGTCCGTGCTCCATGGTTATTCTACACCAAAAACTGCCCAGGACGAAGACTGTGAAGTCTATGAAAAACCGATCACTGAATGGAGTATTCAAGAGAGAAATGCAGCCGAGTTTAATGATAAAGCCCTCAATGCCATCTTCTCTTCGGTGGACATCTTTATGTTCAAGATCATACAGAATAGTACCACGGCAAAGGATGCATGGGATTTACTTCAGAGGTACTTTGAAGGCGATGCGAGTGTGAAGCAGACACGTCTAAGGCTACTCCTCAATTAATTCGAAAATCTCAGAATGAAGGACGATGAGGATGTTACCACGTACTCCGGCAAAATTTTGACGATTTCAAGCGAGTGCGCCAGTCTTGGAGAGCCAATCGCGAATAAGGTATTAATTTCTAAAGCAATTCGTACGCTAAATCCAAAGTTTAATGTGAAGGTAGCTGCGGTCGAGGAAGCCCACAACTTGTCCACATTGGATCTCAACACGTAGATGAACATCATGAAAAACTACGAGACCAATCTTGAAGTACAACAAAGAGCTTCACGTGGCAAAAGTCTTGCTCTAGTAAGTCAGCCATCCAAGGAGCAAACTGAGGTTGACCCCAATGATGAGGACGACATGGCCATGATGGTGAAGAAATTCACAAAGTTTCTACAGAAGAAGAATGTTGGGCAGAATGTTGGTCCAACGTTCAGGAAGGGCCAGAATGTCAAAGGAGAACCTACGACTGCTCCTCCATTCATCAAACGCAAACCAGGTGGTAAGAAGAAGAATATCAGTTATGACTCGATTAGATGCTATGAATGTCAAGGATGGGGCCATTTTGCCAACGAATGTGCAAACGCACTTCGGAAACGCGGGAAATTGCTTTGGGTGGACCAATCCGGTGATGAAGATGAAGAGCAGTCCCCAACACAGCAAATGCAATCATCAGTGATGATCTAGTCATTGTCTGAGGGTGAAGACGATGAGGATCAACAAATCGGCTTCACTGCTGTAACTGATGTTGAGCCAACATCTGAAAAGCATATCATTTTTTATTATGATGACTCGAACTGTTTTGATGGGTATTTGAGTTCTGATGATGCAGATACATGATGTTGCGAAGAAGTTCAAATGAAAGAGGCCTTTGAGTTGATGTCCGCACAATACGAAATAGAGAAGGCGAAAAATCAGCAACTCAAAGCCGCGGTGGAAATCCTGTCCAAGGAGAATGAGAAGAATGAAAAACTGATCGAACGCTTGGTGGAAGAAATGAACAAGATGGAAGCCGTACTGACACGAAAAGACAAGGAAATTGACAAGCTTCAAAGGCGAGTCGACGAGGCCGATGAGACCTTTAAGAAATTGAACAAGGGTAAATCGACCCTTGATGAGGTATTGTCTCTTGGTATTTTTGATAAACAAGGCCTAGGTTTTAGTCCTCAGCCTGTATGTGATGATCCAAAGCCCGTGTCGCATGCTCAGCCTAAGATAGTTTTTGTTAAGTCTCATGTCACGAGTGATGTTAGTGAGAGTACGATAGCCAATACTAGTCCTAAGCATGCTACTACTAAGAGTAAGGACAGCTCATATATTTGCCATCATTGTAAGCAAACTGGTCATTTAGAATCGTTTTGCTGGAAATTGAAGAGGGAGATTTCTGCAAAGAAATCGATGTCGGCCGAAATGTCATCCAACATCCCGCTCAACATTGAGAAATCAGTGTTGAAAGGAGTGTCTAGAGGAAACTCAGCTGGCTCATCTTCAATTCCTAGTAAACAAAATGCTGCTTTATCGACTAAGAAAGTTTGGCTCGAGAAATCTGGTCATAAATGCCATGTAGTGTATACCTCTTTGCGAGCTAACGTGACAGGATCTTGGTACTTCGATAGCGGGTGTTCCCGACATATGAGGGGTACCAAGGTGTATCTAAGCGACTTCAAGCCTCTTATGAGTGGATCTGTTACGTTCGGAGGTGGTGCAAAAGGGCGAATTCTCGGCCGAGGCAGACTTAATGTGCCCGACTTTCCTAAGCTAAGCAACGTGCTTCACGTAGACGGTCTCGTTGCAAATCCCTGATCAGTAGAAGCCAGCTGTGTGACGATGAGCTTGAGGTAAGGTTTAATAAAGAATGTTGTGAAGTGTTTAACAGCAATTCTGTGCGAGTGATGGCACGTAAAAGATCGAGCGATAACTGCTACCTAGTCGGCGACAAATCCGGTGTGAAGGACGTGTGCCAACTCTCGAAAGCCGAGGACGAAGTGGTTCTTTGGCATTTCAAATTGGGCCATGTTAACTACCGAACCTTGGAGCAGCTTATTAAGCATGATGCGATCAGAGGCATCCCAAAACTTAAGGAGTTTGGTAAGGTTGTATGTGAGTCGTGCTTGAAGGGTAAGCAAGTATATGTTAACCACAATGTTGATCAACATGCTACCCAACATTTTAAAACTGCTCACTGTTTTCAATTAATTCGCATGGATTTGATGGGCCCGATGGAGGTAGATAGCATTGGAGGTAGGAAATATGCTTATGTGCTCGTGGATGACTTTTCTAGATATGCATGGATATTTTTTCTTAGGGAAAAATCTGAATCTTTTGATTTCTTTAAAAACTTTTGTGCTATGATTAAGAACAATTTTAGTGCTACTATTTTTCGTATTAGGTCTGATCATGGTAGAGAATTTGAAAATCAATCATTTGATGAATTTTGTGATAAGAAAGGTATTGTGCATGAGTACTCATCTCCTAAGACGCCCCAACAAAATGGGGTGGCCGAAAGGAAGAATAGGACTTTACAAGAAATGACACGTGTTATGTTGCATTCTAAGAGTCTTTCGAAGAGGTTTTGGGCTGAAGCTTTGCATACTGCGTGTCACATATCGAATCGAGTGTTCTTTTAGCAAAATGTAAAATCTGAATACAAAACTTAACGTGGTTCGGCTACAACTTTAGCCTATGTCCACGACCTGAACAGAGAAATTTCATTGATTTCACCTTTTGAGATTACAAGATTAGATCTTCCTCTCTAACTTTCATGTTTACATCAAGCTCTCAAACTCTCTCGTTCGCAAGTTATTGATCGTTCAACCTACACACTTGGCCACAAAACCAGCGTTTTGTAGTGTGTTTGGTAACTTCCCCAAACAGGGTAGGAAGAGGTGTGCTGACTTCTTTGTCACCAGTCATTTGAGTGCGTTCAAGCAGCTCACGAATCTCTTTATGTTGAGATAGAAATAGAAAGAGACCAGCAGGCGTGGTAATCACCTCAACACCCAGCAAAGAAGGCCTAGGATCTCTTGAAACTGGTTTACTTTGTTGTCAAACCTTCCCTACTAACTGAAATATGAGAAATCCCTACTCTTTCCATCCGCTCTTCCCTAACTAAAGAAGTGCATGTCGAGATCCGTAAGGGCTTATAGTTTAATTGGAGGGTTTCTTCAAACAACAAAGGGTTGGGTCAACTATTCAATCACTATTCTTTCTCAATGGCTGTTTTTCTTAAAGCAGGAGCGCACGCAGTCTAGCTTTTCAGTAGAAATAGGGAATTCCTAAAGGCTGTTCGCTTTCAGAGCTTTCTCATAGGTCAGCTGTAAGCTGTAAATTGACCTTCTCGCTATTTCGATCTCTCTAGCCGGAAAGATGAAAGGGCAGAGGCAAGGAGTAGTTCAAATAGAACTAAGCAGAACGGATTCAACGTATCCCAACCCAAAGCTGAGCAACTTAAGAGTTCTAATTCCCCGACTCCGCTCCTATTTATTAGTGTTCTTTCCACTTCAACATCAACTTAGTTATATAACGAAGTTGTTGCTTACATGCCGCCTTAGGCACATCTCTCTTTCTTAGTTTCACGCGTCCTTCCTGATAGAGAGAAGCTCGAAGAGAAGTAATTCGATTTAGTGAATTCCCGTCAGGTGAAATAAAACTGAAGTCTGAATTGAAATTACAGCTTTCGGTGAATTAGTTTAAAGCTACATTTCTTAGTGGTAAAGACATCTGTGTCACTTCTTTAGTTACGACAACAGATGACAGTTCAGTCTTGAATCTTCCCTCCCTCACTGATTGACTCCTCCGGGAAATGTCGAATAGTAGGGACAGCTGACGGGTTCCACTAGATGGGTTGGGAGTTGATCCTCCAAGCTTCAATCTTGACCCTTGAAGCTTCAATCCTCGTCATCGGATGGATAAACATCTAACTAGAATAGAAAACTGCTTCAGAAGACACCCATGGCCTCAATCATAATCCTCCACGGCCGTGGGAGTTACGGGCTACCTCAGCTAATTTCTGGCAGAACCTCTACGGCCACAGCCATGTGCTCCACGGCCGTGGTGTCCTCCAGAAAATCCCCACGGCCTCAAGTCATACTCTCCACGGCCGTGGGAGTGACGAGCTGAGGTCTTGCAGCTTCTGCCAGCTGCTCCACGGCCGTGGGCCTTGCTTCACGAGGCCGTGGGACCCTGATGGTTCGCCATCCCTTCGATCTTTTGCATTCCGAGCTCGTTTCGATCGACCCGTCTTTGATTTCCGAGTTTTGGATCACCCACACTTAACATAAGGAACAAGGAAATTCATCGCCTCTCCTCACCTCACTATATCTTACTCTTCTTTTTCGTAGTCGTGTCCTTCGACGATAATAGTTAGTTTGAAGGTTGTTCTTGATTCTTGTCTAGACGTGTTCAAACGGTTTCAAAAACCGTAACCAAACCGTAACCGAACCGGCGGTCAACGGTTCGGTTAACCGGGGTCAACGGTTCCGGTTATAACCGGAACCGAACCGTTATTTAGATCGGTTCGGTTTCGGTTCTTAATATTGTGGAACCGGAACCGGCGGTTTATATATTAAAAATTATATATAAAAAATTAATTCCAACGGTCATATGACCGTTTGTGACACCTCAATGAATACAACAAAAAACCAAAAATTAAGTCACAATCATATGACCGTTTGTCCACTTCAATACAATACAAAGAAAAAAAATAAAAAATTAAGTCATAATTATATCACAAACGGTCATATGACCGTTATATGATATTTTTATTTATTTTTTTTTAAAAATTTTCTCTATAAATAGGGGGATTTATATTAGATTTTTGCACACTTTGATTTGCATTATCATTTCTCAACTCAAACTTTGCTCAAATTTCATTCATCCTCTTTCGATAATATTTAGTTTGTGTTATTATTATATTTATATTTTTGGAACGAAAAATACAAAAAAATATCGATTAAAAAATATGGAAGGACGTGGAAGTGGATCTCATTCTCGTCGAGGCAACAAGGGAAAGAGTCCGATGATAGCCGAATCTGAAGCGCCCCGATGCCGAGTTGACGATAATGAGGTGTTCGATATTCCGACCGATTGGGGTCAAGACGATAGGACCTTTATTAGTGTTGACGATGCCGAAGCCAATACCGACAATGAACCCGATAGGTCCGATGCGGTTCCGGAAATTCGAAGTCAAACTCGAAGACGACGCAAGCCACAATCGGACCCAACGCTAAGATCGGATATATTTACGGTCCATTTCAAGAAGGTGGAGAAGCCGCCGGCGGGTAGCCAAATTTACGAGGCCGTTTGCAACTATTGCGGAGCTTCCTATTCATTTCCGAAAGGAGGAGGATACGGGACGTTCAAAACCCACTTGGAGAGGAAGCACCCCGACAAGGTTGGAAGTGAACGGTCTCAAACGCAAATCCAATTCACGGCATCTTCGGCTTCGCAAGGTACATCGACTACAAGCTCTTCTTTATTTAAATATTCCGAAGTAGCGCATAGAAAAAATTTGGCTAAATTTGTGTGTGCTAAACATCTTCCTTTTAATTTTGGAGAGGACGATTTATACAAAAATTTTACTCAACTTAGTTTTAATCCGGCAAGCAAACCGATTTCACGCTCTTCGGTCGTTCGTGATATTCGTAAAATCGTGGGTGAATTTAAATTTAATTTAATTCAATTTTTTTCAAAAATTCCCTACAAGGTTTCTATTTGTGCCGATATTTGGAGTGATCATTTTAACACGCATAGTTACATGGGCATTACATGTCATTGGATTGATGATTCGTGGACATTGCAAAAACGTTTGATTGCATATAGAGAATTTGATAGTGAGCATAATGCACGAAATATTGCACAAAAAATTCTTACTATTTTAAATGAATATTCGTTGACTACGAAAATTTTTTCCATTGGTTTTGACAATGCTAGTGCTAATACCGCTAGTCTACCACAACTTATTCAAATTTGTCAACCTTCGTTTGGTGCTCGTTTTTTTCATATTAGATGCATATGTCATATTTTAAATTTATGTGTTCAAGATGGTTTTAGTACGTTGAAAGATAATGTGTCCGTCATTAGACATGCTATTGCGACTTTAACTAGGCATACAACTCTTGTTAAAAAATGGTCTAAATATTGTAAAAGTGTAAACTTGAATCCACGAAAATTCTCTCTTGATGTGCCTACTCGTTGGAATTCTACTTATAAATTGTTGAATGATTCATATGAATATAAGGTAGCATTATGTGCATTTTTTAGTACTTTTCCCGAGCATAATATTACTTTGTTTCCGACTTCTTGGGATTCATGTTACAATTTGCTACAAATTTTGCGAACTTTTAAAGAAGCAACCGAACAATTATCCGGTGTTTATTATCCTACCTCGGTTTTAGTTTTACATTGTGTTAAAATTTCAATTATTTTCCGAAAATATTCTTCATGTCCAATTTTGGGTGAATGTATTGCGCAAATGAGATCGAAATGGTTGAAATATTTTTCTACAATCCCCGACGTATGTTTAGTTGCTAAATTTTTAGATCCTCGAATTCGTTTAGAAGGTTTAGAACAAATGTTACAAATTTATTATGAAGGCTTGTTTGGTCCGAGAGAGGTATTTGATGTAGGTCTTGAAGACTTCGAAAGACCTAGTCCGAGCTTCATCGCTAACGGTGCAAATGATACTTTATTGGATATTTTTAAAGAATACAAGATCAAGTTTGGTGACGATACGACGGATGCTTTCGAATCTCAACAAGGTGAAGGTGGAAGTAGCTCGGCTCATGATCCGTTATTCGCACAACTTGAAAGCATATACAATGCGAGAGCACACAAACGCGCAAGGAGCTCTAGTGGTGGAAATGCATACGCCGAGGTCGACAGTTATTTAACCTCATTTTTTGAGTATAACTTAGAAGATTTCAATCTTTTAAGGTGGTGGTCGAAGAAGGTGTCATCTTTTCCGGTATTGACGAAGATTGCGAGAGAAATATTAGCATGCCCCGCGTCAACCGTTTCGGTCGAGCAAGCGTTTAGCGTCGGAGGATATACATTGGACTCAAGGCGATCGAGATTAACCGTTGAGAATCTAGAGAACCAATGTTTGCTCGACGATTGGACAAAGGCCGAAACAAGAACTCAAGAACCGAACTTTAACGATACGGACGAAGAAGGTGGAGATGCATACGAGGTTTCATCGAACACTACCGGAAGCGAAGATTAAGCATTGATCTTTATTTTTTAAAAAATATTTAAGTTGTATTTTTTTTTCACATTTTCTTGAGTTTTTTAAGCAATAATAAATTCCTTTTAAAATATTGAAGGTGTATTATAAAACAAAATCAATTTTCTTTATTTTTTTCTAATAATAACAAAAGGCAAAAAAAAAAAAAAGTTTGGAACCGGAACCGGCGGTTTCAAACCGAAACCGGCAGAAACCGGCGGTTCCAAAACCGTAACCGAACCGTGGTTAACCACGGTTCGGTTAAGGTTTAAGCATACGCCGGTTCCAAACCGGCGGTTACGAACCGCCAAACCGAAACCGGAACCGTCTGATCATGTCTATTCTTGTGCCTTTCCAATAATGTCATTTTCAACGGGAGATAGAACTTGGAAATTTCAAATATTATATTGGAATTGGAGACACAAGTCAACAATTTCTTTAACACAACCCTAATGTTTGTTCTCATTGATGTTGACACGTCTTAGCATTCTAAGCCCTTATTTTTGTCCTCATTTTTGATTGTTTTGTCCTCATTTACTGTGATGTTGACACCGTATTATGCATTCTAAAACTGTATCTTTTTTATCTCCCAAGACATGACTATAGTTTTATTCAATTACTATAAATACATTTACATACATAACAAACACGGCGCCAAAACACATAATTTTTTCTCCTTGCAAAAACAGAAAACAAGCTCCATGAAAATAATACCTGTTGATATTGACCTTTGCATTACCTACCGTCCAAAGCACACATGCTTTGAAAAGTCATAGTTGGAAGAAAGAGACGTAAGGCTAATTTAGTGTGCGGCAGCTTTGCTTTGTCAAATGTCTACGCCTATTTTTGAGACTTGAATTGCTCGTGTTTAGACGAGCGATTAGAGGCAAATTCCATCTATAAATAGCAGAGCTCTCATCGAAGGAAATAAACACACCACAGCCATACAGATCTTCTCCTCTCCGGTTATTTTCTGTAGCCTACTCCTTATATTATTGTAGCTGTTTTTGTACCATGTCAGTTTACGTGTTTGTAATCTCTCCACATAATAAAGAAGTTCTACCCTCCGGCCCGTGGACGTAGGTCATTCTGACCGAACCACGTAAATCTCGTGTCACTGTCCAAATATTATTTTCGTCTCTTTTATTTATTATCGTCATTTTTCGGGCAAAATAATTATCCGGGAATTTCGCATATCCTAACAAATTGGTATCAGAGCCAACCCCGATTTATTTTTAGCCACCATGACGATAACAAAAATGTCAATTGAAAAGTTCGACCGAAACGTCAACTTTGCAATGTGGAGTCTCAAGATGGAAGCCATACTCATTCAAGACGGTTGCGAGGTGGCGCTTGAAGGCGCAAAGAAGAAACCAACCGAAATGAAGGACGATCAATTTAATGAATTGGACAAGAAAGCCAGATCGGCTATTATATTAAATCTCTCTTACGAGGTTTTACAAGATGTTGCCACGGAGACGACGGCCATGGGTATGTGGGATGCGTTAAAAGCTATCTACATGAAGAAGACAAATGAGAACCGGCTTTATTTAAAGCAGAAGCTATACAGTATGAAAATGACGGAAGATACTTCTATTCTCTCGCATCTCGATAAATTCGATTCTATCATTATTGATTTGGAGAACGTAGAAGTTAAAGTGACGGATGAAGATCAGGTCATAATATTGTTGTGTTCCCTTCCCTCGTCTTTAAAGCATTTTCGTGACACCATAATCTATGGGAAAGATACAATATCGTATGCTAGTGTCAAATCTTTTACAATCGAAAGAACAGATAAACAAGGATATTACGGGAGAAACAAGTGGTAGCTAGGCAGAAGGTCTGTTTGCACGGGGAAGACCAGAACGTAGAGATGCTGAAAGTAGCAGATCTAAAGAAAGGTCGAAATCCAGGTACAGAAATAAAGTCTGTAATTTTTGCAAGAAAAAGGGACACATTAAAGCTGATTGTGTTAAATTAAAAAATAAGGAGAAAAATAATCAGCAATTTAATAAACCCGCCGAAGCTAGTTTAGCTGCTGATGAGAGCGATGGAACAATTTTTGTAGCAACTGCAAATATTGTTAGGTCTGATAATGAGGGGATCTTAGATTCGGGTTGTTCTTACCACATAAGTCGGAGTCAGGATTATTTTTCCACATATGAAAAATTTGATGGTGGATATGTTTTAATGGGAAATGATGCTCCGTGTAAAGTTGTTGGTAAAGGCACAGTTAGGATCAAGATGTTTGACGGAATCATCCGAACCCTCACAGAAGTCAGACATGTTCCAGATATGAAGAGAAATCTTGTCTCTTTAGGCACACTTGAATCTCAAGGGTGCAGGTTCTTAGGTGAAGGTGGAGTTTTGAAGATTGCTAGAGGTGCCCTTGTCGTGATGAAAGCTTGCAGGTCTGGAAATTTATATATTTTGCAGGGAACTACTGTTACAGGTTCCGCTGCAGTTTCGACATCCCCGGAGGTTGATACCACGAGATTATGGCATATGCGACTTGGACACATGGGAGAAAAAGGCTTGACGATTTTAAGCAAGCGGGGCCTACTTTGCGGTCAAAATACTGGTAAGATGGACTTTTGCGAACATTGTTATTTCGGGAAGCAGAAACGAGTCAGCTTCAATTCGCCAGCTGTCCATAGAACGAAAGGTACTTTGGACTATATTCATTCTGATGTATGGGGTCCCTCTCGTGTTCCGTCCAAAGGTGGTGCAAGATATATGTTAACTTTCATCGATGACTTTTCGAGGAAAGTGTGGGTCTATTTTCTTAAACAGAAGAGTGATGTTTTCCTAACGTTTAAACAATAGAAAGCTTTGATTGAAAAGCAGACAGGAAAACAGATCAAGCGGTTGCGGACAGATAATGGCTTAGAATTTTGTGGAAGCGAGTTCAACGAATTTTGCAAGAATGAAGGTATTGCTCGACATCACACTGTTCGAATGACGCCTCAACAAAATGGTGTTGCCGAGCGCATGAACCGGACGCTTCTATAGAGAGCTCGATGTATGATCTCCAACGCTGGGTTGACAAATGATTTTTGGGCTGAAGCTATCGCCGCAGCATGTTATATTGTCAACCGCTCAACGTGTTCACCGATCAATTTCAAGACTCCTGAGGAAGTATGGCCAGGTACTCCTGCTGATTATTCCAAATTAAGAATATTTGGGTGTCCAGCTTATATGCACGTAAACGAGGGAAAGTTAGAGCCTAGAGCTAAAAAGTGTATTTTTCTCGGTTACGCTTCAGGGTGAAAGGATATAGATTATATAATCCTGATCCCAAGTCACCCAAATTTATAATTAGCAGAGATGTTACTTTCGACGAGTCTTCTATGTTGCATCCTTCGAAAGAGTCTACTAATTCTTCTAATGAAGAAAAGAAGGATAGTGTACACAGCGAGGTGGAGCTCGAGATCAACAAAGATCCTTCAAATGATCCTACTACGAGTTCAACAGATCAAGAGGACCAGACAGAACCTGATTCAGATACTGTTGAAGATGAAAGTACCGAGCAGGAATATTCTATAGCCAGAGATAGGGAGAGACGGGAGATTCGACTACCACAACGGTACGTGAATTTAGTTTCGTATGCTTTATCAGTGGCGCAAGAAACAGGTGGAGGCGGCGAACCTTCTACCTATTCGGAGGCAATAAGCGATGATAATTCTGATAAGTGGCTGGTAGCGATGAATGAAGAAATGGAGTCTCTGCACAAGAATGGTACGTGGATTCTTGTGCCGCCGCCGAAGAAGAAAATAGTCGGATGCAAGTGGGTCTTCAAAAAGAAAGAAGGTATATCTGGTTCTGACGATGCAAGGTATAAGGCACGATTAGTCGCGAAAGGCTATAGTCAGGTACAAGGTGTTGATTTTAATGATGTATTCTCACCTGTCGTTAGACATAGCTCTATTCGTGTATTACTTGCATTCGTTGCCATGCATGATTTGGAGTTAGAACAGCTTGACGTCAAGACGGCGTTCCTACATGGCGATTTAGATGAACAGATTTATATGAAGCAACCTGAAGGCTTCATAGTTGAAGGCAAGGAAGATCAAGTTTGTTTACTGAAGAAATCCTTATATGGATTAAAGCAGTCTCCAAGACAGTGGTACAAACGGTTTGATTCTTTCATGTTGGGTCATGGTTTCTCCAGGAGCGAGTATGATAGTTGTGTTTACTTCCGGAAGTTAAATGACAGTTCGTTCATTTATCTATTGTTATATGTTGATGACATGCTCATTGCGGCTAAGAATCTTGCAGAAATTCACCAGTTGAAGGCCTTATTGAATGGTGAATTTGAGATGAAAGATTTGGGAGCAGCTAAGAAGATTCTTTGTATGGAGATTAGACGTGATAGAGGAGTTGGTAAGTTACACCTGACCCTGGAAAGTTACCTCAAGAAGGTTTTGGAAAGATTTGGCATGAGCGATGCCAAACCAGTCATCACTCCTCTTGCTAGCCATTTTAGGCTAAGCGCTGCTCAGTCACCATCATCAGATGAGAAAGAAGCGTATATGGCACGAGTTCCTTACTCGAGTGCAGTCGGCAGTATTATGTATGCAATGGTATGTACACGTCCTGATATTTCACAGGCTGTTAGTGTTGTTAGCAGGTATATGGCTAATCCAGGAAAAGAACATTGGCAAGCAGTGAAGTGGATTCTCAGATACTTGAAGGGTACTCTAAGCTTTTGTTTCGAGTTTGGCAGAAACAGTGATACTCTCGTTGGCTTCGTTGATTCAGATTACGCAGGTGATCTCGATAAACGACGATCTCTTACTGGTTATGTATTTTCTATTGGAGGTTGTGCAGTTAGCTGGAAAGCTACTCTACAGCATGTAGTGGCATTATCTACTACTGAAGCAGAATACATGGCAATTACTGATGCAATCAAGGAAGCATTATGGTTGACAGGGTAGTGAATTAACTCAGAATCAGGGAGTTATTACGATATCTGTGATAGTCAAAGTGCGATTCATTTGACTAAGGATCAGATGTATCACGAAAGGACTAAGCATATTGACGTTAAGTATCATTTTATTCGTGATATCATTGCAGATAAGAAGGTGTTTATCAAGAAGATTAACACAAAGGATAATCCTGCGGATTTATTTACGAAGGCTCTTCGAGTTTCCAAGTTCAAGCACTGCTTGGACTTGATTGGTGTTTTAAAAATGGTGAACTAGCCCGTCGGGGCTAAGGTCGGAGGGAGATAAAGGTATTATAAATTAAGATGGAGTAATTTACGGAATCAAAAGTCAAGGTGGAGATTTGTTGATATTGACCTTTGCATTACCTACCGTCCAAAGCACACATGCTTTGAAAAGTCATAGTTGGAAGAAAGAGACGTAAGGCTAATTTAGTGTGCGGCAGCTTTGCTTTGTCAAATGTCTACGCCTATTTTTGAGACTTGAATTGCTCGTGTTTAGACGAGCGATTAGAGGCAAATTCCATCTATAAATAGCAGAGCTCTCATCGAAGGAAATAAACACACCACAGCCATACAGATCTTCTCCTCTCCGGTTATTTTCTGTAGCCTACTCCTTATATTATTGTAGCTGTTTTTGTACCACGTCAGTGTACGTGTTTGTAATCTCTCCACATAATAAAGAAGTTCTACCCTCCGGCCCGTGGACGTAGGTCATTCTGACCGAACCACGTAAATCTCGTGTCACTGTCCAAATATTATTTTCGTCTCTTTTATTTATTATCGTCATTTTTCGGGCAAAATAATTATCGGAGATTTCCGCATATCCTAACAATACCGAACAATCACACAGATGCTGTCCCGATATCGCCAGCTGGCGAAATCATGGAGGAGCCCATCATCATCATCAACACCCTCGATCAAGAACAACCTTCAACTAATTATTGCCGTCGAAGGACACGGCTACAAAAAAGAAGAATAAGATTTGTAGTGAGGTGAGGAGAGGCGATGAATTTCCCTGTCCTTAAATAGTAAGCTAACGTACATATTTCATTTATCTGGCAGCATCTTCTTCTAGTAAAAATAATCACATTCATAAACTGTATTTTTTTAGCTCTGTTTTTTTTTTTATCATTAGGACACGTTTTTATAAGATGCAGCATATGTTACACTATTCATTTTCTCGGGTCGTTTTTAGAGTTCTGGCCCGGCCCGAACTCCTTTGATGTGTGGTCTGCTAATTAAAAAAGGTTGTGTTTGTTTACATATATCAAAGGGCCGAGTGATGCAAAAAAGCCCTTTACACTTTTCAGTATGTTATCGGATGTGAAAGATGATGATGGCCTTTTCCTTACAGAATTTTTATACCTGAGTCGTGATGGATTCTTTTTGTAATAATTATCATTTCTTTTCATAACCTTTTTCCTTGCAGGGAGAAAGAAATGGGAACGAAGCCATTCTATTTTCCTCACGTCATCCTAAAATACATACACCAACCTCTCCTTGCTCTACTAATATTAAAATATCAGCAATCACCTCATATTTTATTCGGGGAAAAGATCGCACCTTTGTGCTGTTATTTGATAAGCATAGCTCTTTATGGCTTCATAGAATACAAATTAAGTAGTAGTAGTGCTCAAGCTCACAAAAAAAAACGCCTACTCAACCACTTTGTTCTACCTTTGGTGATTCTTGCAACCATTTCCTTGGCCTCAATGTTAGTTACAAAGCACTTTCCCATTGAAATTTGGATATTTTTGCCAGCAATAATATTAGTTTGGGCTTTTGCTTCTAATGGGCTGGTCGGAAAATAAAAAGGGCCAAAATAATGATAGTTGAGAAATTGGGTCGAATCAACGGAGGGGATCACTCGGAAGATCGAGCTATCGTCTGATTATCTATGCTTTTGGGCTTTCATTTATTATAAGGGTTATGATGAATGAGCATGATTATGTGTTGTAATTGTTTTCTTCCTTTTACTTGGTTTGTACTTTTAACGTTGTATTTACTATTTGTAGCATAAATAATTGGGTCAATTTGAAATCAGGCCCCATTAACGGTTTGATTTCGAATTCAGGCCCTATTTGAGAATTTTTTAGGTTAAAGGACCCATTTTGTGTGGTGTAAAAAAAATGATATGAAAGATATATGAACTGGTATAGAATGATCGTTTTGTGTTACAAATTTTCAACATACTGATATGTCAGAGCAATGAAGTGGTACTGGAAAAAATAAACTGGTATCAGATGATCATAAACCGGTACCAAAATATGGTTTTGTGGTACATAATTCCAACATACTGGTATGCAAGAGCAATGAAGTGGTACTGGAGAAAAAGGGTCCTTAAAACTAAATTTTTTGTTAAGAGGGCCTGAATCCTAAATGATAGTTATGGGGGGCCTGAAATGAAAATGCCCCTAAAAAATATTGGCATTGCTGCACAATAATGAATAATATATTATGTCAAACCCTCACTAAACACCACAAAAGGGGATGCTGATGGTGATTTGGGAGGGAACACAATAACGGTTAGTATATGAACATTGGAATAGCCAAAATTCGAAAGGTTAGTATACATTTTAAATATTTAGTAAAATTTAATTGCCACGTACAATAATGAATAATATTATTATGTGTTATTGATTGCCATTAAATAAAGGTAAAATAGTCTTTTTCGCAGATATAGAAAGAATACGCGAGTCTTTTAACAGTTAGGAAGCTCTTTTTAAACGTGGACAAAGTCAAATAATATTTCTTAAATAATCCTTTATTTTAGAGTATTTACTTTCAATCATGATGACGATAACATACATCTCTACTGATAATCACTTTGTGGTCAGTGAGATCCCACAAGCGACACCCCTTTACTCCAGCGTATCCCAAGAATAGGCATTTCCTGGACTTTTGATCCAACTTTGTTGTTTATTGGTTGTCGTACATCGCGTACGTTGAACTTCCAAATATATGGTTGTGGTACATCGCGTACGGCGAAGTAAGAGAATGGGTCGCGAAAGTGTGCGATCGAACCGTAAAGCTGGTCGAGGAACACAAGGAGTGAGACCGCTGAGCTTCTGCTAGAGAAGGAAACTGATGCGTCCCAAAAAATCACGTCTTCGTGTTGGCGCGTAAAATGGGCCGTTTGCTCCCGACGCCACTGCTGAACGCCTTTTATCTTCGTCGCCGCTATAGAGTGCCTGAGATATCAGAGAAAATACGCTAAGGAAGGCGCCGTTTCGGCGACTCCCCTCCGACGCCCAAGATAGATAATCATCTTCATCGTAAAAAACGGATAATTACATGTGCTATGCTAAAAAGACAGTTTTAACGTTCGTAATGGCGTACCTGCAAAATGACTCGACCGTTACCTTTTATACTAGTCTCGTTCACTTCACCTTGACCTGATCATCACCCTAGCCCACTTCTTTCGCGGACTTCTCGCGGCGATGTGGTCTTCCCCACGTTCTCCTTGCGAAGCGTGATCCACTCGACGTGCCCACTTCGCTCCTTAGGGTTGATTCGCTCGGCTCACTCTTCGTCGGCTTGCTCCGCCCGTTGTCTCTTCTCAAGGCCTCTCGGGCCATCTCATCGTTATTCTCTCAAGTATATAGTTGGTAATAATCGAGTGTGTAAGGAAAAATGAGATCAGAGATCCCTCCCCTTAACCGAAGTGGAGATGAACTTTTTATAGTCTTCCACGTGAATTACCAAGCCTACCCCATGATGTGAGTGGGTTTGCATCACTATGCAAGTGGGAGTAGTTGGTTTTAATACTTTTGACTAAGTCCTCGCATATAATAACTACCTTATAAAAGAGTTATTCATCGTCTCAGCGCCTTTTACGAAGTTCTCAGGCGGCCCTTATCCCGAGCAAGGCCTTACCCCTCGGGCAGAGCTTCTTTAGCTTAGTGTCTCGGGGTGTTTTTCGAGGGGTGACGTCTTGGGGGTGTTTTATTCGCGGGGAATACTACCTGATATTTCGATTAGACTTGAATATTTGAACGGTTAAATCCGGGGATAACAATAGTCCCCCCAAAAATAGTCCAAAAGAGTGTAGTCAGGTTTGGATGTGGTAGGTAAAATATTCGAGTTTGGAGAAGAAGAGAATCTTATCTTGCAAAGATTTTTGCCGTGCCCTGTTTGGGGATATCAACCTATCGTCCGCAGATCATGTTTCCTCGGGCATTACTTGCGCAATTTAACTCGTTCATTCGGTGTTTTTCATTGAGGTTAGAGGACTTAAGAATTTTTACTCGAATTCATCGAGGTTGCCTCCTTCTCCGAAGATTTAGGAATTTTCGTGCCTCATCCGTCGAGGATTTGGGAATTCCGTGCCTCATTCATCGAGGACTTAGGCATTCTCGTGCCTCAGTCATCGAGGACTTAGAGATTTTCGTGCCTCTTTCATCGAGGACTTAGGGATTTTTCGTGCCTTATTCATCGAGGACTTAGAGATTTCTGTGCCTCATTCGTCGAGGACTTAGGGATTTTCGTGCCTCATTCATCGGGGATTTGAGAATTTTGTGCCTCATTCATCGAGGACTTAGAGATTTTCGTGCCTCATTCATCAAGGACTTAGGGATTTTTCGTGCCTCATTCATCGAGGACTTAGAGATTTTCGTGCCTCATTCATCGAGGGCTTAATTCAAATCATCCCAGGTCTTGTCAGGGCCTCTTTCTCAAAGGCGTAAATCATTTTCCTCGTTTCATCCGAGGTCTTGTCCGGGCCCCTTCCTCGAGGGCGTTTTGGCGAAATTACTTGACGAAATTCGGCGAAATTCACCACTCGACGAAATCATTACTCGGCAAAATCACTTGGCGAAACCATTTGGCGAATCACTTGGCGAAATCATTTGGTGAAACTCATTACTCGGAGAAATCACATGGCAAAATCATTTGGCCAAACCACTTGGCGAAATCATTTGGCAAAATCCATCACTCGGCCAAATCATTAGGCGAAATTCATCACTCGGCGAAATCAGTACTCGGCGAAATGGCGAAATTCATCGCTCGGCGAAATCATTTGGCGAAACTCATCGCTCGGCGAAATCATTTTGGCGAAATCATTACTCGGCCAAATCACTTGGCGAAATCATTTGGCGAAATCACTTGGCGAAATCCATCTACCTTGTTTCTCCCAAGGCCTTGTCCGAGCCCCTTTCTAGAGGGCGTTTTGGCGAATTTTATCAACCTTGTTTCTCCCAAGGCCTTGTCCGGGCCCCTTTCTCGAGGACGAAAATTATTTCCCTAATTCAGTTAGGGTCTTGTCAATCGAGCCTCAATCCGAGGCGTTCATCCCGAGAAGTTAGTTCCTATACATGAAAGAAGCATTCTCGCAATTTTCCTCTGTTAGAACATGCGTCGCTTCTTTGTACATAATAACGTGATCATCGTTGGGGATTAGAGAGTGAATCCACCCCAAATACATTTACAAATAGCAAAACATCTCATACCTTTCATTGCGATCTCGTAATTATCAAATTTCATGATGTTCACCAACGCCCACAAGCAAATATATAACAATTTGTGCAAGTATGTTAAACCATTCTCAAAACTTTAGAAAACTTATAAACAGACCCGGGATGCAACCTGCGACGAGTCAGCAACCCACACGGAGATGTGATCATTGTATCTGCCCCTTTCGGTGTACTTGAATTGCCAATCGTCCGCAGAAGAGAGAAGAGTCCGCTTAGACCGAAGCCGAGGGTTTCATGTCGAGCCGTAGTTGAGGGGGAAGAGCCAGATAAGCGCGCGATCACTGTGACAGTTGTTTGGCAACATGGAACAGCTCCAGCCATGGCTTTCTGACGAGTTCGGTGGTGGCCTCAGATTGATCGGCTGAGTTGTATGGGCAGAGGGGGGCTCACCATGGGCGTGCAACCTTGCTGATCCGAGTAGATTTCGGCTTCATGGGGGCTGCCATAAAAAACTCTCATCGATGGCGGTGGTAGTCGAGATTGGATGACTGATTTCCTTTGGGATTTTTCCCTTCGATCTCTGGCGCCTGTTTCGGAGTCCATTTTTGCAAGCAGTCATGAGCAGGCTGTCCTGAAACATGCTACCGAAAAAATGGTATGGAGTTCGATCGGGGCTCTATAAAGGTCATGATTCGACGACGTCCGTAGAATCGGTTATATTACGGCCCCGGATCATTCATTTCTCTCGGGGACGACATATTTCACTATGATGACGTAATTTCGAGGCATAATAACTCGAGAAAAAAATATAAATGTGCTATTAAAACTTTCAAGCTGACCTGCCATCCCGTTGAGTGTTCGTGAATTTTCAAATGCACGCGGTCAAAGCTCGAGACAGAATCGGTCGACACGGAGGATATTATTGACCCGTTTTTATAATTCCAGCAAACAGTTCAACAAAATAATTAAAGGGGCATAATAAAATTAAGTCCAGCAACTCACAATAACATAATTCTAGTGGCTTAAGAAGCATCAAAATCCATCTCAAAGCTAATTATCCCCTTCATAAAATTTCGTCGTGATCCCGAGTTCTCAAATTTCATCATATCCGCTCTCCAGCGAATAACAGGATCCAGGCGTTAGTTTAAGTAATTTCTAACTGATCAAAAACATATGAAAAACTTACAACCGCCTTTCCTAGTTGACTCGATGGGGTGAACATCATCGGAGGTTGGAGTGGCGAGCAACGTGGTTGTCCCGGTGGCTGATTGGATGTGATCGTGGTTTGTCTCGGAGAGGAAGAAAAGATCGCTCTTTCAGTTCGATTTTCTGCTTGCGTCTTCTTTGTACGAATCATCGTTGATTCTCAAGGTTCTAGTCGCCGAATAATGCTCCCGCATATAGGGGATGCTGTCCTGAATCTGGCGTTGTGCTCGGCTTCCTCAACGATGACGGTTAGGCCGAAATATATGGTTGCGAGTTTGAGTGTCCCGTGGCGTGGTGATAGTCTCAACTTCTGTTATTCGAGATGGCCATCGAAAGAGTACTTCAAGATGGAATCCTGAGGCTGGGCTGTCGACTAGTGGGGCTATTTACCACTAGACGCTGCTCGAGTGCGGGAAACGTGACAGGAAACGCCACAACATCTCCTGTGAAGGTGGTCCCGTACTAAATGGATGTAAAATCACTAAGTTGTAAACTAATGTTGGACGTGATGTTGGGCTAACACTCACACTAAAACACACAGCGGAAATATAAAGTACTTAGTGACGAAACTTAAACGAACACGAGAAGTGATTTTATGCAGCAAGTCAAATAAGTTGCTGCGTGCCTCAAGGCGCAAAACTCCACTATAAAGATGGATTATAAACTATCAAAAAGGATTGTCAAAAACACGTCTAGCAAAACCTACGAATCAAAAAGGATTCTGCAAACTACAAGATCTTTCGACCTTTGAAAAGCTAGACTAAAAGACAACTCTCGCAATATGTAAAAATCGCTCAAACTCGATATGTGCTTCGCTCATCGTTTATGCTCAATATGTCGCTCAAAGTTACTCCTTGAAAGCTCTCTCGAAAGTCGTACTTTGCAGCTCGAAAATAACTCTTATTTAAAGGTCCTGGCTCCATCTTGCATTGGTAAAAGATCCCTTGAATATCTCTTCGAAGATCTCTCTAAATAGAGTATATATTTAGTTCGAATCTTCTCATCTAATTGGCCGATCTCTTATCTCCTATTTATGGTAGCTGGTTGAATGATTCTCTTTGATATTCAGATCTTCTAATTTTGGTTGTAGCTTGACTAGTTCTCTTTTGATCTTCAAATCTTCTATTTAAGGTAAGTGCTCTTCCCAAATTCGTTCAAGCAGCTCCACACGTTTTCCACATGATTTGATCCATTCCCTATCCTTATATAAGTCCTGCACTTCACTAAAATAGCCAAGATACGGATTAAACACGTTTTGGGCATGAAAGATAAATCTGAGAAAGGGAACACTCTCAATCAACAGATGTTGACTAGAATGTTACCCCAACATTGCCAGTGTTGAAGGCTCAATATTAACAATCTTCCCCTTTTTATCTTTCTTCCCAAAACTAAAGCAGACGTTAGACATAGTGAAACTCCCCCTGAAGGCAAAACTACCCAACCGCAAAACATCAAAAGATGGTTAGAGTAAACGCAAACAGAATAGCGATTAAACTATTCAAAGTACTACGAAAATAGTACATAGCCATAACAAGGTCTTATTAAGTTAAACATCTGCAAAATAAATATTTTCGGCAAGTAAGCAGGCAAATATGTAAACATACCAGAGAAGCAAATCAGCATGCACATAGTAAAAACAATTCAATCAAGCATGCAAAACGGGGTAACATAGCATGCACACAAAAATCAGTTATGCATGTAAAATAGAAAGGATCAGATCTTCACTCTCAATGGAGTATGGAGTTTCCTTCTGATGCTTTCTCGGCTGCTTCTCCTTCTTGGTCAGCTCCCACTATTTGTTCGGCTCCTTATTTTGCTCCCCCTGAATTTCCTTATCTCCCTCTTTTTATCTGCACAACTTTCTCCCCCTTTTGGGAAGAAAGAAAAACAACTCAGAAAGCTTCTCTGTTAGCCAACTTGCAGATGTCGAGGTAAATGTGGGGCTAACATCTGGACCAACATTCTGAGACTCAGAAAAACAGGTGAGTTCGCCATATAGAAATCAAAAATAAATTCGATAAATTGATATGAGTACAGAGTATCCTCGATCAGAAACTGGAAGAGCATAGGGTATTTTTAGAAAGCAATTTCGAAATAGGCAAATCGGGTTTGTGTAGAATACTTTCAAACTCAATTCAAGCCAAGGCATACATATGGAAATAGTTCCAACGGAAATAAAATAAACACAGTCACTCAGTAAATTTCGCATAAAGTGGAGTTAATGGACTGAAAAATAACCGCTGAACACAAGGAGAAAAACGCATAGAGTGGATAAGATCAAGCTAAGTCATGATTTTCAAAGCCTGGAGCTAAAATAGTAAAGGACTAATTCATCAAGCGAGAACACAAGAGCGAATAGAGACTTGATCATGCGAGTAAATAGGTGCAGTTCAGATCACGATTCAACCAAAAGAACACTAAGTCCAAAGTCAAGGTAGAATCAAGAAATACTAACCGTTTGAGCGACATTGATGACCACTTTAGACAAATGTAACAAGCTGTTCTTCGAGAGTTTTAATGCAATTCTGAGAGATTTCTAAACTAGACACATATGACTAACAAATGCAGTACTAAAGACAGACACAAATAAAACGAAAGCATAAAATGTAGCAATATCAAACTGACAGTCACACATGTTGCCCTAACATTTGACTCAACATCCTGAATCCGTAATCCTAGACTTTTCTGCTTAACCCTTCTCAAGACCAGTTCCCTTTATTACCCTTTCACCTCATATAACTAACCAAATTTTGCACTGCCCTTCCTCAGCTTCGTGGTTCGGTTTTTTGTCGCATAGTATACATCGTCACCGCGAATGCCGTGTACCCAACGAAACTTATTACCAAATACCTAAAGATAGCCGAGAGTTTATGAGCATGCTTATACACAATAAGGATTGGCTTTTTGTCACAATAAGTACATCGTCACAGCGAATGCCGTGTACCTAGGGACGTATTACCAATAGCCTTTAAAGAGGGATTGAGTTCATTTAGGGACCAGTCGAATAGAAACAAGTCATTTCACAAGAAAACAGAACAGAATATTTAATCAAACATTTAAGCAGTAACCATCAAATTTGACATATGCTATGTTGATCCAAATGTTGGACCAACATTTATCCTGACATGTGCAATCCTATGGATTTCTTCAGGTCCGAGAACCTTTCAAAATCCAATGCTTTCGTGAAAATGTCTGCTAACTAATGTTTAGTGTCTATATGCTCAATGCGGACTAACTCTTTTTCGACCATATCTCTCAGAAAATGATGCCTCATATCTATATGCTTTGTACGTGAATGCTGGATCGGGTTCCTAGAGATGTTTATGGCACTAAGGTTATCACAATACATGAGAACAGATTCACACTCTAACCCATAGTCACACAACATGCTATTCAACCATATTAATTGCGTACAGCAACTACCCGCCGCAACATACTCAGACTCAGCAGTAGATAAAGACACACAATTTTGCTTCTTACTATACCATGCAACAAGATTATTACTTAAGAAGAAACAGCCGCCACTTGTGCTCTTGCGATCATCCTCGTCACCTGCCCAATCAGCATCGCTATAGCCTACAACACTCATATTAGTATCTTTGGAGAACCACAATCCTAAGCTACACGTTCCACTCACATAACAAAGAATACGCTTAACGGCATTAAGATGAGAAACTTTAGGCTCAGACTGATATCTAGCATATACGCATACGCTATACATGATATCGGGTCTACTAGCGGACAAGTACAATAAACTGCCTATCATAGATCGATACAATGTTGGGTCAACATTCTGTCCAACATTGTCCTTACTTACCTTTTGCGTAGACCCCATAGGCGTTTTCATTACCTTTTATTGTGTCCAACTCGAACTTCTTGACAGTGTTCTTTGCATACTTTTCTTGGGACATAAAGATCCCGTCGCTGCTCTGCTTAATCTGCAAGCCTAAAAAATAAGCTAGCTCTCCAATCATGCTCATTTCGAACGTGGAGTTCACCGCCTGCACAAACTGATCTAACATGGACTATGAGCTCGAGCCAAAAACGATATCATCTACGTAAACTTGAGCAATTTAAAGATCAGAACCGACTATTTTCGCGAACAGCGTACGATCTGCCTCACCTCGAGTGAATCCAAATTCAAGTAAAAATGTAGCCAACCTACCATCCCAAGCTCGAGGCGCTTGCTTTAGTCCATACAAAGCTTGCTGCAGCTTAAAGACAGGGTTAGGAAAATGTGGATCCTCAAATCCCTTAGGCTGTTCAACATAGATATCTTTATCAACATACCCATATAAAAACGCACCCTTAACATCCATTTGGTGTAACATGATGTTAAGCCAACATGCAATAGCTAATAACAACCTAATTATTCTAACCTAGCCACGGAAGCGAAAGTCTCATCAAAGTCTATGCCCTCAACTTGTGTATAACCCTGAGCTACTAAACGTGCTTTGTTCCTAACAACTCTACCAGTTCATCAGATTTATTCTTAAAGATCCACTTCGTGCCTATGACATTAATGTCCTTCGGCCCGTGGGACTAAGGTCCATACTTGGTTTTTTCTCAAACTGCAAGAGTTCCTCTTGCATCGCATTTATCCAGAAATTATCCTTGAGAGCTTCAAGGACATTCTTAGGTTCTATCTCAGAAACAAAACAATTATAACGTACCTCAGCGTATACTGGGTTCATGCATACGTTTCTTCCATAGACTTATAATCCTTGCGTGGTTTGTCTCGAGTTTTCCTTCATTCACGTCTCCAATAATAAGGTCAGTGGGATGATCTTTCTGAATCTTAGTTGGCGGATCTCGTCACATTTCACTGGGTCCAGCCTCAATGTTCTGTTATGGCACAGATGTTGAGTCAGATGTTGGCTCAACATTGTCCTCAGGTTCCGCCTCTGTTTGCTCCTCTATTTCATGAACAGCTTTGAATTGATCTGTAATATCAACTTGAGCAGCATCTCTGCTAGCGTCCTTAGTATCATCAAACACAATATTAATGGACTCTTGAACAGACTTCAAATGCAAGTTATAAACACGATAAGCACGACTATTAGACGAGTATCCTAGGAAAATACACTTATCACTTTTCGAATCAAACTAGGTCAAATACTCGCGATCATTCAACATGTAGCAAAAACACCCAAAGACATGAAAGTATTTGACCGTAGGCTTCTTCCCATTCAACAATTCATAAGACGTTTTCTTAGTACCATGCCTAAATTTTTCATTTTGATCAAGCTTGATGTCGAATCCCTCGATATTGAGAATCACATACACGAACTACGTCCAAATACGGTTGGCCTAATTCTCAACAAGTGGTGCGGTGAGCGTGGACCAACACGCGATCCAAGAAATGGCCGCTGCTAGAGTTGACATGGAGAAGTTCAACGGCGACAATGATTTCGGCTTGTGGAAGATTAAAATGAAGGCGTTGCTCATCCAGCAAGGGCTCAGAGAGGCTATCAAAGAGGAGAATGACATGACACCCACTGAGATGGCACCGGAAATCAAGAAGGTAAAGAGGGAGAAGGCACATAGCGCAATCGTCTTAAGCCTCGGCGACAAGGTGCTTAGAACGGTCTCGAAGGAGTCTACACCCGATGGTCTATGGAAGAAGCTCGACCAGCTTTATGTTGTTTCTTCGGTTGCGTCTGGTCGGTGGCAGATAGCTTTGGCAATAGATAAACTTCGACGTTAGATAGTCGGAAGATGGAGTGTCTTCAACCGCAGGTACAGTTCGTGAGTACCCAGATGATGATGAGGGCATATGTGATAACTATAGTACACAGCATGAAGAATAAATACGCCTGGAGTTGATGAAGACTATCCATAATAGTAGACGTAGTCGAGGCGTGTGTTGGACACACTGTCCGTAAGACGAAATCGCCCCGATATTAAGTGCTTTCGGTTAGCAGCGATCGTCCCCAAGATACAACGACATTTTCTTAACTCATAATCGCAACACAACGACTAGAGTTTTACGACGAATCGTACTCGAAACTGAATTTTTCTTGCTTCGGGAAACTAGGGAGTATTAGAGTGAAATATGCAAATTCGTGGGTTGAAGTGAATGAATATTTCCATCTCAATGGGAGCCTATTTATTGATTTTATGTCGCAGGGACCTCTCCGCAAATTCAAGAACTTCCTAGGCTGCTTCTGTAATTTTCCAGGGACTATATTGCAACATTTTGCATCTATTGGACTGTCGGTTTATTTACCGTCCCGCGACAGGCCCGATTCTCGGGCCGACAGCCCGAATCTTAGGCGTGTCCCACCGGCGGCGGCCCGATTCTCCGACCGACGGCCCGAGGCGGCTACCGACGCCTCTAGTTGGGCCGGATCAGCCCAACAGCCCACTGCTTCCATTTGATCCAATGGATCATACCTCTGGGCTGCCCAATCAGCTTCACCTCGACTGCCATGTCACCGGCTCCGTCGCCGTCGCCGCCCACCGGAGGAAAAGTTTAAATAAGCTCCTCAATGCTCCTCGCTCCGATGCGTCGTGCGAAGTGCAAAGGCGCGCCTCAAAGCGCCCATTGCGCACTTTGGCACGGCACGGCTCGGCCTCGGCCACGGCCACGGGCACGGGCTCGGGCTCGGGCTCGGTGCTCGGTGCTCGGTGCTCGTCGGTGCGAGGCACCGACTCGCACCCGGGCTATTATTTGGGCCAAAACTCATACAAGTTTCTCAAGCCCACTTAAACCCACTTTAAGCCCACAAGCCCATTTAAGCCCATACACATGGCAAGCCCTTTTGATTAAACCCACATGGGTTTCTATATATATAGTGAAGATTTTCTTAGTGTCTAACCAATGTGGGACACTTGATTTCCCACTTAAACACTACTAACCATTTTAATGGGTATTGGGCCAACTTCGAAAATTAATTTCTCATTCACCCGATAGCGAGCGTATTAATATTCGTTAGAATCCCCGTGAAACATAGATTCGTAATCTTTCAACGATTTCTCATTTCGACATTCGATGGCTTTCCGATTTAATTAAAACCGAAACTGATTTTATTAATGGGTTAATACCCATTTGGGCCCAAAGCCCACTTGGTTTAATAAAATCCAACAATCCCCTACATGAATGGAAATTAATGCAAATGCTATGCGTGCTGACTCTTGCAAGAAAAACTCGACAACTCGTCACTGCATCGGGATAGGTAGCTTGTGGCTTTGAACCTTCCCTAGTGAAAACGCAATCGAATTTACTCGCTGTTCAGTGAACATGATGTCTTGAACTGACAGCTTTTGTGTAAATTAAGACAACAGCGTACACACGGTGACGAATCTTATTTCTTTCGATTCTCACATTGTGTCCATTTCGGCCTTGGACCATATCTTGGATTCATAAGTGTTACTTTTGAAGCGGCCCCACTTCTCACTTATATAGGTGATTGACTATTAGGATTTTTAATCCTAGAGTATCCTGAAATACTCCACCATCAATTATAGCCATCATTAAAAGCAAAATTGCTTACCCTTTACCACACGTCTTCGGTTAATTACTTGGGCAGCTTATGAGAATGAGCTTCTTTTAAAAAAAATTCCAAGTAAGCTACTGAACTACACTCAGCTTAGTTGTCTCATTGAATCAAGTTTGTGGGATCTCCACTCAACATGGTTGAGTTACCACCGAGCTCGTTCTTGGGTGTGTGGTTTTCAAGCCCCATTCCCCTTACTGCGTTATAATGCTGATCTCTAGCAATACCTTTCGTCAAAGGATCTGCTATATTCTCTTTAGACTTCACATAGTCAATAGCAATTATTCCACTAGAGATCAGTTGTCGTACGGTATTATGTCTTCGACGTATATGTCGAGACTTACCGTTATACATACTATTCTGTGCCCTACCAATTGCGGCCTAACTGTCGCAATGTATCATAATAGGCGGTACAGGCTTATTCCAAATAGGAATGTCCTCCAAAAAATTTCGAAGCCATTCCGCTTCTTCACCAGCTTTATCTAATGCAATAAACTCCGATTCCATCGTAGATCGAGCTATGCACGTTTGTTTTGAGGATTTCCAGGAGATTGCTCCACCACCGATGGTAAATACATAACCACTCGTGGATTTGGAGTCTTTGCTGTCAGATATCCAAGTAGCATCGCAGTATCCTTCAAGAACTGCTGGATACCTCGTATAGAGTATGCCATGATTAATAGTGTGCTTCAGATATCTCAGCACCATTCTCAAGGCTATCCAATGATTACTCCCAGGATTACTCGTAAACATGCTGAGTTTACTGATTGAATATGCTATATCAGGTCGAGTGCAGTTCGATAAATACATTAGACTGCCAATCACTCGAGCATATTCATGTTGTGATATGGGTTCTCCTCTGTTTTTAGCCAAATGTAGATTTATATCTACAGGAGTCTTAGCCGAAGGATCATCAAAGGCATTAAATTTCTTTAACACGTTCTCAACATAATGAGATTGTGTCAACACAATTCCTTCGGACGCCTCAAAGACGTTTATCCTCCCTAGTATTACTTTCGCCAAACCCATATCCTTCATATCGAAATGATTTTTCAACAAAGTTTTCGTGTTTACAATCATTTTCTGATTGCTTCCCGTGATTAACATGTCGTCTACATAAAGACAGACAATCACGAATTCATCTGATGTACCCTTAATGTAAACACATTTGTCACACTCATTGATTTTGAATGCATTCGATAACATAGTCATATCGAATTTTTGGTGCCATTGTTTCGGTGCTTGTTTAAGCCCGTAAAGCGACTTCACGAGTCGGCACACTTTGTTTTCCTGTCCAGGTATTACAAACCCTTCAGGCTGATCCATGTAGATTTCTTCTTCAAGGTCTCCATTTAGGAATGCCGTTTTTACATCCATTTGATGTACCTCGAGATCATGCAATGCTGCAATAGCAAACAGAACCCGTATTGACGTAATTCTCGTCACGGGCGAATAGGTATCGAAGAAATCATATCCTTCCTTTTGGGAATATCCCTTGGCTACTAAACGAGCCTTATATTTTTCAATTGATCCATCGGTTTTATATTTCCTTTTAAGGACCCACTTGCATCCTAAAGGTTTACACCCCTTAGGGAGATCTACTAACTCCCAAGTGTGATTCTGCATGATGGATTCAATTTCACTGTTTACAGCTTCTTTCCAGAACGGAGCTTCTGGAGTCGGCAGAGCTTCTTGCACTGTCCTAGATTCGTCGTCTAACATAATGTTAGGAAATCAGGCCCAAATGATTTGGCCACTTTTTTACGCTTACTTTGCCGTGGTTTCTCAACTTCTGGAGGCAAAACTTCAACGGCTTCATAATTTCTTTTACAACTTATTTCATTTCTTTCCTTCGTTGGAAAGATGTTTCTAAAGAAAACAGCATTTCTTGATTCAATAATCAACCCAGAATTCATGTCGGGAATTTCGGACTTATGCACCAGAAATCTGTATGCATTACTATTTTCTGCATATCCAATGAAAATGCAGTCAACCATTTTCGGTCCTATCTTGACCTGTTTTGGTTTAGGTACTTCGACCTTTGCTAAACACCCCCACACTTTAAGATATCCGTAGGAAGGTTGTCTACCTTTCCACAATTCGTACGGTGTTTTTATCTCGTTTCTTGTGTGGCAACATATTTAGAATGCGATTTGATGACAGTATGGCTTCCCCCAACAAATTCTGAGGTAGCCCTGAACTGATTAACATCGCATTCATCATCTCCTTAAGAGTTCTATTTTTTGGTTCAGCAACGCCATTTGATTGAGGTGAATATGGCACCGTCGTCTGATGAATAATACCATGTTCTTGGCAAAATTCCACAAACGGTGCCACGTATTCTCCTCATCTATCACTTCTTATTATTTTGATCTTAGAGTTAAGTTGATTCTCAACTTCATTCTTATATCTTTTGAAGGTATCAAGAGCTTCGTCTTTACCACTTAAAAGATACACGTGACAGTACTTCGTGCAATCGTCGATAAATGTTATGAAGTATTTCTTTCCACCTCTTGTTTGCACGAATTTCAGTTCGCATATATCAGTATGGATCAATTCTAGAGGTGAACTATTTCTTTCGACAGAGAAAAATGGTGCCTTCGCCATTTTTGCTTCTACGCAGATTTCACACTTATGTTGTGAATCAATTTCCATTTGTGGAAGTAAGTTTAAACTTATTAACTTTTTCAGTTTGTTCAAACTCACGTGTCCTAATCTACCATGCCATAAATTAGACAACTCAACCAAGTAAGAAGAACTGGCTTTATTATTATCAGCGATCTTAATATCGCGTTTTACAGGCATCACAGATAACTTGAAAAGACCCTTCTCGAGGTTACCTTTACCAATAAAATGACCATTCTTGCTCAGTACATATTTTCCAGCTTCAAACACTTGTCTAAATCCAGCGTTACTTAGCAGAGCGCCGGACACCAGATTCTTGCGGATGTCTGGGACATGCAACACGTCCACAAGCGTCACCTCCTTGCCTGAGGTCATCTTCAGCACCACTCGTCCCAATCCTACGATGTTGGACGTCGCCGCGTTCCCCATATAAAGTGTCCTACCCGAAATAGGCGTGTAAGTGGAGAACATATCTTTGTCGGAGCAGATGTGGCGCGTTGCTCCACTGTCGATGTACCAGTACCTCGGGTTTTCCACGACGTTCGCCTCGTACACGACTGCAGTCAGATCTAGCTCCGACGTATCCGTCACCAGCTGCTTCTCTTCAGCAAGATGCGCCCGAGTATTATTAACTCTCTTCTTTTTATGACAATCCTTGGCCATATGCCCTGGTTTATCACAATTATAACAGTTGCCCTTAATTCTTTTGGAATTCGGGTCATGCTTCTTTTGCGGCGGACCTGGCCTTTTACGCTTGTTTCCATAGCTTGGCTCGGCTAAGTTGGCTCCCGCCTCCATACCGCCCCTCTTGTTCTTGGCTTCGCTCTTTCGGTTATCTTCCTCGATCCGAAGCCGCACAATCAGGTCCTCAAGCCCCATCTCTTTTCGTTTGTGCTTGAGGTAATTTTTGAAATCCTTCCAAAGAGGCGGCAGCTTCTCGATAATCGCAGCTACCTGGAAGGTTTCGCTGATCTGCATATTTTCGGCGTGAATATCGTGGATAATTAGCTGCAGATCACGGACTTGCTCCAGCACCGGCTTAGAGTCGGTCATCTTATAATCAGAAATTTGCCAACGATGAACTTTTTCAGTCCGGCATCGTCGGTCTTATATTTCTTGTCCAACGAATCCCACAACTCTTTCGCAGTCGTAGCCACTGCATAGACGTTGTATAGGGAGTCGTCGAGGGCATTCAAAATATAATTGCGGCACATGAAATCATTATGATTCCATGCGTCTAACGCAGCCCTTTCTTGCTCAGATTGAGCGACACGAGCAGCGTAACCTGCGTCGTTAGGGTTTTCACCCTCAGCTGGTGGAGCGACTTCAGTCACCGAAGGGGCAGTTTCTTTCAGAAATCGGACGAGGTGGAGAGTAGTGAGATAGAACATCATCTTTTGCTGCCAGCGTTTGAACTCCGTCCCATTGAACTTGGCAGGACGTTCGGCGTGGCTGCTGGCAGGGATAGTTGGTGCGTTGGTTGCCATCGATCATATCACGAACAAAGATTTCGTCTTACGATTGTTGTTTCTTCGGTTGCGTCTGGTCGGTGGCAGATAGCTTTGGCAATAGATAAACTTCGACGTTAGATAGTCGGAAGATGGAGTGTCTTCAACCGCAGGTGCAGTTCGTGAGTACCCAGATGATGATGAGGGCATATGTGATAACTATAGTACACAGCATGAAGAATAAATACGCCTGGAGTTGATGAAGACTATCCATAACAGTAAACGTAGTCGAGGCGTGTGTCGGACACACAGTCCGTAAGACGAAATCGCCCCGATATTAAGTGCTTTCGGTTAGCAGCGATCGTCCCCAAGATACAATGACATTTTCTTAACTCATAATCGCAGCACAACGACTAGAGTTTTACGACGAATCGTACTCGAAACTGAATTTTTCTTGCTTCGGGAAACTAGGGAGTATTAGAGTGAAATATGCAAATTCGTGGGTTGAAGTGAATGAATATTTCCATCTCAATGGGAGCCTATTTATAGATTTTATGTCGCAGGGACCTCTCCGCAAATTCAAGAACTTGCTAGGCTGCTTCTGTAATTTTCCAGGGACTATATTGCAACATTTTGCATCTATTGGACTGTCGGTTTATTTACCGGCCCGTGACAGGCCCGATTCTCGGGCCGACAGCCAGAATCTTAGGCGTGTCCCACCGGCGGCGGCCCGATTCTCCGACCGACGGCCCGAGGCGGCTACCGACGCCTGTAGTTGGGCCGGATCAGCCCAACAGCCCACTGCTTCCATTTGATCCAATGGATCATACCTCTGGGCTGCCCAATCAGCTTCACCTCGACTGCCATGTCACCGGCTACGTCGCCGTCGCCGCCCACCGGAGGAAAAGTTTAAATAAGCTCCTCAATGCTCCTCGCTCCGATGCGTCGTGCGAAGTGCAAAGTGTGCGCCTCAAAGCGCCCATTGCGCACTTTGGCACGGCACGGCTCGGCTCGGCCTCGGCCACGGCCACGGGCTCGGGCTCGGGCTCGGTGGTCGGTGCTCGGTGCTCGTCGGTGCGAGGCACCGACTCGCACCCGGGCTATATTTGGGCCAAAACTCATACAAGTTTCTGAAGCCCACTTAAACCCACTTTAAGCCCACAAGCCCATTTAAGCCCATACACATGGCAAACCCTTTTGCTTAAACCCACATGGGTTTCTATATATATATAGTGAAGATTTTCTTAGTGTCTAACCAATGTGGGACACTTGATTTCCCACTTAAACACTACTAACCATTTTAATGGTTATTGGGCCAACTTCGAAAATTAATTTCTCATTCACCCGATATCGATTTTGAGCGTATTAATATTCGTTAGAATCCCCTTGAAACATAGATTCGTAATCTTTCAACGATTTCTCATTTCGACATTCGATGGCTTTCCGATTTAATTAAAACCGAAACTGATTTTATTAATGGGTTAATACCCATTTGGGCCCAAAGCCCACTTGGTTTAATAAAATCCAACACTTTACACGGTGAAGACTTTGGCCAAGAGACTTTATCTCAAGAAACCCTATATTCGTTTCGAATGCAAGAGGGTCGGCATAGAAGATTAAGTGGACATATTCAACAAGATGATCCTTGATCTGGAAAATGCCGACGTAGTGATCGAGGAGGAAGACAAGGCGTTGCTATTGCTGTGCTCACTACCTAAGGGATTCTCGACGTTCAAGGAGACGCTGATCTGTGGGAGGGACGTGCTCAAACTTGCGGACTTACTGACGGTGTTGAGTTCAAGGCAACTCAATGGCAAAAGGGAATCTGAAAATGCACACGATTTGGGGCGAGCTCCTAACCGTGAAGTTTAGGCCGAACGATGAAAAGACAAAGGGAAAGTCCAAGCAAAGGAATCCTATCAAGTGCTACGAGTGCCACGAAGAAGGGCATATGAACAGGGAATGCCCTAAACGAACGCAAAAATCTGAGAATCAAGATCGAGTAAACAACGTGACTGCGGATGAAGAAGGTTACGAGTCAGTCGAGATCCTTTCTGTGGCTAAAAAGGATGGAGGTAACTAATGGATTCTCGACTCGGGCTGTACCTTTCTCATAACGTGTAACAGGTCTTGGATCAAGGACTTCAAAGAAGTGAAGGAAGAAACGGTTAATTTAGGCGATGGGAAGGAATGTAGAGTTCGTGGGATAGGCTCGGTAACCTTGAGGCTGCATTCGGGCAAAGAGAAGGTGCTCAAAGAAGTGAGATTCGTTCCCGAGATGAGAAGAAACTTAATCTCCGTCGGGACATTGGACGACCTTGGATATTCAACCAAAACCGATGATGGAAAAATCAAAATCGTAAAGGGCTCGAAAGCTGTGTTCAAAGGGTTCGAACGTAATGGTATTTACGTGCTAAACGGCTACGGAATCTCGACAAGGGACAGATGCGTGAAGAAAAACCAAGCGAGGTTGGAGAAGCTTTGTCTCGAGGTGGAGTAGTCGTGCAAAGAACCTAAAAATTCAGAAATACAAGACGTGACTCTTGAAGATGAAATCTCTTCAACAAGCGTGTTCGATGAGGTAACTTCGTCTAATGCAATTTGCAACGCTGTTATTAAATCAAAGAATAACAGGTTGGTCATCTGCAAATGGCTCGGCAAGGGGCGCCATGAAGCTGGGAACAAGGCGGACTCGGAATCGACGAAGGAAGCCAAAATTGAGAAAGCGAAAGGTATGAGCTCAAGATCAACTTCGACCAAGCGTTTTCTGGGATGGTTGAAGTTGGGTCTGAGCTCGAACACCCTTTGAGCTAAAGGGGTGGAGGAATCACATGTTCGAATGAAGATCAGCAGATTCAAGATGAAGTGAATATCAGAAATTGGATCGAATGTCTACAAATTCGAATGGTGATCGAAGAAGGAACTTGGAAACAAATTGGTCGCTTGGGTGCTGTTTTTGAAGAGTTATTGTATCAAGGTGGAGATTGTTGAGTGTGGGTGATCTAAAACTCGGAAATCAAAGACGGGTTGATCGAAACGAGCTCAGAATGCAAAAGATCGAAGGGATGGCGAACCATCAGGGTCCCACCGCCTCGTGAAGCAAGGCCCACGGCCGTGGAGCAGCTGGCAGAAGCCGTAAGAGCTCAGCTCGTCACTCCCACGGTCGTGGAGAGTATTACTTGAGGCCGTGGGAATTTCTGAGGACACCACAGCCGTGGACATGGCTGTGGCCATAGTGCTGCTGCCAGAAATTAGCTGAGGCAGCCCGTAACTCCCACGGCCGTGGAGGATTATGACTGAGGCCATGGGTGTCTTCTGAAGCAATTTTCTATTCTAGTTAGATGTTTATCCGTTCGATGACGAGGATTGAAGCTTCAAGGGTCAAGATTGAAGCTTGGAGGATCAACTCCCAACCCATCTAGTGGAGAATAACCCGCCAAACTGCTCCCAAGCGGTTTCTACAGAACTTGGGGAAGTTACCAAACACACTACAAAACGCTGGTTTTTGTGGCCAAGTGTGTAGGTTGAACAACCAATAACTTACGACGAGAGAGTTTGAGAGCTTGATGTAAACACGAAAGTTAGAGAGGAAGATCTAATCTTGTAATCTCAAAAGGTGGAATCAATGAAATTTCTCTGTTCGGGTCGTGGACGTAGGCTAAATTTGTAGCCGAACCACGTTAAGTTTTTTGTTCAGATTTTACATTTTGCTGATTTTTCATTTTGATCAAGCTTGATATCGAATCTCTCGATATTGAGAATCACATACACGAACTACGTCCAAATACGAATCTAGGTTGGCCAAATTCTCAACACCTTAAATAGTAAGCAGCTAACGTACATATTTCATTCATTTGGCACCATCTTCTTCTAGTAAATAATCACAGGTATGGCAAAGAATCTCATATTAACTTACCGTTTGTTGAAGCTATTGCGCAGATGCCCAGTTTCGTTAAGTTCCTGAAGGACTTGCTGACGAACCGACGGAAGCTCGAACACGTCTTCACGGTATACCTACGAGGAGAGTGCTCGGTGATACTCCAGAGCAAGATACCGAAAAAGCTCAAGGACCCAGGGAGTTTTACTATTCCTTGTCGTATAGGTGATTTAGTTGTTGAGCATGCTTTAGCTGATCTAGGCGCTAGTATAAATTTAATGCCGTACTCCATGTTTAAGCGCTTAGGATTAGGTGAACCACGACCCACTAGAATGAATATTCAACTGGCCGATAGATCGTTAAAATACCCTCTAGGTGTTATCGAGGATGTTCTAGTTAAGGTCAATAAGTTCGTTATCCCTGCTGATTTTGTGATCTTAGATATGGACGCGGATGAAGATGTTCCAATAATTCTAGGTAGACCATTCTTAGCTACAGGCGAGACCATGATAGATGTTAGGAATGGAACATTAACCCTGACAGTAGACGGTGAAAAAGTTACGTTCAATATGGCTGACTCGATGAAAAAGAGCAACGAGCAAGATGATAAATGCTATTTCTTAGATGTATTTGAGCACGATTTTCTCTTTTCCGTGCAAGATCTGTCACAGGTCAGCAAGTATGATAGGCACACGATTATGGAAATCGATAAGTGTGGGGAGGAGATCGACGAACCCATCATAACCATCGACGAGAGCAGCAAAGAAGTTAAGGACAAGAGCCCAGTCGAGGAGCGAACGCCACTAGAGTTGAAATCGCTGACCGGCGAAAGGAGACACCGCCAGGGTATGGATGTAGGCAAGGAAAACTTAAGAAGAAAAGAGATGCTGTACCTCGACTTCCAGCCACCCTAAGCGACCGAAAGCACGTCCGGCTAAAGACGGTAAAGGAAGCGCTTCTTGGGAGGCAACCCAGGTTTTATCTATCTAGTATTTTTTTATTATGCCTATTATTATTACAATTCATGTTTTTTCTGTTACGTTTAGTTTTCCTTTTAGTCATGTCAGGCATCACCAGTCACGATATGACAACCATCACGCGTCTAGTCACGACCACGTCAACATTTTCCGTCAGGGAAGTTTCGTTCTCTTACACCTACTTTCCCTTTCGTTTATTCAATTTTTACGTTGAGGACAACGTACGGCTTAAGTGTGGGGAGGGGAATTTAGGTTGAGAATGTACGTGAAATTTTTTTTATGACGTGGTGAGAATGTGCGTGAAATTTTTTTATGACGTGTCCTTGAGCTATCAATTTTGTTAGAAAGGCATGAATTATTAAAATCAGGCATGATTGTTTGCGTTTATCTCGAGTTGGTTTGCATGTTATGAAATCCTTGTGAGCAATTAGGATATGCATGATTGATTGAATCATGTTTGCCTGAATAGATATAGCACTGTTTTGAGAGATTCGTACACATAACCCTGTTTCACGTGAGAGTTTGAGCCTGACGAGCTTATGCTCATTTTTCTTGGTTGTGTGACGTGCCTAGTCTACATCTCTCTAGAACTTGCCTGTCTGATGCGTGTTGAAACTGTTTTTGGAGTGTTAGTGTAAAGATGATGAGGGCATTAGGAATTAAGTCCAGAGCCAAAATTCCCCACCATGACTAACCCCACTAGTTAGCCACTTTGAGCCTGAGCCTATTCGTTGCTTACCTCATATGATATGAAATGCCCTTGACCCATATAAGCCTCCAGAGATTATATGAACCCAAATTCATTAGAATAGAGCAGAAGTCGAACTTGAGAGTTACTATTTCAGTGTATGATTTGATGTTCTTCACTGCTATTCGTGAAATGACTCGCCCCTGACTTGACCGTTTTCTCAAATGACCTGATCCCTTTCATAAGCATGCCCATAAACCTTTTGGCAAGATATAGGTTTTGATAATAAGTATCCCTAGGTACACGGCATTCGCTGTGACGATGTATTCTTTGCGACAAAAACCGAACCTTGATGTTTTAGGGAATAAGGGCAGTGCACTAGAGCGTAATTAAGGGGAAAGGGCAGAAAATGAAAGGGAACTGAGTTGACAGGGGTCGGGAGAAAAGTCTAGGATTTCGGAGCGAGAATGTTGAGTCTTATGTTGGGGCATGTGACTATCAATTTGATCATGCTATATTCTTTGAATTTTCGCTTATGTGTCCTAACTTTAAGATTACGTGTTCAATATCTATGCTTGTCAAGTCATTATTATTTGACCCGAGAAGACCCAAGAAGATCCTCAGATTTATGCTTGCCACTTTAAGTAGTAGATATGCGATTAGCTTGCAAGCCTATGGTAGGGGTCGGACTAGTGCACGATTTGAGTGATTCACTATATGTTAACCTATACACTGAGTTACTATTTGAGCGAATCCCTGTGAGGTATAAGTCTCGATTGGCAGTGCGAAGGAAGTTTAGGTCAACAAGTGCAAGTCATTAGTGCGATGTCCATGATTGTTTGCTTGATTCCGTTTTGTGCTTTCTAGATTTGTTGATAAATTGCGAACAATCGTGCCGTTATCTTGATCTGATGCCTTTTCTGACTTCTAAATTACTTGAGGACAAGCAAATGTTAAGTGTGTGGAGGTTTGATAAACGTATCGTAGTACGTTTATCATAGTATTTAATTGGCTCATATATAGAGTTTTCGTAGTCATTTTATGCACTTATTAACCCTATTTCTGCTTGATTTGGTATTATAAGGCTTTAGGACAAGTTTCGGGCGAAAAGGAGCGAAAACGAGGCAAAACGGCGCGAAAACGATGAAAACTGGTGAAGGTCACGGCCGTGACACATAGTGCACCTGGCCGTGACACTTGGCAGAGAGTTAGACTTAAGATGGTCACGGCCGTGACACTTCTTGCACCAGGCCGTGACCCATAGCAGCAGCAGCATTAGAAAATTCATATCTCTCAATCCAGACCTCGGATTGAGAATTCCTTTGGTCAGAATCAAGATTGGCGAGTCTTCTATCTATGGTTAAAGTTTCAGGTCAATCGGACATCGTTTACCCCTCCATCCGAGAGAAATACGAAACGGCCGCAAATCTGTTGAGGGGGAAACGGCCGTGACACTACTGCACCAGGCCGTGACGAACGGCAGTGAGCTCATTTTTTGCCCCGAGAGTGTCACGGCCGTGACCTATCTTGTCCCAGGCCGTGATCGTGTCGAATTTCACTATAAAAGCCCGATTTCGATCCAGAAAAGGGGGATTCTCACCAGATATCAACCCTAACTCATAAGAGACGAATTACAGACGCCAGAAACGCAGAATTCCATTGGAGAAGCGCGAGAGACGGATCAACGACGCAATCACGCCAAATTGAATGCAGAACGAAGATTCATCCGTGCCACCATCCCTGATCACCAGTATTCGAGATCATGAATTCCTCTTCTTCGTTTCTTATTTCTTTCGTTGTTTTCCCGTCAATTATGCGTAGCTAAATCCCCTGTGTTTGGGATTAGATGAAATTTTGTAATTAAGACATATGTTTTATTGTGGCTCGTGTTTATGACTTTTTATCTGTCTATGAAATTGTTTCGTCGCTTTAATGACATGTGTTAAAGTGATCGTGTGGAAAATCGTTTAGGGCGACATCTAAACAACGATTAGGCCATTCGTAGAAGATAGGATTCGAGTATAGGGCGAAAGCAAATACTCGATCCTCGCCTTTAGTAATTACTGAACCTTAGATCCCCGCGAGCGTTTAGGGCGACAGCAAACTCGCGAGCGGGTTGGAAATTACTGCGATCTAGTCAGAATCACGTAGGAGCGAGAATTCATTGTCTTAATCGATAGTACCTAGCCGGATTCGAATCCCGAGCACATCTCTATTATCTGAAAGTTTTCACCAGTTTAGGCGTATTCTTTTAGTCTCTCATTGATTTAGGAGTAATCTGTTAGGATAGTCCGTAACACCACCGGCGTATTTTATTTAGGCTAAATATCGAGTCGATAGGTCACTACTAGTACTTGATTTATTCCTTGTGTTCGATACTCGTCTACTCACTTTACTGCACTACACACGATAGGTCCACTGCCTATCGCACGTCGGTGATAGTAATTAGGTATTCGTTTTAATTATTACTTGTCGCAGACCCCATCGTTGACGCAGACCCGGATTTCGAACGGAAGTTACGAAGGAAGCTTAAGTACGATACCGAAGGAGCATCCACTAGCTCTCAGGACCGCTTAGTTAGCTATTCAGAGGATAGTTCCCAGGAATCCATCCAAAATTCACGTGTAGAGGCAGCCGTAGATAGTCCCTACACAGAAGTAGACATGGCGGACCATAGAGTACCCGTCCACGAGGAGGAGCCATCACTACAGGATCTCCTCAGGAATGACGCGCTAGGCAGTACTGAGTCGGCGATTGTCATCCCGCCGATCGAGAACAACAATTTCAAGCTGAAGCACTCTTGGCTTCAGATGATCTTCCAGACAGTCCAGTTTGAGGGCAATCCTGATGACGATCCCTACTCCCATCTGAAGGCTTTTCTGACGGCGACTGACAACATCAAGATCAACGAGGTCTCGGGCGATGCAATTAAGTTGATGCTGTTCCCGTTCTCCCTGAAGTTCAGAGCGAAGGACTGGCTGGAGATGTTGCCACCTCGCTCAATCACTACATGGGAGGAGCTGCGAGCCGCGTTTATCGGCCACTATTTCCCGCTGACGAAGGTGCTAAGGTTAAAGACAGAGATCTCCCTTATCCATCAGAAGGACTCAGAAAACCTCTACGAGGTGTGGGAGCGACATAAGGCGCTACTGAAGAGGTGCCCGCAGCACGGGATGTCGAAGGCAGCCCAGATCAATCGATTTCACGAGGGGCTCAATGACCAGACTGTCCATATGCTAGACGGAGCCGCAGGAGGAGGACTCGTGAAGCTCAATGCTACCGACGCTTGGAATCTGATCGAGGACTACTCGAGGAAGAGCTTCATGAGGGGCAATACCAGGATGAAGACACCCGGTGTGTTCGGAGGGAGTGAGGAGACGGCCACTAACGCTAAAATCGAGGCGCTCCAGCAACAAATTGCCTCGACGAACTCCCAGTTGCAGACGGTGATTGGTGCATTACTTCCCAAGTCCGGGCAGACACAGCCCGTGAATGCCGTATCCACGACCACACCGACGCAGCACACACCTTACGTGCCCTTGTGCGGAATTTGCGCCCACGAGACCTCAGAATGCCAACTTGGGCAGACGCTGGAGCATGTCGACTATATGGGCAATTACCAAGGTGGCCAGCGGAGTTTTCAGCCTCGGGCACATCCAAACCTGGCGTACGGAAATCAGAACCATCAGGGCCAAGGACCGCCGGAATTTCAGCCGAGGTCGTTCGGATTCCAAAACGGGCCGCCACGCAGTATCAGAACGCGCCCGCAGGAGGATCCGGTGATATGAAGGAAATGAAGGATATGATGAAGACACTCCTCACGAATTTCAGCAGCACCACCGCAGCCCACGAAAGTCGAATGACAAAGATGGAGGAGTACATGGAGGCGAATGACATCCGTGCTCAGAATACAGACGCCTCGATCAAGAGGTTGGAGCAGCAAGTGGGGCAATTAGCAAAGCAAATGGCGGGGCATTATCTTCTACAAATACATGAGTAAAAGTTATGAACGCAACATATCACTTAACCATACAAGGTAATGAAAGAAGTAAATACATGCTACCGTGGATTGAAAACTCAATCTCATCGAGTTTTGAAAGAATTCTCTCTTCATTTGAAGAGAAGATTCTGGTCCGTGTTCGATTCCCGTAAGTTCTTATGGTCGTGAATGAGATTGTGAGCAAGATATAGATTTCATATATTCTTGGGCCTCGGAACTATCGATTGCCTCAGAAATATCAACCATAAACCCTTTGATTGTAGATGAAAAAACTATATGTATAAGTCAAATAGTTTGTTAGTTTGAAATCTTGCTTGTCTTTTGATTTGCTCTATCTCAATTGTTAATTATAGGGAGGTATATAATTTTTTTTTTCAAATGTATGACCTAACTGGCTTAGAATATTAGATATATAATCAATTAAAGAAACATGTTTAATATAAACACATGGGCATTTATTTCCGAACCTAGGCGCGGCTATCATCATCTATTATATAATCTTACAAATTCAATAAGTGTTGGGAAATCGACCAACCTAGATTCTCAACTTGATGATCTTTCTTGGGTTTATGGTTTGAAGAAAAGAAGATTCGTTCTTGACGACGAACGAATAACAAAACCAGCGCTTAAACGAAAAAAAGTAGAGAAGGATTTACGTAGTTCGGCTCGATAGTTCGAGCCTACGTCCAGGGCTAAATCTTGACCTTTTATCAAACTACGAATTGGGATTACAAGCCTTCAACTTTCTCTCCAACTCACAAGTTTTCACTCGACTCTAATTGTTAGGATCGTTTGACACGTTTAGAGGGGGGTGAATAAACGTGTGACTCTTTTTCGGTTTATTTAACTGTTTCGTGGAGTGACTTGTATTCAATCAGTGACCGATCAGTATTAGTGCGAAAGATGATACTGAACGATTGTAATCGATGTGAAGTGAAGTACGTGTGTGTGTGAGACCGAGTTGTTTCTGGAAGTTCGGAGTTAAAATCTCCTACGTCTCCCCTTCTTCCTCAGTAGGAAAGGTTCACTAGATCTTCAGTTACACAAATATCAGTACAACCTACCCAGCTGAAAACAGCTTTAATCTAGTGAATCACCTAGGCAGTTGTTTACAACAATCCACCTACTTCAACAGCTTTTTACAGTCCGTTGGAATAAAGAACATAAACTTTGAACAAATAAGTCTTTCGACTTCATTCTTGATTTCTCTCTATCACAGTGTCTGAAAAATCGTCGATTATAGCTTAGAATACGCGAGGTTGTGAAGTAGTCGTCTTCAACTTGTATTCTTCCTTTTATAGCTGAGGTTTGAATTTGAATCCGTTGTGAGATAAAACTCTTCACTCTGAGCAGTGCATTAATTGACTTTATGGATCTGTCCTGTTTATGCTGCAGTTTATCATGTCACTTATGCTTTATTCCTTATTTGCGTTAGTTGACCTCTGCTTCACTCTAAACTTGCAGCTTTGCATTGAATGTCTGAAATTTCCTTTTTGTCTTAGTAAGCTCTTGTCTCGAGTGTCCAACCTGTATCAAGTCCGGTCCAACATACTTCAGTGTTCTGTTTGAAATCTAATTGTGATCGGTATCCATAGTCGGTATGCGATTGAATCCTTCGTACTTAATTCAGAACGATCACTTCAGTGAGTGTTCTTTAGTGTGGACCTGCGCTGAATCTCCGGTTAGTCAGTTATGTCAACACCAAAACTATTAATTCAAATGTCTGAATTGGTATTTAGCAATTTCCCCTTTTTGGTGATTGACAAAACTTAGCAGCAGAAAACCAGTTGTCATTTATATCAAGAATTTGATACAAACTACAACTACTCATAGCCCTTGCTCTTGAATATCCATTCCACCTCCTTCAGCTTGGCGTCGTCCTTGTATGCAAGTTCCTTCATGTCATGTAGCCTTGCGAGGTCAGCCAGTTGGTCTCTTGTAAGACTGCAAGCCAAGTGGCTTAGATTGCTGCTATCATACTGCACTTCAACCAGACCGGCTTCGCTAGTTGGAATAACAGAAGTGTGTTCCCTCAATGCTTCGTCCGGTATTAGTGCGGCTTTGATCGCAGCTCTTTTTGGATCACCGACCTTGAGATATAGCTGCGGGATGAACTTCTGAGGCTCAGTTGAGCTTGAGCTAGAGTGCTGATGTTTTCTACTGGCGCCACTTTCCCCCTTTTTGGCAATAAACAGAGTTACCAGTCTGGTCAGCGCGGTCAGCTGAGCTTTGATGACCTCCAGGTTTGCACAGACGTCAGAACCAAGGCCGACTAAGTCATCTGTAAGAGCATTGAACCGCTCATTAGTATGATGCCGGTCACTGTCGACCTTCTTGCTGAGGACAGACATCGTTCGGTAGGTCTGCTTCACTAGGGAGATCTCCTTCGTTCCACTCATGATCTCAGCAGGCACAGAAGAGGTCTTGGGAGAATCATCTGGTCGCCGAGAAGACTAGGTATCTGCCTGCTCAAAAACTGGCGTCTGGACTTGCACTGATTAAGGATGGCAAAAACAATAACCGGCTCACTAGTTACAGCAGTGATTGAAGTGCCCTGTCCAGCTGCTGCTTCTGTAGTGTGCAAGGGGATGGCGTCAAGTTCATGATCAGCCTGAACCTGCACCGGTTGGGAATCTGCAGGGTAACAACCGATTCAGTTGCAATCATAGTAACCGAAACGCCTTGTTCGTATGCAACATCAGTACTATGAGAAGTATCGGAGTCGATTGGCACAGAGACCGCATCAGTTGTGAGAAGTAGTGGCGTTGAATGAAAAACTGGAATCTGAATGGGGATTTGCAAATTTCCAAAGAAAGGCAGAGAAAAATTTTGAATCGGATGGCGGAAAACCAGTGGACCGCCAAATGAGAATAATGAGACCGATGGAGAGAGATCCGGTTCAGAAGCTGAGATAAAAACTGGTCTGGGTACCAGTTGAAGAGAAGCCGAGATATCGTCGTCTGTGGGAGTTGACGAGAAAGGCATTGGTGCGATGACCAGGGCTGTCGTCGTGGTGGAGGCAACCGGTGAGTTGAAGATAGTAGAAGTAGATACAGTCGGTGTAATGGAAGCCGTAGAGGACGAGGAGACATCCGGTTGGAGCCTGTTGAAAACGGTGGCATAATAAGCCTGCATGCTCTGCATCTCAACCTCCAATCTGGTCAGAACCTGAAGTTCGTGAACTGCGTCAGGACTTTCCGGTTGAATGTTTTGCCTTCGCTGCTCAATGTAATGTTGCAGCTGATCCATCTTGAGACGAAGGCTGAACAACTCCTGGGCGCTCATTAAAATCTTGATAGACTGAATCCCCGTAACCTGATGATTTTGACCTCAGTATTTCTTGCCCTTTTTAGGCAATCAGAAGAAATTGTTGAGCTCCAGACCGTTCGATTTAGCGGTGTGTACCGGAGGTCGAGCCAGTCCTCATAGGCCTGAAGATCAGCCGCGATGTTCTCCTTAATCTCCTCACTGATGAGATGCCAGGCTGTGTCGTCAACTGACTCAGGGTCTTCTGGGACAAGTATTGCTTTGCCCTTCCCTTGGTCAGTTGGAGGTGTTCGGACTGCTTCTATTATCACCACACCGCCTTGTGGTGGAGCAGTCTGATCCACCGGACCAGTTGTCCCTGAAACTGGAGGGTCAGTGATGGTCGGTGCTAGCAGAGGAACAGACTGGTGTGGCAGTGTAGATTGGGACAGTTCCTGACTGAAAGAAGGCTGTGCACCAAGACTAACTGGTGTGTCCGTGGGCGTGGAAGATCGAACAGACGATGAGGTTTTCGCCTTGTTTTTGGGCGCTTTGCTTCTTGGTTTCTTGAACACCTCTTGAAGCGGCGCAGTGTCATCAGAAGAAGATGCCAGAACCAGTTTCTTCCTAGCAGGTTTAACGGTGACCGGTTTAGGATCGGCACCTTTCTTTTTGGATGGGACGGCGGCGACCGGTTTAGGATTGGCACGGTGCTTCGGGGATGGGGCGGCGACGGTTTATGAGATCGCCCAACTATGGGTTTCTTGGACGCCTGGGAGTCGATGGGAGTGGCAGAGGCCTTCTGTTTGATCGGTTTCTTGGTAGGTGAGGCCGTGACTACCATTTGACGGATAATATCCGCCGAGACTATGTGGGCAAGCCCTATCAACTCAACCGTTCCAACATCAGCAATCTTGTGTCGAAGAAGAAAAGAGAGTTGAGGAGCGAAGTCGTACTGCCGGTCACGAGTTGGCAGTATTCCTTTCAGCACTGTGAAAATCACAGAGGACTAGTTAACCTTCATCCCGGTCAATATGGCCATCATTGCTTGAACTTTATCGCTGGTGAGCATGTCAAACGAGCCAGTTTTGCCCAACACAGATTTGGCCACCACATCATAAAGCAGACGATACTCTGGTTTTAACACAACCCGCTTATCGGAATCTTTAAACAATGCCCCTGACAGAGACATTGTTGGTTTCAGTTGTTCCATCACTTCATCAAGAACATTGATGACGGTTGTTCCCGAAGTTGGCAGATTGAAGAGTTTTGCGAAATACTCTTCTGTGATGTCAAACTGCTGTCCGTTGACCAGACATTGTAGATGATCTCCAATGATGACGACTGTGTTGAAGAACTGATGCAGAGCGTCTGGGTAGTACTCATATGAGTACTGAAGGAAAGTCTGAAGGCCGGTTCCGATTAGGGCTTCCAGAACTGGGGAAAAACCGCCATTCTCGGTGGCCATGCAGTTGTCGAAGTTGATTTGAAGCGCGTTCTTGTAAGATCGTTGTGAACTGGGGCCATTTTTCTTGAGAGATTTGGTAGGGTTTTGACACGAGATTCGGAGAAATTTGAGAGAGAGAGAGAGAGATGATTCTGCTTGTGAGTTGAGGATAATGATGAAAAGTTCTCCAATTGATCATGAAACCAAGTCTTTTAAGCGGGATAAAGCGTGTTTTCGCAATAAATGCACAAGACGTTGTCGCTTATTCTTCCTCTCACATCATATACCGTGGTATCATATCTCTGCTGTGTAGTACAGTACATGTTGTCAGTTTTCCTGAAAAAGTGCTACGGCAGAATATGTGCAATTGATGACGTATATTAAATAAAAACGATTTCGGTCAATCATTGGTCAAGAGAGGGAAGAATTTCGGTATTGATACCGTTCTCAGAGTGGTTTGCCGATTTTTGTTAAATAATAACCGATTTTCGAGATAAAATGAGAGAAGAAAGAGACTCGGTATTAAAAGGAATTTTGTGACTCATCAGCTTTAGTCACTGACAGGTGTTGTGTATTTTGACCAGCAAATGACTGTTTAAAGAAGAAAGGTTTACTA